>JAPDVR010000009.1:42774806-43974806 GCA_026230005.1 Gila orcuttii | reverse complement strand
GACAAATTTGAAATTCTTCCTGATAAAATATCTGCTATTGTGCACGACAATGGGGCCAACATTGTGGCTGCTGCTCGACTACTGGAGGAGAAATATGGATGGGATGCTCTCTCAGATGCACAGGTCACACATTGCAGCTTGTTCTCACCTCTGCTCTTAAACACCAGATCATTGCCAAAGCGGTTGGAGCTTCACGATGCCTTGTTGAGCATTTTAAAAGAAGTGAGCTTGCATCCACCAAACTGAAGCAAAAACAACAACAAATGGGCACAACTGAACACAAACCTATCCAAGATGTTAGTACTAGATGGAATAGTACTTATCAGATGATCAGTCGCCTGCTTGAGCAACGGTGGCCTGTTACTGCAACGCTGTCGGACCTAACTGTGACAAAAACAGGCAAGCAATATTTAGACTTAAAACCAGACCAATGGAGCCTAATTGGAGAGCTTTCCACAGCCCTGAAGCCTTTTGACTGTGCCACAGAGTACATGAGTGGTGAAAAATACACTACAATTTCCTCTGTGCCACCATTGGTAAAAGGATTGGTCAAGTCAATGCAAGGTATGGATTTTGAAACACCAGGTGCACAAGCGTTCCTTCACACAGCTGTAGAACAGCTTGAACAACGATGGAAGAGTGAAACCACTTTCTGTGACATCACATAACACTGTAATTCTTAGTTCTTCCCTGGATCCAAGGTTTCGTAAACTAAAGTTTCTTTCTTCTGAGGACAGCTTCAAAGTTCAAGTCAAAGTCCAAATGAAGGCAGTTGAAATGGAGCAGCTGCCGCCCCCCTGTGTCCAGCACCACACAGCACCTGACAGTACACCACCTGCTCCTGAAAAGGTTCCTGTCTCCTTAATTGATTCTCTTCTGGATTCCGACACCAGCAGTGAAGAAGAAGCCAAGGAAGGAGAAGCTGAGGAGCTCAGTAGGAAAATCAGGCAGGAGGTCCTCACGTACTTTGGTGAGAAGTCCATTCCCAAGGGGGAAAATTCATCAGAGTGGTGGAAGTTGAATGAGGTGAAATATCCCTTTTTGTCAAGATTAGCAAACTCCTCCCTCTGTATACCAAGCACTTCCACACCAGCAGAGCGGCTGTTTTCTGCGGCAGGAAACATAGCCTCTAAAAAGAGAGCAAGCCTAAGCCCTGAACATTTGGACATGTTGACCTTTTTGCACTGCAATGCAAAGTTTTTTCTCAAATAATGAGTGAATAGTGTTCTGCCTCATTTCCCACAGGTAGTCGAATTCCTGTCAATTCAGGCATTAGCTGTTTTGTTTAAAATTGTATCTCTTTATTACATTTTTTTTACTGTATATACATTTACTTTTTATATACATTTTGCACTGTTATAAGGACCACTACATATTTAAATCTGATGAAAATCACTTTTTATTTGTGCAGATTCTGCAGTACAATGTTGTTTGCAAATGTTTAGTCGTAAAAGCTGATAACATTGATGTTTAAAGCTTTACACACATGTTCTATGATCAGTTTGTCGTTTACCAGTTCATAATTCAGTCTTGCAGCCTAATTATGACTGAATGAGAGAGGTAAATGTTTAAATGAAGACAAAAAAAAAAGACATTTTTTGTAGAATTTTTTGTCTAATTCTGTAGAATATATATATTCTAAACATACGTTAGATACGTATGTTTATACATATATATAAACACATCTGATATTTTTCACATCTGATGGTTTTCACTTCTGAGTTTTTCTAAACTGAAAAAGAAAGTCACACTTATTTAAAAAATAAAAAAAGGATTAAATTATCATAATTATGTAGGTGATTGCTGAGGATTGCATTATTAGCTATTTTCACTCCCTTATATAAATGTTTACCCTAGTTTTGCTTTTAAATTAATACACGACATTATAATAATTGATGTTAATTTTATCTACACCTCAAATTAAGCTCAGTGCTTTATTGTCAGTCCCACAGTATTAGCCTACTGTATAATTTAGTGGCTCCAGTGCTGCTGCCCTCAAATGTTAATCTGGAGCCCTGTGAACTTAATATAAAACTGTATATTGTAATTTATTTAAGTTAAGTCTATTTATTACCAAGGCATTTGTCAGTATACAGTCAAAATGGGGGGAAATGTGAATAACTGCGTTGTAGGTTGATTTAAGCCAAGGTGTGCCCCTAAATTTTCAGCCTGTGCTACTAATAAAAAGCAGTTATGGGCTACAACAGCGTTCCTAGTAAAAACAGTTAGTCTGGAGCCCTAAACAGAGTCTGAGAAAATAATAAACCAGGACACACAACGCATATCATTACATTGGCACTTAAACACACAAACTCAAGGAGCTAGTTAATGTTCAACTCTGTAATCTGGTAACATCTCTCACCTGCAGACTGGAAATATACGCATCCGAAGAAAATATTCCACATTTGTCCTTCATTCACGATCGTTAACAGCGTCACTTTCAGCCTCAACTAGACAATCTCGTCATCTCGTCAGCTCGTCTCGCTCGTCTCTCTCGTTTTCTCTCTTCTGCGCATTCTCAGTGCGCAGACTAGAGTGTCATGTTTCTTAAAGGCGCCGCATATTCTTAAAGCCCCCCTGTAGTCAATAATTTTATCCCTTCAAACTCATATTGAGTTTAATATGCTTGAGTTTTTAGCTTGAAAAAAAAATCTGCACGCCTTAAATTAGATTGAATGTAACTACACATCCTTGTCTCATTTAGTACATGGTTCTATGAAAATTAGCCCCACCTCCACTCACCACTCACACCAGCTCAGAGACAGAGTATGGATGGTAAGATACTCAGATTCACCGATTTGAATTGGTGCATCAACATAAAACTTAATGATGTGATGCAATCGATTTAAAAAAAAGTGTGCATCAGCTATAAGTCGGCATTTGTATTGCGATGCATCGTTTCTAACATATTTGCATTGGTAAAAAACGTTTTTTTTTATATATATATATTTAATTATTAGTAGATGCCCTATACTTTTATTATTTAGAAAGTGGCCAATAATTTGTGACCAATATTTTATATGTAGATTGATTTCTCTGTGCTCATCACCACTGCTGCTACGTGAATATGAAGTTACACTACAGAGACCAAGGCGTGTCCTGAGAGTCACATAGAACAGTGGTTTTCAACCTGTGGGCCGTAGCCCACTTTATTACGATTGTAATAAATGTTCATGTTAATTTATTACGATTGGAATAAAGGTGAAGACGAGGCATACGGGAGTCGTACATCAGGCATGTGCGAGCCTGTTATTACTGATGCGCAAACAAACCTTGTAGCCTATGTACGTGTGCTCTCGGTTCACTGATCGCTATTACATCGTATTTCTGCATTTACACAGTTCAATATATTTGCCTAGTTTTCATAATTAATGTTCTGTAGGTGTTTTACAACGGATGCCTGCCAAAGAAGTTTGTGAGGACAAACATGGTTTGTCTTAAAGCATTTTAAAAACACCACATAAACAATATTAAAACATAGATTTTCACCACAGGGAGACTTTAAATAAATTCATTTTTTGGCACTGATACAGGGGTCATTACAGAATTGGAGGACAATTTAGGCATCCATAATTTTGAAAAATTGGCCCTTTATTTTACTATTTTTTATTATGTATTTCATAAAAACAGGCAATATACCATTCAATAATTTGATTCGTCAAGGTATCAAAGGCGCACTTTTTATAACACTAATTTGTTTTTTTGTGCTCGGTGCAACCCTGTTACCAATACTCAGGAACCTATTATATACTATATTTATTGATTTAAAAAATATATAATTTCTTGCCATTAAGAAAGTCACAATCACTCTATATAACTATTTAATTTCTGATATCACTTGATTTAAATTAATTTCAGTAGGCTACCTTTTGAGTTCAATCTTTGCCAAGTTTTAAACTGTGACATGTTTAATTTGATTTCAGTATATATATTTTCCCCTTTTTCCTCAAATGCATAATGCATGTAATCCTTCAAACTAATAAAGACAATTGCTCAAGCCCCTGTAAGCTAAAAAAGTAATTTATGATTATTTTAATAAAAATGATATGGTAACAGGGTTGAAATTTAAGTAACATGGTTGCGAAAAGTTACAGAGGTTGGATAGATACATTACTTTTGATTAAAGATCAGGGCCCGTATTCATAAAGAATCTTAATGCAAAGAGTAGCTCCTAGTGACAAAATTCTAAGAAAATTCTTAGAAATGTGGGCGTTTACTCTTAAAATTAAAGAAAAAATCCTAGTAAAGAAAAAAGTAATTCAGAAAGCATCTTAACCCTTAAAAGAGGTCTTAAGGTCAAAATTGTTAGGAGCACGGATGAGGACTTTTAAGAGGCTTAAGAGTTTCTTTAGCAGAGGAGAAAATGGCAGAAAGATGAAGAGGGAGAAGACAATAGATGACAGTGAGTTAATAAGACACTATAGATTAGATCGTGCAGGGATCATGTTTGTGACCGATTTTATTAGAGACACAATAACATCTCCGACACAGCGCAGGAATGGCATAGTGCCAGAAATTAAATCACTACTGTACATTAAGATATTTGGCAGCTGGGAAAATGCATCAATGCAGCAGTGATGATTTGGGTCTGTCACAACCTTCTGTAAGCAGAGTGATCACAAACAATTACAGCACTTTCAGAACCTCTTATTGTGTCGCAGTTCATTTTGTTTACACTGGACATTCCCACATTGCAGGCTCAAAAAATGCATTTATGAATATAGCAGGCTTTCGCACAAGCAGGGGGAATGAACCGTACATAATTTATTATTAACCGCTATAAGCTCCCACGTCTGCTTCTGTGCTGTGACACCCGGCCTGATTTTCCTTTAAGGATGGCCTTGTGTTCATCCACTAACTGGGCTCACAGTAAACACTGTTCCTCTGTCCAGTTGAGCTTTCTTGTCCTTCTTGTTTTTTTATTCCATGTTTGCTACATTAAAACCAACATTCAAACCACCACTTAAATAGACAGTGGAACAATTTCTATCATTCTAATCCAATCAAATACCTTATAGGAAATTAACAGTATGGTAAATAAAAAAAAGGATTTATATACACATATATAATGTGTGTGTGTGTGTGTGTGTGTGTGTGTATGAGAATGGTCAAATAGGAAAAATTACGCATGTAATTTCAAAGTGAAGGCTTAGAATAGACCCTATACTTAAAGGGTTAGTTCACCCAAAAATGAAAATTATGTCATTAATGACTCACCCTCATGTCGTCCCAAGCCCGTAAGACCTCCGTTCATCTTTGGAACACAGTTTAAGATATTTTAGATTTAGTCCGAGAGCTTTTTGTCCCTCCATTGAAAATGTACGTACGGCACACACTCTTTGTCCAGAATGGAAATAAAGACATCATCAAAGTAGTCCATGTGACATCAGTGGGTTAGTTAGAATGTTTGGAAACATCGAAAATACATTTTGGTCCAAACATAACAAAAACTACGACTTTATTCAGCATTGTATTGTCTTCCGGTTCTGTTGTTGATCCGCGTTCACGATTCCGCAGTGACCCTGCTGACGTAAGACGCTGATGACGTGTTATCTGGAGATTAGGACATCCGCGACATGCACACCTACGCACCATTTTAAAAAAAAATATAGCAATACAAAAATACAAACAATGTAGAATAGCTTGAATACAGCGCCCGTCTCCCTCACACTGTAAACGAAGCTCGGGCGCACCAGATAACACGTCATCAGCGTCTTACGTCAGCAGGGTCACTGCGGAATCGTGAACGCGGATCAACAACAGAACCGGAAGACAATACAATGCTGAATAAAGTCGTAGTTTTTGTTATGTTTGGACCAAAATGTATTTTCGATGCTTCCAAACATTCTAACTAACCCACTGATGTCACATGGACTACTTTGATGATGTCTTTATTTCCATTCTGGACAAAGAGTGTGTGCCGTACGTACATTTTCAATGGAGGGATAAAAAGCTCTCGGACTAAATCTAAAATATCTTAAACTGTGTTCCAAAGATGAACGGAGGTCTTACGGGCTTGGGACGACATGAGGGTGAGTCATTAATGACATAATTTTCATTTTTGGGTGAACTAACCCTTTAAAATCACTCTTTTTTTCCTTCTTGGACAACCAACCAATCACAGTCTTCAAAAGATTGTGTCATACATAGCAACGGGGTCAGCCCCGCCTCCTCACTAAGATAAAAGTTTTTGTCTTTTCCTTACTCAGAGTTGCTCTCAGATCGGTCCCGAATCGCTCTTAAGCTAAGACTCCTACGTAAAAGATTTTAAACTAAATTAAGAGTTTTCTGAGAGGATTCTTAGAATCTTTATGAATACGGGCCCAGGGCCTAAGGAAAAGACAAAAACTTTTATCTTAGTGAAGAGGCGGGGCTGACCCCGTTGCTATGTATGACACAATCTTTTGAAGACTGTGATTGGTTGGTTGTCCAAGAAGGAAAAAAAGAGTGATTTTAAGTATAGGGTCTATTCGCCTTCACTTTGAAATTGCATGCGTAATTTTTCCTATTTGACCTTTCTCACACACACACACACACACACACACACACACACACACACACACACACACACACACACACACATTATATATGTGTATATAAATCCTTTTTTTTATTTACCATACTGTTAATTTCCTATAAGGTATTTGATTGGATTAGAATGATAAAAATTATTCCACTGTCTATTTAAGTGGTGGTTTGAATGTTGGTTTTAATGTAGCAAACATGGAATAAAAAAACAAGAAGGACAAGAAAGCTCAACTGGACAGAGGAACAGTGTTTACTGTGAGCCCAGTAAGTGGATGAACACAAGGCCATCCTTAAAGGAAAATCAGGCCGGGTGTCACAGCACAGAAGCAGACGTGGGAGCTTATAGCGGTTAATAATAAATTATGTACGGTTCATTCCCCCTGCTTGTGCGGAAGCCTGCTATATTCATAAATGCATTTTTTTGAGCCTGCAATGTGGGAATGTCCAGTGGAAACTAAATGAACTGCGACACAATAAGAGGTTCTGAAAGTGCTGTAATTGTTTGTGATCACTCTGCTTACAGAAGTTTGTGACAGACCCAAATCATCACTGCTGCATTGATGCATTTTCCCAGCTGCCAAATATCTTAATGTACAGTAGTGATTTAATTTCTGGCACTATGCCATTCCTGCGCTGTGTCGGAGATGTTATTGTGTCTCTAATAAAATCGGTCACAAACATGATCCCTGCACGATCTAATCTATAGTGTCTTATTAACTCACTGTCATCTATTGTCTTCTCCCTCTTCATCTTTCTGCCATTTTCTCCTCTGCTAAAGAAACTCTTAAACCTCTTAAAAGTCCTTGTCCGTACTCCTAACAATTTTGACCTTAAGACCTCTTTTAAGGGTTAAGATACTTTCTGAATTACTTTTTTCTTTACTAGGATTTTTTCTTTAATTTTAAGAGTAAACGCCCACATTTCTAAGAATTTTCTTAGAATTTTGTCACTAGGAGCTACTCTTTGCATTAAGATTCTTTATGAATACGGGCCCTGGTCAATAATGTGACGACAGGAACACAAATTATATTAGTTATTTAGCTGAACTATTGATAATAGATTGTCCCTTATGAGTGGATTGAAGGAGATTCAACCCTGTCACTCTAATTATGGTAACAGGTTTGCGAGTAACAGGGTTGCAAATTAATGCTAATGTTAGCTTTTTCTCATGAATAGAAGCAGCTGTTTAGCTAGCTCTAACTGTCATCTTTAGGACAAACTTACTTGTGTAAAAAAGAATTTGTCTTATTCTGATAATAAGTGTAACAGGGTTGCATTGGTTAGAGTGACACATTCAATCAAGGCTAAAAGTTGTATAATAATATGCAAAATCGAAAAGAGAACATACCTTTGTTCTACCCATTCTGGCGGAAAACTGCTTAGTGATGTAATTTGCTGTGAATCATGTCACTCACTGTTTTTTCTTCTTCTGCCAGGATAAATATGTTTCGGTAACAGGGTTGCACGTATGTTGTGGGACATAACTTTATTGCAACATTTCTATTATTTGAAATATTTCTATCATTTAAAAAAAAAAATTAAAAGAGGCATATATAAACAAAATCATACAAAAGAAGGGATATTTAAAATGCATTTTAACAGTTGTATTTAACATTCAATTTGATCATCTAGAAGGTGGGACAAGAGAAAAATGGCACTTAAGTGGGTACTAGAGACTTTTTTTATTTTCAGTAATATTTTTGAAGAAAAAAAATCTTCAAGTCTATTTATATTTAGTTTAGGACAAGTGTTTTTTACACAGTGACTGCATTTTTTGTATATTGTACAAATATTATTTGAAATTTCATAGGTGGGACATGAAATGTCCTCCAATTCTGGAATGATCCATAGTCAAATACACTATCGTCACACTTATGATTTCAACAGTTTCACCTGAACTGGGTTAATCAACCGTTATCAATACCAACAAAAATATAAATTAAAGTTACCCAATAATAACTTGTTTATGGAGCTATTACATAAAATCAATGTCATAATGCAATCATGCTCATAGACGGGAAAACAACACTTTTACTTGTATATGTTGCTCGATTTTATGATACTTGCTTGTATTGATCCTACATCATATAAATTTTTTTTTTATTAAAACAGAGAAAAACTCTTTTCCCTATATCTTACACGTAACAGTAACAGGATAGTGAGACAAGAGAGTGTCAGGTGGAGATGAGGCGAGGACTCAAACGCAGAAGAAATAAGGCTTTTATTTATTATAAAAATAAAACAAAAACAAAAAAAAAAACTACCCCGAGGGGGAAAACATGACTTGACCACAGTAAGAACACAAAAGGGTAAAAATACCACGTACAAATGACAACGAACCAGCACAGGACTGCAAACACAAAGAGAATAAATAGGGAGCAAACAAGGCGGGTAACAGGTAACAAGATGGGAGGGGTTAGACAATGACAGGAGAGCACATGACACAAGGAAAACACATGACAAGCCATGTGCTCACACAAAACGAGACATGAACACGCAGGCAATGAGAACACTCATAAGCCACGTGTTCACACAAAACATGACAACAAGCTGTGTGCTACACAGCACAAGACAAAACATGACATGAAAACATGCGGCTGATGTAAACAAGAAACGCGTGCTACGCTCATCCTGTGAAACAGAACACAAAACAAACACGCGGAGCATGGACGTCCGAATCCCAACACAGAACCGAAACCAAACTAGATGGACGTGCCGGGATCCAAACACCACGCCCCGCACATGCAACAAGGCACGTAGACAAGTGAGTGCACGGCTCGAGCACGCTCTAAACTGCTCACTCAGACAAAGACGAGACAAAACCAGGAGTGTCAGAGCTCTGTCACAAAACCAAGAATTGAACTAGACCAGGGGTTTTCAAATTGGGTGAATGTGAGCCTCCCCTTACAGTAGGTATAAGGACAGCCGAACGTTGTGCATTCATAAGCGATTCTTTGCAACAGAACTCAATTAGAGAGCTCTACAATTCAATTCTTACTAGTAGCAATTACAATTAGAGATCTCTACAAATGAATTTTTACTAGTCATATGTCTCCATAGACTTCCATTCATTTTTAATTACAGAGCTCTCTAATTGAATTGTTACTAGTAAAAAAACGAATTAAAGATATGTATAATTGCAGAGCTCTGTAATTGAATTAAAGAGCTCAGCAATTGCATTCTTACTAGTAAGAATTGAATTAGAGAGCTCTGTAATTAAAAATTAATGGAATTCAATGGAGACATATGACTAGTAAAAATTAATTTGCAGAGCTCTCTAATTGTAATTATTACTAGTAAGAGTGCAATTAGAGAGCTCTGCAATTGTAATTCTTACTAGTAATAATTGAATTAGAGAGCTCTCTAACTGAATTCTTACAAGTAAAAATGCAATTACAACGAGTAAGGATGGGTACAATTTAAGCTAAAACGGCTTGCCATACTAAACACCGCATTCAGTAGCAGTCGTCAACGCGACTCTCACTAACTGGCCTCCATTACGCACGCAATCCAAGAGGATGTTTGTGTATCATAGCAGAAGCACAACAGAATGATACAAAAAATAAAGCACAGATGATGGACAAATAACAAGGAAGTACAAAAAAAATGAAAGTACAATAGTAAAGAGTTGGTTTTTAGTTGCCAACAGCACAGCAGCTTCAGACACACAATGACTCTCAAACCCAGTGCTAGTCACACGTGGACCCGAACATCCGCGTCTGTTTTCAGGGTTTCCCGCTTCGCTCTCTCCAGCGCTGGACAGCGTTTCTAATATTAACACGAGTCCTAAAGCTCTTCCAGACATAACCCTTTATTTTCCAGTAATTTCTTCTGAGCTTTTCTCATTTCTATTTCTGCAGTCTTTCTTCAGTTCAATTCTCCCTCCTGATCATTCTTTCTCCTCCACGTCATACTCCCCCTAATGCTGATTGGCTACACGTTTGTTATTGTGTCGGACCCGACTAACTTCCAAACAACATATTTCAAAAACTACTGATCCCACCTTTAATTGTCATTTGCTTGTTGACAATTTTGCTGCTGTTTTTCTTACAGTTAAAGGAATAGTTCACTCAAAAATGAAATTGTCATTTACTCATGTAAGTTCAAGTTGTTCCAAACCTGTATGAGTCTATTTCTTCTGCTGAACACAAAAGAATATATTTTGAAGAATGGGGGTAACCAGACAGTCGACTGTAGCCATAGTGTTTCTTTTCCTACTATGGAAGTCAATGGCTATCGTCAAATGTTTGGTTACTCACATTCTTCAAAATATCTTCTTTTGTGGTCAGCAGAAGAAAGAGACTCATACAGGTTTAGAACAGCTTGAGTTTGAGTAAATGATGACAACATTTTTATACTGGGTGAACTATCCCTTTAATACTACTGTTTTCATTTGGAGTGGACTGTTTTTTTTGGTTTATTGCTGAGTGTTTTCTGCTGTTTTATGTTTTTTTGTAGAGTCTATTTCTACTGTTTTCACATTTTAAAATTATGCAATTTGCTTGATTTATGAAATGTTCTGTTTAATGCCTTACTGTATGTATTCATATGCTTTCATCTGGCACAATGCATAAAGGCAATAAACACTTAAATCAGTCTTATTCCTGGATTCTCTTTGTCTGTTTGTTTACTATGGGGTCATAAAGAACATTTTTAAGGGTGTACAGTGTGTCAAAACAAGATAAAAAATAGAGCTGAGGTAAGATATCAAATAATAATATCATCATAATAACCTCGTCTGATTCTGAAATGTTGCCATAGCATGTAGCTACTACACATTCAACAGTTCAACCAGCTCACCATAACCTGTTTTCACCACTTTTATTAATCATATGCATTGTGAATTGATAAGTCATGATCTCAAGAGACGTAGCAAAAAACTGACGAGGATTTGTTCAAATTTGGGCTGATGGATTGGAAATAATTTTGTCCAGGATAAAGAATAAACATTATAATATTAAACATTGGAGGGTTCACACATCTTTATCCAAGCTGAACTATAAGGTGACGTACTTCAGCTTCATTCACAGTGGAAGACGTACTCGGCCTCTGACTGATCACCTGAAGGAAAAGGAAGATGTTCACATTCGTACAACAATGGAAACCTGTACATTGATTAAACCTGAATAAACAATGTGCATCCCTTGATCAAAGCATTCAACACTGGCTTATTAAATCTTACTTGTTTGGTAGTAATCGTACACTTTAATCACAGCTGGCTTGAGATTCTTCACTTGAAGAACCTGTTTCGTTTGTATCTGGTAATTCACTGGAATATTTTGTGGGATCTGCAGGAGGAAACAAACTCATCAGTCATGGACATAATGGATAAAATGTTTATGAATCGACCTAAGACATAAAATCATATGAGTGTTGCTGTTTTCTCACCTCCTTCAAATATACAATGACATGATCATCTTTAGAGTCGACCCGTTCCACAAGGTTTCTGTACGTTCCGGAAGAAGTTTTAAGCTGTGGGGAAAAAGTGCTGGTTAATTTCTAAAAAGAGGAACTCTAGAAATATTTACACATTTTGTGATGAATCACTCAAACGCACCATTGATGTATCAGCTGTGAATCCAGATAAGAGTTTAATATCCACAATGACCATGTTAGTCCTTTCCTGTAGACCATCATATCTGGAAAAGAGCAAATGAAAAGGTTCTTAAATGCCTCATATAAATGTACAAATAAGAGAGAACAAAAGCCAGTGTAATTAACAAGACACATGCAGAGTTTTAATCACTCAAATTATTCATAATGTGTGAATAAAAAAAATGTTGTATCTCAAGTCAGTGTGTAGTGTTTTAACTGCTGAGATATGCCGTTTCAGTTTATATTGCTTTTGTGTTTATTAAGATGTTAAAAAAAATCAGAAAACATTTATTTGTTAGTTAATCTTAAGTCATAATCATGTTCTAGTCTTTTCACTTAAAGTCCCCCTGTGGTGAAAATGCTGCTTTTAAATGTTGTTAATATGTGTATGTGGTGTTTTTAATATGCTTTAAGACAAAGCATTTGTAAATTCTAGGAGTGTAAAACGGACAGTTCATCATGATACGATACGATATCGATTCTCTCAGCCAGCGATACGATATTTGGCGATACCTCAAAAAATTCTGTGATACAATTAAGATTCAATTCGATTCAGGACTATATAGATTGATTTATCGATTTTAGATATTATGTGCCAAGTTTACACAACCAGTTACGTTTAACAACTCACAAATGCAACCAAAATATAGAACATGAACGTTTAATTAAACTCTTTCAAAATTGCAATTCCTCTCCCAATTGGGACATTTACAACATATGAGTTCATTTGCAAAAACTGATAACTCAGTTCTTGTTCATTTTCATAAATCATGTTTTTTTTATTGTGTATTCCAAGTAATATCAATCAAACTGCAGTAATAAGTAAGTTTTACTAGTTTTTTTGGCAAAAGTAATTGCTATGTTATATGATAAAACACTCAGTTAATGTTTGTAACGTTAATATCCTCCGCTGACATAGACGGCAGATAAACTTTATTGTTGTGATTACGCAATACAGGGAGCTTTTCCCTCATCACTAACGTGCTGCTTTAGCAAGTTTCCATGAAAAAGTTTCAGCTTTTATTTTCCTTTTACACAAAGAAGATATCACGGGTATACTCATCAAGTTTGTTGAAATTATCCATCATCGATCACTTTTAGTCAGCTTTGACAAAACTCCTGTCAGCTAGCGCGTCTTTTCAAAGTGACTAGCAGCCTTGTCACCTGACCTGAATACTGACCTGACAAAACGTGTTTAGGGTTCAGTCAATCTTGTCTGGTGTCTATTTCAGCTGAGAAAATTACGTGAGGTAGAGGTAAAATAAAGGTAGATATCGATATGTATGTGGCATCGACGCACCGTATCGTTAGACGTTTGATCGATGCATCGATCCATATCGATCTATTGTTACAGCCCTAGTAAATTCATAAGTCAACAACATTTCAGAGTATTTTCTCCTTAAAACTGCAGTGAACCAAACACAGTCTCAAAAACACGGTTTGAAATCGCTGGGGTTTCTGACGTCACAAACTACCTTGTAACCAATCAGATCAACGTGTGATCGTCAACGAGTGGATCTCTGAGATGCTGTAAGTGAGTGGAGGCGGGGCTCATTTGCATATTCATAGAACCGCGTATACTAAATGAGGCAAGAGTGTAGAGTTACATTCAAGCTGTTTTAAGGCATGAAGGAAAAAACATTTAAATGTCATTTTGGTGATCAAAGATGAGTTTTAAGGGATACAATTATTGCCTACAGGGGGACTTTAAATACAAATTCTCTTACTTGACAGTGAAGTTCAAAATAAAATTTTGTCCCAATGTTTTGCAATCTCCCTCAATCTTGGCATCAATGCTCAATGTTTTAGCTTCAGTAGGAGTGGGAATGTTGTAGAACTGAGCCATCTGAGAGAGTCAACACAAACAAAAACACATTCATAAATCATCTCAACAGCTGAATAACCACCCTGACAGTAACATAAATTCGGCTCAGATCCGGCCCACATCTGTTACACGATGAATCCACATGTACCAGATGTGGCCCGGATCTGGGCCGACACTATGTTGCTGTCAGGGCATAAAATGCCAAGAGAGAAAGTGTGTGTGAGTAAATGAAGCTGAACGCACTACAGACCTGCACAGACACACAGGTTGAGCCCTTCACTTCAATGGTGTATTTGGCTGGAAGTTTCTGCAGCTGCTTCTCCTGGTACAGTAACTTGTTGTCCTGATTGACATCAAAGTGGTGAGTGTCTCCTGCTGACCGTACCGTCACTGTGCTGGAGCCGTCAGAGCTGAACACTTTAGTAGCGTACAAAGACAGAGCCTGAAGAGCCACTACTGTGTCCTGGGAAATACATGTGTTCAGTAATGACACTTTTACTCATTCACACCAGCAATAATGACAAGTAATTTGGTGATGTCAAATTGTAAAGAAAGACAATTTGCCTGCACACATGTATATTCAAATGCACATACCTATAGACTAAACACGTGATATGCATGTGCACGCCATCACCGTTTTCATAGATTACTGTTTTTGTAGTTTACACGGAGATGAAAAGATTCAAAACTTGCACCTTGGAGCCTATTTCAGTTTGCGTTCTCGAGACATCAGGCACTGTTGTTGTGAAAACGGCCGGAACGCATTACAATTTTTTGGTTAAAACAGTGTCGTTTAAGCGGCCCCTAAGTTAATAACTAATGATATGTGCAATGGAAGTGAATCAATCAAAAACTAACTTTAGCTGGACAATAACTAGAGCTGCTGTAAAGCCAAAACAATCTCTGTTCAATTAATTTCCTATTACCACTGTAAAGCTGCTTTGAAACAATCCATATTGTTAAAAGTGCTATATAAATGAAGGTGACTTGACTTGACAATAATGTGTTTGACTGGAGAGGTTTGAGTAACCTGTGTGGAGGAGAATCCTCCATAGGCATTCTGCTGTTTGACAAGCCAGCTGACAATCCTGTTAGCATAGCCCAGATCAGCTGTAGTGACTGAATCTGCAGTGAGAACAGCTAGCAGCACATATGAGCTGATCTCCACTGCCAGAGAATCATAGTGATCAGCAGAGCCAGACTGAAACCAGTGGAGATTAGAGCCTTAAGGACAGAAGACACACGCGTAACTCAAGGAGCATGATAAAATAACAAACAAACAAGGTAACACTTCAGAATACTGTTCCATTATTAATGAATAACTACACAGAAACAAATGAGTAACACATTATTAACATTCTAGTTATTACTATTTTTACACGGCTCTGTGGAATGCTTGATTCTGATTGGTCAATAGCACCATCCAGAGGTATGTTATTGCCTGATAACAACCGCTGAAAACAGAAACACTCATCCGGCTTACTGAAATCAGCAACGCTATACGCTTGCTAGGAATGGGTTTTCTTCATGGAAGTTTTGCTTTTGGTGAACTAATAAAACTATTAAAACTCAATCGAATCAATATTTTGTGTTATTTAATTATACCATCCAGTATCGTGGACTCGATCTCTCTTGTTTTATTCAAACGCAGATGCTGCCATTTTGCGACTATTTTTTTGTACACTGTTGGATTATTAGACAATGTACATCCAGCCGGTTGTTATCTCAGAATAAACCCCCTTCAGGCTCACGCAAGACCCTCCTGATCACCCTGTCGGGTTTATTATATTATATTTATTATATATTTATATGATATCAACCAGCTGGATGTACATTATCCCTTACTTAACTAACAAGAAACTCTGATAAATGAATTTGTAAGTAATAGCGCTTAGTTGAATATGGTAGTTCACTATTAGCTAATCAGTAACTACTACTTTTTCATAACTCACAGAGAACTACAAATAAACCACTGTATACAGGTTCATAATTAATGTTAATAATGCATAATGTATAATATCAGGTAATGGTAATCCACTAGTAATTACTCAAGTGTTACTACATCCTTCTAAAGGAACTAATAATAGTTTGGATCAATCTTCTAAAGTGAAGATCATGGGAACACACTAATGTAACAGTAATGACTAAAGTGTTACCAAATCCATCAGAAGGAATTACTATTCAAAATCATACAAAAATCTTAAAAGCTGACATTGACTTCATAATTACTAGAGAGTTATCTTGCTTTTTTAGAATATTGATCCAAATTATTAGTAGTTCCTTTAGAAAGATGTAGTAATAGTTGAGTCATTACTAGTGGGTTACTGTTACCTTATATTATAAATGATGCATTATGTTTATTATGAACCTGTATATAGTAGTTCCTAGTAGTTCTCTGGGAGGTATGAAAGATAGTAGTTGAACTACTACAGATAGTAGTACTACAGATCAGAGTTTTTTGTTAGTCAATAGTAGTTACAAGAATGTTAATAGTGTGTAACTCATTTGTTCCTGTGTAGTTATTCATTAATGATGGAACAGTATTGTAAAGTGTTGTACAAAAGTACAGTCATAAAAGACAACAGAAAGTCATTAGAAACAAACCTTACCATCCGAAACAGCAACATCCTCCAGTTTCTTGAAAAGCTGCTGTCGAGTGTCCGTGTCTCGAGCGAGACTGAAAGTGTAGGCGAGCAGGGCAGTGGTGTATGTGTTTCTGACATCCTCAATGACGGACCTCAAGCATGACAAACCTTTACTGACGACAGGATCCTGTGGCAAAAAAACAACAACAGAGGAACAGACTTCTGTGAGTGTCATTCGTCTATGAGTTTATGCCATGTTTCCTATAGATGAACTCAGGCCCGCCAACAGGGGGGGACAAACGGGTCTGTTGTCCCGGGCCCAGGGTAGGGGGGTGCCCAGAACTGGGCCGTCATTAAAAATTGCTCATAGCGACGCGGCGCGCTCGTTTTTACAGGCGCAAGTTCATTGTTGCAAAGCACCACGGGAGAGCACATGCTTGTGGAAAGGAGAAAGCGGTGCGAACTGGGCTCTCCATGATGATGAGGAAGTATTAGTAAAGAATTCATTGATTTCGAGCCCTTGCATTAGCTTTACTACTACTACGGAGGGGGGGGGGGGGATCTAAGATCTAAGATTATCTTGTCCCGGGCCCAGGCAAGACTGTCAGCTGGCCTGGATGAACTTACAGTGACTGGAGTTTCCAGTTCAAGTAATGATGCCGTAATGTAGGCAGACATGGTCACATCATCATTCACCCCACCCTGGAATATATAAGAAATAAAGGATAAATAAAGCAACACACTCAAACCACTGAAGGAAAGTTCATCTAGACAAACTGTGATGTTGGCTTGAGAAAGACTGAATAAAGACGATAGATAGAGAGATAGATAGAAGATGACAGACCTTCATTCTGTTGTTGAACAGTGTTCCCTGTTGGATAAAACAGCCGTCTGAATCCCGTCTGCTTATTAACCAGTTCTTTGCACTCTGAATAATTTTTGGATCAATAAATATGTATTTCTCTGCTTTGCCAAAGGACCTCAGCACAAAGGCAGTCAACCTGATGGTGTGAAATATATAATTCAAAAAAATGTCATCAGGTGTTTCAATGAATTCCATCCATCATAAATCTCAAAACAAATCATTTGAACTGAGACAATTTTTTAAATTAGTTTTTTTTTAAAAGTGAAAATATATTTACCATGTATTCCCTTCACCACGACCAAATGTGCTGTATGATCCGTCCAAATGCTTGTAGTTCATTTGTCTCTGATATCCTGTTTAGTGTGATAATGGTTAACACTTCAACAGTTTGTTGGGTTGACTCAATGTGACATTCAGGTGTGTTGAATAATGTATAATTTGGTATCAAACCGTCTCAGTGTTTTCTTGACATGATTTTGTCTCTCACCGCTCTTCAGGAAGCCTGTGGCTGTCTCTCGGATGGCCGAGGTGAGCTGATCCGTGTTCTCCAGATACTCCAGAATGTAAATATTGGGAGAAAGAACAGCCATGTTTTGCTCTCCACAGCCGTACGGCATCCGTAATAATCCGTGAAGGTTCCTCAGTGCACGACCCAATACGTCGCCTGTAAACCATACACAAATGACAATCACTACATTTTATAAGTCCAAAGCCAATCTCCTCATTTCTGCTCGTGTTTGTAAATGTCACCAATGACTGAAACAGAGGATCTGGCTGATCCCTCTATCACATCTTTAGGAAGAGTCAGAGCCACTTCCTCTGAGAGACTGTCACCTATGAACCAGACAGAAACACATATCAGTGAACATATCAATAAAATTAACATTTTAATACCATCTGTGAAGTCCCAATAATAATATAATCGCAAACAGGAATTATGTAATTCAAGCACTTTGGAAAAAGGGAGAAAATAACCACAATTTCTAAATTTGGCACAGCTGAACAACTAAACTACAGTTGTCATGAAAGGCTGACAAATGTCATCTTTCTCAACTAAACTGTCAGAGACATATGAGTATATTTTGGCTACTGTATACTTTAGCTCCCTCTATTGGTCCTCAAATTTGGTGTGTCCTCAAAATGTTCTCTATGCAATGTGTACTTATATTAATGAAGCTGGAGTTTGTGTTTAGAAGATAAAGAGGGTTCAGCATTATCAGCGCTTGTACACCAAAACATATGAAATATTTGCAGACTAACCCTTTGGACACAGTAACCAGCTGTGAGTCTCTGTCTTTTCAGTTCCTTCCGCCTGCAGCATAAATCATCACATCAACACATCCTACATGAGCAGCATTAAGATCATGAGTAAATGATGACGTGCGCTGACCTGTACGAGCAGACTTCGTGTGACCGTGTCAATGCGTCCTCTCTCGGGGACGCTCACAATCTCATTGTCACACACAGTCTGGGACGCCTCTGCCTCTGCACTGACTGTAATGTTCAAGACTCCTACAACACAAGACATATATACGTGAAGATACAACAGATGCAGAAACAGTTTCCATTACCCTTCAAATTGCGCAAACTGAAATTGCAAATTTAAAATACGCCCAATGGAAACACATCCATTTCGAAAAACTCCCATTTATTGGTAAAAAAGTTTACGCTCGCATGAGGTGGTGTTTCAAGCAATTTGAAAAAGGTATTTGAAAAAGGAATATTTAGCAAAATGCAACGGAAACAGTTTTTTCACATAACAGTTTTAGTCGCATAGCATTGGTTAACGGAAACGCTTAGTTTTTTATCGATATTTAAAAAACATTGCAAAAGTTTATGTGCAAATCTGTAATGGAAATGCTGCTACTGATTCAGACTTTAAAACTCACCAAGAACCGAGGGAGTGAGGATCCATTTAAAGGTTTTTCTTCCATTAGCACATAGACAGGATGAATACTGATCATCAGAGGAGGCTTCGAGAGTGTAGTCTGAGGAAGAAGCTGGAGTCACTTTAACCTGTCAATCAAACACACATGATTAGTGGCATATTTGATATGATTTGATTAGACTGTGTCTGAAATCTCACCATGATGCACTTGGACAGATAGTTGAAGACAGTGGCCTTCAGCTCAAAGATCTCCCCACGGATGATGGAGTAAGGCAGAGAGAGCTCGAGGAAGAAGGGCTGGAAAACTGTCAGCTGAGCCGGAGGAGCCAGACCCAGACCTTCAGAGGACAGGCAGAAGACCTCCGTCTCCCAGGAGGTGATGGTGTCAGGAACCGAGACAGGAACCTGAGCGGATCCAGAGTCCCTGTGGAGGAATTACAACAATAGGCATTTTTTTATTCTGACTCAGCCATTTTTCCTGTAATAAATAACAATATTCAGCACACAGATGATGAAAAAATGGATTAAGAATCTGCAAAGCAAGCAAGGTATTTTCTGTCCTGTGGGGGAGAATGGAGGAGATGATGTATTAAATATAAGATAAATATGATGTTAAATGTACTGATTATGCTTCAAATACCCCACTTCAGCAAGTTCCCAGATCCACGTTTCTGGAAAGACAGTTCGAATCGTCACTGCTGGAGAATCAGTTGTATCAAATAAATCCTCTTCTTTATACCTGATATTCAGATCTGGCAGGGAAAAATACACTGGAGAAAAAAAAGTGATATTTTACAGTTTTAAGTGATATGTATGTGAAGTCAAACATGATCAATTCTGTATCCAGTCATAAGTGAATAGAAAATGGAAGGCAGATCATTATTTTAATACACATATTTTCACATATTTTAAGTTTTATAGATTGGTTTTTCTTACCAATATTAACACTGATTCAAAGTACACTAAAAACCCACCCAAAAACTTTGTTTTTTCCTACTACATCTCTATTATTGTGGAATTGTGCGAGTTTCACAATTTCACAAATTGAACATATTTTATTTTTTGCAATATATAACAAGCACCAACATATTAAAACATTACAGCTTGGATTGCAATAACAGTACATGTATACCTACCGTTGAAACACTTAGCGAATCCCACAACCAAATTTGTTGCCATCTTCAATCCCACTCTCTGTCAAATGATAATAATAAACCAGAATAAAAGTCATGAAAATACAAATTATTTTTAAATATAATCAAGAGGGATTTTTCATGCATTTACGTATATACTTTCTCAATCATTATCTACTGCACTGCCACACATATAATCCGACTGTTACCCTTATGGATTCAAAAGTGTTGTCTCTCATCATAAGCCCATACAGACACTTCTGCTCATCTTCAACAGTCTCAGGGTAATTTGACCACGATTGCACTGGCAGCAGGTTGAAGATCTGTGACGGGACCATGTTCACACACTATCAGTATGATTTCTAAATAATACATGTGTTTCCAACAAAACTTTCCATTTTGGTGAGAAAGAATGAAGATTAATGTTAAATTTCCTGAGATCAAGATGTTAGCTGATGGATCATAGCAGCAATAAGTAAAGTCTGTTATCATTAGATTCACACTGTAGATTCCCACTATGAAGACACATTTAATCAACACTGAATCTTAAAGCATCTACACCTTGTCAGCATCCAGACGTTCTCCTGACTTCAGGATCAGGACGCTCTGATCTACAGCACCGAGGCCACACAGTGACCCAGGCTGAGCTGAGAGCTGGAGAGTGTTTTTCTCACCAGGAACTGCTTTACCAGGAGAAAACTGCAGAGATACCTGTGACATACAGGGAATAGGATTTATTTTAGAATTGAGTCAGTAATACAGTTTAAAGAGGCTCATTTCTAAAGCTACAATGCATACCTTGTTTTTGAAACACTTTTCAATGTCGAAATTTTTGCTACTAGTAATAACAATTTCACTGGGCAGAACACAGTACGCCAGAATCTGTATTACAGGAGCCAGATCTGCACTAATAGACAGTTTGAATGACATTGAGCCTCTTGCTCCATCAGAAATCTTCACTTCAACCTTCTCATATCCATGATGAACAATCACTCCTCTGGACAAGACCTGAAACAGACAGATGACACTGTGATAACAAACTGACTAATGCAGGCAAATAATACTGTTAAACAAAAGCATCTCTGTAATGATGTACACACTGCATATGTTCTCACCATATAGACGATGTCAGTTTTGAAGTTTTTAATTTTCTCTCCAACAAAATAATACTTGATGGTGGCTGTAAACTCAGAGTCACACTTTAATGGTTGCTCAGTATTCTCTATAATCAATTCACTTTGTGTTGGGGTGTATGGAGGCCGGAAGAGCTGGACTGTTTTTTCATCGGCAACAATGTAAGGCGTGACGCCATGATGACGGACCTTTTGATAGACACTTGCCTGGATAACAAAAAATCTGAAATAACTAATGTTACTAAACTCTTCAGGCAATAGAAAAGGAAACTAAGTGAACACAATCTCTCTTACTATTAGATTAATATCCCTTTTAGAATGACTGGATGTATTAAGAGAGAAGTTGGCCAGTCCATCGCTGTCTGTAGTGAGATTTAGGAGCAGTTTTTGGGACCAAGTGTTTCCCTCCATAAGATAAACCTTTTTGTTTTGAATTGGTGCACCTTTAAAATTTGATAGTTTTATCTGTTGAAAATAAGATTTTGAAGGAATAAATTAAGAAATAACTCTGTACATATCAATGGTGTTAAACTGAGACAAACAGACTTACTTTTCCTTCAATAACTGATCCATGTTCATATGTTTTGGGCAGGTCAGTAAATGCGACTTTACCAATTTCATAAGTGAGAGATACAGATTCAGATTTTGTCATGGTGATCTCTGTAAATAGTAAAAACATCTACATAAATATTTATTCAAATAAAAGTAAAAGGTCAAACATTGAGCAATTCAAGAAGTGTATGTAACAGGGATCTGACCAAATCGAACCGCTCACCTGTTCCTTCTTCTGTAACCATTGCATCAACACGAAGAGTATTCAGCAGCCTATGCTTTAGTGTGGCGTTAAAAAAGACTGATACATCTAAGGTATGGATGGCACAGCCTGTCTTTTTTATCTAATTATAATGAATGAACACAAACATAACTTTTAACCGAAGAGTGATTTAATTAGATAAATGTAGGAAAGATAATGTACTGCGTTTCAACTCACATACCTCAATGGTTTCCTCTAAACACGCTGTAATGTCGGGAGAGAAAAAGTGGCGCCGAAAATTACGGCACACTTTCACCCATGATTTACCAGGTACAGGCTGTCCGTAAGTGTATCTGTGAAAAAGGTACAAGCAACTGATCTACAGCTAGAGTTAAAAAAAAAATACAATGAAATAAAGTGTGAATGGAAGAACACACTGCTCTCTTAATGCAGGAAACAAAAAGAAACCACTCACTTTCCACAAACCTCAATGATCAGTTCCTCTTCTTCAACACTTAGTTCATTTGGTTTTTTTACAGTAACTTCAAACTTAGGTAAAACTAGAAGTCAGAAGGCAGAAATCAGAGTTATTAGTACTCAAATTATATATTAAAAATTAAAATACAAATATGTTATTGAAACTCTTCCCATGCAACACTGCAAATTGTCTGTTTCCTTCCAAGGGAACTCACGCTGCGTCGTAAGTTATGATACTATGGGAACACCTCTGCGTGATTGCGTCTTGAAGCACGTGTGAAATCAGTCCAATGGTGTGAACGTCATTGGGCGGGTGACGTCACGACCAGGAAGGTATAAAGCACTCCTGAACCAAACAATGTCAGCTTCTGATAGGCTGAAGTTAGTCATGAAGTAAGTAAGTGAAGTGAAGTGGTCTGTGTTACTCTATCTGTCATATTTGGTTTTGTATGTCTATATATCAATATATATTTCTCTCAGGGTCCGGAAGCACGGTCAGCGGTTTCTTCAGTTTCTTCTGCGGTGCTTCAGTTATCTTCCTCTGAGGAGGTTGATGTACTGAGCATTGATGCAGGAGAGTCTGAAGATTTGCCACTTCACTCTCCTGGGTACAAAGAGCTAGTGAAGGTTATCACTCGTGCTGTGTCAAAATAAAATATCAATTGGCCAGCAGAGAAGCAGAACGTTCATCCTAAAAGTAAACTGGATGAACTTTTCCTGCCTTCTCGAGTGCAACCTCCACGTCGGGCCAGGCATTTTTTCACACCTCGGTGTGGAGATTGTGGAATAAACCATACTCTAGTATATGGGCCTCAGGTTTCGAATTATTCGAATATCCTGGGGCTTAGGCTATGTTTACACGGAAACGATCCGAAGAGAAAATGCAAAAGTGGCGTTCCGTTATCACTTTTTATTCTGCGTTTAGACAAGCGTTAAGGGGGGGGAAATCCGCGTGCAAATGGTGACGCAAAAGTGTGTGAAATTCGATGTAGTATGCACTCCAGGCAGCTAGGTGGCAATGTGAAGCACTGCCACAGAACAACACCAATATCTGAGAATATTTTGTACAACTGCTGAAAAGACTCTTAAAAGAGCTGCTAGGGCAACTTGAAGGTCCGACGTATGGAAATAATCCGACATATTGGTTGTTATTTTCCTGTACTGGCGCATGCCTGTGACGTAAACGCGTACGCGACGAGAGCCACAGTGAGCAGATTTGCGTTTTTACCCTTTAGACGGGAACGCGACGGTGGAGCGTTTTTAAGATTTCCACTCTGGAGGGTGGTTTCACTTTTTTGCGTTTTTAAGCCCCCAAAACGCCGTCGCCGTGTAAACGAAAGGCACATCCCATAAAATATTTTTACGTTTTCACCCGGAATCGTTCTTGTGTAAACAGGGCCTTAAAGAGTATGGTTATGGGGTCGATGCCAGTGACGTAGCGCAAATCCATGGGTCCCGTGATTTAGTACTTGTTTATTTAGATACTCATTTATTTAATAATTTACTTATACTATCACAGGGAATGACGCGTGCAAAATCTAAATCTCTGTCCATCATTTTGCGAGCAATTGTTGATAAAGGAAATTTTCGCACAATATTGGGAATATTTACATTTTAAACCATGAAGGCAAGTCAGTGTATATCACACAAGCAATGTGCAAACTTTGCTCTAGAGTTATGGCGGTGAAGAAGTCTCAAACCCCAGTCAATTATTCACTACAGAAAGTAAAGGCAAAAACATCTGACGCTGCATTAACAGTTCATATTCTTTGCTGATAACGGTATATTAATTGATTTAGATTAATTGTGTTCGATTTATTTGCACCATGTAAATTGTGCGGCCAAAAGCTAAGGTTCAAAATGTTAACTTTAAAGCAAATCGTGGCTCCAATCAGGTCTGAGGACTGGTTTGTCATGTTAGACCACAAAGATGCATACTTATCCTTCATATCCATCCTTTAAAACCACAGGAAGTTCCTCGGGTTTGCTTTAGGGGGCAAAACATACCAGTACAAGGTTCTTCCTTTTTGCCTAGGACTGTCAGCTCGCACTTTTTAATGAAATGGCTGGATGCTGCACCGGCTTCTCTGTGACACAAGGGAATTTGCGTGTTGAATTACATTGATGATTGATTGATAGTAGCTCATTCAGAGCACATGGCGGTTCAACATCGAAATGTTTTCCTCGCTTATATGAAAGAGCAGGGGTTGAGGCAGAACGCAAAAAAGAGTGTTCTTTCTCCAGTACAGAGAACCACCTTTCTGGGCATTATGTAGCATTCTGTGACGATGCAGGCACGTTTCTTACCTGCACGCATAGATGTAATCCTCTCAGCATTAATAGAACTGAAGCTAGGCCAGTCCCACACTTTCAAACAGTTTCAAAGATTGACAGGTCTGATGGCAGCAGCAGCCAACATTATACCTTTTGGCCTGTTGTACATGAGACCCCTGCAGTGGGGGCAATCCATTCCACACGATCAAGGTTACAAGAAGATGTCTTCGTTCCTTGGCAATGTGGAGGAAAACCTGGTTCTTGTCCCAAGGCCCAGTGTTATGACTTCCTTGTCGTCACGTGATGCTTATGACGGATGCTTCTCTCGCGGGTTGGGGAGTGGTCCTGGAGGGCCACTCACCCCAGGGTCTGTGGAAGTGCGTTTTCTGGCTTTGAAGACCTTTCTCCCAGATCTAAGGGACCATCATGTTCTAATCCATTTAGACAACACACCGGTGGTCGCTTAGAAAAAATCATCAGGGCGTTTCTGCGCTCATGCCCGCTTTACAAACTGCCGCAACAGATCCTCCTGTGGGCCCAGGGAAAGTTGCTGTCACTGAGAGTGGCATATTTCCCTGGACGTCTGAATCAGGGAGCAGACGTCCTGTCGAGACAAGAGCTGAGGCCTGGGGAATGGAGACTTCACCCCGAGGTGGTGGGTCTTGTATGGAAGAGGTTCGGCCAAGTGGAAGAGGACATATTAGTGTCTCAAGAAACGACACACTGTCCGCTTTGGTTCTCTTTGACTCATCCAGCCCCACTGGTGTTGAATGCCATGGTACAGGCGTGGCTGATGCTACGCCTGTATGCATTTCCCCCGATCGCTCTGTTCCCGGGAGTTCTGGAGAGAGTTTGCCGGGAGAGTGCCCATCTACTGTTGGCGGCTCCTCTTTGGCCAACTCGCATCTGGTTTTCGGACTTGATATCCCATCTTTACGGCTCCTCCTGGGAGATTCCGATCAGGACGGACCTTCTGTGTCAGGCCGATGCTCAATATTTAACCCCCATTCAGAGTTATGAAAGTTGTGGGTTTTGCCCCTGAGGGGGCCAAACTCATATATGCTGGTCTCACAACGGAGCTTTAGACCCAGTTAACTGCCCGGTTGGTAGAGTGCTAGAGTTTCCGCAAGAGGCTTTCTCTACAGGATTATCCACTTCTACACCTAAGGTTTTTTTGGCGTCCATAGCCGTTTACTACACTCATTTGGGTGGTGTATCCTTGAAAAGCGATCCATTAGTATATCGTTTCTTCCATGGAACCTTGAGGCTTAGGCCTGCAGCTCACAAATGGGTGCCAGCATGGGACTTGGCCTTGGTACTGGAGGGCTTTTCGGCTGCTCCCTTTGAGCCTGTCAAGGAGGTTTAAGGAAAATTTCTGACCTTGAAAGCTTTATTTCTTTTGGCCATTACATCTCTCAAGAGGATTGGAGATCTACAAGGCGTACCCAGCATCTAAGCAGAGAATGAGTAAGTGAGTAGTCAAGGTTATCTCTCTTGCTTGTGACTTGTCCGGTCAGTCTTCTCCCTTGGCTGTCCGGACCCATTCTACTAGGATTCTAAAGCATTGCTTTCTGGGGCCTCTCTTCAGGACGTATATGCTGCAGTGGGCTGGTCCTCTCCGCACACATTCATCAGGTTCTATGACCTTGACCTGGGCGCCACCCCTGGCTCCTAGGTGCTTCAGTCTAAGTTGTATTCCAGATATTATTCACACTAGACAGGCACTGGTCAGTATGGCATAATAGGTATTTACATTCCCATAGTATCATAACTTACAACGCAATGCGAGTTCCCTTAAAAGGGAATGCCTCGGTTATGACTGTAACCTCGGTTCCCTGAAGAGGGAACAAGATGCTGCATCGCTCCGCCATAACTTACTTCGCTTCACTTACTTACTTCATGACTTACTTCAGCATATCAGAAGCTGACATTGTTTGGTTCAGGGGTGCTTTATACCTTCCTGGTCGTGACGTCACCCACCTATGACGTCCCGCCACACCATTTGACTGATTTCACACGTGCTTCAAGACGCAATCACGCAGATGTTCCCATAGTGTCGTAACTTATGACACAGCATCTCGTTCCCTATTCAGGGCACCAAGGTTACCATCATAACGAGTCGTTTTTATGACTTACCATATTTTTTCACTTCAAAATCCCGTGAGATCATCCTGTCACCAATAAAAGCCTTCAGTTTGTACATGCCTTGACGGGCCTCTGGGTTTAATTGATAAGAACGCTGCAAAATCCACCTTGTTGAAGAAACATTTGTCCATTGGCCAACCCGGTTACCTTGATTGTCCTGTTTAATAGCAAAGACACAGTGCTAATATTTTGTGACAGTCAGCTACACATATCCTATTTAATTACCCTACTGAAAATACAATAATTCCATATATAACCGGATTTCTATAGTTTTAATCAGAATTAAAAGATGTCTTTGTTATGACTGCACAGAAGGTTTTGTGTTCTTACCTCAAGAACCACTGAACTATACTGTGAAAGAGCAAATAGGTTAAAGATTAAAAGCCAAAAATGTGTTTATTTATTAAACGTGTATTCAACAATACAAGAGAAAATAAAGATGCAAGATAAACACATCAGACCTGCTGATCAAGGGGTGCAAAGTTTGTATCCACGGTAACAACTCTGAAGTTCACTGTAAAATAGAAATGTGTAAAAAAAATTCACTTTTGATGTCTTCAGCTCTTATGTAAGGGACAATTTCTTACAGTCATATTTGTCTTCTGTAAATGAACAAACTGTGCATGTGGCTGCCTGTTTTAGCCATAATGTTACAAAAATGTCTGACCAATTTGCACCAGCTGACCAGTTAGAATCAAGTAGGCCTATCCCAGACAGCTATAAGGTTTATCAACGTTTTTTAGCAGGGGTGTCAAACTCCTGGAGGGCTTCAGAGTTTAGTCCACACACCGCTTCAACACATGTACCTGTAGATTTTAAATAACCCTGAAGGACTTGATTAGCTGGATCAGATACATTTAATAATTAGGGTTAAAGCTAAACTCTGCAGGGCTGTGGCTCTCCAAGAACACCCCTAATCTATAGTATCGCCAGATTTCATATAAAATAAAGTCACACAGATACTGATATCAAGAGATTTACATATCATATATGTAATTACAGTATTTAGGCTGAACATACATGTTTGAATGTGAGGGGATTGCTCAAACACACACTAGATGACCATTCTCGTGTTTCCAAGGCTGTTAGACTTCAAAGCTACTCATCCTTAATATCTGCTTTTCTTATCTTTTCCTCTGCTCCTCTTTTTGGGTTACAAGTTTGCAAATCCATTGAACTGTTTACTTCATACTGTTTTACCATCTGCTGGTTTGTGCAACATTTGTAATCTTTGACCTGTGCTGCTACATCAGCTTGTTGCATGATCATAATGTGCTTTACTTATATGTGCTACATCAGCTGTGATCAGGGTTTAGATGTCAATGACACCAGCATTATTTACTGAGCTTTAGCCTTTGAGACATTCACATCTCACCTGTCTGTCCTGGAATATAGATGGGTTTATCAGTCTGGATAAAACACGGAGGATGGTAAGGCTTGAACATGACTTTTCTCATGTCAGTCATCTTGAAATTCTCTCCCTGAAGTTCGACCTTCATTTTCTGCACTGATTCTGCCTCGACCAGAGGAGCCTGATGAGAAAAAATTTCCTGTATTCACAACCTGCCACAAACACTAGATGCATTATGATGAAACATATTTGACAATATTCATTATATGCATGTTTTGATGGCAGACCTTGAAGTTAAAGCAGCGATGAAACTCTTTTTCAGCTTTCTCCTGCAGAAGTAATGTGCTCTGGATACCATGAACCAGATGAATGTTCATGACAAGGCTTTCATTGGGCTTGAGAAGACTTGCACACAGTTTGGCCTCAGATCCCGACTTGATCACTGCAGGAAACGTCACCATGAAATATCTGTCCAGAGAAAATGATCATACAATATTGCCTGAGTGGTTAGATATAATATGAAACATAAAAAATAAACTTGGAGTCTAAATCAATACAGTTAATTTACTATTGATCAATTATATGAGAAGTGAGAATAAAAGAGCAAACTGTTTATTAAGGCTGGTGACTAAATTATTTATTTTTGTTCATTTATTCAGAGAAATATTGTTCTTAAAAATACAACTGTCAGTAATTATAAATAATCGTATGCCTTAAATTGCCTTTCAAACAGTAAACATCTGTGCAACACAGATCGGTTAAATGAATACAGGAGAAATCATCAAATAATAATTATAATATATACTAAAAATTTATCCTCAGCAAAAATTGTTAAAAACTTACGGCCCTGATGTTTGTCCATTGACACAGATCAGGAGGAAAGAGAGCAGAAGGAGCCCTTTCCAACAGCAGCTGATATTCAGAGCCATGATGACGAGCGATCATCCACGGCATGAGATGAACTGGACCGTCTCTTTTAAAGGGAATCTCATGCTAAAGCAGGTCCTTCAAAACATGTGTATTGATCATCTGATTAATGTTTCAACCAGCTAGGCACTGCAGTTCAAAAATGTGTGCTAAATTAGATCTACTAAAGCCTTAAAAACACATTTGCGACAAATATTAAAAATAGTATGTTAATTATTCCCGTTAAATAACAGGAAATTACTGGCAGCAGGGTTACTATTATTTTCCTGTTATTTTAACAGTTAATTCCTGTTAATGTTTTTTTACAGTGCACTCCCCGTAATGTTTTTCAACAGGAATTTACTGTGAATCACAGAAAAAAACAGGACACAACTGTCAGCAGCGTTACCATTATTTTCCTGTTAAATCACCATTTATTTTGTTTCCATTAAATATTGTTAATTATTTTTAGCATAGTAACGTGTACCACTGATTGTTATAGACATATTCTAGCTTGAGTTAATACAATAATAGGCATAATCCATCAGATAACACTTAAGTGAAAGAAAACTAATAGTTCTGTGTTGAAATTAACTTTTTTTTATTGTAATACAAACACTGAAAGGTAAATACTTACAAATGTAGGCACACATGGATCAGATCAATCACAGAAATACACTGTATATCATGTTCATTGCTGACATCTGTGGTCGCTGGACGGAAAATAACAACGGCTTCTGTCTTAAATAGCAAAGACACTTGCGTTTGGCTTTGCGCTGTGTCGGTGCAAGATATACCTCAACATTTAATGTTCCCTGAACTGCTAAAATTCAGCTAAAAAACTCAAACTAAGGATATACACTGTGACTCCTGGTCACATAAAAATGTTACACATAGGCTCAGATTAATCACAAACAAATCTCATTTTCTCATGTTCATGGCTTAAAAAGTAGCAAATACATTTTTAAACCCAAATACATTGTTCATTATAACAAAATACTGAACCTCAATACTTAGTGTCACCTAAACCACTAAAATTCAACATGTATGAATACATTCAAACCAATACTTAACACTTAATGGAACTCTTCATCAATAAAGAGCAATTAACAATAAAAACACTGTCACTGCTTAGACAACTAACCATTTTCTCAAAGCACACAATGAGGATCCTTTGCAAAGCATTGGGTCTGTATATAAGAGAGAGAGAGAGAGAGAGAGAGAGAGAGAGAGAGAGAGAGAGAGAGAGAGAGAGAGAGAGAGAGAGAGAGAGAGAGAGAGAGAGAGAGAGATGAGTTCCATAATTTCAAAGTTTTAATCCAAAATTATATCACATGGCTTGACCTAACAAAACCTTATTTTAGAAACAGAGCAAAAAACAGACAGAATAACATAAAATAATAGAAAGTGTGATGAGTACAATTCATTGAAAGAACAAAGAAAGAATGGCAAAAGAGCATGGAAGAGGAGTTCAGTAATTTTAACTTTGAAAGGCAGTTGAGAATGAACATTAGAATGAATTTCCCCAGCCTCCTAAATCATTGCTGTTTGAACATATGTGTAATGTATACATCTTACTCACCATTTTCAAATGAAATCCATGAGCTTGCGCAAGAGGCTGGCGACGTGTGAATTGACAGTTCTTCTTTTTTTCCCCTTTGCAGCCTTTGTCCCTTTTTCTGGGTTTATACCCACAAAGCCTCTGAAAAACTATACACTGGTTAAAAATCTAGTAATTCACACAGACTAACAGCACAACAAAGACAACAAATGTACATGAACTATCCTTAACATGCACTATCTTCTTGCCTCTGTGAATATTGTAAGTTGCACTAAAACTTTCTAAATCAAAGTTAATTGCTAAATCCCATCACCAGACCTGTTGAAACCATGCTTGAGCCACAGCTAGGCCAGAAAAAATGCAGGTGTTAACAGACAATATCTTACCTCTGGATGAATTCAAGCGTGCAGGCTGCCTCCTCTTGGTACTGTAGGTTAAAGATGTAAAAACAGGGGAAAAAAAGACGCCAGCCCTGTCACAAAGGTGGACTGGATCCCTTCGCAAATGATTTGGCCCTCAAGGCTGAGCATCCAGCGCTGGAAGCGGCTTCCCGTTTCTCCTGAAACAGATATGTTTTAACTATCAAATTTCTGTTTTAGTTTTCATTTTGAATACAGTTTAGTTTGATACCATTGAATTCACTACATACAACACTAAAGCCAACTGTCCTATCTAAAACCAACTTACCAAGAAGTATCAGACGAGGAGTTGCAGGTATAGAGAGTGAACTCTCAAGGTCAGCTGCAGTGGCATATCCCTAGGACATAGAACAAATTAGACACAATATTAATGACATAAGACTACCACTGAGTGAGATAGATAGATAGATAGATATATATATATAGATAGAATTAGAGATGGAGAGACAGGAAGAGATAAAGAGAGAGAGGGGGATATAGATAGAGAGATATAGAATGATACAGAGAGATAATGATGGATAGATAGATAAAGTGAGATAGATAAAAGAGACAGAGGGAGAGAGTTAGATAGATACAGATGGGATCTAAGAGGGAGAGAGAGAGATAGAGGTAGAAATAGAGGAAGATATAGGGATAGATTGATAGGGAGAGTGATAAAACAGAGAGATACATACAGGGTAGGTAAAGAGAAAGAGAGAGATAGTGAAAGAGATAAGTAAAGATAGAGGAATAGATAGAGATAGAGGCAAAGTGAGGGAGAGATAGATGGTCAGAAAAATAGAAAACTCAGTCAAGGAGTCACATTTGGCACGGCAGGAGGAAAACATGACACGTAAGATCCACTAGCCTAATCCGATCTTGGCTGAACAATACTATCCTTATGTCTGTAAATATGTCCCTTCAGACCAGCACATTTTTAAAATGTCCTTTGGCAATTAGGCATACAGCACTGCAGTACTAAATTGGGGATGTTGCTGTGAATTTTTATGTGCCTCACATAGGCCACAGAGGTGGTTGACTGTTGTCCACAAATTTGGCAAGAAAACATTATGCAATTCAATTAGACTTATTGATAGATTAGCAGTAAATTGCTAGATTAAAGCAAGTAAGAAACCATTCAAATTTCCACCTGGTTCTGATATATAAATCCTGGGATATCATCTTGAACAGCAGTGTGATCAGGGATGGTAGGTACCCTGCATCTGCATCTGTAATAAAAAAGAAAAAAAAAAGAAAACAAATGTAAACATTGATCTACAACTCAATGATAATCAAAACAGCAAAAAAAAAAAAAAACACAAAATAGGGTGCACTATACCAATGCAATTAAAAGAGAATATCTGTTCACATGGCTAGATACTGCACTAGCCCGATCAGTAGTAGCTGTTTTTCCTGGATTTACCTCATTGATAGGCTAAAACCTGCACATAAAATAGTCACACCAGCATGTCTGGTAGCCCAAACAGCTATAATCCATCAAAGACGAGCAGCTGACATGAATTCATCAAATACAGTCTTAGACCAACTAACGTTATCTAGCATCATAAACAGCTATCAGTAAATAGATTTATGTTAGGCAAGGCAAGGCAAGGCAAGGCAAGGCAGGTTTATTTATATAGCACATTTCATACAAAATGGTAATTCAAAGTGCTTTACATAGAAAAAATTTAAATAATCAAAAGAAATCAGAATAATTAAAACAGTTTAGAATAAAAGATAAAATACAGAAATAATCAAAAGAAATCAGAATAATTAAAACAGTTTAGAATAAAAGATAAAATACAGAAATAATCAAAAGAAATCAGAATAATTAAAAACATAAAATAAAATACAGTACAAACAGTCGGACGAACCGTGGTACAGTGCTCATTCAGTAAATGCACAGTTAAACAGAAGTGTTTTGAGTCTGGATTTGAATGCGACTACTGTAAGAGCACATCTGATCTCTTCTGGAAGCTGGTTCCAGCTGCGGCTGGCATAATAGCTAAAAGCAGACTCGCCATGCTTACAGTGAACCCTTTGTATTTCTAGCTGATGTGATCCTAGTGATCTGAGTGATCTGTTGGGTTTATATTCAGTGAGCATATCTGCAATGTATTGAGGTCCTAGGCCATTGAATGATTTATATACCAGTAAATCAATCCTATATGTAACTGGCAGCCAGTGTAAACACCTGAGGACTGGTGTGATATGTTCATATTTTCTGGTTCTGCTCAGAATCCTAGCAGCAGCGTTCTGTATGAGCTGCAACTGTCTTATGGTCTTTTTGGGAAGGCCAGTGAGGAGTCCATTACAATAATCCACCCTACTGGTGATGAAAGCATGAACAAGTTTCTCTAAGTCTTGACTGGAAACAAAGCATCTAATTCTTGCAATATTTTTCAGGTGATAGTATGCTGATTTAGTTATTGCTTTGACATGACTACTGAAACTAAGGTCTGACTCTAGAGACACACCAAGATTCCTGACTTGATTTTTAGTTGTTTGACCCCTAGACTGAAGGCATGCGTTCACCTTGAGAACTTCATCTTTGTTTCCAAATGCAATGACTTCAGTTTTGTCTTTGTTTAACTGAAGAAAGTTTTGGCACATCCAATTGTTTACTTCATCAATGCATTGGAACAGAGAGTTAATGGGGCTGTAATCGTTAGGCGATAGGGCTAAGTAGATCTGTGTGTCGTCTGCATAGCTGTGGTAAGCGATTTGGTTCTTTCTCATTATTTGGCTCATTGGGAGCATGTACAGGTTGAATAGGAGTGGCGCAAGAATTGAGCCTTGAGGGACTCCGCATGTCATGGGTGTCCACTCAGACTTATGGTCTCCTATACTCACATAATAACCTCTCCCTACCAAGTATGACCTGAACCATTTTAGGACTATCCCAGAAAACCCGACCCAGTTTTCCAGCCTGTCAAGAAGTATGTCGTGATCAACAGTGTCAAATGCAGCACTGAGGTCGAGTAGTACCAGCACTGATAATTTGCTTGTATCAGTATTTAAGCGAATATCGTTTACTATCTTTATGAGCGCTGTCTCTGTGCTGTGATGCGGTCGGAAACCAGATTGAAAATTGTCAAAGTATCCATTTGAGCTTAAGAATTTGTTCAGCTGATTGAAGACAACTTTTTCAATGATCTTGCCTATGAAAGGAAGATTTGAGATCGGTCTATAGTTGTTTAATATGGTCTTATCCAGATTGCTCTTTTTCAGGAGGGGCTTGAGAACTGCAGTTTTTAGGGAGTTTGGAAAAGAGAAGAGAAAAGAGAAGTGAGGCATTTACCACTTCTAGGAGATCTGCTTCTAAGCTGTGTAACACCTTTTTGAAAAAAGATGTGGGAAGTGCTTCAAGGGCGCAGGTTGATGTTTTAAGGTGCTGTACGGTTTCTTCCAAAATGTTGCAATCAATTTCTTCAAAATCAGACATAGTGACTACTTTCTCAGGTTGTGGTCTGATCTGCCTGACCCCAGCGCAACTCAAGGATGATCTGATCACCTTTCTGATATTATTGATTTTCTCAGAGAAGAAAGAAGCAAATTCACTGTACTTGCTCTCTGAGAGCATTTCACTGGGAATCTGGCTTGGGGGGTTTGTCAGTCTCTCTACAGTAGCAAAAAGAGTGCGTGTGTTGTTTATATTGCTGTTTATAATATTTGAGAAGAAAGTCTGTCTAGCTTTGCCTAGTTCCTTATTGAAAGCATGGATGCTGTCTTTGTAGATGTTATAATGGACTACAAGTTTTGTCTTCCGCCACATGCGCTCTGCTTTTCTGCATTGTCTTTTCATATTTTGCACTGCTGTTGAGTTTCTCCAAGGTGCTTTTTGTCTGCCGTTCTTCTTTCTGACTTTCACTGGAGCAATATCATCAATTACACTCTCAACTTTTGAGTTAAAAGAATCAAGGAGAAAATCAACAGAGCCAGCAGATATGCTTGGTGTTAAAGATATGGCCTTCATAAACAGTACACTAGTGTTCTCATTTAAGCATCTCTTCTTGACAGACACAGATCTAGCTTCAATGGCAGGAGAGATCAATATATCAAAGAAAATACAAAAATGATCAGACAGTGCTACATCCTTAATAACAATCGATGAAATGTTTAGACCCTTACTGATAAGTAAATCTAGAGTGTGTCCATGATTATGTGTGGGTCCATGTACATGCTGAGTCGGATCAAAAGTTTTTAAAACAGTTTTGATTTCTTTTGCCATATTGGTTTCTGCATTATCTATGTGAATGTTAAAATCTCCAGCAATGATAAAACAGTCAAACTCTGAGGAAATAGTTGATAACAGTTCTGTAAAATCATCAGCAAAGGCTGGAGAGTATTTTGGAGGCCTGTAAACAATGATAAGTAAAATGCGTGGAGCACCTTTTAACACAATACCCAGATATTCTAAAGACGGGTAATTCCCAAATGATATTTGCTTACATTGGTAGACATCTTTAAAAAGAGCAGCTAAACCTCCACCTCTTCTAACAGCTCTGCAGACACTCATAAAAGTAAAGTTAGGAGGGGCTGTTTCATTGAGGACTGTTGCACTGCAGCTGTCTTCTAGCCATGTTTCATTTAACAACATAAAATCCAGGTTGTATGTGGTTATTAAGTCGTTGACTAGAAGTGATTTATTTTTAAGTGAGCGGATGTTTAAAAGTGCTAACTTAACAGTCTTACTTTTTCTCCCCACAGCAATCTTAGTTTGTCGTGTAATAGGCACCAGATTAGATGGGTTTGCTGTACGGCTTTTGAAGGCCTTAGACTTTCTATCATGTAATCGAACAGCAATAGCGAAAGATACAGGCACACTGGGTTCCCGCTTGTTCTGTAAACATTTGAGAAAGTTACTGTTATCATAGCGGGGACCAGACACATATCACTGAGAGCTGGTATCAGTTGTTTTTGGTTCACCTCGAGCCGCTGGAGGAGGGTGTGGGCCCTGGCGCTGTGGCAGAGGCTGAAGAGCTCTCACAGGGGGAGGGCGAGCTGGGCCCGCAGGCTTTGGTGGTTGTGGGGCCTGCCGTTTTTTGGTTGGTATCTGGGGGCTTGCAGCAAAAGAGGGGGATAGTCTGGTTCCAGCATACACCAGTTGTTCCATTTTCTCTGAGAAGCACAGAAGTGGAGATGCTGGAGAGATGGAGAACGTGTCCGGTGAGGGCGGCTGTTGCTCTGGTGTTATCGGAGGCTGTAATATGCTGTCCTGGTTTCCTTGGCTGTTTTCCAGAAAGTCGTCCTTGGGTGCTGAATCTTGGAGAAGTGCTAGTATGTCACAGTCTGTCTGTGGTGAGCTCTGTGGGCAGGGCTCAGCTGAGATTGTGTCCGTGAGCAGAGGTTGTTGTGGCTGAGTGGTGTTATCATTGTCCTTGTGTGATGTGTCAACCGCATGTCCATTCAGGTGCTGAAGTGAAGTCCTGTGGTCATTCATACTGTATCCAGGTGTGTGTGTGCCATTCAGGTTGAGTGGATTGGCACACACTGCAGAAGGATGATGGAGGGAGAAGTAGATATTGTCCTTTAGCACTCTTGAACCAAGTTTGTTTGGGTGGTGGCCATTCTGTTGAAACAGTTGCCTCTGACTCCAGAAAAGATTGAAGTTGTCAATGAAGTTCACTCCTTTTATATTGCAGTTTTTTTGCAGCCATGTATTAAGCCCAAGCAACCGTGAAAACCTGTTTGTTCCTCTTGCTGGGAGTGGTCCACTGATGAATGTTTGAACTTTCAGTCTTTTAAGTGTTTCAAAAAGTTAATTGAAATCCTTCTTAAGGAGTTCCGACTGCTCTTTATGGATATCATTCTTCCCCACATGAATGATGAGTCGATTTGCAGTCTTATGTTTCATAAGAATGTTCTGAAGTTCTCTGTTTACATCAGAAGTAGTTGCTTGTGGAAGGCAGCACGTAGTTGTATCCCTGCTATTAATGTTTCTGATTATGGAGTCGCCCACTATCAGAGTCCTGGGCCCGGCTGCGCTTTGAGCTGAGTTCCGCTGTCTGCTCGACCTTGAGCCCCAGTTAGCATCAGTGTTAGCTACTGGCTGATTCAGTCTATGTTCATTCATCAAATTTGGGGATTCCTCATTCATTAATACTTCAAATCTGTTCTCAAGATGTATAGGCGGTGGTGGGAGATCAGTGTTTGCAATCCTTGTCATAGCCATATCTGGGGTAGAGGATGCTACTGCGGCAATATGTGATGCTCGTGACAATCTGATGTCTCGAGTGCCTTTGGGTCTCACTCCCTGTTTGTGCCATCGATTTGTAAGTCGATCGGCTTGTTTCTCTACACTCAATATAGCCTGTCGAGGAGCACTAGATTCATGGGACTCACCGGCTGTATGCTGAGGGTGTCTGTGACGAAGCTCTGTTGTGTGTTCTGTCTGGTTTGGTGGTCCCGCAAGTTTCAAGAACTGCAATCCTTTGTAACAGTCTGTGGCAGTTAGAGCAGCAAGTAGATTCCAGAGGAGGCATTTTCTTATCTTTATGAATGTCCTAATGGCAGTTGTGTTTTCTCTTCCCCGGAATGTAAGCTTTCAGTGGGAGGCTGGTCGAATAAAAGAATTCTGCTTTTTTTTTTTTTTGTAGTAATCCAAGCGTTTGAGCACTGTGTTGATTTGCTGAAGTTAAAATTAGGTGATAAAAGGAAATAAAATATAAAAATATAAAAACGATAGAGCAAAGCGCGGAGCAGTAAGCAAGAGCGTCCGAACAGTAGCTGAGCAGGAAGCAACCTGTTAGCCGTTAGATTTTCAGGATGAATCTGCTTTAACCAGACGTGCACATGGCAAGAATGCCACACAAACTTGACCACGGGAATGCTACTTAAATGTTATAGGCCTAACGTTAGCCTATTGTTTATAGATTTAGATCGTATACATAAATGGACATTAAAATAAGCGCATTGTTTCTAAAATTAATGGACAAACTATCGAAATGTTGCTAGCTTGAATCACCTTGGCTCACTAGCTAAGTTACTTAATTTCATGTGGTGTAAATCCGTGGCGTTTAGTATACATCAACATCACTGATAGATGTTAAAACTATGCATGACTTTCAAGAAACTCTTTAATCTCACCGGATTATTGTGATTTTAGTCGATGTAACCACCGCGATCTTCCGACATGGATCTCCGTGTTCGTTGCAGGTTCAAATGCCGCCTTCTGCGGTCCTTCCCAGAATGCAAAAAAATACTGTATGAATGTTATTTCAGATAGTGGCGCCAAGACATAATAAAGTTGCGCCTGCCAGCGTGCTGCGTGTCATACGGATATTTACACCGTGTTCAAAAAGAACAGGGGAGACACACACACACATTGGGAGCGCAGTTCCTCAACTAAATGTATAGGCTGTCTCGCGTAAAATCCGGAGTGTAGGGTAGGCCTATTAATAGGGTAATAAAAGGCTATTACACCCACGATAACAAACACATTTGCGCATGCACAGAAAACACCGCAAACTTTCTTATTTCTGAATATGCAAGATTATTCTTGATAACATTTGCAGTAGAGAAATCAGGTGTTTGATTTGTCTAATCTTCATATGCATACAATATTTAGCTTGTTATTGTCACATGTCTGTCCTGTCTTGTGATCTACATGGGTGTTTGTTATGTTGAGCCATGTGCTCTTGTCATTGTTTGATCCCTCCCCCTTGTTATCTGATTATTGGTTTATTTGCTCCACCTGTCTGTCTCGTTACCCTCCTTTGTTTGCCTCTCTATTTAGTCTTCCTGTGTTTGCTGTCCTGTGCTCGTTCGTTGTATTTGTTACGCGTGTTGTATTCTGTGCCTGTTCCTGCCCTGCCTTGTCTTGTCTGTTTTTGGATTTAGATTTGGTTTGTTTATTTTATGTTTTGTAGAGATTCCAAGGACCATCATTAATTCTATTTCATTAAATCATTAACTCGCAACCAAAAGGGGGACAAAGAGCCCTAACTAACCCACATTCCTACGGCCATGTGGTCCAGTGATAAGGTCTCCCCCCTTTCGAATTGGCGCCTAGAAGTCTGGGGAGCAAATGGACTTTTGGGCATTTATGCTGATAGATGTTCACGAATGTCTTACAAGCAGCGTGTTCTCTCTCTTGAGACAACAACCAGGCCTCCCCTGGGACTCCCTCCTGGCGGATATCGGACGGGAGAAGAGAAGAACAGATGTTCCCTTCTCCCCCACACGCGCGCAATACACATCCACAACGCACACACATGCGTCCATGCACGTACACATACGCAGGAAACCTAATCTTCCATCTAAAAGTCGTTCGATACAGATTCGATATGTTGAAACACATGTAAAAGAACTGTAATGTGCAGACTGTCCTAAGAATGTATTCTAATAAGTGTAAGGGACGTATAAATGCCTGAATGTATGCATCTAGATGTAACTCTGCAACATTATGTCTGTAAAGTGTGATGTTTGATATGGTTACAATCCTCTTAATCTGATCTATCTATTAAGCTGTATATCAATATCGTGAAATGTATAACCACATGTATATGCCGTTACCAAAGTAAGCTTAATTTTACCCTTGATCATAAAATGCAAACTACCGCCGAACCCCACCCAACCAGGGGCGTACGCGCTCCTCAAGATGGGCCATTGCCATTGGCCGGCACACCTCACCAGGGCGTGCTTAGTTCATCCTTAAAAACCCCAAAATAGAGACATTCGCTCTCTGATCCTTCTCCTTCCTTCGTATCCTGTTCCCCGATGTAATCTTCGTGTTTTATTTTGTTTTGTTTTCATTTCATTTCGCTGATAGCCAGTCCGTTCTTAGTGTGTTTCGAGTTCTCCAACCGGGGTACCCACGTGCGTTTCGCTAGCCTTCCAGCATTTCGGTGTAAGACTACCTTCACGCATACAGAACTGCTTTAGGACGCTTTGAATCTCCCGCGAATCAACCACGAGTGGAGGAACCAAAGAAGTCCGCCTCCCACTTCCAGGACGCCGCGAGCTCTCTCCTACACCACACTAACAGGTCTGAATGCAAGTTGTTCCATCAAAATTTAGACGCTTTCAATTGTGTAACTGCGACTGTCTCTGAGGGTCTGATTGTGCTAGCGATTGTGTTTCCTTGTGTTTCTACTTTTTCTTTCCTTATTGTTTCCATTTCATTTTGTTTCATTTATATCCTTGTTTTACATGTAGTGTAGTTCATTTATTAAACCTCATTTATACTTCATTGCCTCTGTTGTTGTTGACCACATAACAAAGCCTCTTTAATATAAGATCCCAAAGCTACAATTCTGATATTGTTGAGTGCACAAAACATTGTCAGTAAAATTTAAGCTAGATAGACCAAAAGCGATTGACAACCTCCGACAACGCTGCACGGCGGACGAGCGGACTGAGAAGGAGGCTTCAATTGCTTTGGTCATTTTTGAAGATCAGCTATATCCCTCTGTGTAGGATGTATATTCCTAATTGATCATAATTCGTTGTGTTTAATTGTTATATACATGCCCTGGCAGACGAGTATGCTGTACAACCCCTCGTTGGGCAATTTATTTACGTAAGGACTCGGCTCAAATTATATTCGATAGATTGTTGATCAGAGATTAATAACTGTTGAATATTTGTCCCCAAAATTAAAATTGACCAAAGAGCTGGTGAGCCCCGATCTAATTCCTTACAGTTTATATGGTGGAGAATGCGGGCAATATTTTAAGCTTTGTTGTGTGAGCAATTAATGCAGTGTCAATTTTGTATAGTTTGTGTGTTTGGATTAAGAAACGCGAGCGCGCCGCGCACGTGGAAGCTGAAAGCCGAGTTTCAGCCGAGTACATTACAAACTGCTAAATTCGCCTAAACGTTTTAGTCGTAGTAATTGCTAAAATGAATTGCAGTTTGTAATACTGATATTCACGGTTAAAGTATTGAATGTAAACTGTAGTTCGTAACAAAAGAAATATTACCTCTGTAAAGACGTTTACATGTTAATATATTGTCTTTTGATCAGCCTGTTTTCAAAACGAGAATCTTTTGAGCAGAAGAGAGAGAGGACCTGAATACAGCGATGCTCCTGTTTTCAACCTAAAAGGCCTGATATTATAGTCGTTAGAATTAACGAAAACTCCTGGTTTCAACTTTGATTTAGCTAACCAAATGTTAAACCAGATACATTTCATCAAGTGCTAAATGATAAATGTATTAAAAAAATTTTTAAACCACAGACGTTGATTCCTGTTGGTACAGTTACATGTAAGTGCAGTGAATTAACTCTGCCTCACGAACCCGTGAAACATAGCACCGTAAAATCTGCCTGAATTCAAATTGTGTGCAGTTCAAATTTGTTTTTCGAAGCGGCGTGGTTTTGATTCTGTTGCGAAACACTAGAGCGCAGCCTTGCGCCTCGGTCTCGAATTACCGCCACACCCTCTTCACCAACATGAGCGCAATAGCGCCATCGTATGGACGCTATCAGATAAGGTCACTCTTTCCTGAATTCTCTTTTCTAAGTCATTTCTAAATTCCTCACGGGAAGTGACTCACAAAAACGACCCCCTTTGTGGCCTCCAACGCTGAGTCAGTTCCTTGTGATTCTTGCATTCTGCTTGAGATTTCAGTCTGTTTTCAGTTGGGTTTGTTCTAGGCTGTCACTAATACCTTACAGCGATCGTGATTAGTATTAGAAGTAATCCCATCGGTTAATTTTCTAGTCTCATTGAGATTTGGTCTAAAGAAAAACTGTGAAGATAAAATTGAATTAAATTATCACTTCATTTTATGACTCAGGTTACGAATAATTCTATTTAATTTCGTTTTCTGTCCAGATAGGCTTATTGATTTTTCCTCAGATAAATCAATAGGTCTTACTAATATTTTACCTTTCTCTTTCTCGACAAACTAATGAGCTTGGTAATTTGTTTAATGAGTTGATCACTTTTATTGATTTCCTCTTTCTCTAAAAGAAAAGAAAATTAATTAAGTTTTATGGAAAATTTGTAACTTTGAGAATTTATTGATTGTTGAGATTTAATTAAGATTTTTTTTTTTTTTTTTTTTTTTTTTAGTTTTCTCCTTCCCTCTCCACTCCTGTCTTTTAGTGATATTGTTTTATCACGACCGCACCCGCACTAGCTTAGGTGTTACGTAACATCCCATATGTACACTGAATCGAATCTAAGAAAAAATTGAATTGCAATTTCAATTAAGCTTGTCTTTTCTACCAGGCTAACCACTGGGAGGAAGTACGTCCCCTGTGTGGCCCAAACCCGCCACTACAGCTTACTTACTCCTGGGTTTACCCTGCTTTACTCACTGACCCCTCTCCGCAGGTTACTCTGACAAACAACAACCTTGTCATAATTCCCTCTCTGTTTTCTTCTCTCCCACCAGTCAACAAGGCTTTGTATTGTCTACACACACAGATACCCAATTGGGTTTAGACAAAAGTAAGCTTTAAGTAAGTTTAGAGCCCCTTTCCTCTATCACATTTGGTATTCACAGGTAGAACTCTCTTGCGCTGTGGTGGTCTGACCGTCATCCCTGGTTGGTTTCCAGCAGGCGGGGTCGTCTGGCCGGCATAACCAGCACTTGCTGTGGGTGAGTCGCGGACCTCCCAGTCCCTCCATTGGTGCGGCACGCAATAAGACATCAGCAATTTGGCACTCCCACAAAAGGGGAAGATCCACCACGCTAAAGCGACACAAGGCAATTTCGGACCTAGTACTCAAACCAGGGTCTAAATCGGGACCACTCGAAAGAGGGTTCTGGGGAAAAGTCCTCTTTGCAGTGTCGTAAGCAGGTGACCTCCTCGGGAGTGCCGGTTGTGTTTAAAGTCGAAATTGTTTGAGTGGGCGCACCGTGGCTGAGGTACAGGAGAGGCCCACGGACACTTCAGTTAAGGGCTTGGGGCGACGGAAAGATTGACCTCGACGCTGGCTCCGGCTAGTGTGATTTCAGATCACCCCAGGCAAGCTGAAATAAGGTAAAGGAAAGTCTTCCACCTAATACAAGCCACTAGAATATTAGATATTCTCCCGTGACATTTAAACGTGTCCGCCCCTCTTCTCAGAAAACCACACACAGTCGGCTCAAGCCCTCTTAGTTCCCGTAACCCTTCCTGTGCGATTGTTTTATTTGATTTTCTTCCTTCTCTCCTTGCTATTCTCCTGTTAGATTCTCTCTGTTCGGTGTGAACTGTGCCTTTCAGGTCACCCAGAGACAGAACCCGCAGAGACACCCAGGGAGAGCCAAACAACAGACTGACAACCGAGCCGTTAGCATCAACAGTGACCTACTAGGCTCCGGCCCTGTCATAATCTGCATTTAGACCCTGCGCTGACCTAAACAATTTGTTCCGACCTAACTGTCTACCTCAGTTAGGTGAAATTGCCGTAAACGGCATCGCCCGTATTAAGGGTATAAGTGCCCAAATTATAGAACCAATTTGCATTTGGTCTCTTTGTGTGTGTGTTGTGCTCCTCTCGCCCACAGTAAGCCAGCATGTCCCGGTCTCCCAGCCCAGCAGCCCACTGGGACAGCCTCGAGACATGGCTGAATGCCATGACTGCCACCTTCCTGCCTAAGGTGGCATCCTACCGGCGACTCTGAGCCCCGAAACCAGGCGCAGCTGGACACCGACCTGGACCTGCTCATGAGGAACGACCCCACTCAAAGCTACAACCACAAAGAATGGGCCAGAATCGTGGTAAACATGGCCCACACGCTCATCGCACAAGCCCGCCTTCACGAAAGACATGCCATCGACCTGGAACAGGAGACGCTCCAAGCGGAGGAGGCCCGGCGCGACCAAGCAACGACCCAAAGTCGGCTAGATCAGCTACTACTCGAGAACGAGGAACAGGACGAGGAGACAACGGACCCAGAGCTACGTAAGGAAGTAGAAGAACTTCAAACTGCTCTGTAAAAGCCTTCGTCTAGACACCGACCAAAGGGAACTGAAAGAAAGAAAAGCCAGAGAGACACTCACCGAAAAACTGCAATGAGGTGAAGCTCTCCTTGAGAGAGCCGACGCAGAACTGAAAGAAAGAGACGCCAAAGCCAGGGCCTGTGAGAAACACTTAAAGGCGGCCAGAGCTGAAATCAATGAACTTAGCCAGCAAAGAGACCTTTATAAAGATGAGCTCGACGCTGTCCACCGAGAGTTAAAACACTCCTATAAACTGCGGAGTGACCGGGAAAGGGAGGCGCACCCTAACAAGTTTTCCCCGACCGGTCAGTCTGCACACTTCAGCCAAGAACACAGAACGGTGAAAGGAAACGATCATCCACTGTCCAAGATATCAATGGACAGCCTACGAGAGCCCTCGCCCTCAGAAAAGGAGGGGGCTTCCCAGCCAACCTTTGCCACTTGCCACGGCATGGCCCTTAAAGAACTTGACAAGCTGGCGAGAAACATTCCTACCTTCACCCCAAACCCTGCCGGAGGCCACGATGTGCATGCCTACTTGAAAGACATTGATTTCCACTTATACGCTGTTCCCCATGTGACTCCGTGGGACAGATTATACCTGCTTCGAATTACGTCCAGCCGGGACGTACGCAGTTTTCTAGATCGCCAACCAGATACGGTCAAGTCAGATTACCAGCAACTGCGACAGGCGTTCATCAGGGAATTCTCTGATCCAGAAACTGATCAGGGACTCATCACTGCGATGGGCCTCAAGCAGGCACGACTGGAAACTCCGCAGGACTTTTACAGTCGCCTCAGACAAGCCTATTTTGGGGCACGGAATGATCCTGGAATGGAGGAGGACTTTAACTTCCGAACTTTGTTCCTCCGTAACCTGCATCCCACTGTGAGCCATCACTTAGGGGTCCTGGCCTGTCCTCGCACAATGACTACCCAGCAACTGCGAGATCTCGCCCACAAAGCGTTCATCAAGCAGAAAATTGTTGCTGAAAAGACTGTAAAGACTCCCTCTATCTGTCCTTTCACTGATCAGCACTCAGAGCTGGCACTAGAGGGCACCCAACAACGCCACACTAACAGACTCTCTAATAACGAGTCAAGACCATTTCAAGCCAACAGAGGGCAACGCAACAGCGAGGGTGCTCGCCCGAAGCATCAGAGTGGGCGCTCTGAAAGATCATACGGCAGCCCACGACCTCCCCACATCCAAAAGGGGGGAGCCCCGTGGGAAGCCAGCCGACGGTCCAGACAGAGCCGAACTCCAGCAACAAGAACATCTAGTCCAGACAGCCCGCAGCGAACTCCCTCTCGGCAGGCCTCAGTGACTCCACGTCAGAGACCGCAGAGATCCTAAAACTTCTAAAAGGGCTTCTTCACAAGAAAGATGACAAAGAGAACAAGCCAAACTCCTCGTGACTAAAGGAAAGTACTAAAAACCTTCCTGTCAGGCCTCCCACTGAACCAAGCCCCCCCAACACCGCTCTCCTGACACAGACCACAGGCCCAGCTGTCACAACACCAAGTGACAGTGACACCTACTCGCTGCTGTCAACAACCGCACAGACAGAAGGAGACCACCAAACCCATCACACCGGCGAGCAAACCCCTGAGATTCCAGAAAGTGCTGTTTTGGTTGTGTGTCTCTGCAACGAACCCCAAGACACTGACCCTAACTGTTTATCGATCACCACACAAGCCCCGACACTAAAACTCCTGGGGAACCTGGTCGAAAAGGGCCTAGCACGCAAGCTTTATCTTTCTATCACCTTGGAAACTGAGGTGAGGCTCGAAGCTCTGGTGGACACCGGCTCGGATCTCACTCTGATATCGGCCGACCTTTTTGAAAGACTCAGATTTGAAGCTACCAGGCAGAACAGAACTCTAAAATCTCAGAATTGTGAACTGAATGTGCAATCTTACAGCCAAACTGACATCCGGCTTGAACAAATAGCGCCCATTCACCTAACAATTGGTCCCATGAGCCTGAAACACCCGGTGTACATCTCACCGATGAACACATATCCCCTCCTCATCGGCAAAGATCTGCTAGACCGCTTCGAGCCCCTGCTGGATTTCAGACAGCTGAAAATCTGGGCTCAAGTGCGAGAACCTCTCCCCTGTCAGCCACCCAGGTCAACTGAGCCAGACTGTCAGGTCACAAAGGTCACGGAAACTTTCGCCGCTAGCCATCGGGACACAGACTCGGCACCTGAGCGAGATTCAAGTTCGTTACTCTGCACCTTTCAACTCACAAAAGACTCTGAGCCCTTCTGCCCCAAGGTCAGCAAGACCCTGCAGCTGAATGGTATAACCACCACAGACATTGTACTCGCTCTATGGGCAGACAACTCTGCCATCAGCCTATCACTTTTCCATGATCTGATTAAAGTAACACCAGACCTTCCTTCTGCAAGCAAGCGCACACGTTTCCCTTTGAACTCATGCCCATCAAACATGGTGACTGCAAAAGGTATCTGCGCTTTGAACTTGAACTGGAACCAGCAGTGCCTGACCCATTACTTCTTGGTCCTCCCGGACCTGCCCCACGATGTCTACATTGGAGCTGACATTCTGATTCGCCTCCAGGCGCATGTGGACGTTATTAATGAGGTATTGTGGGCCCCACTGACTTCACAGCCAGCTGTTGTTCCTACACACACAGGCAATCTCCTGTCAGGCCAAACCATACCAGAGGTCTGCACCCTAATCAGTGAACAAGAAACTGTAGTACCGGCTTCCACCAAAGGGGTCGCTGTTCGGCTTAACATACGATCAGGCCAAACCCTAAACCACACACTGGGTTTCTTTCATCCTTCACCCGAATGCATTGAACTTGGACTCACACTTGAGGCCACACCCCTCACTGAAGTGTCATCTCGGGCAATCTACATCCTTTTCAACAAATGCATAACAGTGGACATCACAATTCCGAAAGCCTATCGGCTCGGATGGCTAGTGAGCCATGACTTTCCTGATTTTGAACTGACTTTACCAATCATTGGGCCCATTCCAGCTTCAATGATACCCGAAGGGTACACCGACAACGCCCTGCGCACAGCGTCCTTCAAAATCATCTCCATCGCCTCAGTCATGCCTATGGGCAAAGATCAGGTATGCAGAACGGAACTGACGGAGGACCGACACCTTGCCGTATACACAGTTTCCAAACAACCTACCTGCGAGACCGATGATACTGCTGCACCTGCGACTACTAGCACAACAGGCAATTCACCCACAGAGGAGCCATATCCAGGATTTGAGTCGCAAGTTCAGCAAATTTTAAAAGACGCCGACGCAATCAAAGAGGATGCAGATATCCAAAAACTCAGACAAGTCCTTTACAAATTCAAGGCGTCATTTGCCAAAGACTCTCTAGATTGTGGTCTCACCCACCTTCACACCGTGCGCATCCCGACGCACCCTAAGGCTCCTCCCACCTTCGTCAGGCAGTACAAGATCCCCATCGCATCCCACAAACCGGTGCAAGAAATCATTGACTCTATGCTTGAAAAAGGTGTAATTCGCCCATGCAATAGCACCTATTCCGCTCCTATCTGGCCGGTAATCAAACCAAATGGCAAGTGGCGACCCACCATCGACTACAGAAAACTGAATCAACAGGTGCCACTGTCACGATGGCCCATGACCCAGCTGGAGCAAGAAATACCCAGAATCAGGGGAGCCACAATCTTCTCTACACTTGACGTGGCCTCAGGGTTCTGGACCATACCAGTACATCCGGAAGACCAGCACAAGCTAGCTTTCACGTTCGGTAACAGACAATTCACTTTCACCAGGTGCCCATTCGGCTTTGCTAACTCACCTGCTGAGTTTAACATCTTCCTAAACAAAGCATGCCCCGATGCAAGAATGAGAGGAAATCTCATCTATGTGGACGACGTGCTGATGAAGAGCACAACAGTAACCGATCACCTGAAAGAAATAGACGTTTTGAACCAGTTATCAGCTGCCGGCGCCAAGATCGCCCTCCACAAAGGACAATGGTGTCGAACCAAGGTCAACTATGTGGGACTGCTGATCGGGTCACAGGGCATCGAACCACAGTCCAGCCGCACACAAGCGGTTCAAAACATCAAACCACCCACCAATCTCTCAGAACTGCGAAGTTTTCTTGGGGTATGCAACTACTCACGGCAGTTCATCGAAAGATACTCAGACATTGCAAAGCCGCTGACTGCCCTGCTGAAAAAAGACTGCCCATTTGTCTGGACAACCGTCCAGGACAATGCCATGAGTGAGCTGAAACGTCACTTGTGCACAGCTCCATGTCTGGCTTACCCTGACCCACAAAGAGAATTCCACTTAGAAGCCGGATTCTCCAACCACTGTCTCAGCGCTGGCCTGTACCAACGACACGACCAAGACAAAAGAGTTGTAGCGTATGCCAGCAAGACACTCCTTCCACCAGAGACTAAATTCTCAGACTGTGAAGAAAAACGCTGCTTTGCACTGTATGGGCCATACAAAGATTCTCCAACTACATTGGAGCTCAAAAGGTTATCATAGAGACTTGTCACCAGCCTGTCATGTTCCTCAACAGCCAACACATCCATGATGGCGTGGTCACCAATTCCCGCATCGCCACGTGGCTAATGGCCCTCCAAGGGCGCAATGTTGAAGCAAGATATGCTCAGAACCACAAGTCAGCGCTAGGCGACGGCCTGGCTGCCTGCCAGAACTGCTCTGATAACTCACCACCTGTGACAGCTCATGCGGAAGAACCACAACAACAGACATGTCACAGATACTTCGAAGAAAATACGTGCCAAGGTATGCCCACAGCCTACGTCGATGGATGTTCCTACAACCAAGAGGGCATCCGCCAAGCTGGTGCGGGTGTGTTATGGATAATTGATCTGCCCTGCCCACCACAACACTTCAAGCTGGGACCTCAGTCATCACAATATGCTGAGGTGGCAGCCATTCTCATAACTATGCAAATCGCATCGACCCATAACATCAAAGAACTCCTTATCTGCACAGACTCAAACTATGCCAGACTAAGTTTCACATGCCACCTTCCATGTTGGAAACAAAATGGCTTTAAGACTTCAAACGCCAAGCCTGTCAAACACCAACACTTGTTTCAAGCATGTGATGAACTGACTAGACAACACGACATGATTGTCTACTGGAAGAAGGTGAAAGGACACTCCAAGCGACCGGGCCGCGACAAGGACCTGAATGACCAGACCGATGCCCTCGCCAAGACCGGCGCACTGCACGGCAATCTATGGTCACCGCCAGCCCAACCACCAGCCTTGGATGTGGCAGTGCTAACCCGCAGCAAACACACCTTACCTGCCGCACTGTCCGCCTCCCAGCCTCTCACTCTGACTCCGCAGATCTCAAACAACGACATAGCGGACATGCAAGCCTCTGACACGTCCATAAAGACTTTTCTGAACCACCTCTCTGACCCCTCCAACCACCCACTCACGTCGTCTGACCTCACTGACAACCCGTGTCTCAAACGACTGCATGACATCCAGCACATGCTGCGTGTCATCAACGACATTCTGTGGTATGCACCGGATGACACCACCGCGCCAAGGCTTGTGGTCCCCCAGTGCCTAAGGGGGGTCATGCTAAGACACGCCCACGACGCGCCATGTGCTGGACACCACGGCACCAGAGCCACCTATAAGACACTGAAGCAAGTGGCATATTGGCCCTGCATGCAAGAACATGTGGCAGAATATGTAAAAGAATGTCTAATTTGCTGCCAGTTCCAACCTGCAAATCCGAACCACAGAGCTCCGCTGCAACGCAGAAGAGTCACATTCCCGTGGTCAAACCTCCAAATCGACTGGGTAGGGCCTCTGCCAAGGTCAACAAGGGGCAATAAGTACTTCCTCACAGTCGTGTGCCAGTTCACAAAATGGGTAGAGTGTCTTCCAGCACCCAACGACACCGCCCAGACCACAGCATACCTCCTGATGAATCACATCTTCTCCAGATTCGGATTGCCAATGAATGTCAACTCAGACAGAGGTACCCACTTTACGGCTGAGATTATGCAGCAGGTCTGGAAACTCCTGGGGGTCCAAGTTCAACTACACGTGAGCTTTCATCCGATCTCATCTGGCCAAGTTGAACGTTCAAATCGGACGGTGGTCAGTATGCTGAGAAAGTATGTGGCTGCCAACCAGAAAGACTGGGACGTGAAACTCCCGCTGGTGTTGATGGCTCTCAGGGCCACTCCACAGGACTCAACTCAGGTGTCTCCCTTTGAACTAATGACTGGACGACAGATGACACTTCCACTGCATCTGTTGTATCAGCCAGGGGACTCCAGTCTCATCACAGCCTGCACCACTCACCAGTACCTCGACGAGCTGCACCGGTATCTGAAAGCAACCTTCGCGTTCGCCCAACAACAGCTTCAAAAGAGTGCCGAGGGCCAGAAAGCATACTATGACCGGAAAGCGTCACACCAGGAACTAGCCGTGGGTGACAGGGTCTGGTATTACAGCTTCGCACAGCCGCCACGCACAGCCTCCCATCGGCTGTCAAAGAAATTCCTGCCCCATTGGACAGGACCCCACGAAATTGTTGACAAACTTTCTCCGGTGGCGTACCGAATCCGATTGAGCCGGGAACAGAAAGACCCAGTGCTCAAATGGGTCCACCGCAACCAAATTAAAAGACACTCGGCTGCTGGCCGAGAAAGGCGGGGAGGGGCCAATGCAAACTAACCTGATTACACCCCCCAGGAGTGAAAAGACTACCAAACCAAGGGCAACTCTCGCTGACACACTGTCTCTCTCTCTCTTCCCCTCTCTCTCCACGTTTTCCCCTTTACCTCTACTAGGATGCTGCTGTGGGTCGTCGCCCTGTGCCTTCAGTCGACCAGAGGGCAACCGCCACCTGACGTAATCTCAACCGGCCCGGCGTCAGGCATCGTGCTAAGGGAGAAACCAGGTCTCTTGATCACCAACTGTCGGACCCACACCCAGAAGGTGTACGTCCGACTCGATCCCCGCAATGTGTATCGGGCTCATTACCCCAGCGCAGTAGCCCAGTACAGCTGGGCCGGGGCCCGATGGACAGAGGACTCCCTCTCCCACGCCGAGGCCGACGTCAGGCACATGCTGAACCAACTCGAAAAGATGACCATCACCCAAGCAGAACTAGGCGGACACAACCGCCGTCCCAAACGGTTCCTCGGAGCTCTGCTAGGAGCAGCAGCTGCAGTGGGAACTCTGTTCAACATCGGTATGTCAAGCGTCAACGCCGTTAATCTAGCCACCGTGAGACGACATGTGGCTGAAATTCAAACAGAGATCCCACAGTTAAAAGAGCAGCTCAACGTACAGAGTGCTTCCCTGCAGACCGTCGGAAGGACCTTGAGGGGAACGGTGGTCATTCTCAATACCCACAGTGTCCTGCTGAACCAGACTGTAAATTCCATGAAACAGCTGTTCACTGTTTTCCAAAACGACTTTGCCCAAACTCAGCTGGTCACCGCCTTGATGACGGACATGCTGCGGGAGGTGAGCTCCTCCATTGACAGCCTAGCTATGGGTAGGATTCCCCCCTACCTCATACCTTTGAGCCTCGTCCAGACTGTGTTGGCTTCCGCCATCACCACGCCAGCTGATCCGCTCCAAGTACACCTGGCCTACTCTCTGGGCAGCGCCATCCCACTCTATGTCGACCCAGATCAGAGAGAAATGGGATTCCTCCTGAACCTACCCATCATAGAGTCAAACCGAATCTACAGACTCAAAGACATTGTTAATGTCGGGTTTTGGAAAGGTAACACGCACATCAAGATCCGCACCCCAGAAGTGGTAGCCTACCACGACAGCGACCCGCAGCTGTACCTGGCCCCAAACCTACACATGTGCACCTTGACGAAAGACATTCATTATCTCTGCCCTAGCAAACCCTTCCTCAGAGATAACACTGATGGAATCTGTGGACTGCAAACCAGGTCCAGCGACAACCGCTGCCCTGCCGAAGCCAACCCTCGCATACAAGTGGAAGAAACCCGAGCAGAGATCATCGGTGACAGGTGGCTCGTCAACACTCCGGTACTCACGGCGACTCTTACCTATGACCAGCATGACACCGCCACCCGTGTCACCCTGCTCAACCAGAGCATGTGGATTCAAGTACCTAAAGGTGCCATCCTCCACGTAGATGATCTGGCATTGTATCATGTCCCTAGCCACGAGTACGAAACCGAACTGGAAATTCCCTCCTTCTTCAAGGACCACAACTTCACCCTGGGTCCCGAACTGGAACTGGAAATTGAGACAGGGGGGTCACAGCTAATTGACATCGCTCCTCTCGACACGGCCCTACAAGCTTTCTCTCGACAGCCCATCCTGACTACCTCACCTGTTGCCCGAGCCTGGACCGCAGCCGACACTGCACTGTGCCTCTCCATGATAGTCGGCCACGTCCTAACCCTGGGCCTGGCTTTCATTCTGTACAGGAGACTCAATGAGATGCGAGCATCTACCGTCAGGCTTACAAAAGCCGTGTCCGGAGGCTTCCGACGAAACCCCCGGAAGGAGGATAACACGCCAGAAGCTGCCGGCAACCTCATCGAGCTAAGCCCTCAGCCCTGATAGTCACCTGTTACCCGAATTCACGATACACCTTCCATCCTCCCATGCAATGATTGTCGGGAGACGATATCTCCCCAGGGACATCATCTCCCGAAAAGGGGGAATGTAGAGATTCCAAGGACCATCATTAATTCTCTTTTATTAAATCATTAACTCGCAACCAAAAGGGGGACAAAGAGCCCTAACTAACCCACATTCCTACGGCCATGTGGTCCAGTGATAAGGTCTCCCCCCTTTCGAATTGGCGCCTAGAAGTCTGGGGAGCAAATGGACTTTTGGGCATTTATGCTGATAGATGTTCACGAATGTCTTACAAGCAGCGTGTTCTCTCTCTTGAGACAACAACCAGGCCTCCCCTGGGACTCCCTCCTGGCGGAAATCGGGCGGGAGAAGAGAAGAACAGATGTTCCCTTCTCCCCCACACGCGCGCAATACACATCCACAACGCACACACATGCGTCCATGCACGTACACATACGCAGGAAACCTAATCTTCCATCTAAAAGTCGTTGCTAAAACAGATTCGGTATGTTGAAACACATGTAAAAGAACTGTAATGTGCAGACTGTCCTAAGAATGTATTCTAATAAGTGTAAGGGACGTATAAATGCCTGAATGTATGCATCTAGATGTAACTCTGCAACATTATGTCTGTAAAGTGTGATGTTTGATATGGTTACAATCCTCTTAATCTGATCTATCTATTAAGCTGTATATCAATATCGTGAAATGTATAACCACATGTATATGCCGTTACCAAAGTAAGCTTAATTTTACCCTTGATCATAAAATGCAAACTACCGCCGAACCCCAACCAACCAGGGGCGTACGCGCTCCTCAAGATGGGCCATTGGCCGGCATGCCTCACCAGGGCGTGCTTAGTTCATCCTTAAAAACCCCAAAATAGAGACATTCGCTCTCTGATCCTTCTCCTTCCTTCGTATTCTGTTCCCCGATGTAATCTTCGTGTTTTATTTTGTTTTGTCTTCATTTCATTTCGCTGATAGCCAGTCCGTTCTTAGTGCGTTTCGAGTTCTCCAACCGGGGTACCCACGTGCGTTTCGCTAGCCTTCCAGCATTTCGGTGTAAGACTACCTTCACGCATACAGAACTGCTTTAGGACGCTTTGAATCTCCCGCGAATCAACCACGAGTGGAGGAACCAAAGAAGTCCGCCTCCCACTTCCAGGACGCCGCAAGCTCTCTCCTACACCACACTAACAGGTCTGAATGCAAGTTGTTCCATCAAAATTTAGACGCTTTCAATTGTGTAACTGCGACTGTCTCTGAGGGTCTGATTGTGCTAGCGATTGTGTTTCCTTGTGTTTCTACTTTTTCTTTCCTTATTGTTTCCATTTCATTTTGTTTCATTTATATCCTTGTTTTACATGTAGTGTAGTTCATTTATTAAACCTCATTTATACTTCATTGCCTCTGTTGTTGTTGACCACATAACAAAGCCTCTTTAATATAAGATCCCAAAGCTACAATTCTGATATTGTTGAGTGCACAAAACATTGTCAGTAAAATTTAAGCTAGATAGACCAAAAGCGATTGATAACCTCCGACAACGCTGCACGGCGGACGAGCGGACTGAGAAGGAGGCTTCAATTGCTTTGGTCATTTTTGAAGATCAGCTATATCCCTCTGTGTAGGATGTATATTCCTAATTGATCATAATTCGTTGTGTTTAATTGTTATATACATGCCCTGGCAGACGAGTATGCTGTACAACCCCTCGTTGGGCAATTTATTTACGTAAGGACTCGGCTCAAATTATATTCGATAGATTGTTGATCAGAGATTAATAACTGTTGAATATTTGTCCCCAAAATTAAAATTGACCAAAGAGCTGGTGAGCCCCGATCTAATTCCTTACAGTTTTGTCTTATTAAAATACTTCTGCTCTGTACCTGAATCCACGGAATTATTCCCGGTCCACCCGTGACAGTTATGGATTGCACCGTTGACTGAATCAGTCGTTGTTTAGCAACCTAAAAAAAACAAAATTAAATTGCTAACTTCTCCACTGATAAATAATAACTTTTTTCATAATAAGCATACAATTGCATATCGGCATTTATCTCTAGACCATATTAGCCTACTCTATCCGACATCTTTGCTTGAATTTTCGATTTTGCGGTTAAATAACAAAAATGATGTGTTATTTAACAATGAGGTGTTAAATAACAAAAATGAGGTGTTATTTAACATATATTTCCTAAAATTAACTGCACAAATGTCAAATGGTATTTATCACTTACACTTGATAGAGTTACATAAAGCACCAACACTTCAAAATAATTCTGTTTAAAAACTGGACCTCTTAGTAATACTGAAGATATTACTGTAAAGTACAGCAACACCTCCCCCTTTGCCTTTCAGTTGTTTATAACAGTGATCTTGGGGGTGAATTTTAAAGTAATGTAATCGTTTGATTTTAGCCTGGTTTCTGTCAAAGACAGCAGCTGTAGATATATATACACTCACGTAAAGGATTATTAGGAACACCATACTAATACTGTGTTTGACCCCCTTTCGCCTTCAGAACTGCCTTAATTCTACGTGGCATTGATTCAACAAGGTGCTGAAAGCATTCTTTAGAAATGTTGGCCCATATTGATAGGATAGCATATTGCAGTTGATGGAAATTTGTGGGATGCACATCCAGGGCACGAAGCTCCCGTTCCACCACATCCCAAAGATGCTCTATTGGGTTGAGATCTGGTGACTGCGGGGGCCATTTTAGTACAGTGAACTCATTGTCATGTTCAAGAAACCAATTTGAAATGATTCGAGCTTTGTGACATGGTGCATTATCCTGCTGGAAGTAGCCATCAGAGGATGGGTACATGGTGGCCATAAAGGGATGGACAATGAAAGAGTCAGAAACAATGCTCAGGTAGGCCCTGGCATTTAAATGATGCCCAATTGGCACTAAGGGGCCTAAAGTGTGTCAAGAAAACATCCCCCACACCATTAAACCACCACCACCAGCCTGCACAGTGGTAACAAGGCATGATGGATCCATGTTCTCATTCTGTTTACGCCAAATTCTGACTCTACCATCTGAATGTCTCAACAGAAATCGAGACTCATCAGACCAGGCAACATTTTTCCAGTCTTCAACTGTCCAATTTTGGTGAGCTCTTGCAAATTGTAGCCTCTTTTTCCTATTTGTAGTGGAGATGAGTGGTACCCGGTGGGGTCTTCTGCTGTTGTAGCCCATCCGCCTCAAGGTTGTGCGTGTTGTGGCTTCACAAATACTTTCCTGAATACCTCGGTTGTAACGAGTGGTTATTTCAGTCAAAGTTGCTCTTCTATCAGCTTGAATCAGTCGTCCCATTCTCCTCTGACCTCTAGCATCAACAAGGCATTTTCGCCCACTGGACTGCCGCATACTGGATGTTTTTCCCTTTTCACACCATTCTTTGTAAACCCTAGAAATGGTTGTGTGTGAAAATCCCAGTAACTGAGCAGATTGTGAAATACTCAGACCGGCCATGTCACACTCAAAATTGCTTAAATCACCTTTCTTTCCCATTCTGACATTCAGTTTGGAGTTCAGGAGATTGTCTTGACCAGGACCACACCCCTAAATGCATTGAAGCAACTGCCATGTGATTGGTTGATTAGATAATTGCATTAACGAGAAATTGAACAGGTGTTCCTAATAATCCTTTAGGTGAGTGTATATATACTGTAGAAACTAGTAAAATATACACATCATATCATCTGAACAAACTATACAAAAAAACTTGTAGGGTATTTGGGTGAATCATTGACTCAGTCCCTCTGAAACAAATGAAGCACATTCTTCCTAAAACCCAAGGTCTTTTAGAATGAATGTAAATTATGGACATTGGCATGAGAATGCCTAGATGAGACTGTTTCTGAAACATTTACGACTCTGTGATGTGTCCCCGAACAACTCACAAACTTCCCCCACTGCAGGCAAACCCAGGTGGCCTGCATGCAGGACCTCTCCAGCCACACACACACACACACACACACACACACTCACAACCACACACGCATCCCCCACAAGTGAAGCCCGCTCAGGACAGAGCGTGGTGTCCAGTTACGAGACATTTTTATGACTGACTGGAATGTCCCAAAGAAGGATTCTAAAGAGAAAGAAACTTCTCTTTTTTTTAAAAGACATTTAACCAGATATATTCAATGTGTTTTTATGTGTGTCCATTTGCCCATGCCACATTGGAATGACTATGATTTTATCGTAGCTTAAAGTGAATTATAAATACCTTCATTATGCATGTTAAATATAACTGTCTATTCCCATAACTTGTACACATAGTTCTGGACACCTCCAGAATGCTTTCGGTGTGATCAATCAGAATACGTACAGTAATATCCAGTAAAATATAGTTTACTATTTTTTCCATCTTTGGAGTGAAAAGAGACCAAAACTAACATCACTGGAGTTCTTAGATAACAGCGTTTACGACCCAAAGGAATGTTCACAGAGCTGTGGCTCTCTCCGAATTCTAACCAAGGAGGAGAAATGAATCCTGTACTCATATATATATATATGCTATTATATATCCACTTGAGAATTGTATGAACAATGTATCTAAGTTCCCTATTTCATGAGTTGCCTTTTTGTGGTTTGGTCCATGTTTCTCGACAACTCTAATGGGATAATGTTTCAAACTTTGCCAACTAATGTTTAACCAAATCCATTTGTGGCAAGTTTGGTCTCGATAAACTCCAATTTTCATTCCCCATTTGTTAATTGACATTACATTTTGCTAAACTTTGTGACACATTAGTATTATAAGAATTGTGAAGATTCTTCTCTTAAACACCCAATGAAACTAGAGATTTAAATGTCTTTTAAGACACAAAGGGTCATAAAAATTCCCTCCAAAGGGACTGATTGGACCCTCTTCCAAAAGAAGGCGGAAACGTCAGGTCTTCAAAAGGACTGAATACCAGTTTATCTCTCTCTTACTTCTCTTGTCCTCGATTCATAATGTAACGTCTCGCCTCCGGGCGAGCTCTTCGCCTTTCTTTTATTTGTTTCTAGTTTAGTTTGTGTATTTCAGTCTTAGATAAGTCTCCGTGTTTAATTCCAATCGACGAGTGAAACGAACACCGCGTGACATATCTCTTCAGCAAATCCATCTACAAGGGACCTTTAAACGAGCGCGCGCTCGCTTTGAAGGAAAAACACGCGCACGTGACCACATGACGCGCCGGACCGAGAGACACACACGCTTCTTCACAAGCCATGCAAAGAATTACCTGTGCAAGTATCCGTGTTTGATCACGCTTTTAAGATTTGTTGAAGTCTCGTTGTGTCTCAAAATTCTGTTGTCTATGTGAATTTGCTATTTAGAAAGATCCTCGGGTCTTTCTAAACTCCCTCTTGCATAACTGCAACTCTCTACATTTCCTCTCTCTCTCTGTCTCTATGCATTTCTCGTTCATCGATGCCTTATCGTGTTTTGTTGTTTATTATGTTTGTAAATACATATATCCGTAGTAAATACATAAGTAGTTCTGCCTTATTAAATTCATTATATTCATTTGATTGATGTACTGCCTCTGCTCATTTTCCAAGTCCCTTAAGTGCCAAAGATCTAACTTAAGCCACAAGCTTTACAAATTAAAGATACTTTAAAGAGTATTTGGTTTATAGGGCAGAAAACCCAATTCTAGTGGCCACAGAATTGCGTTTCCTGAAATCCTATAAAGTAGGATGATATTGTGGATCCCCACAAATATTATTCTGACAATTGAGCTAATTAATTTTGCCTGTTTTGTAAGACGTGGTCCGTGTAATTAATTACAATCAACTTGCGGTTAATTGCAGGGATACACATGCATGCATGCAGGTAAAATGACACATCATCCCTTAGCGGGAGATTTATTAACATGTAAGACTGATCTAATCCAAACATGTATGAATAATTATTAATTACCAATTATTAATTATGATATGCAAATTCCCCCACGGATTAAATCCGCCCCTGAGTCTTTACAAACTGAAAACCTGTTTCCTGATGTGGTAGATTTTTCCCTGAACCTAACTATCTGGGGCGCCTACAATCGACACCCAATACTTTATACTCTAGCTCTGCGTCTACAGTTAACAACTGGCATTGAGTTCCTTACCCTAACTTGTTCCTCTTTCCTATCTATCTTGCTTCCCAATCTAACTTGCTGCGCAGCAATAATAAACAAACAGACTTCAGCAAATGTCCTTTATATACTTTAATCCCAGCCGGGAGAGATCCCGAGCAGTTCTCAGAGAATCTCCCCCAAGAAGAAGCGGGTGCTTTCACACCTGGCTCATTTAGTTTGGTTGAATCGCACTAGAGTTTGTTTTCCCCCTTGGTGCGGTTCGTTTGGGCAGGTGTAGAAGCAGCAATCACACTCGGGTGCGCACCAAAAGCGGACCAAACAAGGGTACGCTTTCAAACGAACTCTGGAGTGGTTCGAACGTGATCCGACCTCGAACAGACCCAACTGCCAAAAAACTGCGCATTTTTGGATTAAGCAAGCTGCGCTGTGCATTATGGGATGAGGACTAATGTTTGTTGACAGTTTGCGCTAGCATGGCAGCTCGCAGACAAATGTGGAGTTCTGAGGAGGTGAGGAGCATCATGCAATTGCAAACTATGTAATTATTAAACTGTAATGGCGATTTGTCCTCCTTCAATTTAACTCAAACAAGAAATCAAAAGAAGATAAACAAACTCAAAATCAAACCGCCACTGAGGCACTGAAAGATCGAATCTTACGCACGGGCACGGCAAAAGAGTCCAATGTCCAGTCAAGCATATCGTTCATGCGGTTTATTTCCAATAAGCAAGCGTACAAACAAATGTTGTCTGCAGCCTCTCTTACCCTGTATGTGTGAGTGTGGTAAAAAACCAACAACCTTTCCCAGTGCCTGCCTGTCCTAAATGTGACCACCATTATATAGGTGCAAACAGGTGCTCAATACTTTCAAAATAAAAGTCCCAAAAAATACTCAAATTAACCAAAATAATAACATTAATATTCTGTATCTAAATCAATAAAATCATCATGCAAATTATTTAAGGTGAAACAAAATAAAGTAATTAATTGTTAAGTTAAATTACAAAACAAGGAAATAGCTCCAACACTCCGGCCCCTAATTGTGAAATGTTTAAACCCACAATTACTTTTCTTCTTGTAACGGAGCTATTCTCTAGCTATGCCCTAACTATAATACATAAAGTCTTCTGGTCTTCTTCCCGTGGCTGTCTGGAAAAGAAACAAAACAGAAGGAAAATAGAAGAGAAGAGGGAAAAGAAAGAATATATGTCCATGATGCTACACTGTGGCCTCCAGAAGCAGACAGATCTTCGTTATAGGTCTCTCCAAGACACTGGTCTTAGTTTGGAGGAGCACAGAGCAAACCAATCCTTTGGAGTCTGACTTTGTTCTCAGAACTCGGCCCATCATCCAGGATCCTCTCGGTGCTGTGGCAACAGCAATGATGACAATATCCCCAGGAGAGAAACTTCTTCTTGGTATAGCCCATTTTTGCCTTTCCTGCATTAAAAGTAAGTATTCGAATGTCCATCTTTTCCAAAAAAGTTCAGTAATGTACTGTACTTGCTTCCATCTTCTCCTGATATACAGGTCACTCTGTGTGAAGAGTCCTGGTGGGAAGATGGGTTTTCCTTTTAACAGAAGAATATGGTTTGGTGTGAGGGCCTCAAGGTCATTAGGGTCATCTGAGACCTTTGTAATGGGTCTGTCATTAAGTATTGCCTCTACCTCACAAAACAGCGTCTCCAGGCCTTCATCGTCCAAAACCTGCTGCCCGAGAACCGAGGTGAGTATGCTTCTTACTGAGCGGATCAGACGCTCCCAAACACCGCCTTGATGTGAGGCTGTAGATGTATTAAAGCTCCACTTAATCCCATCTTGAACCAAAGCACCTTGGATTTTTGCATTATTTAAAGCGGCCAGACTTTGCTTTAACTCTTTGTTTGCTCCAATGAAATTCGTGCCATTATCTGACCTTAGGCTGGATACCGGACCTCTTCTACAAATGAATCTCCTCAAAGCATTAATACAGGAGTCCGTATCTAAAGAGTATGCCATTTCCAGGTGTATTGCCCGACTGGTCAAACAGGTGAAAAGCACTCCATACCTTTTTAGAAAGCTTCTTCCTCTTTTAACCTCTATGGGGTAAGTCTGCCATCTTCTGCTCTCCAAGTTTTCCTCTATAGCGTCTACATGTTGTACATTCTGCAATTATTTTTCTTGCAGCAGAGTTGGCATTGATTATCCAATATCTCTGTCGAAGTCTGTTCAACATGTGGTTTCTACCAGCGTGTCCTAGTTGTTGATGGATGTGACGTAAAATCAGCTGGGAAACATGCAGATCTTTGGAAAGGATAACAGGATGTTTAATCTCTGATGGTAACGCAGACTTGTGTAAGCGACCCCCGACTCTAAGAATGTCACCTTCCAGTATAGGATCTAACTTGTACAATGAACTGTCCTTGGGGACGTTAACCAAGCCGTTCTTCAGGGTGGCAATTTCACTCTTAAACCTGTGTTTTTGAACAAAACGAAGTATTGCCTTCTCTGCTTCATCATAACTTTCTGGAGTTAAGGATTTCCCTCCAAGAGTGGCTTTGAAGCTCTGAAGTCTCTGTTCAACAAAACCTTTGCCTCCTATGTCTCTGTCACTTTCAGTAGATTTGAACTCTTTTCTCTTCTGGCTCAGGAGCAAAAGAACTCTTTTAAGCTGGAGAAACCAGGCAACAGATGTTCTAAGCTTCCTCCAAGATGAGAAATAATTAATGAGGTAGTCTGTGGGATCTTCTGAGTGCTTGACAATAGCATTCATAGTTACTTCTCTTTTGACCTCTGGGTCCTCAGCTGGAATCACAGCTATATCCACATCAGTGATTGGCCACTCCTCTTCTGACAAAGAGAGGAACTCTGGACCTTGAATCCATTTCTGGTGTATGAGAAATTCCTCTGCTCTCAGTCCACGAGATGCTTCATCGGCAGGATTGATCTTAGAGCTCACATACTTCCACTGGTCAACGTTGGTGGCTTCTCTGATAATCGAAACTCTGTTTGCAACAAAGGTATGGAAACGTCTAGTTTCATTGCAGATATATTTGAGGACGGTTGTGCTATCTGTCCAAAACACTGACCTCTTCAGCGGCCACTGTAACTCTTTCTGAAGCATTCCGTCCATTCGGACAGCCAGAACTGCTGCTGCGAGCTCCAGACAAGGAATGGTGACTTGCTTCAGGGGCGTAACTCTAGTCTTTCCCACAAGAAATGAAACATGTACTTTGTCAACAACTTTCAGTCTCAGGTAAGACACCGTACCATATCCAACTTGACTGGCATCTGAAAAGTTATGAATTTGTGCTGTTACAGATGTTCCAAAATCAGGTGGTTTAATACAGCGATCCACCTTGAATCCACTCATTTTTTGGAGATCAGTTAGCCAGTCAGACCATTGCTTAGAGAAGGAAGGGGGTATTTGTTCATCCCACTTCAAGTTTCTTCTACAGAGCTCCTGTAACATTAACTAAGCTGACATGATAAAAGGACCCAAAAAACCTAATGGATCATACAGTGAGCTGACCACCGACAAAATACCTCTTCTGGTATGTGGCCGTTCCTGTACCGAAGTCCTAAACCTAAACTTGTCAGACTCAACACACCATTGCAGACCAAGTGCTCTTTCAATAGGAAGCCGGTCCGTGTCTAAATCCAGTTCTTGTGTCTCTGTTGCTCTGATGTTAATTGGGATTGACGTCAACACAGAACGGCTATTAGTCACCCATTTTCTGAGACTAAATCCGCCTTTGTCACAGAGTACAGTCAAGTCCTTTGCAATTTGAATTGCATCTCTTTCTGAGGATATGGATTTCAGGCAGTCGTCCACGTAGAAATTATGACGAACTGTACTGATCACTTCATCTGGAAAATCCAACACATTGTCCTCTGTAGTTCTTCTCAAGGCATAATTTGCACAACTTGGGGACGATACAGCTCCAAACAAGTGTACCTTCATTCGATGCTCCACTGGTTCTTGATCAATATTGCCATTAGGCCACCAAAGAAAACGAAGAAAGTTCACATGTTTATCAGGCACCTGTACTTGATAAAACATGGCATGGATGTCAGACATGACAGCAACATGTTCTTTCCTGAACCGAATGAGGACCCCAATAAGAGAGTTGGTGAGATCTGGACCCTGCAAGAGCTGACAGTTTAGTGATGTTCCTTTGTATTTGGCTCCACAGTCAAACACAACCCTCAGCTTTCCTTTAGCGGGGTGATGTACTCCGTGATGGGGGATGTACCAGACTTTTCCATTCTCTTGTTCCAGTTGGTCAACGGGTACCACTTCAGCATAGCCCTGAACCAACATATCACCGATAAATGAGGTGTACTCCTCCTTAAACTTATCGTTCCTCTCAAACTTCCTCTTCAAACCTTGGAGGCGCTGTTCAGCAACACAGCGATTATTTGGTAAGACAGGATCTTCTTCTCTGAAAGGTAAGTCAATGCAATAATGTCCATTTTTCAATTCTGCTGTACTACTCACAATCTTCATGAATTTAACGTCCTCTCTTGAGACATTTCCAATTGCTCCTCTGATGTTTTTTCGTTAAAATCATGGTTATATTGTTTAATGAGCATTTCCTCCAGATGTTCCACAGAAATACGATTGGTTGTAACAACAGAGCAGCCAGTCTTTACTCTATTGCTACCTCCACCTCGAAGCGGTCGATTAATTACCCAGCCAACTCTTGTTCGAACTGCATATGGTCCTTCACCTTGACTGTTAATCAGCTCCCAGGGTTCCATCACCTTTGCTGCATCTGTTCCAATGAGCAAATCCACATTTGCATCCACATTATGAAGCTTTATGTTCCTCAAGTAAGACCATTTAGCCACATCCTCTTGTTGTGGAATGTTCAACTTTGACACTGGCATAATCTTTTGAGTTAAAACATTAGGCAACCCAATAAAATCATTAGAATCCATGCCAGACACTTCTAAACCAGACAAAACAGTAGTACTCACAATTTTCTTTTGAACCATTGTCCTTAATAGAATGTTTGCTGGTTTTCCTCTTAGGCCTAGTCTCCTTGCCAAATCAACAGTGCAGAAAGTACCTGAACTCCCAGGATCCAAAAATGCGTAGGTCTGAAACACTGTATTACTCCTCTTGCTTTTAACCTGAACTGCAACAATTGAGAAGACAGCATCATCCTCTTCACCGGCCCCCATATGACCACATGTCTGTTGTCCAGTTGACACACTCAGTGGAAGGCTCACAGACTCCTGTGCTTCTTTGAATGATGTACCCTTTCCCTCAATGTGAAGGACTGATGGGTGCTTCAGGTGACACACACTACAATCCAAACGACTCCTACAGTCTTTGCTTGTGTGACCAACTTTTAAGCAACCAAAACAAATTCCATTTTCCTTTATGAAACTTATCTTGTCCCGGTGCATCTTCAACTTAAACCGTGAGCATTTATGCAGAGCGTGATTGTACTGTTGGCAGAATAAACAGCATTTAAGATTACTTTGGGCAGAGGAGGACTTGATCTTATCGTCAATGTAGATCTTATCTCCTTCTTTTACTGAACTGACACTGGTTGCAAAAGTGCTTCCAGTTCTTCTCTACTTTGCATGACCAGCATTGAAGGCTTTAATGTAGCTGGTAGGTTGACAATCCTGTATGTTACCAAATTGAGGGTCAGAGACAATTCTTACTTGTCTTTCAATAAATGTCACAAGGTCAGTGAATACAGCCCTATCTCCACTTTGCTCCTGCAGATCACATGCAACATTTCTCCATTTTTCCCTTAGCTTATACGGTAATTTCATCACAATGCTTCTGAGGTTGGATGGCATGTCCAACTCCTTCATATACATAATTTGCTGTGTTAAATTCGAACAACCTCGTAGAAACAGAGAAAATGATTGTAATGCTTTCACATCCTCTGGCTTAATGAGAGGCCATGTAAGAATCTTGTCCATATAAGCAGAGGCGATTTTGTGCTCATTACCAAAATGTTCTGCAAGAAGGGATTTAGCTCTTTGGTATCCCTGCTGAGGAGGCAGGTGCTGACAACTTTTCACCAGGTCTCTTGGCTGACCCCTGGTGTACTGCTCCAAAAAGTTCAAGCAATCACTCATATTATTAGTCTTCTCTTCTACACAGTTTTCAAAAGCTCTAATAAAAGTTTGAAACTGAAGAGGGTCACCATCAAACACAGGAATATTTCTCATTGGCAAAGCAGATGCTAAATTTTGCTGAACCAACAATGTGGTGATGTCGTTCTGTCGTTGCATAATGCTCACAATATCATTCTGGGTGTAATCATTGCATGCTGGGTTAAGATGGGATTGCCGTCCTATTTGTTGAGCATCATGAACCATTGGTGTCCTTTGTGTTTGGGTGTCACTTGTTGCAAGTCTGGTGTCTGTTTGTTGTACTTTTTTAGGTCTGACAATCAAAGCCTGTGACTCAGGGTGAGATTCACTGTGAATATTCTTTATGTTACTGTGTTCTTGAATGAAATGATCAGCATGAGGATTCAGGCGGCCTGTTCTTGGCTTGTTCCTTTCATAATAGGAGTTCATTCCGTCAGATCCTTTAGAACCACACTTTGAATTCATTTCCAGCACATGAAGTTTAGCATTGGCTGCAGCAAGATCGGTTTCCAGAGCCAACTGTTCCTTTTCCTTCCTTAATTCCTCTTCTTTGGCTTCTAACAAGTGTTTCCTTTTTAATGCAGTCATGCGTTCCATAAGTGCTGCCTTATCAGCTTCTGCTTTTATCCTTGCAGATGAAGTTGAGGATACTCTTGATACTTGAGAGTGTAATCTGGAATTATTCTCCTTTACAAATGAGATGTTAGATGCACTGTCTTCAGGATTAATCCCATCAGAAATTACACTTTGGTTGTCAGGATGTTCAGCATCAATATCAACTGATGGTACATATGGGTGAGCAGCTTCAGACAACCAGCCCTTTACTTCTTCAGTGAAATCACAGAACATGGTCATTTTTGTCTGAAAATACTTATTTTGTCTTTGAACTTCACTCTCTGGCAAATTCAAATTCAAGAAGGATTCATGCATGTCGTTAGCTTCCTCATAACACTTAATGCATTTTCACATTATCAGTGGATTCCATCAAGACACGTATTTGTTCCATGTACTTCTTAGCTTGCTTGCATTTCAAAGACCTCTTTTCTTGGCACGTTTTTGCATAAAATGCCAACCCTTTTTCGGTAAACTTGCCGCTTCGTTTTGCAGAGTGCGTAGACAGAGCGTCGCTCTTCACTCTTGATGTGCTAGATTGTTAAGACATGTTTCTTTGTTCTCAAATCCCTTTTAAGTCCAGCTTAACTTTCACTCAATTCATTCACAAGTAGCACGTAGAAACATCATTTGTTGCATTGAGACGCTTCAATGACATAGCTTTCTTATGAATGAATGACGTGAATGTCTCTGTCGAGGTATTGCGCAACCGCTACACATCCTCCAAAGTCCCTCATAATCCTTTAAAACATCCAATATTCAACCTCGTGCAGTGAAACAATGAATCCAACGCTCCAATAGCTAAGCCATCTTCCAATACAGCTTCATAGTAAGCATTTTTCACATACCGACTGTTGAACAGCTTTGTGTAATGTCCGTGTGCCACCGTCTTTCCAGGCAACGACGTGGTTTTCAACAACATACTCCACAATCCTCCTTCGTGTAAGTGATCCAAGCTTCCACAAAGTCCATCGACATAAATCTCCACATTAAGGTGGTTTTTTACTTTTTGTAATGGCAATTTGTCCTCCTTCAATTTAACTCAAACAAGAAATCAAAAGAAGATAAACAAACTCAAAATCAAACCGCCACTGAGGCACTGAAAGATCGAATCTTACGCACGGGCACGGCAAAAGAGTCCAATGTCCAGCCAAGCATATCGTTCATGCGGTTTATTTCCAATAAGCAAGCGTACAAACAAATGTCGTCTGCAGCCTCTCTTACCCTGTATGTGTGAGTGTGGTAAAAAAACAACAACCTTTCCCAGTGCCTGCCTGTCCTAAATGTGACCACCATTATATAGGTGCAAACAGGTGCTCAATACTTTCAAAATAAAAGTCCCAAAAAATACTCAAATTAACCAAAATAATAACATTAATATTCTGTATCTAAATCAATAAAATCATCATGCAAATTATTTAAGGTGAAACAAAATAAAGTAATTAATTGTTAAGTTAAATTACAAAACAAGGAAATAGCTCCAACATAAACTATATACTTAATATTATATTGACAAACTATATAATACACTATGACTAGGGATACAATCAGCCCATGCAGTCGTCTCTCCATAGTAAAAAGCTGTCTGCCGGATTTTCCTCCTCTTTGTTAACTTCCGGGAGCTCTGGAATTTTCCCACACGTTAATTCTGACCAATCGAAGTGCAGTTACCTCTGGCCAAGAGTGATGTGGATGTTGTCACGTGACTGCATTTTGGTTCGTTTCATCAACTCATCTTCTGATTTGGACCAGAGCAATCAGTGTGGTGTGAAAAGGAACCAAAACGCCTGAAAATGATACAAAGTATAATTTTTCGCCCTTAGTCCGGACCAAATGAACCGAACTACAGATGTGAAAGCACCCTTAAGCACGGCCGGAGGATCTCAGACTAATTCCATTGAGAATCCCAACAGTAAACACGAATACAAGAGTTTTTATAGAATAGAGATATGACAAAAATGACATGAAACATTACATAATTTTCCCACAATTTGATTGGTTCTTCATAGATAAGCCCTCTTGTTACTAGGTAACCAAAAGCTTTCAAGTTTAGACATCTGTCTAGTTTCATTTCCCATATTTGTTATTTTTACACTCACACAACCAAAGTCATGAGTTTTCACTAGTTTCGAACAGTACAAATGTTAGAATGTTAGGATGCCTAAAAGGGGAAGTCAGGTAAGAGTTAGTCATAATATTAGACCCAAAGGGGAAGTCAGGTAAAAGTTTATCATAAGGATAGATAATCAAAAGGTCAGGGCCCGTATTCATAAAGATTCTAAGAATCCTCTCAGAAAACTCTTAATTTAGCTTAAATTTTTTTACGTAGGAGTCTTAGCTTAAGAGCGATTCGGGACCGATCTGAGAGCAACTCTGAGTATGGAAAAGACAAAAACTTAAATCTTAGTGAGGAGGCGGGGCTGACCCCGTTGCTATGTATGACACAATCTTTTGAAGACTGTGATTGGTTGGTTGTCCAAGAAGGAAAAAAAGAGTGATTTTAAGTATAGGGTCTATTCTAAGCCTTCACTTTGAAATTACATGCGTAATTTTTCCTATTTGACTGTTCTCATACACACACACACACGTTATATATGTGTATATAAACCCTTTTTTTTATTTTCCGTGCTGTTCATTTCCTATAAGGTATTTGTTAGCGTGTCTCTAATAAGATCAGTCACAAACATGATCCCTGCACGATCTAATCTATAGCGTCTTATTAACTCACTGTCATCCATTGTCTGCAACACATTTCTTCTCCCTCTTCGTCTTTCTGCCATTTTCTCCTCTGCTAAAGAAACTCTTAAGCCTCTTAAAAGTCCTCGTCCGTGCTCCTAAAAATTTTGACCTCAAGACCTCTTTTAAGGGTTAAGATGCTTTCTGAATTACTTTTTTCTTTACTAGGATTTTTTCTTTAATCTTAAGAGTAAACGCCCACATTTCTAAGAATTTTCTTAGAATTTTGTCACTAGGAGCTACTCTTTTCGTTAAAGGGGTCAAGACATGAGAAACCAAATTTGCCTTGATCTTTTGGTATATAAGAGGTCTTTGTATCATTAAAACTTCCTGCAAGTTTCATAGCTTAAGACATCCTCCCCATTATAAACAAACAATTTATTTAATCAAGCTCTAAATACAGCTCGATGTGGATTCATGGTATGAAGTGACGTCACGGTATGAAGTGGTGTACTAGTCGTTTGCATATGACCGCCTCAAGCGCAAGACAACTACGCCTCATTTCGCATCATCTCATCGTTGTCGCGCACACAGGTGTTCAGTCGACGTGCCACGACTGGGTCTGTTTACAAGAAGATGGCGATGCCACGCAGATGTGCTGTTCCTGACTGTGGACAAACAACATGTTTGAATACGCTGCCGAAAGATCCAGAGACTTCAGGGAAAAATAGTTGCAGTTTATTTTTTGCGGACATCCCAGTCACGGCAGTGTTAATTTAAGCGTGTGTTCTCTACATTTCAAGGATGACTGTTTTGAGAACAAATCACAGTAACTTTTGCTTAAAGATCAGGCCGTGCCGGCTATTCTGGGCCCAGCAATGACACTGCAAACTGTAAGTAATGTATTTCATCTTAAAACTACTTTTTATGCATAAGCACTGACGTTAGCCAATCATAACAGCGGGCGTTAACACTGAACTCTTAAAGGGGAAACACCCCCAAAACAGACTGTTTGAATCAGAGGATGAGAAACAGGCTGGGAAAATGTCATAAATCACTACATTTTAAAAGTTTTTTTGTCCAAAAAACTATAGTAAGACTATAATTCCACCTAAGGGAACATAATACAACAAAAACATGTCATGACCCCTTTAAGATTCTTTATGAATACAGGCCCAGATTTTTAGAGTCAGAAACATGATAAGTTCTTAAAGACAGTTTACTATCTTATCTATTAAAAATCCATCACACTGAAAACAAACAATACTGAAATCAAGGGTCAAGAATCACCTACACCCACTCAGTGAGAGTGAGAGAGTTACGGTAAATGTTTGTTTATATTTGCAAATCGCTTGACCCCTTCCTAATATGGTGTTTGAAAAGATTTGATCATTAAAATAAGTCAAGTAATGTTCATGCAGTTCAATTAATAATAAATATTCAGCATGAGGACCGTAAATGGATATTAAGTGCCCTCTTAACAAGATGAAAGAACTTCATTATAGAATTCTTCAAAATTACTATAACTGTAACTCTTTTCTTTCTAATTTCAAGACATCTCTTCACATTCTGTATCTAAACTTGAAACAACATCTCACTTGTTGTTTGAATGGGATTATGCAAAGAAGTACCTTGGCTTATTTTCTCATCGTATAACAAACTTTTTATTTTTGAAATAACAAATGTACTGTTTTTGATTTGGGACTCAGGGTCAAATGAGATTAGGCTGGCAAAATAAGGAACATCCATTCACAACTCTCTAGTATTTTCAGGTTTTCAGACTGAGTGAAACTCTTGTCACAATATGAGCACTTGTAAGGTTTTTCTCCGGTATGAATTACTTGGTGCCGTTTCAGTTCGGCAACTGTAGTAAAGTTCATCCCACATTCAAAGCAGACGTGATCTCTCACTTCATTGAGTTTTTTTTGGTGCAGTTTAAAACTGATCCGCCATGAAAAACTCTTTCCACAGAGAGAACACACATAAGGCTTTTTCACACATAAGGAACCATTGCTTAATTTGACAATTTTTCCCTACATACCAAATACAGAGGAAGAGACACGATGGATCTCTGATAAAGATGAAGCCATATGAAAAGTAATTGTCGATGTACTGTCTTCTCTTCTTCTTACTGCTGCTTTCAGCTGCCAACTCTGGACTGCTGCAAGAAGATGAAGTTGATGGTCCACCAGAAGCATCTGGAGCTTTTCTTTAGAGAAATCTGTCCGTATTTTTGCACTACACATGCATCGTCACGCACTATTTATTTAGGATAAAACACGCATATGTTATGCACATTTACCTTGACGTGCTGCTGACAGGTCATCGCAGCGGGTCGAGGGGAGGGAATTTTATTATTTTTTATTATTAGCCAATTATGCGTGTATGTGTGTCTGTCTTATTTATTATTTCAGACATGAGATAGCCTACACAGCAGGCTGTACAGACGGCCAGGTCAGAGCAGGCCGTAAAGGCGGTTCAGGAGGCCAGGGCGGACCAGACAGTTCAGGGGACCAGGGTGGACCAGACAGTTCAGAGGGTCTTGGCGGACCAGACAGTTCAGGGGGTCTTGGCGGAGACGACCCTTCGGGCGGCCAGGGTGACGTACTAGTCGTTTGCATATGACCGCCTCAAGCGCAAGACAACTACGCCTCATTTCATCTCATCGTTGTCGCGCCCACAGGTGTTCAGTCGACGTGCCACGAGTGGGTCTGTTTACAAGAAGATGGCGATGCCACGCAGATGTGCTGTTCCTGACTGTGGACAAACAACATGTTTGAATACGCTGCCGAAAGATCCAGAGACTTCAGGGAAAAATAGTTGCAGTTTATTTTTTGCGGACGTCCCAGTCACGGCAGTGTTAATTTAAGCGTGTGTTCTCTACATTTCAAGGATGACTGTTTTGAGAACAAATCACAGTAACTTTTGCTTAAAGATCAGGCTGTGCCGACTATTCCGGGCCCAGCAATGACACTGCAAACTGTAAGTAATGTATTTCATCTTAAAACTACTTTTTATGCATAAGCACTGACGTTAGCCAATCATAACAGCGGGCGTTAACACTGAACTCTTAAAGGGGAAACACCCCCAAAACAGACTGTTTGAATCAAAGGATGAGAAACAGGCTGGGAAAATGTCATAAATCACTACATTTTAAAAGTTTTTTGTCCAAAACACTATAGTAATACTATAATTCCACCTAAGGGAACATAATACAACAAAAACATGTCATGACCCCTTTAAGATTCTTTATGAATACAGGCCCAGATTTTTAGAGTCAGAAACATGATAAGTTCTTAAAGACAGTTTACTATCTGATCTATTAAAAATCCATCACACTGAAAACAAACAATACTGAAATCAAGGGTCAAGAATCACCTACACCCACTCAGTGAGAGTGAGAGAGTTACGGTAAATGTTTGTTTATATTTGCAAATCGCTTGACCCCTTCCTAATATGGTGTTTGAAAAGATTTGATCATTAAAATAAGTCAAGTAATGTTCATGCAGTTCAATTAATAATAAATATTCAGCATGAGGACCGTAAATGGATATAAAGTGCCCTCTTAACAAGATGAAAGAACTTCATTATAGAATTCTTCAAAATTACTATAACTGTAACTCTTTTCTTTCTAATTTCAAGACATCTCTTCACATTCTGTATCTAAACTTGAAACAACATCTCACTTGTTGTTTGAATGGGATTATGCAAAGAAGTACCTTGGCTTATTTTCTCATCGTATAACAAACTTTTTATTTTTGAAATAACAAATGTACTGTTTTTGATTTGGGACTCAGGGTCAAATGAGATTAGGCTGGCAAAATAAGGAACATCCATTCACAACTCTCTAGTATTTTCAGGTTTTCAGACTGAGTGAAACTCTTGTCACAATATGAGCACTTGTAAGGTTTTTCTCCGGTATGAATTACTTGGTGCCGTTTCAGTTCGGCAACTGTAGTAAAGTTCATCCCACATTCAAAGCACACATGATCTCTCACTTCATTGAGTTTTTTTTGGTGCAGTTTAAAACTGATCCGCCATGAAAAACTCTTTCCACAGAGAGAACACACATAAGGCTTTTTCACACATAAGGACCCAGATAGCATGGTGACATTGATACAATGTTGAGTTTTGATCTAAACCATCATTTTGGTTGAGATTGACATTTCAATGTTTAAAGTGTGCTGGATCAGCATTGACATTTTGATGAAAGCCAACAACACACATGGCTGGAGACAGTGACATTGAACTAACAGTGATTTGTAGTTGATGAGCACAAGATCATTCAGGCGTATATCTGCAGAACACTAGTGGGTGTTTCTCAATCAGTGGGGCGTTTTCAAACCACAATGGACATTTTCAACCGCTTTACCCGATTTGCTGTAATCCACTGTGGGCTTGGTTTAGGGGTGGGCCTACATGATTTTAGCAAGTCTGTTGAAAAATGGTTGAAAAACATTTACCTGTATTGTAGTTTGAAATTGGCCACTAATTGGTAAACGCCCATTTTGTCTTTGCATGTGCACTTTTCAGTAGTCTAATGCTTCCTCATTAGAGAGAAAACAGGTGCATCCTATACAGACCTCTTGTTTGTTGAATCACCTGACATACTTACACGACTTCTCTAGCAGAGTTTCAAACAATGGTGCATCTATCTTATTTCTCTGTTCCTTTGTTTTGCATGCTTATTTGCGTTTGATTTGTGTTGTTACTCACTGTAATTAGATTACAAAGTTTTTAAAGTGTTTGAATAAAGCATCTATTTTTCTACATTCTTAAAAAATGCAATTGCTTTAGTAAAGTTTATTAGGAATTTCCTGAATAAAGTTATGTCATTTAACAGATTTCTTAAGGTGTAAGAGACATGAACATGAGCAAGAATGTTAACATAGCCCATGTCTTGTATCGGTCAGTGTTTGCATGCAGAACACATTGCTCCTTTAGTAGGAGTGAAGGCAGATGAAGATGGACAATTAAAAAAGCACCCTCCTGATAATGCTGACATTGATCATACACTGAGTTGTTGTCGACAGCATAATCACCTGACCTGGGACTTGATGATATCCTGAATCTTATCACTGCTTAATCAGGTAATCATTCATATTCCTGAATCTGTATTAAATTTGAGAAATAACTGATTTCCATTCAGTTTAGCTTGTTTCCACTGAAACACGATAACAAAAAAACATCTAGTGTTTATTAAGAAAGTGACTGACTTGGCTATTTTGTGATATTAAAGAGATTAGGGTCTACATAAGGTGAATCTGCAGCTTTAAAGGGATAGTTCAGCCTGAAATTAAAATTGTCATCATTTATTTACCCTCAAGTTGTTCCAAACCTATATGAATGTCTTTCTTCTGCTGCACACAAAAGAAGATAGAGTGAAGGATGTTGGCAACCAGACAGTTGATGTTAGCCATTGACTTCCATGGTATTTATTTCCTACTATGGAAATCAATGGCCACCGTCAACTTTCTGGTTACCAACATTCTTTAAAATATCTTATTTTGTGTTCAAAAGAAGAAAGAAACTCATACAAGTTTGGAACAACTTGAGGGTGAGTAAATGATTACATAATTTTCATTTCGGGTTGAACTATCTCTTTAAAGAAAGTTTCATTGAAAAAAACTAAGATCTTTTTTATTCTACGAGATAAAAGTGTTATTTGAATGCTGTAGTTTCACAGAAAATGAACTGAGAATATTAATGGCTATAACTCAGAGGTGTTCTTTCCTCTTCATGAAGATTTCAGCTCCAGCACCTGGAAGTGTTCATTGATTAGATGACCTTGATTATCTGCCTCAGGTGTGTTTAATTAGGGCTGGAGATAAATCCGACACCCCTGCTAGCACTTTCTTTTGATATTAAAGCATTCATAGAAATAAATAAACAGAATTTTACGATACTATAATCATAGTTAGAATATTTTGTTTTCAGTGACTTAAAAAAAAAGTGAATCATATTGTGTTTAGTATACTAACATTATTGAATGTGACTGTATGTATGACAACTGATTTGACTTGTTCTTGAGTAACATCATGCTTTCTTTTTCAGATTTCAGAGAACCCAAAGGAAAAGAGGCAGTAGTCTGATGCAAGACAGATTTTTAAAAACCTGAACCGCTGGATCTGTAGTTATCCTACAGCCCATCAGACTTCTGAAGCCAATTTTATTTTTAAAGGTTGAAATGCTTTTGTCCTATTTCTCCCCCTTTCTTTTTAAAAAAAATGATATTTTAATATATTTGTTGTCATTGATTGATTGAATAAAATAAATTGACTCAACTGCTGGAAAGGTGTCATTTATATTTTAAAAGGTTTTCGACAAATTTTGAAATGGTCAGGAATTTGTTGACGCACCATTGAAGTGTAGTTGAAATGTTAATGTTGTTTCAACATTAATTGGTACATCAGATGGCAACATTGTTTGACATTCCTTTTCAGTCTTTCAACAAAATGTATTTAGAATCAACATCACATTGTAACATTGATCAAACCATATTACCAAAGATTACTTTTTGTTAATTTCAGTGTTAATTCAACAGCAGTGATGTAGATTCAACATCATAGTAACGTTGATTCAACAATATTACCATTGATTATTTTTGTTAATTTCAATATTGATTCCGCATCAGTGATGTAGAATCAATCATAGTGTAACGTTGATTCAACAATATTACCATTGATTATTTTTGTTAATTTCAATATTGATTCAACAGCAGTGATGTATAATCAATCATAGTGTAACGTTGATTCAATAGCATTACCATTGATTTTTTGTTCAACATAGTTTCAAAATTAACTGAGGGTGCAAAAGTGATGTTGATAAAATATCACTTTGTAATGTTGAATCAATACTATTACCATTGATTTTTGGTTGAATTCCCAACATTATTTCAACATTAACTGAGGGTGCAAGAGTGATATTAAAGCAACATTACTTTGTAACGTTAATTCAATGCAATTAGAGTTGACGCATCAATACTGAGTCAACATTGTTTCAATGATTACATGCTATCTGGGGAACCATTGCTTAATTTGACAATTTTTCCCTACATACCAAATACAGAGGAAGAGACACGATGGATCTCTGATAAAGATGAAGCCATATGACAAGTAATTGTCGATGTACTGTCTTCTCTTCTTCTTACTGCTGCTTTCAGCTGCCAACTCTGGACTGCTGCAAGAAGATGAAGTTGATGGTCCACCAGAAGCATCTGGAGCTTTTCTTTAGAGAAATCTGTCCGTATTTTTGCACTACACATGCATCGTCACGCACTATTTATTTAGGATAAAACACGCATATGTTATGCACATTTACCTTGACGTGCTGCTGACAGGTCATCGCAGCGGGTCGAGGGGAGGGAATTTTACTATTTTTTATTATTAGCCAATTATGCGTGTATGTGTGTCTGTCTTATTTATTATTTCAGACATGAGATAGCCTACACAGCAGGCTGTGCAGACGGCCAGTTCGGAGCAGGCCATAAAGGCGGTTCAGGAGGCCAGGGCGGACCAGACAGTTCAGGGGACCAGGGTGGACCAGACAGTTCAGGGGGTCTTGGCGGACCAGACAGTTCAGGGGGTCTTGGCGGAGACGACCCTTCGGGCGGCCAGGGTGACGTACTAGTCGTTTGCATATGACCGCCTCAAGCGCAAGACAACTACGCCTCATTTCATCTCATCGTTGTCGCGCCCACAGGTGTTCAGTCGACGTGCCACGAGTGGGTCTGTTTACAAGAAGATGGCGATGCCACGCAGATGTGCTGTTCCTGACTGTGGACAAACAACATGTTTGAATACGCTGCCGAAAGATCCAGAGACTTCAGGGAAAAATAGTTGCAGTTTATTTTTTGCGGACGTCCCAGTCACGGCAGTGTTAATTTAAGCGTGTGTTCTCTACATTTCAAGGATGACTGTTTTGAGAACAAATCACAGTAACTTTTGCTTAAAGATCAGGCCGTGCCGACTATTCTGGGCCCAGCAATGACACTGCAAACTGTAAGTAATGTATTTCATCTTAAAACTACTTTTTATGCATAAGCACTGACGTTAGCCAATCATAACAGCGGGCGTTAACACTGAACTCTTAAAGGGGAAACACCCCCAAAACAGACTGTTTGAATCAGAGGATGAGAAACAGGCTGGGAAAATGTCATAAATCACTACATTTTAAAAGTTTTTTGTCCAAAACACTATAGTAATACTATAATTCCACCTAAGGGAACATAATACAACAAAAACATGTCATGACCCCTTTAAGATTCTTTATGAATACAGGCCCAGATTTTTAGAGTCAGAAACATGATAAGTTCTTAAAGACAGTTTACTATCTTATCTATTAAAAATCCATCACACTGAAAACAAACAATACTGAAATCAAGGGTCAAGAATCACCTACACCCACTCAGTGAGAGTGAGAGAGTTACGGTAAATGTTTGTTTATATTTGCAAATCGCTTGACCCCTTCCTAATATGGTGTTTGAAAAGATTTGATCATTAAAATAAGTCAAGTAATGTTCATGCAGTTCAATTAATAATAAATATTCAGCATGAGGACCGTAAATGGATATTAAGTGCCCTCTTAACAAGATGAAAGAACTTCATTATAGAATTCTTCAAAATTACTATAACTGTAACTCTTTTCTTTCTAATTTCAAGACATCTCTTCACATTCTGTATCTAAACTTGAAACAACATCTCACTTGTTGTTTGAATGGGATTATGCAAAGAAGTACCTTGGCTTATTTTCTCATCGTATAACAAACTTTTTATTTTTGAAATAACAAATGTACTGTTTTTGATTTGGGACTCAGGGTCAAATGAGATTAGGCTGGCAAAATAAGGAACATCCATTCACAACTCTCTAGTATTTTCAGGTTTTCAGACTGAGTGAAACTCTTCTCACAATATGAGCACTTGTAAGGTTTTTCTCCGGTATGAATTACTTGGTGCCGTTTCAGTTCGGCAACTGTAGTAAAGTTCATCCCACATTCAAAGCACACATGATCTCTCACTTCATTGAGTTTTTTTTTGGTGCAGTTTAAAACTGATCCGCCATGAAAAACTCTTTCCACAGAGAGAACACACATAAGGCTTTTTCACACATAAGGAACCATTGCTTAATTTGACAATTTTTCCCTACATTCCAAATACAGAGGAAGAGACACGATGGATCTCTGATAAAGATGAAGCCATATGACAAGTAATTGTCGATGTACTGTCTTCTCTTCTTCTTACTGCTGCTTTCAGCTGCCAACTCTGGACTGCTGCAAGAAGATGAAGTTGATGGTCCACCAGAAGCATCTGGAGCTTTTCTTTAGAGAAATCTGTCCGTATTTTTGCACTACACATGCATCGTCACGCACTATTTATTTAGGATAAAACACGCATATGTTATGCACATTTACCTTGACGTGCTGCTGACAGGTCAGCGCAGCGGGTCGAGGGGAGGGAATTTTATTATTTTTTATTATTAGCCAATTATGCGTGTATGTGTGTCTGTCTTATTTATTATTTCAGACATGAGATAGCCTACACAGCAGGCTGTGCAGACGGCCAGGTCAGAGCAGGCCGTAAAGGCGGTTCAGGAGGCCAGGGCGGACCAGACAGTTAAGGGGACCAGGGTGGACCAGACAGTTCAGGGGGTCTTGGCGGACCAGACAGTTCAGGGGGTCTTGGCGGAGACGACCCTTCGGGCGGCCAGGGTGACGTACTAGTCGTTTGCATATGACCGCCTCAAGCGCAAGACAACTACGCCTCATTTCGCATCATCTCATCGTTGTCGCGCCCACAGGTGTTCAGTCCACGTGCCACGAGTGGGTCTGTTTACAAGAAGATGGCGATGCCACGCAGATGTGCTGTTCCTGACTGTGGACAAACAACATGTTTGAATACGCTGCCGAAAGATCCAGAGACTTCAGGAAAAAATAGTTGCAGTTTATTTTTTGCGGACGTCCCAGTCACGGCAGTGTTAATTTAAGCGTGTGTTCTCTACATTTCAAGGATGACTGTTTTGAGAACAAATCACAGTAACTTTTGCTTAAAGATCAGGCCGTGCCGGCTATTCTGGGCCCAGCAATGACACTGCAAACTGTAAGTAATGTATTTCATCTTAAAACTACTTTTTATGCATAAGCACTGACGTTAGCCAATCATAACAGCGGGCGTTAACACTGAACTCTTAAAGGGGAAACACCCCCAAAACAGACTGTTTGAATCAGAGGATGAGAAACAGGCTGGGAAAATGTCATAAATCACTACATTTTAAAAAAAATTTGTCCAAAAAACTATAGTAATACTATAATTCCACCTAAGGGAACATAATACAACAAAAACATGTCATGACCCCTTTAAGATTCTTTATGAATACAGGCCCAGATTTTTAGAGTCAGAAACATGATAAGTTCTTAAAGACAGTTTACTATCTTATCTATTAAAAATCCATCACACTGAAAACAAACAATACTGAAATCAAGGGTCAAGAATCACCTACACCCACTCAGTGAGAGTGAGAGAGTTACGGTAAATGTTTGTTTATATTTGCAAATCGCTTGACCCCTTCCTAATATGGTGTTTGAAAAGATTTGATCATTAAAATAAGTCAAGTAATGTTCATGCAGTTCAATTAATAATAAATATTCAGCATGAGGACCGTAAATGGATATTAAGTGCCCTCTTAACAAGATGAAAGAACTTCATTATAGAATTCTTCAAAATTACTATAACTGTAACTCTTTTCTTTCTAATTTCAAGACATCTCTTCACATTCTGTATCTAAACTTGAAACAACATCTCACTTGTTGTTTGAATGGGATTATGCAAAGAAGTACCTTGGCTTATTTTCTCATCGTATAACAAACTTTTTATTTTTGAAATAACAAATGTACTGTTTTTGATTTGGGACTCAGGGTCAAATGAGATTAGGCTGGCAAAATAAGGAACATCCATTCACAACTCTCTAGTATTTTCAGGTTTTCAGACTGAGTGAAACTCTTCTCACAATATGAGCACTTGTAAGGTTTTTCTCCGGTATGAATTACTTGGTGCCGTTTCAGTTCGGCAACTGTAGTAAAGCTCATCCCACATTCAAAGCACACATGATCTCTCACCTTATTGAGTTTTTTTTGGTGCAGTTTAAAACTGATCCGCCATGAAAAACTCTTTCCACAGAGAGAACACACATAAGGCTTTTTCACACATAAGGAACCATTGCTTAATTTGACAATTTTTCCCTACATACCAAATACAGAGGAAGAGACACGATGGATCTCTGATAAAGATGAAGCCATATGACAAGTAATTGTCGATGTACTGTCTTCTCTTCTTCTTACTGCTGCTTTCAGCTGCCAACTCTGGACTGCTGCAAGAAGATGAAGTTGATGGTCCACCAGAAGCATCTGGAGCTTTTCTTTAGAGAAATCTGTCCGTATTTTTGCACTACACATGCATCGTCACGCACTATTTATTTAGGATAAAACACGCATATGTTATGCACATTTACCTTGACGTGCTGCTGACAGGTCATCGCAGCGGGTTGAGGGGAGGGAATTTTATTATTTTTTATTATTAGCCAATTATGCGTGTATGTGTGTCTGTCTTATTTATTATTTCAGACATGAGATAGCCTACACAGCAGGCTGTGCAGACGGCCAGGTCGGAGCAGGCCGTAAAGGCGGTTCAGGAGGCCAGGGCGGACCAGACAGTTAAGGGGACCAGGGTGGACCAGACAGTTCAGGGGGCCTTGGCGGACCAGACAGTTCAGGGGACCAGGGTGGAGCAGACAGTTCAGGGGGTCTTGGTGGAGACGACCCTTCGGGCGGCCAGGGTGGACCAGACAGTTCAGGCGACCATGGCAGCGCAACCTCCATGGTCCCATCAAGGGACCTACATGACGTGATGCGTAGGCTCGGCAGGACTGACGTGAAGAGGCTCGGCAGGACCGATGTGAAGCTCAGGCTCGGCAGGACCGACATGAAGCGCAGGCTCAGCAGGACTGACGTGAAAAGCAGGCTCGGCAGGACTGACGTGAAGAGCGGGCTCGGCAGGGCCGACGTGGAGCGCAGGCCTGACGTGAAGATCAGGCTGATGAGGCATGTTGTGAAGATCAGGCTTGACGTGAAGATCAGGCTGATCAGGCATGACGTGAAAATCAGGCTGAACAGGCATGATGTGAAGATCAGGCTGAACAGGCATGACGTGAAGATCAGGTTGAACAGGCATGACGTGAAGATCAGGTTGAACAGGTATGACATGAAGATCAGGCTGAAAAGGCATGACTTGAAGATCAGGCTGAACAGGCATGACGTGAAGATCAGGCATGACGTGAAGATCAGGCTGGCCAGGCATGACGTGAAGATCAGGCATTACGTGAGGATTAGGCATGGCGTGAATGAACTCATGCTCGGCAGGGCTGATGTGAAGAGGTTCAGCGGGATTGACGTGAAGTGCAAGCTCGGCAGGACTGACGTGAAGCAGCTCAGGTTCGGCAGAACTGACGTGAAGAGGCTCAGCAGATCTGACGTAAATATCAGGCTGAGGGGATCTTGTGAGTTCGTGGGACCCCTCATCCACAAAGCCCCCAGTAAATAGCGAGCCACTTATCCGAAGGGCTGTAGCAAATTAGCTCTATGAAATATTAATAATCAGTAATAACTGGTTATAATTGATTATGAATATTTGAATCAGTTAATATAATTAACTTAATGTAGTAAAATTAATTTTTACTTCAACCCACCTGTTTGTCCCGTGGATACTCAGTGTTAATTGTTTATTAATTCTAAGAAATATTTATTACCGGGGAAGGGAAATGTCTTTCTTACTGTACAGTACTCTTAAGAGCATGTAGTCACAATCTAAATCGTTAAGTAAACTTCGTATGCAAGCAGAGAATCAGAACCCAATACATATTGTGCACAAGTTTTATTAACAGAAACACGAAAACATAACTAACATAAAAACAATTACACATTCATTCATGCATTCATAGGTAGATGGTGAAAGTGAAAGTGACAGAATAAAACTGGAGGTAGGAAATGGAACTATGCAAAGGATCCATTTAACTATGAAAAGAACCATCAATATTATCATTTTCAAAGCACCTTCTTAAAAGCATACTTGCATGGCCTTGCAGTGGACACAATTCTGGAAGTTTTTGAAAATTGACGTTTGTTGGTTCTGTGAGTGTCAAATGTTTAAGTTGCAATCGTTTTCTTCTCCGTTGGATGAAGAAGATATAAGGAACTTGCGTGGTTAGTTCGACTCTGTTGGGAGAGTGAAGGCCTAGCGGTCACAGCCTGCCGGGGCCCATGGGGCCCCTGAATGAGCACATGGCTGGTTGTGAGTCAAGGCTTGCTGCAGCCACACAGGACAACACAGTACCTCGAACATACTGAGAAGGCCAAAGAGAGTGAATGGCTGGTGTAGATGCAATATAAAGCCTGAGAAAGGTCCCAACAACCGAGGGTTGGCTCGGCCAATAAGACAGGAGGAAGTTCCAGACGGGAGAATTTGGTTTATGGCTCTTTGTTTCAAGGGTGCTCATTTGCATGTGCACGCTGGATGGGTGGTAGCTAATGAAGAAACTATGAAAGATTCTTGTAATACTAGTATGTTGTTGTTGTCGACATATCATGTACACAGTCATTTCGATCCTCAAAGTACCAGGTTATAGAGCCCAAACATTGTATAGGTGAGGTTACATTGACCGTTGGTTCTATCAAAATAGTCTACAGTATCAAAAATAAAAATGAATAGAATTAAAAGACACTACACAAAACAGTAACTCATTCACACAATTTTCTGGGGTGCATGCTCATTTATAGATCCGTTCGTCTATGATTAATGCAGCGAAGTTTGTTTCAAAGTCTGTTTCTTCACATTCTTCACAGCAATAAAACCAACTTATCTTATCGTAGTCATGGTAACCAAAGATCCTTCTTCCCCTTGTTGGGGGATGGGACCACAGATCCCAGAGTGAGTTTTAAATATTATATGTTAACTATAACAAATAACTGCGTCTGATTTGTCTCAGTCGTTACAGGGCAATGTCAATATATTGTTTTAACGTCCATTGCAGGGTGTTGTCAGGCAAAAGGTATTCCAGGAGGTTGAGGATCTAAATGCAGTTTAATAGAGTAATCCATAATCGTGGTCAAACATAGGCAAAGGGTCAAGCACAGGAAGGCAAACAAATCACACAAGGTTGGGAACAAGGCAAACGGGTAATCCAGAAGCAGGCAGAGAGTCCAAAAAACTAAATACAGGGAACCAGAGAAATGCTCAGTGATGCAGTGCAACAACATACAAAACTATGCAGTGAGTGAATGTGAAAACCAGGCTTATAAGAGGTGAGCTAAACAAGGTAATGACATACAGGTGAATGTGATCAGTGATGATGAGTCCGGGCAGTGAGTTATGGGAAATGTGGTTTGTGAGGGAATAACAAAATATCTGAAGTGGAGTGCCCTCTGGTGGCTATCAAGGGCACTCCAGCTGATGACGGTTACATTTATAATGATTTCTTAATTCAAAATATGATCAAGATTGCATAGGTAGATGTTTTCAGGAATGTGGCTGTTAAAAGCAGAACATTTAAAGCCACTTAAATGAACGAATTGACTCAAAGATTCGAACGAGAGAGTCAGTAAAATGATCCGAACTTCCCATCACTAAGATGGACACGACTTAGATAATAAAAGGTGTTTTTACTGAAGAGTCCAAGTTTAAAAGTACAACAAAAAGGAAGCCTAGCTTCCACAGAAAAATCCAAGAAACAAAAGATAAGCAAAAGGCAAATCCAAAAATACAAGAGACTTAGCTTTCTTGGCAAGGAAAATACAAGCATAGTAGGCTCAAGACTGAAAACAACTGAAAGAAAGAGGCATGCTTAAATAGGCCAAACACAAACGAACTAATCCCTAGTGGCTGGGAGAGTCATTACAGGTCAGCACCAACTAGAGGCAGCGAGAGTCATTACAATCTGGAGCCTTACAAAGTGTTTTTCAGTAATGATGTTGAAGTAAAGTTTTTACATTAAATTAAGTTCAGTCAGGACCACTATCATCAAATACGATGGACAATTAGCATTCAGTTTGGATTGGCGGTATGGTTCTGTTCTGGGCAAGAACTCTCCGAGCCTAGCATGGATAAGAGCGGGGAGAGCAGCAATAACCCCCCTTAAGGCTGATTTATACTTCTGTGTCGGACCTACGCCAGAGCCTCTACACTGTAGGCTACGAGTTGGTTTTCATTTATACTTCTGCGTTGTTGTCCGCGTTGACGCGCAATTACACGTGCAGAGGGAGCATGTGAAACCCGAGGGAGGGGTTTTAGCAGACCAATCACAGCACTTGTGGTATGCGTAGAATTGACATGTTGTTACATTTTTGGAGGGGTGCATGTCAGGGCACGCCGAAGGATACACGTGCTACACAAAGCCTACAGCATAGCTACGACGTGAGTTTGACGCAGAAGTATAAATTGGGCTTTAGGGTAAACAGAACAAATGTGAATGTATTGCAGGTATCATTGATTCAATATTTTAATGTACAACATAATTCTAGAATTTAGACTGATTCAGAGGGGAATCAGAATGCCAAATCCTGACTGAGAGAGGCGGAGCTTGGGATGGAGGAGGGTAATTTGCTCCTGAGAAACACGATAGCTGTTGATAACACTGAAGGAGCTTATATATGGATGCAATGATTCTCATCGTATTTCTATAGGTAGACGTGGATCAGTTGATACGAGCTTGACTAACGTAACCTGCCAGAACTGACACTACACTTGATTTTTTACATCAAACAATCACAATTCAACAGGTTTTTTCAAGACAATTTTTGTTTGCTTGTTTATTTCCTATAACTGCATGTGATATCAGAACACAATATAAACAAGTCTTTAAAGTTATCTAAGCATTTCACCAAATTCACAAAGTCAAACTAGATAATGTTCTTTTTGGAGCAACTCCATATTTTGTTAATCTCAAAACATTTACTTGACTGTATTTGACATGAAAATGAAATGTTGCTCACTGTGACAACTTATGATATTTCTTCATGTGACTGAGAAAACTAGATGAATGTCTAAAACTCTCTCCACACTCAGTACAGTAGTACGGCTTCTCTCCAGTATGAACTCGCTCATGTGATTTCAGGTGTCCCAACTGAGTGAAACTCTTGTCACAATATGAGCACTTGTGAGGTCTTTTTCCAGTATGAAGTAGCTTATGGGAATTCAGTGTTCCCAACTGAGTGAAACTCCTGTCACAATATGAGCACTTGTGAGGTTTTTCTCCAGTATGAATTCTTTGGTGCTGTTTCAGTTCACCAGCTCTAGTAAAGCTCTTCCCACAGTCACAACACACATGATCTCTCAATTCACTATGTGTTTTCTGGTGCCGTTTACAACATTCCAGCCGTGAAAAACTCTTTCCACAGAAAGAACACACATAAGGCTTCTCATCTGAATGAACTAACAGGTGTTGTTTTAGATCTGATGGTGAATTAAAACCTTTACCACACTGATCACAGTTAAATGGTTTTTCTCCAGAGTGACGGAGCAGATGAATACTGAGACCTGATGCCTGAGAAAAACTCTTTCCACATTGAAAGCATGTATTAAGTTTCTCTCCAGAGTGAATCCTCATGTGTGTCTTAAGGTTTCCTTTTTGACAGAAACTCTTTCCACACTGAGTGCAGGTGTGCAGCTCTTTGGCTTTTGTTTCTTGAATTTTAAAGTCATGATGTTCCTCCTTAAATTCCTCCAGTTCTTGTTTTTCCTTTTTCACTTCCATCCGATCTAAAATAAACATAAAATTTGAACCAGTTCAAGTGAACCATGATTTAATAGCAGAAAACAACAGATATCAGACCTTTGATGTGCCAAAGATTGTTCTGTCATTCTCTTGTTAATATGATAATAAATGTGTTTGACAACTGTTAAAGCCTACAAGATTATGGTTTAAAAGTACATAAATGATGACGATTAAAATTATATAAGCATTTCTATGAAAAATAATAATTCATATACTGTTATTATTTCACAGCTATCAAAGCAAACAACAATGAAGAATCAAGAATGGACACCAACCTATTTGTTCCTCAGTATCTTCATGTTTTATTCTGGATGGTTCTGGATCACTCATGTCTTCAATCTCCTCTTTAATAAACTCCATCTTTAACAGTCACACAGATTTCAGCTGCTACTCCTGGAGTTTGTCCTTCTCTTGTAGGATGATATGAATATTCCCAGTATTTATTGGTGAGTTGTTGTGGGATGGACACCAAATCTGCCAAATACAAAGAGAAGTTACTGAATTACTTTACTTACATTTAAATTAATTGAACATGTCTGTTTTCTGGTAGAAATACAGAGAATTTGGATGCAGTTGCATTTAAAAAAGGTTTGTTTAATCCTTGTCCAACGTCTGAGAGAAATAACAGGACCATCATGTTTAACTGAGCTGCTGAAAAGCCTCTTTGTCTCCAATAGTTCCCTGTTTTCACCTAATTCACAGGGCTCGATTTGAGGGGGGAGGAAGCATCCCCTCTGTAAAACCACTATCCACCCTTACCATCCCCTTTAGATTAACATTGTTGTGTTTTATGTTAAACTTAACATGTATAACTAACAGTGATTGACGCTCAATATTGTAACGCGTTGTGCACAGTTACACCAGAGCTCTGATTCAAGCAAACTTTTTCGCGCTTGTTCAAAATGGTCAGGAGAATGTTTCAAGCGCATCTTTTGACATTCTTTTATTTCTTTGATTAGTGTTTAAGGACATTCCCCTGACACATTAGAAAGAATAACTAACACAGCTAAAGTGCGTTGATTATGTAAGGGATTGTTGTCAAAGTGAATTATTTAAAGTGAATGTAACCACAGAGGTGATAATGCACACATGCAAATATGTTAGCTAAACGCATGTGTGTTTATTTATTTTAGTGAAAAACAAACTAAATAAAAATGTGATCCCATTCAGTCGACGTCGACTACGTTGAACGTGTACGTCTGAAAGGGAACTACGAGTTCTGTTCATACTCCCCTGTTTAAATCTGCATAAACCATCTATTCAAGCCAAAGCTAACAAAGACTGTACCACTAATTGTTCGACATAAGCACTCAAGCTGCTATAGTTCAAAAGTAGCAGTTTTGATTGAGTTTCTGGCTGTTTCTATCTAGAATATTATTATTTTTATTCAGAATAGAAAGAATGAGTGCTTGTGACAGTGAGGGGTGAGAGAAAGAGAGTGAGTTTATTTCATTCAGAAATGATAACCCTGTTCTTTTCGTTTTTACTCTTAATGATCTAATGTTGGAGCTTTAGAGCCCTGAAAACTGTGAGGCTAAAAAAATAAGTGTCATTTGGAACTCATTTATAGAGTTATTTTTTATAAAAAATATATGTTGATAATAATTAAACACTTCAGTTCCCTCCGCCTAATTTTTTTTTCTACTCTTTAATCCAATATATAAAAAGTTTCAGGTACAGGAGCACAACACCATTTTCACAGATTGCCAAAAGCTACAGAACAGAGAAGCAAATGGATTGCTGCAATTCACAGAAACAACTGGACTCCAGGCAGCGAAAGGTGGATTTGCAGTTATATCATTTTTTGTAATTATGCTGAATGTAGCGTAAAATCATATCCTATTGTGGCGAGCAGGATGAGGCCGAGGGGCGTGGGAGAACGGCTGGTGGTGGCGTGATTACTGATTACAGATGACGACAGTGGAGATCGAGAGAGGAACAGGCCGGGTTTTATGTTGTGTTTTGGTTCTGTTTAGTGTGGCCAGCAGTCGTCCGTGAGGGGCTGCTGGAATATACTTTTGTTTTTGTATTTGTTTTATTTTAGTATTAAAAATTGTTGACTGTTCGCCGGTTCCCACATCCTTCTTCCCGTAACATAACAATAACAGTCGTAACAGTAATTCTTGAGTGACAAATATCTTCCACTTTATTTATTTTAATGCAGGTTCAATGCTGAGATTTAATACAAAAGAGGATGAAGTGTTACCATCCAGCACTGATCCAGAGGGACCCAGCAACTACACAGTCACTCACACAGGATGTAGCAAGCAAGTCCATGCACCAGCTATCTTTATATTTAATTTATACAATATTTGGACCCCTAAAGTAGATGTTTTATATATTTTTTAAAAACTTCCATAACATTTGGAGGGGGCACCACAAAACAATTCTGGTTAGGGCACCCATTTGGCCAGCAGCGGCTCTGCCTTCAACACACAAATTCGAGGAGCTGGTTAATGTTAAACTCTGTAATCTGGTAATATCTCTCACCTGCAGACTGGAAATATAGGGCATCCGAAGCAAATATTCCACATTTGTCCTTCATTCACGATCGTTAACAGCGTCACTTTCAGTCTCAACTAGTGACATTTTCATCTCGTCTCGTCTCTCTCGCTTCTCTCTTCTGCGCATCCTCACTCAGTGCACAGCGTTTAAAGAAACATGACGTTTCTTAAAGGGGCCGCATATTATTTAAGTCCCCCTGTAGTCAATCATTTTATCCCTTTAAACTCATCTTTGATCACCAATATGACATATTTAAGCGTTTTTTCCTTGAAAAAAAATTTTGCACGCCTTAAAATAAATTGAATGTAACTCCACACCCTTGTCTCATTTAGTACATGGTTCTATGAATATGAAAATTAGCCCCACCTCCACTCACTCACACCAGCTCAGAGTATGGATGGTAAGATTCACTGATTTGCATCTGTGCATCAAAATTAATGATGTGATGAATTGATTTAAAAAGGTGTGCATCGGATAAGTTGGCATTTGTATCGCGATGCATCGATTCTGACATATTTGCATTGGTAAAAAACTATTTAGGCTATTTATATTTAATTATTAGTAGGCCTAGATCACCTATACTTTTATTATTTAGAAAGTGTCCAATTTGTGACCAATATTTTATATGTAGATTGATTTCTCTGTGAGTTCTCTCATCACCACTGCTGCTAGTGAATATGAAGTTACACTATAGAGACCGAGGCGTGTCCTGAGAGTCACATAGAACAGTGGTTTTCAACCTGTAGGCTGCAGCCCACTATAGTAATAAATGTTAATGTTAATTTATTACGATTGTAATACAGGTAAAGACGATTACAGTGGCATACAGGAGACGTGCATTAGGCATGCGCGAGCCTGTTATTACTGATGCGCAAACAAACCTAACGTTGTATGTTACATCGTATTTCTGCATGAACACAGTTCAATATAATTGCCTAGTTGTCATAATTAATGTTCTGTAGGTGTTTTATAACGGATGCTCACCAAAGAAGTTTGTGAGGACAAACATGGTTTGTCTTAAAGCATTTTAAAAGCACCACATAAACAATATTAAAACATTGATTTTCACCACAGGGAGACTTTAAGTAAATTCGCTTTTCGTCACTGATACAGAGCAAATACACTATTGTCATATATATGACCTCAACAGTCTAGTCACCTGAACTGGGTTAATCAACCGTTATCAATAGGGCCTTCCAACAAAAATATATATTTTCGTTAACTGACTTGTGCCTAAAATTAAAATTACCCAATAATAACTTGTTTATGGAGCTGTTACATAAAATCAATATCATAATGTGATCATGCTCATAGAAGGGAAAACAGCACTTTTGCTTGTATATGTTGCTTGATTTTATGATATTTGCTTGTATTGATCCTACATCAAATAACTTTTTTTAAAACAGAAAAACTCTTTTCCCTATATCTTACACATAACAGTAACAGGATAGTGAGACAAGAGAGAGATAAATTAGACTAAATTACTTTGCTGGAAACTAAATAGAAATGATCATTCTCACTTAACAAATCAAACACAAATGAATTTAACATTTTTCTAAATGTTCTCTTTTTAACTAAAAGCCTGAAAAACAGTTGTTTTGTGCAGTCTTGTGTCCACAATTAAACAGGAGCAAACACGATTGAATAAGTACATGTTCTTTTATGTGAAACAATGATAAAACCTAATTTGATATGGTGTGTACAGTGGAAATGAGGTTAATGATTTCTGACTGACATATAAATGAACAAATCAAATGAATGCAAACAGGTAAAAGTGAAGCCCCTACCGGACAGAGTCAGTCTAGACTAATGGAGTCCGGCTGTGTTTAAAACACATGATTTCTCTCATGGTCTGTATTTTCTGGTGCTGTTTAGAGTCCAGCAGTGAAAAACTCTTTCCACAAACACATATTAGACTTCTGATCTGCATAAACCTTCAGGTGTGTGATGGGTGTCTGAGGCTGGGATCGAACTCTGGTCTTCTAGTCCAGTGTTTCCCAACCTTTTTTCAGTCACGGCACCCTTTGAAAATGTAAAAAAATGTGTGGCACCCCTACTACACAAACATTTCCAAACAGCATATTTCGATCCCACCTTTAATTGTCATTTGCTTGTTGACAATTTTGCTGCTGTTTTTCTTACAGTTAAAAGAATTGTTCACACAAAAATTAAAATTGTCATTTACTCATGTAAGTTCAAGTTGTTCCAAACCTGTATGAGTCTATTTCTTCTGCTGAACACAAAAGAATGTATATTTTGAAGAATGTGGGTAACCAGACATTTGACGGTAGCCTTTGACTTCCATAGTATTTTTTTCCTACTGTTGAAGTCAATGGCTATTTTCAACTGTTTGGTTACCAAAATTCTTCAAAATATCTTCTTTTGTGTTCAACAGAAGAAAGAAACTCATTCAGTTTTGGAACAACTTGAGTGTGAGTAAATAATGACAACATTTTCCTTTTTGGGTGAACTACCGTAATTCCTCAAATAAAAACCGGTAGTCAATTAAACGCCGGGCTTCTGATAGTGGCCGGGGTCAACACAGACAAATAAAGGCCGGTCTTAAATTAAGGACGGGGAAAATTTAGTGTTGATAGGTAATCTCCTAAGTGCCTTTCATATAATGACATAACGTAACGTACTCATTTCCCACTAGATATTTTCCTCTACATCTCATCAGCAATTTCGATTTTAGCACGCTCTGCAGCAGCTGATCTACAGTGACGTGACATCACTGCCAAATTCAAACTGTGCTTTCGCGCTATGGCTGGCGCTGAGCTAAAGACGGACTTTCAGCGCTGGCCATACCGTATATCACAACTATTCAGTGTTTTTAACCACATAATGTTTATTTTAGGTTTCAGACATTTAAATACATATAATTTATAGCAAAACAATACATTTATAGTTTGTAAAATACACAATGGTGTCTATGGAAGCAGCAATAACAATTCATTCAAATATATTTGCCGAGGTGTTTTATTCATATCAGATAGTGTAAGTAACTATAAACTTTACTGTATTCTTCTCCCAGTTCACCGCCCACTTAATTTCATGTATTTCGGGAGAAACTGATGAATTCACGTGCTTTAATAAATCCAACAGACAGGAATCTCTGAACTGCGGCCCAAACAAACATCTCACGTTACAGATCAAGATCATTTATAAAGGTTTTTTAAATGACAAAACAAACTCACTTGCATGTATTTGAGAATCGGAATAGAAGATAGTTGATGACATGGTAAGCAAGTTTGTTAATATTTAGAAATAAAAGTGCTACATCTGTCATACAGCGCTATTTTGGCTGTGGTGAATCACGTGCCAAGCATGACGCATCACCATGGAAACATGGCGGGCTGGGGGGATCGCGATGCCATCTCAACATAGTGATGTCTGTCAGCCATCGCAATAGATGATTGCATCGTCCATCGGCCAAATCTAATTATTTATCAAAAAGATGGAATTAGAAATAAAGGCCTGCCTCTAACAAAAGCCTGCTTCAAATAAAAGCCTGTTACCTTCTGCAGTTCAGGTAAATAAAGGCCCCGGTCTTTATTTGAGGAATTACGGTATCTTTAATTCTACTGTTTTCATTTGGAGTGGACTGTTTATTGTAGAGTCTGTTTTTTGGTTTATTGCTGAGTGTTTTCTGCTGTTTTCTGGTTTATTGCTGAGTGTTTTGCCGCGGCAACTGCACGGACCTATGGCGAGTCGGCTAGGATGCGCGAACCAATCAGGATGCTACGCGCCTGCCAGTATGGGCGTGGCTTATTGCTATATAAGAACCCATTTCGCCATAGAAACCAGATTTAATCTCCTCCAATTTCACTTCACTGACCTCCGGTGAGAAGCCTTCTTCACCGCCGTCGAAAAGCCTCCAGCGGAACAAGCACCTGCTAAGCAGTTCTGAGGATGCCGGCTTCCTGGTTTTTCAACTGGACGCCGCCTTCAGCCCGCTGTTTCTGCTGTGCCATCCGGCGCGCTATATCCTTTTAAAGCAAGTGTGTTCGCCGTCGCAACGCACTTTTCTAAGAGCAAATTAACAGGCATTGTTGCAAATGCCTCGGGTCTCCTGCACCTCGTGCAGAGGCCCTCTCTTCGGCGGAGATAGTCACATCCTCTGCACTTCCTGGCTGGGCCGCGACCACGCGGAAGCTGCACTCTCTAAGGGCGGCTGCCCGGAGTGTGATGAAATGGCGCTCTCCACCCTGCGGTCTCGTCTGGCCACCTTCACCCACGACAACCCTGCGCCTCCCGCTCCACCTTTTCCTCTGATGGAGCTGCGCAAGAAAAAGTGCCATGCACAGAGGATGTCAGAGCAGATGAACACGAGCGAGCACATGCCGGCCCAGTCCCCGCGTGCCTCGCTCTCTCCCAGAGAAACACCCTCGCCGGTCCTGTTCACTCAGGCAGACCAGCGCCCCTCTCAGTAAGCGTCCGGTCTCGTCTCTTTTGGAGGATCAGACGAGGAAGATGAGAAGGATGACAGCGTTTCTCTCGCTACATCCGAATGCTAGGAATGGGCGGGCTCTATGACTGACCCCGCACCCTCACCACAAGCCAGCACGAACGACGTGAAAACCAGCTTTGACGCAGAGCTTCTCCATGTGTTAATGAAAGCCGTTGAAGACCCCGGGCTCGAGTGGACTTCGCACAAGGAGCCAACGCGCAGACTGAATGGTTCTTGCAGGGGTGCCGGCAGGCCCCTCAGCAGAGACCCGCCCCCTTCTTTTCAGAAGTGCACGACGAGCTGACAAAGTCGTGGAAAGCTCCGCACTCAGCTTGTCTAAAGCCTTCCTTTTCCTCAACACTCTCGACCATCGATGGCGCTGTGGAAAAAGGGTATGAAAGCAATTCCTCCCCTCTACACCTCTCGCCATACACTTATACCCGTCCATCGCTACAGGACCCACCCATCGAAGCCTTGCCGCACCACTTCAGCTCTCCGCTGGCCAAGCTGCGTCGGCGCTTCACACCATGGCTGTCCTCCAGGTTTTTCAGGCCAAACTTCTCCGTTAAATGGACGAGTCTGGACATGAACCGGAAGCTTTCAGAGACCTGCGCCGTGCCACAGACCTAGCTCTGCTTGCCACTAAATCAACCGCCTAGGCGATTGATAGATGCACAGACACTGGTCTGTATGGCATAGTAGGTATTAACGTTCCCATAGTCCCATCGTGCTTTTAATGAAGCACGCTCATTAAAAGATGGCTGCAAAATAGATGGCTGCTTGGATGTAGCTGCGTTTGGACTCCCCTCCTGCATGATTTGGCATAGCACGTAGTCCATATGTTAAATTGATTCAAGTAAAACTGCGGTAAAGGGTATATTTTGGAGACTGTTTTTTTTTTTTTTTTTTTATGCTTTGGGTATTTTTTTGACATCGCATATGCCACGTCAAACCAAAGTAACTCCACGACCTGCCGCAGAGACGGATAACACAATGGCGTCTGCTGAAACGCTAACTTCACTCATCGAGACGGCACTTGAGAAATACTTCTCTAAAGCAGAAGCAGCATCAAAGGAAGGATTTGATCGGTTGGAGCAACGTTTGGACTCACTTCGAGCTGACTTCTCAGAACTTAAAGAGGAAACAAAAGTCCTTTGAGAGGCAAACATAAAATCAATGGCTCGCATTGCAAGTGTGGAACAGAAATCAACAGCCTTAGCAGAAACAATGACAACAGTAGAGACAAAGTTAGCTGACCTAGAAGATCGGAGCAGAAGAAATAACATTGTTGTCCATGGTCTTTGCGAGGGAAGGGAAACTTCAAATGCTCTACAATACGTCATGACTCAACTACCATTATGGTTTCCTACACTGAAAGACACGCCACCGGAGATCATGAGAACACATTGGGTAGGACCCCCCCTTGGGGAAATGTGGCTTCAAAACCGAGGGTCTTGATTTTTATGTGCCTCAGATACACTGACAGAGTGAGGATTTTGAAGGCAGCAAGGGACTCACCACTTGTGATTGGCGGAAAGGATATTCGCTTCACAGCTGATTATAGCCTGACAACACGGGTCCGGCGTAGGTCGTGTTATCCTGTCATGGAAAAGGCTCGGCATGCTGGTTTCCAGGCTTTCCTACTCTACCCAGCAACTATAAAAATATCCAGAGGCCATTTACACAATTTCTTTGAGGACCCAGCGAAGGTGGAGCTGTTCCTCAAGACGTACGATCAGAAGAATGCTGACTAGAGTGTATTGGAAAACGACATTGGCTCAGTAGCTTCCAGAATCAATGTTAGTTCCTTGTGATGACAAGAACTGTTTTGGTTATTCATTTTTGGCCACGTGATGAATTCATAGACGCTGATCACTGGGTGAGTGTTCCACGTAACGGGGCGCAGTAAACAGGGAAGCCAGTAAGCAGTGCTTTTTTTTGTACTTTTGTACTTTTTCCCGATACATGGTACGAGAGGAAGTGCACTGAATCTATTTATAAGATGGACTAAAATAAACTTCTCAGCAGGACTATGAGGGGAAAATTACTGTACTCACTTGATAATGGACACAGACATTGGGGGTGTGAATGGGTGGAATGAATGTGTGTGGATGAAGTTTCAACATTTAGAAGTTTATATGTTAAGACCTGGGCCCGTATTCATAAAGAATCTTAATGCAAAGAGTAGCTCCCAGTGACAAAATTCTAAGAAAATTCTTAGAAATGTGGGCGTTTACTCTTAAAATTAAAGAAAAAATCCTAGTAAAGAAAAAAGTAATTCAGAAAGCATCTTAACCCTTAAAAGAGGTCTTAAGGTCAAAATTGTTAGGAGTACGGACGAGGACTTTTAAGAGGCTTAAGAGTTTCTTTAGCAGAGGAGAAAATGGCAGAAAGATGAAGAGGGAGAAGAAATTAGTTGCAGACAATGGATGACAGTGAGTTAATAAGACGCTATAGATTGACACCCGGGCCGAATTTTCCTTTAAGGATGGCCTTGTGTTCATCCACTAAATGGGCTAACAGTAAACACTGTTCCTCTGTCCAGTTGGGCTTTCTCATCCTTCTTGGTTTTGATTCCATGTTTGTTACATTAAAACCAACATTCAAACCACCACTTAAATAGACATGCCAGCAATCAGTGTAATTGGAAAGAGTGGAACAATTTTTATCATTCTAAGCCATTCAAATACCTTATAAGAAATTAACAGCATGGTAAATTAAAAAAAAAGGATTTATATACACATATATAATGTGTGTGTGTGTGTGTGTGTGTGTGTGTGTGTGTGTGTGTGTGTGTGTGTGTGTGTGTGTGTGTGTGTGTGTGTGTGTGTGAGAGAGAACGGTCAAATAGGAAAAATTACGCATGTAATTTCAAAGTGAAGGCGAATAGACCCTATACTTAAAATCACTCTTTTTTCCCTTCTTGGACAACCAACCAATCACAGTCTTCAAAAGATTGTGTCATACATAGCAACGGGGTCAACCCCGCTTCCTCACTAAGATAAAAGTTTTTGTCTTTTCCTTACTCAGAGTTGCTCTCAGATCGGTCCCGAATCGCTCTTAAGCTAAGATTCCTACATAAAAGTTTTTAAGCTAAATTGAGAGTTTTCTGAGAGGATTCTTAAAATCTTTATGAATACGGGCCCTGGTTTCTATGAATGTGGAGATCATAATTATTTAATGGCTGAAATAATAAATGGTAATATATGTAATATGGATAAATGACAATGGTGCTGTTCGGAAAATTGCCTAAGTTGGGACATTTAAATATTCGTAGCCTCAGAAATAAAGTAATTGATATATCAAACATTCTATTAGAGGGTAATTTACACATATTAGGAATTACTGAGACTCATTTAGATTCCACATTTGAAGATTCGTTATTGCATATCCAAGGGTACAGCATATATAGGAAAGACAGAAATGTATGGGGTGGCGGTGTTGCTATATACATACAGGAGCATATACCAGTTAAACTAAGAGTGATGAGATGTCCTAATGACATCTGAGATTGAAGCTTTATGGCTTCAAGTTTTCTGTTGTTACCGTCCACCCAATGCTAATTCAACATATTTAGAGAAAGTATGTGCTATATAATGTGTGTGATAGTCTAAACGAAGTATATATTATGGGAGACCTTAATATAGATTGGAAATCATTACAGTGTTCTTCAAGAAAGAAGCTTTACTCTGTAACAGAGGCATGTGGCTTGGAACAACTTGTGACCGATCGTACTCGAATATGCTGTAGGAGTGATGGATCTATAACATCTACTCTAATTGACCATATGTTTACAAATTCTGGTGATTTCTGTAGCAAAGCTATATCATTTCCAGTTGGCTGTAGTGATCACAATTTAATAGTAGTCGTGAGGAAAACTAAAGTTCCTAAGGGTGGACATAGTATAATTGTAAAAAGGTCATATAAAAAGTTTATTGAAGATGACTTTATAAGGGATGTCCGTAGTATTTGTTGGGATGAGGTCCTGATAAGTGACAATCCTGATGATGCTGTTAAAGCCTTTAATAAGTTGTTTTTAGAAGTAAGTGATAAACATGTCCCTTTAAAAAAAGAGAACAGTGAGGAAAGTTAGAGCAGTGTGGATTGATAATGAACTTAAGGAGTGTATGTTAGAGAGGGATGAGGCTAAAAAAGTGGCAAATATTTCTAGTTATGAATCTGGGCCCGTATCCCTAAAGATTCTGAGAATCCTCTCAGAGAACTCCTAACTTAACCTAAAAATTCCTTGCCAGGAGTTTTAGCTTAGAAGTGATTCCAGAACATTTTCAGTGAACTCTGAGCAAGGAATGGATGGAAAATCCTATCTTAGTGAGGAGGTGTGGTTGACCCCGTTGCTAGGTATGAGTCATCATTTCAAAAGCCTGATTGGTTGATCCTACAAGTTTGATGAAAATGAACTTTTGGTGATAATGAGCAAAGGATGTACCCTCAAATCAATAAACATAATTATACACTCTAATCTTATGCAGACTGTAATTGTAAATAATATTTCACATTCAGGAAAATATCTGGAAAATGAATAGTAAGCTGTAGGGGTTATAGCCTGACATTAAAATCTAAAATATGTGAAAACTTAAGCTCATTACACCCTGTTCAAATAATGATTCGTGTCTTATTTGCTCATATTAATACCCTAGCTGGCATATTTTGTACTTTCACTCCCATATGGACCCCATTGAAAACAAGATGGCCAATCTCAAGGGGCTGTCCTTAATGAAGTAGAAATTGCAACGTTACAACTCAGTGTGGTCTTAACGAGGGTAACACGGCTCAGCTTTTATCAATGTCTGTGATTGCTGGCTGGTCTATTTATGAAGGCTTAACAAATATCCTACAAACACAGAAAATGGAGAAAAAAAGGAATCCTAACCTATTTTGTGCAGATGCTTAGGGGAACTCCTAAGCCACTAAAAGACCTCTTCCCTGCTCTTAGCAGATCTCGCCTTAGGAGCCCTTTTAAGCGCTAGGAATCTTGAGGAATAGCTTTTATATTAACTGGGATTTTCGTGTCACTTTTAGGGGAAATTCTAAGAAAACGTCATGACTCTGAGAATTTTCTTAGAATTTGGCCGCTAGGAGCCACTTTTTGCACAAAAATTCTTTAGGGATACGGGCCCAGATTGGCAAGTATATCGAAAGTTGAGAAATTATGTATCTAAATTAAACAAAGAAAAAGAAATTGTATTATAAAAATTTGATTATAAATGAGAAGTATGACAATAAGAAATTATGGAATGTCTTAAACAATATGTTGGGAAGGAAAGCTAAATCCATCCCAGCATTTATTGAATCAGAGGATTATTTTATTACAAAGCCAATGGATATTGCCAATCATTTAAATAATTATTTTTGTGATAAAATCAATAAACTAAGGGGTGATATGGAACAAACTGGAAATATAAAAGCAGAGGTCTTAATATGGAACAGCATTATGCAGGAAAAGAACTGCAGTTTTCAGTTTGATAATGTTACAGTGCAAAAAGTAGAAGAATTACTATTGGAATGTAAGGAAAAACCATCTGGTATGGACAATATTGATTCTAAGTTGTTTAAATTTGTTGCTAGTTTAATTGCTGTCCCTATTACTCATATTTTAAATTTGAGCCTAAATACAGGGGTCTATCCTCAGGCTTGGAAAACAGCCAAAATTGTACCATTACCAAAAAATACATCTTCAACTTTCTGTGGACCCAACTGTAGACCGATTAGTCTGTTGCCTGCGTTAAGTAAAATTATGGAGAAGATTGTTGTGGAACAAATTCAAAAATATTTTTCCGATCATAATTTAAATACAGAATATCAACACGCCTATAGAGCAGGTCATTCGACCACCACTGCTATGGCTCAAATGACAAATGACTGGCTAATAGCATTAGATAATAAAAAGTTAGCAGGAGCTGTACTGTTAGATTTTAGCTCTGTTTTTGATTTGATTAATCACAAATTTTTACTAAGCAAATTGCACTGTTATGGTTTCAGCTCAACAGCAACAATTTGGTTTCAGAGTTATTTAGGAAATAGGAGGCAAACTGTTTGTTTCAATGGAAGTTTTTCACATGAAAGAGCAGTTGACTGTGGTGTACCACAGGGAAGTTGTTTAGGACCACTCCTGTTTTCTATATATACAAATGACTTGCCATTAGTCTTAAAGAAAATAAAAATAGCTATGTACGCTGATGACTCGACTATCTATTCATCTCACGAAACTACTTAAGACCTTGAAATTGTGTTATTGGAAGAATTAAAATCTGTAGTAGAGTGGGTTACAAATAATAAGCTAGTCTTAAATGTAGGCAAGACAAAAAGTATTGTTTTTGGTACCAGACACATGTTGTTGAGTGAACCCAAATTGAATCTAGTTAAAGATATGTATGTTGAGCAGGTACAGACGAGGCTTCTGGGTATTCTCCGCTCGTAGAGCGGCAGCAGACCAGACACAGCAGTTAACAACTGAGTCTTCTCTTGCCACAGGACCGCAATAGCAGGATGCAGCGGCGGACAGCAGAATCTCTCTGTTCACAGAACAGCAATGGTGAGTACAGAATCCAGCAGTTAATAACTGAGTCTTCTCTTACCACAGGACAGCAATAGCAGAATGCAGCGGCGGACAGCAGAATCTCTCTGTTCACGGAACAGCAATGGTGAGTACAGAATCCAGCAGTTAATAACTGAGTCTTCTCTCACCACAGGACAGCAATAGCAGAATGCAACAGCGGACAGCAGAATCTCTCTGTTCACAGAACAGCAATGGTGAGTACAGAATCCAGCAGTTAATAACGGAGTCTTCTCTTACCACAGGACAGCAATAGCAGAATGCAGCGGCGGACAGCAGAATCTCTCTGTTCACGGAACAGCAATGGTGAGTACAGAATCCAGCAGTTAATAACTGAGTCTTCTCTCACCACAGGACAGCAATAGCAGAATGCAACAGCGGACAGCAGAATCTCTCTGTTCACAGAACAGCAATGGTGAGTACAGAATCCAGCAGTTAATAACTGGGTCTTCTCTTACCACAGGACAGCAATAGCAGAATGCAGCGGCGGACAGCAGAATCTCTCTGTTCACAGAACAGCAATGGTGAGTACAGAATCCAGCAGTTAATAACTGGGTCTTCTCTTACCACAGGACAGCAATAGCAGAATGCAGCGGCGGACAGCAGAATCTCTCTGTTCACAGAACAGCAATGGTGAGTACAGAATCCAGCAGTTAATAACTGAGTCTTCTCTTCCCACAGGACAGCAATAGCAGAATGCAGCTCTTCCCAACAACACACAGAGCTAAACTTCTCCTTCCTCCAATATCACATCAGGTGGTTGGAACCTGGACATAACTTTACAATCAACGGATCAGATTAGATTGATTCCCCACTGGTTCGGCTTCCCCAAACAAAGATCATAGAATTATGGTAATGATTTGGTCTCCCACACTCGTGCATGCAACAATAGTATAACTCTTTAAACGTGCTCACTTCACACTTTCAGACACTGCAATGCCACATCACCTCTCGTGAATAACAGGCCTTCACTCCATCTTTGCAGGGTCAGACAATCCACCGATGGCTTTCTACACAGGGGTATCAGGTTTCAAGAGCAATCCTATAAAGTCCAGCTCCTTCCTTGTTCTCTAAGACTCACAACGAGAGAGACAACACACGCTGCCAGCCAGTGCAAATCAGTATTCAGAATGTTCTTGGTAAATCTTCATAACATCCCCTTTTGTATGTTGATGTAAAAGTGTACTTAACTTCTCTCCTTGGTAACAGCATGGATCTTCAGCGCTGCCCTTAATCACTCTGTTCTCTCAGTTCCATATGTCAGGCACTCATCCGTCTTCAATGTGTAAACATCCCCACACTTGTATGTACTGCGGTTGCTGCTTTCTACTGTCTGCTGACAAAAGCGCCAAGGGAACCCAACGTGGAAACCCCAAGCACCAAGAAGACTCCCCCACCCCCCAAGAACCAACAACCTATGTCTTCGAACTTCTCCTTGTATATGCCTCTTCCCGCATATGTTCACTGATACCAGCCTGATTAGTGTCCACAGCTGGCGCTCGTCAACACTGACGGCCATGACATGCCACCGGAACTGGCCCGGTGTTACACCGGAAGTCGCTCCCCCGTGCAACAAATCCCGGTTTTAAGGTTCCTCTTTGTCTCACCCGGTGACAATAATGTAACGGTCATCAGCTGGAGTGCCCTTGATAGCCACCAGAGGGCACTCCACATCAGACTATCATGATTCCATCACAACTAAATTTCTCATAACTCACTGCCCGGACTCTTCATCCATTATCACATTCACCTGTCTCTCATTTTCTTGTTTAGCTCACCCCATATAAGCCTGGTTCACTTCACCCCATCACTCACTGCAAAGTTTTGTATGTTGTTGCACTGCATTTCTGAACATTCTCCCTGGTTTTATTGTCGCTTGGTTCTTGGATTTTTGCCTGTTTCTTGGATTCCCTTTTTGCCTCTGACCCCTGCCTGCCTGTTTGTTTGTTTGGACTGCCTTCCTGTGTTTGATTACGTTTCTGGATTACTCTAACAAACTGCATTTGGATCCTCAACCTTGTCTCGGAGCAGTTCGTAACATAGTGATTTAGATTAAAGCTAGTGATGTCAGATCAATTGTAACATACAATATTAGATAATTTCAGATATATTTTATATGTATATAAAGTTTAAATTGGGCTTTAGGGTAAACAGACGAACAGAACCAACGTGATGTATTGCAGGTATCATTGATTCAATATTTTAATGTACAACATAAATCAAGAATTTAGACTGATTCAGATGGGAATCAGAATGCCAAATCCTGACTGAGAGAGGTGGAGCTGGGGATGGAGGAGGGTAATTTGCTCCTGAGAAACACGATAGCTGTTGATAACACTGAAGGAGCTTACATATGTATGCTGTGATTGGCATCGTAATTCTATAGGTAGACGTGGATCAGTTGATGCGAGCTTGACTAACGTAACCTGCCAGAACTGACGCTACGCTTGATTTTTTACATCAAACAATCAGAATTCAACAGGTTTTTTTCAAGACAATTGTTTGTTTGTTTGTTTATTTCCTATAACTGCATGTGATATCAGAACACAATATAAACAAGTCTTTCTCTCTAAGCATTTCACCAAATTCACAAAGTCAAACTAGATAATGTTCTTTGGGAGCAACTCACAACATTTACTGATTTAACATGAAAATTAAATGTTACTTATGATATTTCTTCATGTGCCTGAGAAAACTATATGCATGTCTAAAACTCTCTCCACACTGAGTACAGTGGTACGGCTTCTCTCCAGTATGAACACGCTCATGTACTTTCAGGTGTCCCAACCGAGTGAAACTCTTGTAACAATATGAGCACTTGTAAAGTTTTTCTCCAGTATGAATTCTTTGGTGCAGTTTCAGAGAGTCAGCTTTAGTAAAACTCTTCCCACAGTCACAACACACATGGTCTCTCATTTCATCATGTGTTTTCTGGTGATGTTTACAATTTTCCAGCCTTGAAAAACTCTTTCCACAGAGAGAACACACATAAGGCTTCTCATCTGAATGAACTATCAGGTGTCGTTTTAGATCTGATGGTTTATTAAAACCTTTACCACACTGATCACAGTTAAATGTTTTTTCTCCAGAGTGACGGAGCAGATGATGACTGAGAGTTGATGCTTGAGAAAAACTCTTTCCACACTGAGTGCATGGATACGGTTTCTCTCCAGTGTGAATTCTCATGTGTGTGTTAAGGTTTCCTTTGTGTGTGAAGCTCTTTCCACACTGAGTGCAGGTGTGCAGCTTTTTGCCCTTTGTTTCTTGAATTTTAAAGTTATGATGTTCCTCCTTAAATTCCTCCAGTTCTTGTCTTTCCTCTTTCACTTCCATCCAATCTAAAATAACATAAAATTAGAATCAGTTCAAGTGAACCCTGATTCAATAGCAGAAAGCAACAGAGATCAAGTATCAGACCTTCGATGCGCCAAAGTTTAGTTCTGTCATTCTCTAGTTAATATAATCAAAAATGTGTTTGACAACTGTTAAAGCCTAGAAGATTATGATTAAAAGTACATAAAAGATGATGATTAAAATTATAAAAGCATTTCAAAATAAATTTTCATTCATATACTGCTTATTATTTCACAGCTACCAAAGCATCAACAATGAAGAATCAAGAATGGACACCAACCTGTTTGTTCCTCAGTATCTTCATGTTTTATTCTGGATGGTTCTGGATCACTCATGTCTTCAATCTCCTCTTTAATAAACTCCATCTTTAACAGTCACACAGATTTCAGCTGCTACTCCTGGAGTTTGTCCTTCTCTTGTAGAATGATGGGAATATTCCTAGTATTTATTTGTGAATTGTTGTGGGATGGACACCAGATCTGGTAAATTCAGAGAAGTTACTGAATTAATTGAACTTACATTTAAATAAATTGAACATGTCTGTTTTCTGATGGAAATACATAATTTGATGCAGTTACATATCAGTTGCATTTAAAACAATGTTTGTTTAATGCTTGTCGAAAGACAGAGAAACAACAGGACCATTATGTTTATCTGAGCTGCTGAAAAGCCTCTTTGTCTCCAATAGTTCCCTGTTTTCAACTCATTCATTATGGTTATGTCTGAGATCTTCTGTAAAGTGGCACATTAAGCACATTTTATTGCTGTCAACAAGCTAAAACAGTCTGTGAACAACTTTCTATCAACATATTACACTAATTAATAATAAACCAGGACACACAACACATTTCATCACATTAGTAACGTTACTTAAACTCGTAAACTCTGGAGCTGTTTAATGTTAAACTCAGTGGTGGGCCGTCAGGGCCAGCAAGGCCTTCTCTGCTGGCCTAAACTATCAGAATCACTGACTTGCACTTTAATATATTTTTTCCATGAAGGAGTATTAAATTATTTCCAATAGTCCATTCTCTTAATTTCATAGCTTTTTTCTAGTGATGTCCGGTTCGTGAACGAATCGTTCTTTTGAACCCGTTCTTTTTAGTGAACTGGTCGAACCAGTACACTAAATCGGACTGAATCGTTCGAAACAGTTCGCGTCTTGCGTCAGCGCTGATCCACAGGTTACTAAAGTTACTCACTTTCAGACATGCCTGACAGTCCCTCTGACTCGAAATAAACCAATATCCCGGAGTATATTTTACTCCAGTAACTCCAACAGTTCACTGAACTGAGACATGTTGGTGCTGAGAGAAGTGATGAGCACGAGCAGCTGATACTGCGCATGCGTGCACAGGTACAGCGGTTCTCGGATTACCGTACAGAACTGAGAACTGTTTCTTTCGGACACGTTCGACGTAATGAGAACTGATGACTTGATGAGCTGAGCATGCATGCAATTTTTCTGAGGGACGAAATGTACGTTTCTTAAGTATTTAGTTGAACATCAGTAGGCTAACTCTTGCCAAGGTTTTAATGGTGCACTGCTTAGTAAATGTTTATAATGCGTATTAAACATTCTGGAGACATGCGTCGTTTTTTTTGTTTTGTCGACTGTATATTCAGGTTTCAGCAGTTCTCAGCTCAGCACACACAGGCCTATGCTACGGTTCTCGAGTCAAGAACTGGTTGTTGCAGTTCTTGAATCACCAGTACAGAACCGAGAACTGTTTCTTTTGGACACGTTTGATACGGAGAACCGCTGCTTCCAGTAGTGCATGTTTATGTTAGAGCTTTTATCCAATCATATTTCAGCCATCATGTGTTGCCATGACCAAATAAATCTGCCTTGAGGACTTCAGAATCAATAGTGCGGGTGCCTGTAGTTTAAAACTAGATTAAAAAGTTTGTCGAGACAAACTTTAAGTTTGCTTGAGAAAGCCGGGTCAGATAGTTTGAAGAATTTTTAAAGTAGTTTGAAGTTTAAAGTAGTTTGAAGTTTAAAGTAGTTTGAAGTTTAAAGTAGTAGATAGATAGATGGACATATATATGGACAGATAGATAGATAGATAGATAGATAGATAGATAGATAGATAGATAGATAGATAGATAGATAGAATGAGTTTGAATGGCTAAGACAGTACATATAATGGCAGTTTAATTGAGTCTAATAAAGAAAGATTGGATGGATGAATAAGAAATAATAGATAGATAAATGGATAGTACATAGAATGGTAGTTTAATTGAGTTATTGAGGCCAAACATATAAAATAAGTTATTGGGACTTCAGGGAGTTTTGATTTAAATTTTTTACAGTTGGAGTTCGACGAGTCTTGGCTCATTTGAACATTCTGCAATGAAAGTCAGTGGGATTTTTAGGAAAACCGTAAGTCCGATCAGTTGGAAAAGATATAGCACACCAAGTCAGAACAAGTCTGAAGGTCTGAGCCGAGTTTGGAGGTTGTGGAGTTAAAGCTCTAGGAGGAGTTAGAGTCAGATATTTTAAACTTTAGCATTTCAGTAAGTTGTCTTTCTCAAGCCAACTTAATGAATGGCAATGAAACGGTTTCTTTAACCAATCAGATAATCAGTCAGATTTAATCAGCCAATCAGATTTCGATTTGACTGCACCGGGGCCATCTAGCAGGCGTACAATTACGTCTGCATTTTCACGTCTTTTGATTGGATGCTCAGAGCGTTGTACTATTACTATTTGTCAGAGCTATAGCTAACGCATCTGTAGCGAACTGCATAAACTAAAATATATTCCTGTAGATTTAATAGTTTTTCAACCCACAAATTAATGTTTCTTTCCCTCCTCGATCCCCAGCAGGTTCAAACTTACCGGAAAAAATCCCTTATTCAGCCTCATCAAGCTTAACGCAGAGTTACGAAACACTATTCGATCTGTTCCAGGTAAAAACAGAATTAATTGACTGTAATATATGCCATGACTGGTTATGAAGGCAAAAGTCATGTTTCGTGGAGATTGTCCGTGACCACTGCTTCTGTCGAGCAGATACTCTCATGCCTTAAAGCGAATTAAAACTTATGCCAGAAATACGACTCAACTTTTAGCATTAGCCTTGATGGCAATAGAAAAGGTTGTTGAGACTGAAACGCACAGATAACATGTACAACCAAGTAATTTAAGTCTTTTTGAGGAAAGAAATTAGGATGGATTTTGTGTAAAAAATAACCAGTAGTTTTAGTGAGTATAATGCATTTTTTTGCCCGTTTTTTCAGTGGTGAATATGTTTTCCTTCTTCATTTTTTTTTTTTTCGTTTTTTCTTCTTCGAAACTTTTTTTTTCAAACATTCCTACTATTGTAACGTCTAACAAGGGCCTATTGTATTTGTAACCCTTGAAGGACAAGACAAGGGAGTCTCCGTTTCTGAATTTATAATCGGAATGCAAGAACAAGTGAACACTAATGCTGCGTTTACACCAAACGTGTATAGAGCGTCTGCGTGATTGATTTCCATGTTAAGTCAATGTAAAGACGCGTTTACTTTTTGCCAGATTGAAGCACACGAAAAATCTGAGTGAAGACTGCGCGAGCCGCAAGAGAACACTGTATCCATGCAAATGATAGCAGCGGCGAAGAGCGCTCAGCTTGATTTAAAAAACAACACATTTTAGCGCTAGATCTCTTAATAGCGAACTAAATGAATGATCTGCTAGTTAACTGGAGATGTTTTATTTATTTGTATTAGGTATATCCGTGCCTCAATGTTTCAAAAAGTGGTGGGGGACAATATTGATCCTGAGAAAAAGTGGTGGGACACGACCTCACTGGATCTAAACAAATCAATCTAACCATAGATGTGACCAGTAGTGGTGGCTTTCTTAATCTATTTTAAAAAAAATATATATTTTTTTTTTTTACCAAAAAATACCCCGACCCCCGGCCGGTGGTCTACGAATTTTCCCGGTAGATTTTTTGGTCCCACTCCGCCCCTGACCCTCGCCCTCACCCACCTAATCAGTAATTTAATTTTGATGATAAATGGAGCCAGCCTACAAAAGTGATTAACCTGTCCTGTGATTTTTTTTTATCACACAACACTGTCCAGACAGACACAAACTATGTTCTTGCACTGAAGTATGTTGGTTGTCTTTACATTAGAATAATAATGTTTCATATCTAGATTAGATATGGAATAAATAGCATTCAATACAAAATTAATGTCTCACATATATTGAAATCAAGTTTTTATTTGATAAAATATTTATTTCACCACGTGACTGACACCAGCAAGCAGGCTCCTGATTGGTTAACGCGGCGCGAACTGACGGCAGATTTTTCAACTCGGCGTCGCGTCAAACGCGTGAATGCACAAAAAGCACCAAATAAAATACTCGCGCGTAACGCGATACGCACCAGATGTTCAATTCGTGTCATTTGCGCGAACTGGACGTGCGAATGAGGTGAATTTGCGTCCAATTCGTGAAACATTTCGTGAAACTTTTTTTTTTTCATCCTTCAAAGATGGTCCCCATATTTACAAAAACAAAAATGTCAAGATTTAGGAAAAGACACACTTATTTAAAAATAAAAAATTATTAAATTCCCATTGTAACCAGTAGGTGGTTGCTGAGGAGCGCTTAGCTATTTTCACTCCCTAATATCTATTTTTTCCCTCGTTTTGCTTATAAATTAATATCAAGACATTATGAATGATAATAAAGTTAATTTTATCTACACCTCAAATTAAGTTCAGTGCTTTATTATCAGCTCAACATTACCACTTTCTGTAGAACTTAGTGGCTCCGGTGCTGCTGCCCTCAAATGTTAGTCTGGAGCCCTGTGAACTTAAAACCTATTAAGGTCGTAAACCCAGTACCGGTTATGAATTGCGTTATTAAGATCGTTATTATGATCGCCCTTTAATATTTAAAGGTCCTGATGAAACATTAAGTCATGTGATATCATTACAAAGCTTAGACCCTCTACTTTTCACACAAAAACATCATTTTTTAATTCATTTTACATATTGCATAATTTAAATGTTTAAATTCCTCCACCCGCAACCGAAATACCGATCAAAAGTAAGTGTGATTATGAATTTGAATATTGATGGCATTGGTCAAATTTGATGAACAAAGGCAAGTCATATATGAAACAAAACCTTTCTTTCTCAGGATTTGTGCTATATGGTTTATTTAGTTGACATAATACAACAGATCAAATGATTGCAGAATTAATCGCGAAGTACATCTTTGATATTTGTAAACAAACTAGGAAAAGCATTGCATTTCGTCTCCGATTACAGCATGTCTGAGCTAAAAGTAGTCAAAAATATACATAGACTTTCACCTTAGACTGTTTTCTTCAAAATGAGTCCATTTTCACCTTCATGTGAGTTTCGCTTGAGAAATAATCCCCCGTTGTGTCTCATTTAATCCAGTAATGCAGGAAATAAGTCATTGTTTTCATACGATCCACATGTTATCGTCGATGGATGATGACGAACTACGCATCATTGGAAAGCTTATGATCTCAGCATTACGTGAACATGTCGTGTACACACCTTTCCTCTAAACCAACCAGAGTCTGAGATATTCAGCGCGCAATTTTTACCTCAGAGTAAAATAAAAAGTAATCAGATATTCTGCGGCGCGCAGTTTTGACGCACTCTCTCATAACTCACACGTTGTTAGAAAATGACGTCCAAGAGGCTTTTTGTTGGTGCTTATTTATTGCATGTATTGAGTCTCTTTTGAGAAGAACATGAAACATATATGGGAATATTTGTATTTATATGGGAAAAGTACTTTTAGCAAATAGTAAAAGTGAGATTTTTGGTGTAATTTTCTTTTTTTGCAGTCGGGACCCGAGACTCCAAAAATACACTTAAAAGCCACTTTGCCTCCCTTTGGTTTCATAGCAATAACTTTTGAAAGCAAAATGTTAGACACATAATATTTTTTTCAGTGTTTGGTGACATCTAGTGGAATCAAATGGAACTTATAATAGGTAGCTGTTGCACACAATACGCTTATTTCACGCAGCCGTTATTTTGAAATCGAAAGCGAGGCTCCGGTGGGAAGAAAACCGGAAGTGTCGCCTTTAGTCATAGGAGAGTAGCAAATGCGATGGCGTATTGTTGTGTTTAATGTAGAAATTAGTTATTCTAAAAATGTACATACATTTCTTTCATACTTTACACTATATACAGTGAAATTAATTTTTTTTTTTTTTTTTCAGAAAGTAAAAAAAGAAGCAGGAACGAACTATATCTACATATCCTATATTGGATATTAACATCCAATAGTGTAAATCGCGGCAGCAGCTTCAGGTTGGTAGTCCAAGGCATTGTTGTTTATCTGTACTTCCGGGGTTCTTCCCACCTCTCCACCGCAGCCTCGCTTTCGAATTTAAAATAACGGCTGCGTGAAATAAGCGTATACCACCGTTATACACTTTCAAAGAAAGATTCAAAGAAAAAAACACAAAAGCGCCTACTTTTTTGTGTGTTTCTTTTGATATTTTAAACACATACAATAATTTTTTATTACATTTGACACTTGATTTTGTTTGTTTAAAGGGTTTCCTATAAAATGACACCAATTATTTGCATTTACTTCACTGTATGTGGGTATGGGGAGCCATCAGATTTGTGTATGTCCAATTTCATGCGGAATTCCAAAAAAAAAACAAAGAGCTTAAGGGGTTAAAATAAAACTGCACATGGTAATAAATAGACATAACGTCCGTAAATTACAAAGGCATTTAAGTAATACAGTCAAAATAGGGGAAAATGTAAATTTTCAGCCTGTGCTCCAAAAAAAATATATCAGTTATGGGCTGCCACAGCGTTCCTAGAAGTTAGTCTGGAGCCCTAAACAGAGTCTGTGAAAACACTCTACCAACATATTATTACACTTTAATAATAATAAACCAGGACACACAACGCATATCACCCATAAACACAAACTCGAGGAGCTGGTTAATGTTCAACTCTGTAATCTGGCAACATCTCTCACCTGCAGACTGGAAATATACGGCATCCGAAGAAAATATTCCACATTTGTCCTTCATTCACGATCGTTAACAGCGTCACTTTCAGTCTCAACTGTTTAAAGTTTCAGCTCGTCTCTTCTCGTCTCTCTCGCTTCTGTCTTCTGCGCATCCTCAGTGCGCAGACTCAGAGCGTCATGTTTCTTAAAGGGGCCGCATATTCTGAAAGTCCCCGTGAACCGGAAGTTGCAACCGAATTTATTTCAGTGTTGTGACGTATTTCCGAGAGAAACGGAATGGGCCATTCCACCGAATGGGTGACATTTGCTTGTTGTAACTCTTCAAAATTAAACTTTATTTTTTTTAATCTTTTTTCAATGCTGAATCTAATACTACATATATTTAACCATTCAAAATGTATATTGGTCAATCTCAGGCAACTTTATTTAATTTTTTACAAGGTTTCTAAGCAGAAGATGGACACATTTTTTCTCAGTCCTGTTACCGAAACTCATGTGCCATTTAAAAGGTATGTTTAAAAGCATGTCAATTAAATCCTTTGTTTTCCCCACAAGAAAGTGTTTATTTTAAAGAAATTGTTGGTTATATGTTCAAATAATTTATATTTGTGACAAAAAAATCACTATATAATAAGGAAAGTTGTATTTAAATAAGAAACACAAAGCCATTTTTTTCATTTTAAAGAAGACCGAAGCCTCACGTTTATAATTTCTTTTATAATTTAATTTATTAAATAATTGTATAAATGATGGACCAAACAAAACTGATAAAAACAGTGGTTTAACTATTTTTTTAGAAAAAAAAATAGTAACAGGAATGAACACTTGGTTACAGGAATGAACATTGTGAGTAAACATAATAACTCGCCGAATTGGCTAGTGATTTGACCGTGTTACCCGCCACAGGTTATTTTTACCCACATTTGGCGTTAATTTCAAACCCTTGACTTATGATATTTCTTCATGTGACTGAGAAAACTATATGAATGTCTAAAACTCTCTCCACACTCAGCACACTGGTACGGCTTCTCTCTAGTATGAACTCGCTCATGTGTTTTCAGTGTTCCCAACTGAGTGAAACTCTTGTCACAATATGAGCACTTGTAAGGTCTTTCTCCAGTATGAATTCTTCGGTGCCGTATCAGACTACCAGATGTAGTAAAGCTCTTCCCACAGTCACAACACACATGATCTCTCACGTCATTATGTGTTTTCTGGTGCAGTTTAAAACTGCTCAGTCTTGGAAAACTCTTTCCACAGAAAGAACACACATAAGGCTTCTCATCTGAATGAACTTTCAGGTGTTGTTTTAGATCTGATGATGCATGAAAATCTTTACCACACTGATCACAGTTAAATGGTTTTTCTCCGGAATGAATACGCAGATGAACACTGAGACTTGATGCTTGAGAAAAGCTCTTCTCACACTGAGTACAGTAATGTGGCTTCTCTCCAGTATGACGTCGCTCATGTGATTTCAGGTTTCCAGAATGAGTGAAACTCTTGTCACAATATGAGCACTTGAAAGGTTTTTCTCCAGTATGAATTCTTTGGTGCAGTTTCAGATTGCCACCTGTAGTAAAGCTCTTCCCACAGTCACAACACACATGATCTCTCACGTCATTATGTGTTTTCTGGTGCAGTTTAAAACTGTTCAGTCGTGAAAAACTCTTTCCACAGAGAGAACACACATAAGGCTTCTCATCTGAATGAACTTTCAGGTGTTGGTTTAGATATGATGCTTGAGAAAAACTCTTTCCACACTGAGTGCATGGATACGGTTTCTCTCCAGTGTGAATTCTCATGTGTGTCTTAAGGTTTCCTCTTTGACTGAAACTCTTTTCACACTGAGTGCAGGTGTGCAGATTTTTGGCTTTTGTTTCTTGAATTTTAAAGTCATGATGTTCCTCCTTAAATTCCTCCAGTTCTTGTCTTTGCTCTTTCACTTCCATTCGATCTAAAATAAACATAAAATTAGAATCAGTTCAAGTGAACCCTGATTTAACCCCTTAAACCCGAAGTGTACCCCCGGTGTAATGTACGATGTAATGTATATTTTCAAAAAATGTATAAAGTGTGCTATTAAACAATACCTACCTTTTGAATCTTTTGGAGTTATGAGTCTTTAGTTTTGTGTATGTCCGAAAAAACAACTCTAAAATGCCCTCAGGGCTTACGGGTTAATATCAGAAAGCAACAGAGATCAAGTATCAGACATTTGATGTGCCAAAGTTTACTTGTTAATATTATCAAAATTAGTTTGACAACTGTTATAGCCTACAAGATTATGATTAAAAGTACATAAAAGATGACAATTAAAATTACATAAGCATTTCTCTGGAATTTTTCATTCATATACTGATTATTTTTATTTCACAGCTACCAAAGCAGTCAACAATGAAGAATCAAGAATGGACACCAACCTGTTTGTTCCTCAGTATCTTCATGTTTTATTCTGGATGGTTCTGGATCACTCATGTCTTCAATCTCCTCTTTAATAAACTCCATCTTTAACAGTCACACAGATTTCAGCTGCTACTCCTGGAGTTTGTCCTTCTCTTGTAGGATGATGGGAATATTCCCAGTATTTATTGGTGAATTGTTGTGGGATGGACACCAGATCTGCCAAATACAGAGAGAAGTTACTGAATTACTTTACTTATATTTAAATTAATTGAAAATGTATTTTTTCTGATAGAAATATAGGTGATTTGGATGCAGTTGCATTTTAAAAAAAAGGTTTGTTTAATGCTTGTCCAACGTCTGAGAGAAATAACAGGACCATCATGTTAAAATATGTAATATGTGTAGAGGTCAGACAGGTCAATTTAGCTCAAAAGGAATTATTAATTAATTTATAGGGAACCTTAAAAGAATCACTTAAACGGCCGAGCAAATTACTCGTCCAGCATTCATTTGAACGGGCCGTAACTATCAGCTCTAAAACGGATATAAATATCCAAACTATAGTGAAACAGTATATTAGCAAGGTAACTTAGATCAGCAGTTTAAGACATTAAATTCGTAAGCACATAACACAAGGACCATTTTCTTTAAAATACAAACAAGATTTTATTGATTATTTTAACACAAAACTAATATCTAACACAATCAGACACACACACACACATTCATACGAATTGCAGAAAGAAAGAGAGTAAGGAAAGAATGAGTTTTAAGAGTGAGATGATGAAATCCCAAGTTTCTATATGCACTTATAAGACATGACCTGAACGAACCATCAATCATTAATTTAACCCTTCTATCGTTTCTTAGGCGGGGTTATTACATTTTATATCAAAGCACCAGCTCAGTTAAGAGTCTGAAGGCTACTTGCTTGTCTTTGCCTTCCTTTGGGGATTCCTTTTGTCAGCGTAAAAGGGGGTTTCCCGGGTTTGTTGATTGGCTGGCGGTCTCCTCCTGCCTGGATAGATGTCTTGGGCCGCCAATCACGTGGTGTGCTGGAGGATGGATGGAAAGTGTCTGAAGTTGGAAGCGGGCTTTGCAGTTGAATCGTTTAACCAAAACTTTGCAGCAAAACTTAACTTAGAACCGAGACTCTCAACAAGAATAGAAAATAAAGCTAAGAAAAAGAAATAAAATTGAGACGAGAGTAGTTAGATGGCTTGAATGAAGCCATTTAACCCATGTTCTTCTGATCTTGATTTGGGTTCTTTTGTCTGCTCATCTACATGGTTACTCGTCTGTCCGGTTACTCCGTCATGGCTTCTAAAAGACTTCTGTAAAACTACTCTAGCGAACACCACCACTCAAATCCACTCTGTTCGGGTCCTAAGATTTTAAACTCAAATGTTTGTCCAGCCTCCTGGATGAGTTCGGACCAATTAGGCACTGTCTTTATTTGAGAGGTGGCATTCTCTTCACCTCTCATCATAAATCATGCATTAACTGTGATCTCTTTACTCTCCAGAGTACAGAGGGTACAGTTTAGACATGATTCCTATTATAAGAACACGAAACATTTTACACAGATTTCAATCAAGCATCTTCTGAATTAAGAACATATGATCATACTGATAGCAAACAAGACACACTTTCATTCAAACATCTAATAGTTATAACAATTACAAGACTTGTATGTGATCTAAGCATAATAGACACATACAGAGGTTGTAGATACAATATAAAATTATGTAGTTGAACAATGTTTGATTATAAGTCTGTCAAGAATTGTTTTGGGATGACTTTATGTATTTTATATGTAAAGTCTCAGTCTCTGTGGTTTTAAGAGATTTCAACCCTGGGGTCGTTCAGAGGTCCATAAGAAGAAGGAGGTCTGTTTTAAATCCTTTGTCTTGGGATCAAACAACCTCTGCCGTTATCTTGGTGGGTCCCGAGCCGTGCCATCTCTGAACCAGAGATCAGTCTTTTCCAAACTATCTAACGTTGACAACGTTCTTCCTTTAGTTGGGCACATCTCTTTGAAGCTTTCATGGTCATAAAGTTCTTAGCTGGGACTGGCTGGAGCCCACTCCATGTATGGCCCTAGATTAGACTGGTGATTTGGGGGTCTGGAGTGTTGAGTTAATTTGTGTTTGGTTCGCCCTCAAATCCTACACTGAGCTGCTGAAAAGCCTCTTTGTCTCCATTCCCTTTAGATTAATAGTGTTGTGTATTATGTTAAACTTAACATGTAAATAAAATGTTCAAATTATCTATCTGATAATTAACAAACTATAAATAACAGTGATTGACCAATCAGAACTCAATATTGTAACGCGCAGCGCAATCACGCCAGAGCTCTGATTAAAGCAATCTTTCGTAATTTTTTTGCGCTTGTTCAAAATGGTCAGGAAAACGTCTCAAGCGCATCTTTTGACATTCTTTTAAAAGAAGAGAACAGAAAGTATGATATTTCTTTGATTAGTGTTTAAGGGCATTCTCCTGACACGTTAGAAAGAATAACGAACACAGCTAAAGTGCTTTGATTCTGTAAGGGATCGTTGTCGAAGTGAATTATTTAAAGTGTATGTAACCAGAAGTGATAATGCACACATGCAAATATGTTAGCTAAACGAATGTGTGTTCATTTATTTTAATAAAAAACAAAATTTTATTAATTTTTCTTCAGAATATAAAGAATGAGTGCTTGTGACTGTGAGGGGTGAGAAATGCTAACCCTGTTCTTTTTTCCAAGCGGCAACCTTCCCCTCTCTCTCTTGAAACCAACACGGAAGTGACTTTAACTGCAATTCATCGACTGGCCGCTAGAGACAGGCTGCAAAAGCGAGTCAATCCCATATATGCGATGAAATTTTCTCTTAACTTTTTGGACCATTCCTTTGACTTAGCCATACTTCTAACTTGCCTCAGCCGCACGGGCCCCAGTGCGGCTGCACTGCCTGCACTATCTGTAGTTACGCCCCTGGTTCAGATAGTTCATGTGTTCTAGCTCAAGCAAACCTGGTGCAACTAATGAACACCTTTTTTGCAGATTTGTGCTGTTGTGAGGGATTCTATTCAAGGGATTGAATAATTTTGAAACTGCAGAAGTCTTTAAAAATTGCATTTTCAGTTAAATTTGGGGAAACCACTTGAAACATTTGTTGTGTTGAGCTATTTCAATTACTTCTGTTTGATTTGTTCATTGCAACCAGCTAAAGGTCTGTACATTTTGCCAATAAACCTGATTTGCAATGGGGGTTGAATCATTTTGATTGCAACTTGCCCTTCATGACAACTGTGAGGGGGATGAAATTTTTTATGACTCATCCGTTTAAATTATATTAAGCCTTTAAGTTCTGCATAATTAAGGGCGTGGCCACTTGAGTGACAGGTGGATTGCAGCTGCTGTCACTACTAGCATTTGTCTGCTGTCTGTTAGCGTCACCTCAGCTAATCCCGCCTTGAGGCCCATTTTCGTTTATCCGAGAGTGACGCGCTACCAAGATGGCAAAGACCGGCTCCGCCCACTTTGGGCTTCAAAAATGTTCTTCAGAAACCTACGGGTGACGTCACGGACACTACGTCCTTATTTTTTTTACAGTCTATGTTTTTTACTCTTAATTATCAAATGTTGGAGCTTTAAAGCACTGCAAACTCGTTTATTGATTTATTTTTTATTAAAAATATATGTTGATGATGATTAAACACTTCAGTGCCCTCCGAATCCATAATTTTCGGTAGTTTGATATCAATTATTTAATGAATATTTTTCTACTCTTTAATACAATATATAAAAAGTTTGAGGTACAGGAGCACAACCGTCTAGTTGGAGCATTTTTAATTACTCGCACTCGCGTCTCGCCTCCCTCTGCCATTGTATGCTACCACGACAAAGCACGTACGCGACAAATGACGTCAGAAAAGCATCAGTGCATTATAATCGGTTATGGTCTATTACTAAACCGATACCGAATCGTCCTCGTCTGCATCGTGATGCATCATAGAAACGATTCATTTTGACACCCCTACAAACTATATCAAGTCCAACCTTTAGTTTAAACTGATAATAGTTTAACTCGCTGTGGTAAGCAGGACGAGGCAGAGGGCCGTGAGAACTGTGGCGTGATTACTAACTAGCGTCACCTGCCTCGTATCTCACAGAGAAGCTTCGGAAGCGTAAAAAGGAGGAGCGACGACAGTGAAGGACAAGAGAGGAACAGGCCTGGACTTTTATGTTATGTTTTGTTTATGTGTGTGCGCAAGTCGTCCGTGAGGAGCTGCCACCTTTACTTTCGTTTAGTGTTTGTTTTATTATTACAGTGTTTGAATGTTCACCGGTTCCTGCCTCCTCCTTCCTCCCTGGTTTCTGCACCAACGAAGTATGTTGTTATGGGATTAAGGAGGCGGGAACCGGCATAACATAAAAGTCCAGGCCTGGTCCTCTTTCGTCCTTCACTGCCGTCGCTCCTTCTTTTATGCTTCCGCTTCTCTGTGAGATACGAGGCGATCACGCAGCAGCTATTTTCCCAATCAGTGCGGTTGAGGGGTGTGTGTTTCGGCGGGAAAGTGTCCTGCAGCGTCGCAAGCTACTCGATCACGCAACACCGTTACTACACAGCGCTGGGAGATCCAGTGAAGAAATCCATTGAATTCGCCACAGAATTAATAACATCGCTGCGAGATCCAGTGAGAAACATTCAGATTTGGCACAGAATTCTCTGTTATAAACCATAGATATCCGATCAAACAGCACTGACGTGGAAACTAGGATGAATGAACAAGTTATAGAAGACTTTAAATCCACAAATCAGCAACATTCACCATGGATTTAATATAGTAACACTAACTGTAACTATGGTATTGTGACAGACAATAGTCAGACGCTTACGAGTACTACACATCTTTTTTTGCACTTCAAAACTATAATAACATATTTAAATGTTATTTTTAATGTGATGACCGAAAGATTTTTTGTTCATCCTTCAAAGACGGTCCCCATTTACAAAAATAAAAGCAGGGCTCGACATAAGCAATGGCCCGATGGCCCGGGGCCAGTAAAAGAGTATGTCGGGCTAGTTGATTGGCCAGTCACTGGCCCGCGTGGCCATCAGCAAAACAAACGTCATATACAGTGGCGCGAAGAGTGTCAATGTTACTTCAGGTTATTTATAACGTGTTAAAATGTCAAAGAACTACGAGGCTGATATGAGAAAGAGGACATTCCTAGTAGGGCTGGGCGGTAAATCGAGTTTGTAGGCTACAGTATACGATTTTTTTTTTAAACGATATGGAATGAGGCAATACCGTTTATATCGATACAGTAACGTTAGTTTGATACGAGCACATCTGAAAAATAGCGGAGTACGCAGTGTGAGCTCCTGCAGTGAAAGAACATAGTACAATTTGTCCTAAACATGACACAAGCTTATATTAAGCGCTTCAAAATAACTGGTAAGATATAGTTAACAAGTTTAAAGCAGTTTGCCCTGCAGCTCTGACAGATACTGTTGCTGACTGACAGATAAATACTTGCTCTGTTTAATGCGTTTGAGACGTGGTGCTTTCCTCAGTGCTTAACTTACATTTCACATGTATATTCTCCATCTGTAAATGTTAGAAAGTCAAACAAATATGTCCATTTCACTGTCAGGAGAGGACGAGCTTCTGCAAGTGAATATTCTCCGCTAATATTCAAGCTTCCGTTAATGAGCGCGCCAAACAGACGAGCACAATAGAATAGTAGCGCAATAATTCTGACTAAAATATACATATTGCTAAAATATTTGTTGTTGGAGACAATAAATGTGCCATATGTGGAATTTTAAACCTACAAGTATGTGTCACGGTATACTATTCTCTGGTTCCTTCTCGTCTCGTGTTTATGTTGTTGTATGAATGCACGTGCGTAGTGGGCGTGAGTGTTGTGACATTACCTGATCCGCTCCAGCTGATCATCATTATCACCGCCAGCTGCAGTCCATTTCCTCACCCTATTTATACTCACCGGTTTTTGTCCTCTTTGTCAGATCGTTGTTTGCTGTCTCGGTGTTCCAGTCTTGTCATCCCGCTCGTCCAGTGTTCGTGTTTCTTCGTGGATTCGTCATTCTCTGTGGATTATCGTTTGGGTTGTGTGGATTCCGTCTTCAGTGTTTCACCACTTCACGGTTCCTGTCTTCACCTCTGACCATCGAAGTCCCTGCGCCATCGTTCCACGCCCGTGTCATTATTGTCTATTTACTACAAATAAACTGAGTTAACTTGCTATTGCTTCCAGTGTTCTGTTCCCCGCTATGACAGAACGATCTGACCTAAGCATGGAAGCAGCGAGCGCGTCATCGACTTCGTTGGAGGATTTCATTCGGCACAGCATTCGCAGGATGGATTCCCAAGAGAGGAATTTGAATGACACGGGTCGTGCGGTACAATCTTTGGTGGCGCAGGTGTCCGAGCTTACCCAACAGATCCAACAACTACGAGCTCCCACTGCGCCACCCGCACCAGCCGTTCCCCCCACACCACCAGAGATCCATCATCAGTCTGAGCCCCGCCTACCGGTTCCGGAGGCTTATTCCGGGGAGTCCAAGTATTGTAGAGCCTTCCTGACACGATGCTCGATGCATTTTGCTCTGCAACCCAGAACTTTTCAGACTGAACAGGCTAAGGTAGCGTTCGTCCTGACTCTCCTGACGGGAAAGGCGGCGCTATGGGGAACGGCGGTGTGGGAGAACCAAGACCCGTGCTGCGCCTCGTTCCACGCACTCTCCACCGAAATCCGACGAGTCTTCGATCGCGCCGTCGCGGGGAGAGAGGCCGCCAGGGTATTGGCCGACCTGCATCAGGGTGAGAGGTCGGTCGCGGACTTTTCCATCGAGTTCCGGACCCTGGCGGCCGAATGCCAATGGAACGAGGAGGCGCAGTGGGACATGTTCCTGCATGGGTTGGCTGACCGCGTCCAGAGGGAGATCTACGCCCTGGACCTCCCCACATCTTTAAATGGACTGATCGAGCTAGCACTGCGGGTGGACGCTCGACTCTCACGAGTCGAGCGAAGAGGGGCGTTCACCCGCACACCGGAAGGAGCCGAGGGTCCCAGGTCCAGCGGCAGGGACGCGGTCAGTCCCGTCTACGATCACGAACCCATGCAGGTGGGGCGAGCTCGGCTTTCCCGGGAGGAGAGGGAAAGGCGGAGGTCCCAGGGCCTTTGCCTCTACTGCGGTGGTACGGGACATTTCGCATACAACTGCCCGGTAAAAGGTCGAGCCCGATAGTAAGTATGAGGCTACTATCGGGTGGGATCTCCGCCAAGAAGACCTCATCCACATCTACCCTCCTCCCGGTAAGACTAAGATGGTCAGTCCACCAGCACGACTGTAGAGCACTTTTGGACTCCGGGGCGGAAGGTAATTTTATGGACAGATCATTTGCACTCAAGTTTCAGATTCCCCTCAAGCCCCTCACTCACAGGATTGCAGTACACGCACTTAACGGTCAAGAACTTCCCACTATTTCATTCACGACTGAAGACATCACCCTCATCACATCTGGCAACCACACTGAGACTATTTTTTTTTACATACTGGATTCACCCCTCGCACCACTTGTTCTTGGACACCCCTGGCTCATCCACCACAACCCCCGAATAGACTGGCAGCAAAGAACTGTGCTGGAGTGGAGCAAGGAATGTCATAAGTCCTGTCTTGTGTCTGCTTGTTCGTCTGTGCCTGTTTTTATGTTTCAGGAGGAGGCGGGGGATTTGTCTAACGTGCCCAGGGAGTACCTGGACCTGAAGGAAGTGTTTAGTAAGTCTCGTGCTGCTTCTCTTCTTCCGCATCGTCCCTATGACTGTGCCATAGATTTACTGCCAGGTAAGTCTCCGCCTAAGGGCAAGTTATACTCACTGTCTGTTCCGGAGAGGGAGGCCATGGAGAAATATATTTCTGATTCTCTAGCAACCAAGTTCATTCGCCCTTCCTCTTCTCCAGCGGGGGCGGGGTTCTTTTTTGTGGGGAAGAAGGATGGTTCTCTGCGACCTTGTATCGATTACCGGGGGTTGAACAACATCACGGTAAAGAATACTTATCCTTTGCCGTTGATGTCTTCGGCCTTCGAGAGGTTGCAGGGAGCTTCCGTCTTCACGAAATTGGACTTACGTAACGCATATCATTTGGTTCGCATTAGGGAGGGGGATGAGTGGAAGACTGCGTTTAACACCCCCAGGGGGCACTTTGAATACCTGGTCATGCCGTTCGGGCTGTCCAACTCCCCCGCGGTCTTCCAGGCACTCGTCAATGATGTGCTGCGAGATATGATAGATCAGTTCATTTATGTCTACCTGGATGACATATTGATTTTTTCATCTTCTCTCCAAGAACATGTGCAGCACGTCCGACGAGTGCTTCAGAGGTTGCTAGAGAATGGGCTTTTTGTCAAGGCGGAGAAATGCGAATTTCATGCACAGTCTGTTCCTTTCCTAGGGCACATCATTTCGTCTGAAGGAGTGCGTATGGATCCTGAAAAGGTTAAGGCTGTGGTCGAGTGGCCAAGCCCAGATTCCCGTAAGGCCCTACAGAGGTTTCTGGGCTTCGCCAATTTCTACCGGCGTTTTATTCGCAATTTCAGCCAACTAGCCGCGCATCTGACTGCCTTGACCTCCCCCAGAACTGCGTTCAGGTGGACAGACACAGCGGAAGCTGTGTTTGCCAAACTGAAAGGCCGCTTTGTTTCAGCCCCCATCCTTATTGCCCCTGATTCTTCACGTCAGTTCGTGGTGGAGGTTGATGCGTCAGAGGTGGGGGTAGGTGCAGTTCTATCCCAACGCTCTCCTACAGACGACAAGATGCATCCCTGCGCGTTTTTGTCTCATCGCTTGTCCCCAGCCGAACGTAATTACGACATCGGTAACAGGGAGTTGTTGGCAGTCAAAGTAGCGTTGGAGGAGTGGCGTCACTGGTTAGAAGGGTCGGGGGTACCTTTTATCGTCTGGACTGATCATAAGAATCTAGAATACATTAGAACGGCTAAAAGACTGAACTCCAGGCAGGCTCGGTGGGCACTTTTTTTCGGCCGTTTTGATTTTACTCTCTCGTACCGCCCGGGTTCTAAAAACATCAAACCCGATTCATTATCTCGTATTTTTGAGCCTTCCGAACGCCCGTCTACTCCCGAGTGCATTTTACCCGAAACCATATTTGTTTCCACACTCACATGGGAGGTCGAATCGAAGGTCAAGTCGGCCTTAGAAGGGGTAACGCCTCCGCCCGGTTGCCCACCGAATCGTTTATTTGTGCCGGAGGGATTACGGTCCGACGTCATTCAGTGGGGTCATTGCTCCAACGTGGCTTGTCATCCAGGAGTCAACCGAACCAGTTTCTTGGTTAAGCAACGATTTTGGTGGCCACTTATGGCTCGTGACATCCACAGCTTTGTCTTGGCTTGCTCAGTTTGTGCCACTGGTAAGACTTCTAATCGACCCCCAGACGGGTTACTCCAACCGCTGCCAGTCCCTTCGAGACCCTGGTCCCACATCGCGCTAGATTTTATCACCGCCCTCCCGCCCTCCCAGGGTAACACAGTCGTTTTGACCGTGGTGGACCGGTTCTCGAAGGCGGCTCACTTTATTCCCTTACCCAAATTACCCTCAGCTAAGGAGACAGCGTTGACTGTCGTAGATCACGTCTTTCGGTTACATGGCCTCCCGGTGGACGTGGTCTCCGACAGGGGACCCCAGTTTGTGTCCAAATTTTGGCGAGAGTTTTGTAGATTGCTGGGTGCGACGGTTAGTCTGTCCTCAGGGTTCCATCCCCAGAGCAATGGCCAAACTGAGAGAGCCAACCAAGACCTGGAGAGGGTGTTACGGTGCTTGGTTTCCAAGAATCCTTCCTCATGGAGCCAACAACTATCCATGGTGGAGTACGCCCACAACACGTTACCGGTGTCGTCCACGGGCCTTTCTCCGTTTGAGTGTAGTTTAGGTTACCAGCCACCTATTTTTCCTAGTCTGGAATCCGAGGTCGCGGTCCCCTCTGCTCACGCCTTCGTCCAGAGGTGTCACCGTACCTGGACTAGAGCCCGTGAGACTCTACTCCAGGTGGGGGCGCGCACCAAGGCCAAGGCCGATCGCCACCGGTCAAGGCCTCCCGTATACATCGTCGGTCAAAAAGTGTGGCTTTCTACCAGAAACATTCCTCTCCGCTCCGTCTCCAATAAGCTTGCTCCCAAATTCATTGGCCCGTTCACTGTCACCAAGATCATTAGTCCGGTGGCAGTCCGCCTCAATTTACCTCCGGCGTACAGGAGAATTCATCCCGTCTTCCACGTATCCAAAATTAAGCCCGTGTTTCATTCGCACATTAATCCGCCAGTCCCGGTTCCCCCCCCGCCGCGACTCGTAGATGGGGAGACCACTTATTCGGTTAACCGTATTCTGGACTCTAGGCGGAGGGGACGCGGATTCCAGTACTTGGTGGACTGGGAAGGTTACGGTCCGGAGGAGAGAAGTTGGGTACCTGCTAGAGACATCCTGGATCACTCCCTTATCGATGATTACAATCGACAGGTAAGGAGTTCTGAGAACGTCAGGAGGCGTTCTTAGGAGGAGGGGTACTGTCACGGTATACTATTCTCTGGTTCCTTCTCGTCTCGTGTTTATGTTGTTGTATGAATGCACGTGCGTAGTGGGCGTGAGTGTTGTGACATTACCTGATCCGCTCCAGCTGATCATCATTATCACCGCCAGCTGCAGTCCATTTCCTCACCCTATTTATACTCACCGGTTTTTGTCCTCTTTGTCAGATCGTTGTTTGCTGTCTCGGTGTTCCAGTCTTGTCATCCCGCTCGTCCAGTGTTCGTGTTTCTTCGTGGATTCGTCATTCTCTGTGGATTATCGTTTGGGTTGTGTGGATTCCGTCTTCAGTGTTTCACCACTTCACGGTTCCTGTCTTCACCTCTGACCATCGAAGTCCCTGCGCCATCGTTCCACGCCCGTGTCATTATTGTCTATTTACTACAAATAAACTGAGTTAACTTGCTATTGCTTCCAGTGTTCTGTTCCCCGCTATGACAGTATGTTTTTATGAAAGTGAGCATTATAATGGGGTAATCAAATGCAGGCTAATATAAATAGTTTGTGCTTTTGTTTTTATTTTCATTTTTAGTTTAGCCTTTAGTCATTTTAAAAACAAAAGCATTATTTTTGTTTTTAGATTGTAATGTTACAATGTTAGAATGTAATGTGATTTTAACAACCTTTTTGCACATGATATATTGCATAGCCTACATAACATTCCCTATATTTGTTTCCATATCCTTCAATATCAATATTGTTTGGATATCATTGAGCAGGATGTGAAATATATATATTTTTTTTAAATAAATACAGAATTTCTTTATCCAAACAGAAAAACGTAGAAAGTACCGAGATATATATTGTATATCGCCATTTAACCAAAAAATACCGAGATATGATTTTTTGGCCATATCGCCCAGTCCTAATTCCTAGTGTCATGGAAAACACAGTACACCTGGGTGGAGAAAGGCGATGAGGGCATGTACTGTTTCGTTTGCCGGAAATTCCCAACAAAAGCCGACCAAAATGCAAAATGCATAACCGGCCTGCCGACGGGCTATCTAAAGTGTAATCAAATTCCCCCCTAAACTTCTGCCTAGCCCCCCTAAAAATGTGTGATTAAGTGTAAGCTACACAAATTTGTGTTCGCTTCAGTCTTGTTAATCAGATTCAGCGCGTTCTTCATTTTTTCTTCATTGACAGTTTTTTAGGTCATAAATGTTAAACGAATGACAAAAATAATCAGGCAAACTAATATACTTTTGTCTAATTTCGCCATTTTGAAGTGAAAATAGGCCTATGTAACGTTACTCTTCACTTATGTAATGTAATAATTAGTTTACTGTCATTGTGAGGGGACAAGAATTAAAAAAAATAATCAAAAATTAATCCTAATGTATACAATAAATACAGTTTAATGGAAAAGTGCTTTTCCTTATATTTCTTTCAGGGCCAGTAAAAATATAGAAGGGGCCAGTAAAACTCTGATCTACTGGCCCTGGGGGCCAGTGGGGATTTTTTTTTTATGTTGAGCCCTGTAAAAGTTTCAAGATTTAGGAAAACTCACACTCATTTAAAAATAAAAAAAGATTAAATTACCATTGTAACCAGTAGGTGGATGCTGAGGATGGCTTTATTAGCTATTTTCACTCCCTAATATCTATTTTTGTCCTCGTTTTGCTTTTAAATTAATATCAAGACATTATGAATGATAATAATTAAAGTTAATTTTATCTACACCTCAAATTAAGCTCAGGCCCCATCCACACTATGGCGTTTTAGTTTAGAAACGAATATGATCTCCGTCCACACCAGCGTTTTAGCTGCATATTAGAATTGATCTCCGTCTACATTAAAACGACTGAAAACGCGGATCACGTGACCATTCACCTACACTGGGCACGTCCGTGCCGATGGACGGGTCATGTGATGGGTGGCTGACGAATCAGGGAAGGATACGCCATGACTGATGACACCCAATCAGAGAGCCGAGCGTGAGCCACTGCGTCATCGTTTCTAAAGTCCTCCGTTTTGACCCGTCTTCACTAAAACGCCCTCCGGAGATTCAAAACGGGGTCGGCAGCTTTTCTAAACTTCTCCGTTTTAGGTCTTCGTTTTTGCCGTTTTAGTCTGGACGGGAGGTGCAAACGTAGCAAAAGGTTTCCGTTTCTAAACTAAAACGTAGTAGTGTGGATGGGGCTTCAGTGCTGTATTGTCAGCTCCACAGTATTACCACTTTCTGTAGAACTTAGTGGCTTCGGTGCTGCTGCCCTCAAATGTTAGTCTGGAGCCCTGTGAACTTAAAATAAAACTGCACATTGTAATTTATGGACGTTATGTCTATTTATTACCAAGGCATTTGTAAGTAATACAGTCAAAATAAGGGAACATGTAAATTTTCAGCTGTAAACTAAACAACGGGGAAAGGTTTTTTAGCTTTCCCACTTTGAAGAAAGGACATGGACAGCATGTAGTGGACGTAACAAAGAGGCATCGGATGGCCTGGGTTGGAGCCGTGCGACGCAAAAAACATCACCTTTGCAAACATATCTCCGTTTATGTATGTCTGCTCTCAACATTTTCATAAAGGTAAGACATTTAAGTGATGTTGACAAATTTGAAGTATCTAACATTTTATCCACTAGTCGTTTTGGATGAATTCTCTGTGGCACAGATGACTCAAAACAATGCACGGATGTAACCGTGATCATGGGATAAACAGGTTAACATTAGTCTTTTATTGTTTATACTGTGAAATGTTATGCAATCGTCTTATATAAGGCTATAAAATAATTATTTTACTTCACTACAGCACTTTATTATTTTGGGGGTTTGTACCTTACTTTGTACTTTAATCAATTGCAATTTCAACTAAATATAGATTTAGAATGGGAAAAAAGTAAATTCTACAATTTGTAAAGCTTTAAAGTTACTCGATGCGTTTTTGCAGAAAAATTAAATTTCACTTCGGTATGACTAGCAGTCTGAAAAGTACAGCATTGTTTTAATACTTTTTCTACATTTTAGCTGAATTACTTTTGCTCAGTGTCGGTACTAAAACTTTAGTATAATCTATGATTAATGTTAACACTTTTGGTCCCATGTTATGAAGTTAAAACCTTTTTCATGTTATTGCAGGTCAACCTGCATATGAGATGATGGAGACTGACCCAGACTGGGCACCCACCCTCCATCTGGGTCACACAGAAATCCTTCACACCAACACTACACGCTCTGCAAGACGAAGTAAGAAGGAAGGAAAGAAAAAACACACTGCAGCCAGCTGAAGGAGGTGGTGAGCGACACACTGAGAAGACACACAAGGCTGATGGAGATGTTGTGCCACATGCTGAGCAGACACAAGCGGCTGGAGATGGTGAGCAACACACTGAGGAGGAGACACATGATGCTGTAGGACATGGTGAGCAACAAACTGAGGAAAAGACCCACACTACTCAGGGGATGGCAGTGACACAAACAGAATGTAACTTATGTGTGCACAGATGTGCAGAAGTAAACTGCCTGTCGGAAGAAAACAGACAGCTGCGACATGAACTTGATGAGCACAGGATGTCTGATAGTTTTTTTGGAGACAATGATGATAAAGTAAAGTACTACACAGGGCAGCCAAACCTGGGAACCTTTATGGCCTTACAAATTTTTTTTGGTGCCTCTCATGTCAGACCAAAAGAAGGAAGTTCTTAGTCCATTTAAAATGCTTCTCATAACCTTTATGCGCCTCAGACTGGATCTACCTGCACAACATCTAGCCCATCTCTTTCTTGCTTCCCCAAAGACAGTATACAGAACATTTATGTATGCAAACCTGAGCTGTTCCATCATATGGCCAGAGAGAGAAACTTTACAAAAAAATTATGCCTTTGGACGCAGAGTAGCAGTGATCATCGACTGTTTTGAGATTTTCACAAAGAAACCATCAAATCTGAAAGCACGACCTCAAATGTTTTCCAGTTACAAGCACAATCACACTATGAAGTATTTGATAGGTATTACACCGAAGGGATCTATTTGTTTCATATTAAAAGGGTGGGGTGGCCATACAAATGATAAACACATTACAAAAAATAGTGGTTTTCTTGAAAAATTGTTGCCAGGGGACATTGTATTGGCTGATAGAGGTTTCGATATAAAGGAAAGTGTTGGCATGTTATGTGCAGAGGTCAAACTCCCAGCCTTTACAAAGGGTTACTGTCAGCTAGCTGCAAAAGATGTGGAGGAGACACGTAAAATAGCTCACCTAAGAATCCATGTTGAAAGAGTCATTGGAAATCTTTATCAAAAATATAACATTTTAACAGGAACCATACCCATCAACATGATCCTCCCATGTGAAGGTGAGGATATCACATTTTTAGATAAGATTGTCACTGTCTGTTGTGCGCTGACAAACCAATGTCCAACTGTAGTGTAGTACAGTGGTTTTCAACCCTTGTCGTGGGGTCCCATCATTTAGCACATTTTTGTTTTGTCTGATGTAAAAGTGAAACTTCATTTCAATGTATTCAACTTTGTTTGTACTCCTTCCACTGTGACCATCTATTGCAATGTGCTGATGCTTTATCCTGCTTGAACAGCCTTGCATTAACAATAAAGCATGTTTGAAAATAAATGTATATATATATTTTTTTGTTATTCACTTTTACAGCTAAATGAAGTATGAAAACGAACACATTAGTATGGCTTAATACTTGCATATTTTGACAATTACAATAGTGATAACTGTGCAAATCAGTGATGCACATGAACAGAATATTATTTAGTTTATATATTTGTGATGGCAAGTAATCACTAACATTAAAGTGCAGAAACTAACATGCCTTTTTTCTACCATTGTATGTTTTTAAAAAACATGTTTTTGATATGTGTAACCTGAACAGTGTTGACAACAATACTTTGACACAAATAATTGACAATGTCTAAGTATGAGGATGGAGGTAGCAATGCGGAGTCAGCATTCCAACTTTCTGCAGTCGGCTCATATGGATGTTCTGAATGGATGACAATTTCTCCAAATAACGGTCCCTGGCATCTTTATCGAGTTTATCTCGGTACGGCATTTTCTCAATTTTCTTTTGATCTCCAGGTTTGCGAGTTATATTGACTTATTATCTAGATAGTTCTCTTATTTACTTCTGTTTATTTCTCAGTCAGTCACGATACCGCAAAAATGGCGCCGCGGTGACGTCACACACAACAAACCCACGTGTCTGACAAAGACCGATTGGCCCATAAACACAAAACCGAGGAGCTGGTTAATGTTAAACTCTGTAATCTGGTAACATATCTCACCTGCAGACTGGAAATTTACAGCATCTGAAGAAAATATTCCACATTTGTCCTTCATTCACGATCGTTAACAGCGTCACTTTCAGCCTCAACTGGTGAAAGTTTCAGCTCGTCTCTTCTCTCTCTTCTGCGCATCCTCAGTGCGCAGACCCAGAGTGTCATGTTTCTTAAAGGGGCCGCATATTCTGAAAGTCCCCATGAACCGGAAGTTGCAACCGACTTTATCTCAGTGTTGTGACGTATTTCCGAGAGAAACGGATTGGGCCATTCCACCGAATGGGTGACATTTGCTTGTTGTAATTCTTCTAAATTAAACTTCAAAAATTCAACACTGAATCTAATACTATATATTTAACTATTCAAAATGTGTATTGGTCAGTCTCAGGTAACTTTATTTTTTTACAAGGTTTCTACACTTAAGCAGAAGATGGACGCATGTTTTCTCAGCCCTGTTACCGAAACTCATGTGCCATTTAAAAAGCATGCTTAAAAGCATGTCAATTAATTCCTTTGTTTTCCCCACAAGAAAGTGTTTATTTTAAAGAAATTGTTGGTATGTACAAGATGTATTTTAATAAAAAACACAGAGCCATTTTTTTTTTCATTTTAAAGACCAAAGCCTCATGTTTATAATTTCTTTTATAATTTAATTTAATAAACAATTGTATAAATGTACCAAACAAAAATTATAAAAACAGTGGTTTAACTTTATTTTTATAGAAGTAACAGGAATGAACATTGAGTAACAGGAATGAGTGTCCATATGTGTGTGTATGAGAGAGAGTGTACATGACTGTTTGTGTGTAAAATTTCTGTTGAAGTGATGTATTATGTGCTAGTAGAAGCACAGCAAAAGAGGTGGATAGAGAAAAAAGGAGAGGGAGAAAGAGGGAAGTTAAGTTGTTATTTATCATATTGTAACAAACTTGGCTTGCAACCCAAGTAAACCAGAAGTCACTTTAAAGGGTAAGTTCGGTATTTTACACTTAAAGGGTTAGTTCACCCAAAAATGAAAATTATGTCATTAATGACTCACCCTCATGTCGTCCCAAGCCCGTAAGACCTCCGTTCATCTTTGGAACACAGTTTAAGATATTTTAGATTTAGTCCGAGAGCTTTTTGTCCCTCCATTGAAAATGTACGTACGGCACACACTCTTTGTCCAGAATGGAAATAAAGACATCATCAAAGTAGTCCACGTGACCTCAGTGGGTTAGTTAGAATTTTTTGAAGCATCGAAAATACATTTTGTTCCAAAAATAACAAAAACGATTACTTTATTCAGCATTGTATTCTCTTCCGGTTCTGTTGTCAATCCGCGTTCACGAGGCCAGTGACGCTGCTGACGTAAGATGCTGCTGACGTGTTATCTGGTGCGTCCGTGTATTCGGGTTCAAATAAATATGTCTGGTTAAAAAAAAATGCAAGTCTTCCCCTGTGTCGAAATCCTTAGACATGTTTGCGAAGATTGTTTTGTTTACAGCGTGCGTCTCCCTCAGACTGTAACCGAAGCTCGGGCGCACCAGATAACACGTCAGCTCGTCTTACGTCAGCGGACTCATGAACGCGGATTAACAACAGAACCGGAAGACAATACAATGCTGAATAAAGTCGTAGTTTTTGTTATGTTTGGACCAAAATGTATTTTCGATGCTTCCAAACATTCTAACTAACCCACTGATGTCACATGGACTACTTTGATGATGTCTTTATTTCCATTCTGGACAAAGAGTGTGTGCCGTACGTACATTTTCAATGGAGGGACAAAAAGCTCTCGGACTAAATCTAAAATATCTTAAACTGTGTTCCAAAGATGAACGGAGGTCTTACGGGCTTGGGACGACATGAGGGTGAGTCATTAATGACATAATTTTCATTTTTGGGTGAACTAACCCTTTAAAGCCCTGTTTTAAGATCGTTTTTGGTGAAATAGAATGGTTAAGATTGAAATTTGGGCAAATGCTGTTGTCCCGAGAATTTTCGGTTTCTCTGTTAGCACCCCCCCACCTCCACAATGGTTTCATAGGGGCACTGGAAGAATCATTCATAAAACGCATTAAACTTTAGTTTACAAAGATGTGAAACTCACAGAGTGGTCTGGGGTGTTCACTGATATGCTCACACAAAAATCGCTGCAAAAGATGCTTTCCAACAGGTTTTATCGTAGTTTTTGTCCAACTCCATTGACTTGTATTGGGTGTTCTGTGAGGTACGGTATTACTCCGCCGTAGTGATGGCCGGTTCGTGAACAAATCGTTCTTTTGAACCCGTTCTTTTTGGTGAACCGGTCGAACCAGTACACTAAATTGGACGGAATCGTTCGAAACAGTTCGCGTCTGGCGAAATAAACCAATATCCCGGAGTATATTTTACTCCAGTAACTCCAACAGTTCACTGCACTGAGACATGTTGATGCTGAGAGAAGTGATGAGCACGAGCAGCTGATACAGCGCATGCGCGTACTACCGAACGCACAGGTACAGCGGTTCTCGGATTACCGTACAGAACCGAGAACTGTTTCTTAAGTTATTATTATACTAAAATAATATTTTCAGGAACAGCTCATTTAATTTCAAAGTAAGTTGGTATAAATTCTTGATGTAAACTCTTGCCAAGGTTTTTATGGTGCACTGCTTAGTAAATGTTTATAATGCGTTAAAACATAATGTATTAAACATACTGGAGACATGCGTCGATTTTTTTGTTTTGTCGACTGTATATTCAGGTTTCAGCAGTTCAGCTCAGCACACACAGGGCTATGCTACGGTTCTCGAGTCAAGAACTGGTTGTTGCAGTTCTTGAATCACCAGTACAGAACCGAGAACTGTTATTTTTGGACACGTTTGATACGGAGAACCGATGAGCTGGAGATACTGTGCATGCGTGATAGCACAGTCTCTAAACAGAACTTTCTTTCAGCCAACTGATGATGTGCTGATACATGAGCACGCAGCACGAGTGAACCGAGGACTTAAATGAGGGGCCGAATTCAGCGAAATGTAAGTTTATTTAATAACAAATAAAATGATGAAGACCATTTATGCACTTTATATCTTTAAGACATGTAAAACATCCGCGTTTGCACATCGCCTGTAGGCTACAGGGTTCGTTTGCAAAACGTAAAAGTAAGAAACTTATACAAGATGATTATGACGATGAGTACTATTATTTAACTGAAGTTATGATTACAAATGCCTTTATTTGAATGTATTGTAACCGCCGGGATGATAGAATTGACGTATTTACGTGATGACGTAAAAGAACTGGTGAACCGTTTTTTTGAACCGGTTCATTGAAACGAACTGTCCGAAAGAACCGGTTCGCGGAAAAGAACCGGACATCATCACTACTCCGCCGACGGAAACAGAAATGGGGTTGTTTCATAGACAGTAAAAGAAATGGACACAGCGACCCCATCGATTTCAACGGAGAAGACTGAAGCCCGATTATTGCACTTCCTGTCTGATGGCTGAGCGACTGCACAGGCTCAAACTGAGCGTGACGACAGTCTGACAGTTGTAAATCTTCTAGAAGCTGTGGCAAAACAAATCTGAATCACCTAATTCCTCAAAAACGCTGTTGAAATATTTTGTCCCGTTGTTTTTATGGACTCTCTATCTATGGGCTTATCCCTTGACTTTATGCCTCTATGTCCCCCCGATTGCCTCATAGACAGTAAAAGATTGCCTGCGAGTTTCTCCTCCTGTCTATACGGTAATGTCTATACGGGGGTACTAACACAGAAACCGAAAATTCTCGGGACAGCAGCATTTGTCCAAATTTCAATCTTAACCGTTCTATTTAATCAGAAACGATCTTAAAACAGGGCTTTGAGTGTAAAATACCGAACTTACCCTTTAAAGTCCGGGGCACTCACAAGGCAAGAGTGAATAATGAAAAATAAAAAACTGTATTAATACTTGAAATCAAACAAAGACAGTTATAAGCAGGATAACCAACAATGTATATTGATAACAGTCAAATCAGACAAATTGTCACTTATCAGAGAATCCTTGATCAAATAGTCCATGCGTGAGAAGTGTTGTCCTTATACATGAATCCTCAGTCCTTGAGCCTAAAAGAAAATTAATCCAAATGTCCAGGGGAAAAAATGGTACTAATCCTCCAAACTTGATGAAATGACAAAAATACCAGCAAAAAAAAACAAGTCTTCTCTTGAACTTCAATGGGTAATTAATTCATGATCGACTTCAAATGAGAAGGCTAACAAACACCAAACTGTCTGTATCAAACAGAATCACCTAACATGCATCCCTTTGGCCCAAAACTGGCTTGCTTTTTCTACTCAACAAGGCCTTCCTCCTCTAAGGTGCTCTCCTATCAAAATAAAAGTCTCTTTTGCCAACCACAGGATGTTTCTATACCAAACATAAAAGTCCCACATACAAAAGATAGAGAACTTCAACTATGGCCTGAAACCAATTGAATCATACCTCAAAGTATTTTATCCTCCACATTTGTAAAATAAATCAAAATAATAAAAGTAATAATTAATAATTAAAAATAATAAATAAATTAAAAATAAATCTTAGCCCTAATATACAGGAGTGTCACAATATAAGTCACATGACTGAAAGTAACAGGATTGAGTTTTGAGCAAAAAGTTATCAAATACATGGCATATGGCCACATAGCATACATGCTAATAGCATGAGGACTGAGCAAATTCTAGTGACTTACCAAAAGTTATTATATAAAAAAAAAACAATTCTAAGAAATAATTTAGGTAACAGGACAGTATGTTGAGATTGACCTTCTCATAGGTATAATTTCATCACATCAATCACATTGACTCCATTGTGAAAAAAGGCCAGCAGAGACTGTACTTCCTTCGCCAGCTGAGGAAGTTCAACTTGCCACAGGAGCTGCTGATTCAGTTCTACTCAGCCGTCATTGAGTCTGTTTAATGCACTTCCATCACTGTCTGGTTTGGTTCAGCTACAGGAGACTACAATGGACAGTCCGGACTGCGGAGAGGATCACTGGTGCCCCCCTGCCAAACCTCCAGGACCTGTACTCTTCCAGAGTGAGGAAGAGAGCAGGTAAAATCATCACAGACTCCACTCACCCTGGACACCTCCTGTTTGAACTGTTACCGTCAAGACGGCGATCACTGGCCACAAGAACATCTCGGCACAGGAACAGTTTCTTCCCACAGGCCATTTCCCTCCTGAACAGTTAACACTTCTCCCAAGGCATATGCCTGAAGTGCAATACTCCCACTGTTTAGTGCAATATCCAACAACTCAGGTGATACTTATATGTAGATTTATTTATTTATAATATTCAAAACACTGTAAATATGTTCATAATCTGTAAATCTGAAATGTCTATTCCGACTAAACCCAACTGTGATACTTTTATTCTCATATATTTATATTTTTATTTTTTATTCTTATAAATTGTAGTATTATGTTTCTTGTTGTATTTGTATATGTCCACTGAAAGCCTCAGTACCAAAACAAATTCCTTGTGTGTGCAAGCACACTTGGCAATAAAGCTCTTTCTGATTCTGATTCATCAAATATACAGAAATTAAAATGATAGGACTTACTTATGGTCTTCCCATTGCCTTCGGAAGATCCAGATGATGCAACTTCCTGTTGAAAATGTGTCTTGTGGAATATTTCAAGTTTTTCAGAGGGGGGAATGTGTTAGGATAACAGGACTGAGTGAAAACCAGGTGACACGACTAAAATGTGTATTATGATCAGAGGCGGACAGAGTACACAGCTTCATTACTTGAGTAAAAGTACAGATACCCCTTGCTAAATTTTACTCAAGTACAAGTAAAAGTACTACAGTCAGATGTCTACTTAAGTAAAAGTACTGAAGTACTTGTTTTTAAAAGTACTTGAGTATCAAGAGTACAAGAGTACATTTTCGCATTACTACTGCCACAGTGCTTACATTTATGTACAGAAACGTCCTACATGGAGTTATGAAAAATGTTAATGTTAATACATTGGAGAATGTAAAAGGAATTGAAAGTAAAATCAAGTCATTTTCATCTTTTTACCATGTTGCTTTATTTAACATTTAAGAAAATTTCAGAAAATTCAGAAAATGTAAATAGTCTGGCGAGGTGGGACCACGGGTTGGCACATTCCCGGGATGGACCTGCTGCGTCTTATAGTGATGGGATTTATGGCTCTTTGAGGCGATCCGTTCCTTTCAAAGAGCCGTTCAAAAGAACGGTTCTATTGGCTCTTTTTAAATATTTAGTCAGTTTTAAGAAGCCAGCTTGGGGGCATCTCAGTTTATCCTGGAAATAATCACTGGGAGGAATGATGAGGTGAGATTTGTTATAAAATAATTAAAACTCCGATATCACACACCAATATCTGAGTTTGAATTATTCTGAAATATTGATTATTACCTCATTTGTCATGTGTGGACTATATTCCTTAGGGTTGCACAACATCCCTCTGCTTAGAAAGTGACATCACTATTTTGGATTTACCTTTAGTACAAAGTGTGTGTATGTGTAAAGCTATGTTGACTTATGTTATTCATACAATACCTACTCACAAATAAACATCAAAAACAAAGCCGGCAATGAATTTCTGTGCAAAACAGCTTTTTTTTATTTATTTTTTTAACTGGAGTAACCATGTGACGGCAGCGTGCACAAGTCATTGGCTCCGCTCCTACCCAATGACAGAGGCACGTAGGTATTTTTTTCCACTGGTGAACTCACGTAAAGGATGCGCGCGCGTGCACAACTATCATCATGCTGTTAGGCAGTAGCACCCCTGCGCTGGGTGCGCCCCTTCTCGTATAACTGAGGAGCTAATTTGTGTGCATCTGTGTGAAACACGCATGGGAAAAAAAGAACGACAGAAAGAACGGCTCCCCTCCAGCCGCGACTTGGCTCCCATCGTTCATGTTTATGGGCCGTTCAAAAGAATCGGTTCGTTCGCGAACGTCACAGCAGCGTCTTCATCATGGTTTCGTCTCTTATCTAAATCTGACCATGGAGTTGACTTATTTGGCGGAAAGCTGAAGGCGATTGCTGATAGGCTGTCTCAATCAGTGGCGCCTGCACAATCCAATCACGTTTGAGAGGGAAACAACAAATTGTGGGTTTACGAGATTTTTTTTTTTTTTTTTTTTTTTGAAGTAGTAACGGGTACTCACGGTTATGGATAGAAATGTAGTGGAGTAAAGAGTACAATATTTGCCTCTCAAATGTACTTGAGTAAAGTCATGAGTACTCCCCAAAAATGATACTCGAGTCAAGTACAGATCCCTCAAAATTGTACTTAAGTACTGTACTCAAGTAAATGTACTCCGTTACTGTCCGGCTCTGATTATGATTTATGATAGATTAGATAAAATCAATTTTTAATGAAAAAAAAAAACACTTCAAAGCATAGATTGGATATAAAGTCACACAACAGAGCAAAAAAGTAAGATTTTGGAAGGATTTTAGTCATTATATTTCATGGTAAAGTTTAGAGATAGAGAGTGGGGAAATGCAGCAAATGTTCTATGCAGTTTTTATTAATGCTTTTAATTATACATTTGTAGTTAGCTTAATGTGCAGGCCATTTTTCTTAAATAATAAAATGCATTTTAGAGTTAATTTTCATGCTTTTTTATACATATAAGATCCTGGGGACAGAAATATCACCCTTTCGGTGGAATGCTAAATGAGAAAAAAAGAGGGCGTGGCTTGTTTTCTCCAACTGGAACCTGATTGGATCTAGAAAACTAGGTGTTTCCTTCAGGCAGCACAATAGGTGTGTTCGACATCGGCTGCGGCTGGATGTAACCGATCGGTGAGAGTTGCCGCGTGCAGGCGGGGAGGAGCTACAAACAGAGACGTGAAGTCGGACACTTTCTGGTTCCCGTAATGTGACCGCTCACGTGGTGTTTGCATACTTTACCACAGCTGAAGTGAAATAAATGCAATATTCGCAAAATATACAGATGTTTCAGAGACATTTCCATTCAATACTTTATATACTGCTTTATACAGCTACTATCAATTAAGTGGAATCAACGTTTTTTAATCAGTTTTATTTTGATAAACATGACACGATATAACATCGTGACTACATGAAAATAGTTATAAAAAATGATTTGTGAGCTTTAGTGGAACTAAAGGTGTGAGAATAAACACGAAACACGTGAACGTTGTCATGCGGTGAATCCGGTCAATCGTGGAACAGTTGTGTCGTCATCAGAGCTCATGCAGCTGCTCTGGAGAATCTGCGCTGGCTGAGTCCTGCGGCTGCTCTCGAATCGCTCTCGCGCTACTTTAATGGCATACGTCACAGTCATGTGGCGTCGGCGCGGCATCAAGTCGGACAAAATTTTTAACCGGCATGCACTGCTTCAAGTCAGCCACCGATCGGTCTGCGCAGAGCTGCATGAAGTCGAACAAGCCTTGTCAGTTGGAGGGGCGTGGTTAAGGACGTGTAGCCGAAGCCCAATCTGTCAAACTGACATCAGAGACGGGCCATGGCGTCATTGAAGAGTGGAGGAGCATTTTCAGATTTTGATCAAAGATTACGAAGCCAAAACTTTTTTTTTTGTGTGGATTGACTTGCACGGATTAATTATTCACCACAACACTAACAATTTGCGCTAAACAAGTAAATATGGTCAATTTTGCTTTAATGTGTACTTAAAGTAATTTACTTTTCGTCACTGATATGGAGCAAATACACTATCGTCATACTTATGACTTCGACAGTCTAGTCACCTAAACTGAGTTAATCAAACGTTATCAATACCAACAAAAAATCTATCTTTTCATTGACAGACTTGTGTCTAAAATTAAAGTTACCCAATAATAACTTACAAACAGCACTTTTGCTTGTACAAGTGGGACCAGAGGGACCGTAGGATAGGGAACAACACTTTTGCTTGTATATGTTAATTGATTTTGTGATACATGCTTGTATTGATCCTACATCATATAATTATTAAAAAAGCTCATTAATTTTTCACTCCAGCAGTGAAAAACTCTTTCCACAAACACATAGTAGACTTCTCATCTGCATGAACCTTCAGGTGTTTTTCAGAATTGATGATGAAGTAAAGTTTTCACCACACTGATCAAAGATAAAGTGTTTTGTTTATTAGATCGGTTTATTCTTCATAATTGACCTATGGCTAAGCCACGCCCCCAACTGCGATGAGCCAATCACAGTGCTCATAGCTGGCCCAATACAGTCGGACATTCTCTGCTTCCACGTCCATTGAAATACATTGCAGTTAGTCAGTTTTCATTCGTTTTTATATGTTTTTTTTGGTCATTTGAAGTTTAAAATGATCAAACGGTGTGTTTGGGGCACATGCAAATCTGACACTACACTGTTAACTGTCGCTGTAGATTTAGCAGCACAGTACTCTAAAAACCTACAGTACAATACTGCATTTCTATATTACAGTACAATACCGCAATTTGCATTGCATTCTGGGCAATTTTGTTTGAGCGGGAACATTTTACAGTACATTTTAGTGTTGCTGTAACCTAGCTGTAACCTGGCTGTAATATGCAAGGCAATAATACAGGGTTGCTGTAAACAGAGAGCGTGCGCGCCGCCAGACTGACGTCAGAGCACAACTGCGGCAGGTCGCTCACTGGATGGATATCTTACTCTGTGGATATCTGGAAATTTGGTAAGTACATTTTTACTTTTATAATAAGGTTTTGGGATTTTACGCTATAGTGTACATGGCTTTTAATGTGAAATGACAGTGGAAGTTTAGCCAGCGACGGTTCGTTGCAAAAACACAATCTGCTCTTTAACGTTACCCCGCTGCTTGTGCTGACATTTTCAAATCTAACTCCGTGAATTAACATTACCTTACGGTTTATTTCGACCAAAACAGACTTGATGATTGTTGTAACGGTGTAAAGACAAATCGAGGGGGTCTTTGGTGAGTTTTATTTAGTTTCTGTCGAGTTTTAATTAAATGCGTTTTACGATGGTCTGCGAGATAAAATTGCTGCATTTGACATAACTTAGCCTACGGAGGACTATACAAACAAGGTTTGAAGGATCTTATAATAACAAAAATGTCTAACTGTTATATCTGTAGGGATGCTTTCCATAACATCCGAGCCTGTCAGTGGTAAAAACAAGCACTTATAGCCTAATAGACATAACGTTACATACATTTTGCTCAATCTGCGTTGCAGTCCGTTTCCCGGATGACGAACTTGATGATTGTACGAACATGATCAATACTGGATCGATCGCAGCTGAGGAGGAGGGGCTTATCTAGCGAAACGATAGGTCATTTTAAAAATAAATAAATACTTTTTAACCTCAGTTGTTTTCGGATTAAGCTGATCTGCAACGCGCCAGGAACTACGTCATCACGTTGAAAGGTCATGTCGATGTCGCCGGTGCCGGCGGAAGTACCGCCCACTCGACCACTCGATCGTTTCGCTCATATCTAGCGAAACGATAGGCTATTTTCAAAAAATAAGTATATATATATATTAGGGGTGGCACGGTTCACAAAACCCACGGTTCGGTTTGTATCACGGTTTTAGGTTCACGGTTTTCGGTTCTGTACGGTTCTTGTTGTTATTTTTTCTTTTAATCTTTAACACTCCAGAAATGTACTTCAGCATATGATATAGGCTATAGCTTAATTATCCACAATTCAGGATACAGTATTAAAAAAAAATGTATATCATGTAATCATGCACAAACTTAATTTGACTTGACTTTAAGCACATTATTGAGACCATCTCTGAGGAAAGCTAGGTGACATTTTGATACAGCAAGAAAGACATTGATTAAATGCTTTTGTTTATTTGGCAAAAAAGGAGAATGTGTATTGCTATCTCTACAGGGACTTATGTGCATTTTTAGCACACAAAGATTAAAATTAACTTGCATTTATCAAACTGTCAACTTCAGTGTAGCTCTTACAAAATGTTTATCTTTTAAAAGAAAAAGAGAGGAACTCTTAAAGCACTATCTTTTAAATAAGTCAAAATATGTTACACATAATTGCCTATAATGAGGCTATAACAATAGCAAAGGCATAACCATAAAGTGAAACATAAGTTCAACCTCAACACAAAAACAGTATCAACAATGCTTCTATTCCCTGAGAGTGAGGATACATTTTTTTCACTTGAAATTAAAGTGCAGTATTTGGAAACATATGACTGGAGTTCTTATCTAAACTTGGTGTCACTGTATATTTTTAAATATCATAGGTAACATGAAATCCAAAATGTTCCCACACGGACTTATACGACGCTGGCGCATCCTCCAACTCCGGTTAGTCTTCCTTATATCTCCCACTTGCCATTTCTATTCGTGACGAGACCTGCAGCACTCCATACTCCACTTTTACTGTCTATATACTTGTTCGACTTGAACCGGCGCTGCACAGACCGATCGGTTTATGACATCAAAGTACCGCGAGAGTGATTGAAAAGCATACGGAGCCGTTGCTCTCGCGGTACTTTGATGTTATTCATCGATCGGTCTGTGCAGCGTCGGTTCAAGTCGAACAAGCCAAGTCGACATATGCATGTCCATTGTCATGTCCACACATCTCTTATTTCGCGCGAAAAGTAAACACACTGTCTGAGGTCACGGGCACGAGGTTACATTGCGCATGCGTTGAACCGTGCGACGCACACACGCACCGAACCGAGACAAGCGAACCGAACGGTTCGGATGTTTTTTCATGTACCGTGCCAACCCTAATATATATATATATATATCGTTTCGCTAGATAAGCCCCTCCTCCTCAGCTGCGATCGTGCACAGCCGTTTCAAGCACTTCAAAGACCTTTGAAACTGCGTTGATTTGGACTTCAAAATGCTGGTTGTCATTGAAGTCCATTAGTCGAAGAAAAATAGAGAAATGTTTTCCTCAAAAAACTTAATTTCTCTTCCACTGAGGAAAAAAAGACATGGATATCTTGGATGGCATTGGGGTGAGTAAATGTTCATTTTGAAGTGAACTAATCCTTTAACTATCCCTTTAAAAGCTGTTTATACCTGTAAACTGCTGATGTACTGGACATGCAATGTTCTTAAATGGTTTTAATAGAGTAATTTATGAATAAAAAACATTTTTGACAAGAACATTGTTTGGATTGTCTTTTGATTTGCAGTTATTCTGAAGTTGCATTATAATATTATTACCTATAGATTTATATACTGTAATAACTACATATTATTTATAGTATCATTATTAGTCATTTGAAAATTATAATATTTTGCAATAATGTATCAATATAGACATTACAGTACAATACTGTATAATGAATTACAGCAGTAGACAAAAATTACACAATACAGTAAAAATACAGTACAGTACTGTTTTGTAGTTTACAGTACTGTTTTTGTGTACTGTAAATTGAATTAAAGTACAATTACTGTAAAATCAAAATACAGTAACTTGTTGGCAACCTTGCTGCCAGTACTGTACTGTAAAAATACAAGAAAATTGTTAACAGTGTAGGTATCCCGAGAGGCTGGGTGACGGTGTGTATTTTTTACTCTTTCCAAAGCCACATCTCAACCGAGATAAGTGTCTGCACTGGATTAAGTTGTGCAGTAGACCACAACACCAACTAAACGTGGATACAATAAACAGGGATGTCTACATCTGCTCTAAGGTAAATCAACAACGTATTTGAACATTACCTTTAACATCTCTAACGTAACGTTAGGCTAACGTTAGACTAACATTAGAAAACGTTAACATTAACGTTAGCTTCTAGCTGCGTTGTGCATCACTCAGCTTCATTAACGTATCTGTAACGTTAAATAACCGAGATAACAAATTTTAGCAATGTTGTGCTGAATGATTCATGTAAATACTGTAACGTTAGCACCAACCTAACGGAGAGGTACTCTTGGTAAAGATGGTAAAAAGGCTTGTCCTGGAAACGTATGCAACTTAGACTTGTACATATTTAATTTGATCATGAACCATTAATTACATATTGAAGCACAACATTTTAGACAACTTTCTACCAAAACAACTGGGGAACTTTGTGGGTTTTTTTTAGCAAAACATGTAGCCTTTTCACTCCTCTTCAACATAACTAAATATTCAAACTGTTTACATACAGTGTCAATAGACAGGAGGTCATGATGTTCAAAATGTCATTGATATGTGTTGATTTAGTGTGAGTAATAACTCCCAATAAAATACTATATTTTTTGTTTAAGCATTTTGTCAATGGAGGGCCCAGCACTGAGTTTCCCCATCCTCACCAAGCTACAAGGACTGGATCTACTGTAGGACAGAGGTGTCGTCCATCTCCAAAAAAGAGGTACCTCAAACGCGTGTTGGGTCCACACATACATGAACACACACAGGTTCAAGTCACACTTGATCATTGATGACACAATATCTAGCTGAAGGCAAAAATCAGAAAAACGATCTGCACAGTTTAAAAAAATCCCAGCAGCTTTATTAGCAGAAAACATTGGGTTTTGAGAAACACGTAGAAACATTTTATGAGATATTATGAATCCACTTAATATCGATTAATCCAAAAAATAATCAAAACACATTGATAATTAAAATAATTGTTTCTTGCAGCCTGCTCTTGTGTAAAGGACAAAATCACAGAAATCAAGTCCACTTAAATGCAGCTGCCCTTGGATTTGATAGTAGCAGTTGTGGCAGCTTATACTATGGTCATGTCTCTTGATCCAAAGGGGCACTTAATTTCGAGCAGTCCAGTTTCCCCATCATCACATGTAATAGCATCCGGGGTTGCACCAAGAAACGGCAGCTCTGGCTGCAGCATTAGGCCAGCATCGTGTACATGTCTAGATGGATATTTCTCTTGGTAGAGCTCCTTTGCCTTTGGCTCACTGGCAGTGCCATAGCTCGTTGCCTTTGAGATGAAGGGTTTGGGGTAGTACATCGACTGGATGAATTCTTCTGTAACTTTTTTTCTTTTCAATATTTTTCCAACGTTAGAGGCTGTCAGCCTGCGCTCACGATCTTTGTGCCATTTCTCACAGGCAGCCTGTGCCTTTGTCGCCACTTGAATTTTCCTTGCTTCTTCAATTTTGAAATTCTGATTGACTTGTTCAATAGGTGTTGGTAGAGAGATGTCTGGGGAGAGGGGCCCTGGGGATGTTGTCGGCACAGGAACAGGATACAGGCAGGGATGATGCCGGCTTGTTTAACACTGGAAGCTACAGGAAAAGGAAATTGAAGTTATGACAAATACAGAAACAGCAGAAATTACAATATAACTAATAATAACAACATATGAGAGGGAGTGCTCTGTTTGTGGTTATTGCCACTGGTGTGCTGCGGTTTTAAAGTATACTATTTAATCAATTCATAGTAAATCATTAATTTTTTAATACATTTTTATTTCTCTTCCAAATTTTTAAAGCATTTATGTTCCATGGCTACACAGTTTTCATTGTTTTACTTGTTTAAAATATTATGTCCTCTATCAAGTGTACACTTTAGTTTGAATCATTTTACTGATATTTTGGTTGGTTTATGACATGGCTTGTACCAGAACATCTTTGTTTTCCTTCATTCATTTTAAACCATAAATTTATATTTGCAGTGCCGCTAGAGGATGAGCAACCACCCGTGCAACAGCAGCCAGAGGAAGTGCCAGAACATCTGGACCAGCATCCGCCACTGGAGCTGCTCTCGGGGGAAGTGGAGCAAGAGTTGCTGCAAAAAAAAAATCAGACTCTAACAACACTGACACCAGAACTCTTGCACCGCAGCAATATTTCAAACTATTTCCAGTACTGCACTGGCTTCAGTTACGATCAGTTTAACAACTTGTGCTTTGTGTTTGCTGTGCCAAATACTTATACAGCTCCACAAACCTTTGTCCCATTAACATATAAGAGGGTTGATCGAGAAATAAATAAAATGCCACTACGTCACCAACTTTTGCTGTTTCTCATGAAACCGCCAAAATTTAGACTTAAAGGATCTGGCTCACAGATTTCAGATACCAGAACGAAGAGCAGGCACTCTTTTCAACTCATGGGTCGATTACATGTTTGATGTACTTGGTGAATTACCTGTATGGCCACATAGAGACACCATCATCTCCCAAATGCCAGATAAATATAAGATCAACTTTGGAACAACTCTAGCAATACTTGACTGCACAGAAGTAAAGATTGAGAGGCCAAGTTCGTTAGTACAGCAAAGTCAAAGTTTCTCAAACTACAAGTCAACCAACACTCTGAAATCACTGTTTGCATGTGATCCACGTGGCGCTATCATGTTTACATCGACTCTTTTTACTGGATCATTGTCTGACAAGGAAATTGTTCAGAAAAGCAAATTCCTAGAGTTGCTGAAAACACTCATGTCCCATAGCTACCTGAACAAAGGTGGTGGTGTAATGTTGACAAAGGATTTCTCATTGAGAAAGAATTGGAAGAAATTGGACAGAGTAAATATCCCCCCTTTTGCTCAGTCAAACAAACAGATGTCTGCCGCTGATGTACACAAAACAAAAAAGATAGCGGCTCACAGAGTTCATGTCGAGAGAGCTATTGTCAAAATAAAGAAATTCAAAATTGTATCGGGGAGAATACCCAACATCAGGTTGGGCAACATAAATCAAATCTGGTATGTTGTAAGCATGCTCTCAAATTTTCAGCCTCACATATTATAGGCTAGTTATCCTGTATTTCTCTGTGTTGAGCAAGGGATTTATTAAGATGTCAAAAAGATGGCTCATCTGAAAATTTGATTGTGTGTGTATATATATGTGTAAAGATTTTTTTGTGACTGGAATAGATGTATTTGTTGATAATCTACTGTGATTAGCTGTAAGTGTTGCATATTTTGACCTCTGGGGGTCCTGCATACATCATTATGAGAAATTATGTAGAGGAATGCACATTGCTTGAATGTTTTAAAATGTAAATAAAAATAAATTGATCAACTGTTAGCTGTCATAGTCTACTTATGTAGATATGAATATTCTAACCATCTTTCCTCCAGATACTGTGCAGTGTGCAGACTGTTAGTGTATTATTTACCTGGTAACTCAAACCACATCCGATTGGAAGTTCCTTTCCCTGTTCCGTCACCCTAGGAGCTGTCTGATTGACTTGGTAACTTATTGGGGCCCCGGTCATGTTTTTTATGACATCATATACTTCTGCTCTCACACCTGACTCTTTCCTAAAAAAAGGCAGCAAGGTTGTTTTAGGTAATGTATTGCAAAACATGAGCTTCATAGTCACCTCACAATGTTAGTCATAGTTGGATATTGTACAATACGCAGCATCACAAAGATGAAAACATGCTGTTTCCCTGAGTTCATGAAGAGAATATAAATGAATGAAAATAAAACACAGACTGTTTAACTGCAGAACAAGTACTTTGCCCACCACTGTGTACTGTACATGACCTCAAACTATAATTACCTGTTTGGGTTGTAGGAGCATATGACCGACTTCTTTTTCCGTTTAGCCTTTGCTTTGGGAACAATGACAGACGTGATAGGGTGGGCGCTTGTGATCTGCTTTCCTCTCGGCCGATGCCACTGCTGGGCCTGACTTGTACAGGACAGCTGATCTCTCCCCCTGCAGTCGGTCAACATAGTGGAACAGACCAATAATATGGGAGCAGTAACCCGGTTCCCTATGGATTCAATCCCAATGATGTGTCAGATCAGTGACATGGAACTTTTTACTGTTAACAGATGTTTAGCACAGCCTAGTATATTACAAAACGCTGCTTTAACAGAAGAAAAATCTAGCTAACGTTACGCTAATACGGAGCTTTAAGCTAGGTTTAGATAAAAAAATAAGCTAGTAGCAATTACCATAGCATATTTTACAAGTCACGTCAAGTTAGATTAATACATTTAAAGTAATAATAATACATTAATAAATTGAAAGTAAATCACACTTCTTACCCTGCAGTGCATGAACAATGCTGATCCTCTATCTTCTTGTCTGAGATGGTGATGTGGCAACGAGATGCGGTTTATCCCGTTTACACTGTGACCTGTAAATTTTTGCCTGGAGCTGAAACTTTTCATCGATCTTCTCAACAATAAAATTATTAATATAACCCTCCAATGCATAGTTAAGCCCCTTTTGGTGACTTCGAGATGATATGTACTCTTTCTGTCTCCAAAAATCATCAATTGCCTCCCGTGAAATATCTCCTACTGTGACAGCTGCCATAGTGCCGGTCACGAATGTTGACAGTTTGTCCCAGTGAGTGGAGGGGGCGTGGCTTAGCCATAGGTCAATTGCATGTACTATCAAAACACAATGTGGGAGCTAATCATATGTATATATAATACACGACCCATCCTGACAGATTTTGCAAACTAACCAGTAGGAAAGAAACATAATTATTTACACTGCAAGAATTATTTTCTGAAGCTTCAAACACTCTTAGTTCCCTGATCAGACTACAAAAAGTCTTTCGAGTTCTCTAAGCATTTCACCAAATTCTCAAAGTTAAACAAGATGATATTTTGCTTTTGGGAGCAACTCCATATTTTGTTAAATTCACAACATTTACTTGACAGTATTATACATGAAAACTAAATGTTGCTCATTGTGACGACTTATGCAGGGTTTGAAATTAACTTTTTCACTCACGGGCCAATTTGGCTGCAAATTTTTAAAAAAAGTTACCGGCCATTCATAACTTCTTCTAGCCAAACAAAGAAAAAGAAAAGAGCCAGCCTAATTACATCACAGCTTTTATATATATATATATATATATATATATATACACTCACCTAAAGGATTATTAGGAACACCATACTAATACTGTGTTTGACCCCTTTTCGCCTTCAGAACTGCCTTAATTCTTCGTGGCATTGATTCAACAAGGTGCTGAAAGCATTCTTTAGAAATGTTGGCCCATATTGATAGGATAGCATCTTGCAGTTGATGGAGATTTGTGGGAAGCACATCCAGGGCACGAAGCTCCCGTTCCACCACATCCCAAAGATGCTCTATTGGGTTGAGATCTGGTGACTGTGGGGGCCACTTTAGTACAGTGAACTCATTGTCATGTTCAAGAAACCAATTTGAAATGATTCAAGCTTTGTGATATGGTGCATTTAGGCCTGTCACGATAACAAATTTTGCTGGACGATAAATTGTCCAAGAAATTATTGCGATAAACGATAATATTGTCGATCTGAGACCATTTACATCTAATATAATGATAATGGCATAATAATGCAGGTATTAAATAAATAAATTTATTCCTTAATTCCTAAAAAGCTGACAGTTCTTCGCGATCTCACACATCTATTATCAATGAAGCTGACTGCACAATTAATCTTTCATAATATCCACACATTGTTTGTTATAATTAGAGGATTTGCCAGCATACAGAATTCAGCACTGAACAAAGTCCGTTTTGAGCGGTGAGGAGAGTCTATCTTAAATGCTTCTGATTGGCCATTGCGTTCAAGAAATCAACACGTATGTCTGTGATTGGCTACATCGCTCAACGCTGCAAAACTCTGGCCTGTAAATCGTTTCTATATTGTTTTAGTTGTTCTTGTAGAATAAAAATCTATTCGTTTTTATACGTTTTATTAATAGATATTTCTAGTTTGCGGGAGTCCCGCGAATCGTTTTATTCTCCCGCAACCCGCACACACGAGTGAGTGCATTACCGCCTGCGCTCGCACTCGGCCATCAAATCTAGTGCCGCGCCGCACTCTATTGCATTGGGAGTGCACGTCTCTAGATCAAGGGCCCGGCCCGGGTCAAGTTCGGGCTCGGGAAGAAAATCTAAGCTCTAGTTCACGCTAAGGAAGCGACAGTTGTCATCCAGTCTCTTTGGTAGAGAGAGAGAGAGACGAGGAAAACAAACAAGCATGCAAATGGAAATTATCGCGGCCGGAAAAATTATCGAGCTCATTTTTTTTATCGTGCGATTAATTGATTTATCGACTATCGCGACAGGCCTAGGTGCATTATCCTGCTGGAAGTAGCCATCAGAGGATGGGTACATGGTGGCAATAAAGGGATGGACATGGTCAGAAACAATGCTCAGGTACGATGCCCAATTGGCACTAAGGGGCCTAAAGTGTGCCAAGAAAACATCCCCCACACCATTACACCAGCACCACCAGCCTGCACAGTGGTAACAAGGCATGATGGATCCATGTTTTCATTCTGTTTACGCCAAATTCTGACTCTACCATCTGAATGTCTCAACAGAAATCGAGACTCATCAGACCAGGCAACATTTTTCCAGTCTTCAACTGTCCAATTTTGGTGAGCTCTTGCAAATTGTAGCCTCTTTTTCCTATTTGTAGTGGAGATGAGTGGTACCCGGTGGGGTCTTCTGCTGTTGTAGCCCATCCGCCTCAAGGTTGTGCGTGTTGTGGCTTTACAAATGCTTTGCTGCATACCTCGGTTGTAACGAGTGGTTATTTCAGTCAAAGTTGCTCTTCTATCAGCTTGAATCAGTCGTCCCATTCTCCTCTGACCTCTAGCATCAACAAGGCATTTTCGCCCACAGGACTGCCCCAAACTGGATGTTCTTCCCTTTTCACACCATTCTTTGTAAACCCTAGAAATGGTTGTGCGTGAAAATCCCAGTAACTGAGCAGATTGTGAAATACTCAGACCGGCCCGTCTGGCACCAACAACCATGCCACACTCAAAATTGCTTAAATCACCTTTCTTTCCCATTCTGACATTCAGTTTGGAGTTCAGGAGATTGTCTTGACCAGGACCACACCCCTAAATGCATTGAAGCAACTGCCATGTGATTGGTTGATTAGATAATTGCATTAATGAGAAATTGAACAGGTGTTCCTAATAATCCTTTAGGTGAGTGTATATGAAATAAAATTGGGATTTTATACATTCATTTCTTATTCAAACAAAATTGTTATCCAGCCATCTTCTCCCTTCCTCTGTCATCATTTTGATTGATTGAAATCTTTATTTCAAACTATTAAAAAGAGAGAAAATGAATGAAATATACAAACGATTAAGAAAAAAATAAACAAACCAATATTTCAACATAATACTCAACCCATCCTCATCACCAAAAATGTGTTTTAGGTGGACAGATTAATACAGTAGAAAGAAAATAAAAAATGTAGGATGTTGGAAAATAGCAATGTGTCTTCTGTTAACCAAACGCTTTTTAATCTTCACTATTGCTTCAATGCAAATGAACAAGCGTGCCGTTATGTGTTGCGTAGTGACGTGTGTGTTCAAGTAAGCCAAATATGAGCAGATTCTGTGCAATACACTGTATCATGAGTTGAGTATTTGCGCTAAAACTGTGCAGATTTGGCTTACACAAACTTCCTCAGCAAAGTGAATAAACATAATAACCCGCCAAATTGGCTAGTGATTTGACCGCGTTACCGCCACATGTTATTTTTACTCGCATTTGGCGTTAATTTCAAACCCTTGACTTATGATAGTTCTTCATGTGACTGCGAAAACTACATGAATGTCTAAAACTCTTCTCACACTCAATACAGTGGTACGGCTTCTCTCCAGTATGAAGTCGCTCGTGTTCTTTCAGGGTTCCAGACTGAGCAAAACTCTTGTCACAAGATGAGCACTTGAAAGGTTTTTCTCCAGTATGAATTCTTTGGTGCCGTTTCAGATGCTGAGTTTGAGTAAATCTCTTCCCACAGTCACAACACACATGATCTCTCACTTCATTATGTATTTTCTGGTGCAGTTTAAAACTGTTCAGTCTTGGAAAACTCTTTCCACAGAAAGAACACACATAAGGCCTCTCATCTGAATGAACTTTCAGGTGTTGTTTTAGATCTGATGATGCATGAAAATCTTTACCACACTGATCACAGTTAAATGGTTTTTCTCCAGAATGAATATGTAGATGAACACTGAGACTTGATGCTTGAGTAAAACTCTTCTCACACTGAGTACAGTGGTACAGCTTCTCTCCAGTATGAAGTCGCTTGTGTGATTTCAGGTTTCCAGACAGAGTGAAACTTTTGTCACAATATGAGCACTTGTAAGGTCTTTCTCCAGTATGAATTCTTTGGTGCAGTTTCAGATTGCCACCTGTAGTAAATTTCTTCCCACAGTCACAACACACATAATCTCTCACGACATCATGTGCTTTCTTGTGCAGTTTAAAACAGTTCAGTCGTAAAAAACTCTTTCCACAGAGAGAACACACATAAGGCCTCTCATCTGAATGAACTTTTAGGTGTTGGTTTAGATGTGATCCTTGAGAAAAACTCTTTTCACATTGAGTGCATGGATACGGTTTCTCTCCAGTGTGAATTTTCATGTGTGTCTTAAGGTTTCCTCTGTGACTGAAACTCTTTCCACACTGAGTGCAGGTGTGCAGCTTTTTGGCATTTGTTTTTTGAATTTTAAAATAATGATGTTCCTCCTTAAATTTCTCCAGTTCTTGTCTTTCCTCTTTCACTTCCATTCGATCTAAAATAAACATAAAATTAGAATCAGTTCAAGTGAACCCTGATTTAACCCCTTAAACCCGAAGTGTACCGCTGGCGGTGAGAATGTCCAAATATAATGTAATGTATATTTTCTAAAAATGTATATAGTGTTCTATCAAACAATACCTACTTTTTGACTCTTTTGGAGTTATGAGTCTTTAGTTTTGTGTATGTCACTCTTACGGGCTTACGGGTTAATAGCAGAGAGCAACAGAGATCAAGTATTAGACATTTGATGTGCCAAAGTTTAGTTCTGTCATTCTCTTGTTAATATGATCAAAAAGAGTTGACAACTGTTATAGCCTACAAGATTATGATTAAAAGTACATAAAAGATGATGATTGAAATTATAAGCATTTCTATAGAATTTTTATTTCACAGCTACCAAAGCAATGAAGAATCAAGAATGGACACCAACCTATTTGTTCCTCAATATCTTCATGTTTTATTCTGGATGGTTCTGGATCACTCATGTCTTCAATCTCCTCTTTAATAAACTCCATCTTTAACAGTCACACAGATTTCAGCTGCTACTCCTGGAGTTTGTCCTTCTCTTGTAGGATGATGGGAATATTCCCAGTATTTATTGGTGAATTGTTGTGGGATGGACACCAGATCTGCCAAATTCAAAGAGAAGTTACTGAATTACTTTACTTATAACTAATTAAACATGTCTGTTTTCTGATAGAAATATAGGGGATTTGGATGCAGTTGCATTTAAAATAAGGTGTGTTTAATGTTCAGAACTGATACTTGTGTAATTAGCACGATACATTTTTCCTGACAGAAATAAATGTTACATCTTGATTTACTCTGAAGTATCCTGAAATCATTATTTTAGTAGATTATAGGAGGCTGGTGCTACCGCAAATCTTGCAGGGTAGGTCAAACTAAAGGCGCGTATGAATGGAGCATTAGGCACATCATTTGAAGACCCTTTGATTTCTGTCTATCACTGATTTAGCAAGTTGTATGGAAATGGCTAAAGTAACCCTTTTTTGTACGAGTGAGCAGTATGCAACCGACTTAAGAGGTATTAGCTAACCCCGCATCCTCTGACTAAATTCAGAACTGACAAGTTTTGTGTCCGTGAGAAACACGATCCGGCCGACGTGATCTCTCTGCGGCATTGGGTCCATAATGAATTAATAAATGAAAGTACAAAAAACTCAAGACTAATCAATGATCTAAATTAGTGATGAACCGATGTGAAAATTGTGGCCGATACCGATAACCAATATTAATATTGCGGTTATGGCCGATACCGATATTTACAGATGTAGATATCTCTGTATAGAAAACAGATTTTTATGATAATCAAATAAAGAGCTATTTTCCAAAACACTTTTTTTTTTTTTTACTTTTGTAATTTATTTTCAGAAATGACTGATATTGGGCACCTTTACCTGTGTGCAAAATATGTCATCAGATTTTCAGAAGAAAAAATAAATATTTATATACAAATACATTTTTATAAAGGATACAAGTGTGTCCTGAATTCACACTATGACACTATGACTATGACACTATGACTTTAGAAAGTTACCAGCCACATTGGCTGGTGGTGATCAAAAAAGTTAATTTAGAACCCTGTAATGGGTGTGTCGTTGCGGCTCCAACCGACCCACTCGCGTAGTTTTCAGTCAGTGGACTGTCATTGACAGGCGAGAGCTAGCATCTTATTTCAGTTGTAGCCTACATGTAGCCTTGTATTACGGGCGGTGAATTAAGATATTCTACAAGCCTGCTCTAATGCAGCGCTTGTTACTAGATAAGTTGTGGCTGTCATTATGGCTCGAAACCTGTTTGTGTCTAGTTTGTGAAGTAGCATTGTTAGCTAAAGGCTACCGCTAGCTATTACTGGATTTTAAAGATTATCTTTTTTATGCACCCGTGTCGTGTCGTGCGTCATTCTTACCCTGATCATTTTCATTTTCACCATCATTTTCCCCCGAGAGTATGCCATTATTCAATAATCTAACAAAAGCAATCACTGTGAAACATGTAACTTACATGCGTGTCTGAGGTGATTTAATTGCTACATCATAACCCCGTAACTCCAGCGCGGCAATAATTTGATGGTCAGTCAGAACAAGGCAGAGTGCCGTAACTTGCCGCCTCCAGCACCTGCTTCAGCACATTATGTGAAGTGTATACGCTCGTGCAAAAACAAACATCCCCGCCCCCACACTCACATCTAAGCCTACACACACGTCAAATACACAGGAATGATTATCGGCCTGTTCACATAGGCCCTATTTTGACATCGGAACGATACCGATGTGTAAAAATTGACCATATCGGCCGATATTATATCGGCGGCCGATATATCCTGCATCACTAATCTAAATTAAATCACAATTAAACTTTTGATCAGCTGTTAGGATAGAAAATCAGTAAAAGATAAAGACTCATTCAAATTTGGAGTCAGATTAAATTATTCATGGAGTCAGGATTAAAATCAGAAATCAACTGTTTAATAAATTAAAGTGATTTTTCCAGAAATGCCCGAAAAGACATACACGCATCATACCTTCGCCCACACCGTTGGATTCCGTCGTTGGGCCAATGGGTGGCCCTTACACTTTTAGAAGAAGAGAACAGAAAGTATGATATTTCTTTGGTTAGTGTTTAAGGGCATTCTCCTGATACGTTAGAAAGAACAATTAACACAGCTAAAGTGCGTTGATACTGTAAGGGATCATGTCTAAGGGAATTATTTAAAGTGAATGTAACCACAGAGGTGATAATGCACACTTGCGAATATTTTAGCTAAACGCATATGTGTTCATTTATTTTAATAAAAAACTATGAGTTCTGTTCATATTCCACTGTTTAAACCTGCATAAACCATCCATTCATGCCAAAGCTAACAAAGACTTTACCACTAATTGTTCGGCATAAACACTCAAGCTGCTGCTATAGTTCAAAAGTGGCAGTTTTGATTGAGTTTCTGGCTGTTTCTATCTAGAATAGTATTATGTTTCTTCAGAATAGAAAGAATGAGTGCTTGTGACTGTGAGGGGTGAGAAATGCTAACCCTGTTCTTTTTTCCAAGCGGCAACCTAGGGCTGGGCGATAAATCGATTTTATCGATTAACTCGAATGTGTAGCCTAGTTTACGCCCATTTTTTTTAATGAAAATCGTTTTTCTCTTTAACAACCGCCGACGCTCCCCTCTGGGCTCCCGTTAGGGCTGAACGATTATGGAAAATAATCTAATTGCGATTTTTTTAACCTATATTGCGATTGCGATTTAATATGCGATTACTTTAAGTTCTTTACCTTCTGTATTAGTCGACAAAGACAAGCAATAAATCATTGTACAGTAGGGATGGGAATCTTAAGGCAGCTCATGATCCGATCTAATTTTTTTCTTATTAATTAATCTTAATAACACTTAAAATATGTATTTAATTACATGTGTAAATATACATACTTTAAATATATATATATATATATAAACACATTTAATTAAACCAGTTAAATGTTAAGAATTTTTAATGGGCTATAAACTAATATAGCTTCAAAATATAAAAGCTAGTAAATAGAGGAACAAAAAAAAAAACATTGCAAGCAATAAACAAAGAGTGCTTTCAGTATTTAAAAGTAGGCTGTCTGAACGTTTTCCATTCAAGAGCTGGAGTGATTTCCCACTATACGATAAGCTGCATTCACACTAATGCACATATCTCTTTTGAAATTGTAAATGTGGTTTGTCCTGTTGGTTTAAGATATAACTGACCGTGTTTACATTAATTTCGCGTCAAAAGCATTTTGAGATGCAAGTACATTTAACCAATGAGTCGCTCACAGCCGCATGCACGAGCACTCTTCACAAAGCGCGCTTAAGTACTTTAAAATGAAAGCAGCTTTCTCAGTGATTTTCATATTTTAATTTATAAGCCAACGGCATTCCAAAATACATAAATAATGCCTTTGTGGAGCATTTGTAAGGAAAATTCCGGCGGCCAAGACCGCGCACTGTAAGAGTAACATCAAAGCGGCAAAACCTGTGCAATGAAGCCCGCGACTGTCCTTGTAATTCGCTTAAACCCCGAACTTTATGAAAGATTATTTTTCGGAAGGTTCGAACGGTGTCGTGAGTGTGTGCGTGCGTGTGTGTGTGTGTGTGAGAGAGAGAGAGAGAGAGAGAGAGAGAGAGAGAGAGAGAGAGACAAAGCACGTGCAGCGTCATCACGCATCTGTGTTTAAAAACTAAACTCAGACTCGATTCTGAAATTCTCTGAATCGATCCAGAATTGTTGGAGAGAGAATAAATAAAACAATATCACATACATAAAAAATAAATTGTTCTTTCCTGTATGCCAGACCTATGCGTAGCGTGCCAAATTGATGCTTGATCTGCAGACTGCTTTTCTCTCGCGTGTCACGTGACCAGTGTAATCGCAGCTTTTGCGGTTACAAAATCGCATTTCATCATATCGCGATATTATCGCAAATGCAATTAATCGTTCAGGGCCTGCCCTCTTGTCTTTTTGGCTTGTTGTTTCCGATTGCACTTTAATCCAGATCAAATCCCAGAAGGGAATATTAAAACAAAATAAAGTTAAAACTTGTTTTGAACAATTTCTTTGTCATCTGCAGATTGATTTTAAGTAGGGAGAGAAAAAAATCGATTTGAATCGTAAATCGGATTTTTTGTGAAAAAATCAGGGATTTTTTAGGCCATATTGCCCAGCCCTACGCCAACCTTATTCTCTCTCTCTCGAAACCAACACGGAAGTGACTTTAACTGCAATTCATCGACTGGCCGCTAGACTGGCCTCTGTACATTTAATCAATAAACCTGATTTGCAATGGGGGTTGAATCATTTTGATTGCAACTGTAGCTAATTTTGCCCTTCATGACAACTGTGAGGGGCGTGAATTTTTATGACTCATCTGTTTAAATTATATTTAGCCTTAAAGTTCTGCATAATTAAGGGCGTGGCCACTTGAGCGACAGGTGGATTGCAGCTGCTGTCACTACTAGCCATTTGTCTGCTGTCTGTTAGCGTCACGGCACCTCAGCTAATCCCGCCTTGTGGCCCATTTTTGTTTATCCGAGAGCGACGCGCTACCAAGATGGCAAAGACCAGCTACGCCCACTATAGGCTTCAAAAATGTTCTTCAGAAACCTACGGGTGACGTCACGGACACTACGTCCTTTTTTTTTACAGTCTATGTTTGTTACATTTAATTATCAAATGTTGGCGTTAATAATTAAAGGGCCCCTATAATGGATTTTTGAAAATCACCTTTCATGTAGTGTGTAACATAGCTATAGGTGAATGAAAACATCCTGCGAAGTTTTAAATCTGAAAGTGCACCGTATATAAAGTTATTGTCTTTCAAAAGTAAGAGTCAACTCTGTGTCAATGAAATTAATCATTTTTCAAACCAGTCATAAGCCGTTTAATCGTGACGTCAAGACGAAACATTACTAGCATATTGCCCGCCCACTTATTGCGCGTGCAGGTACCAGTGAAAACTTGTGTTCTACAATGTGAAGGTAAAGCCAGTTTTTTTTCACTGACCAAGGACGAGCAAGTGAAGAATCAGTGGTTAAAATTAATCTTTACCACGATGTCACAGCAGTATAATCCTAAACTTTTGCAGTGTTCCCTTTATTTTACTGACGACTGCTTCTCAAATCTCGGAGTTCAATGCAGGATTCAAAAACCGCTTGCTCTTGAAAGATAGTGTTCAAAATACTTAGTTTTGAGTTTTATATTGTGTAGGTCTCCTGCTAACTGGCTAACTCATGTTATCACTGTCTTAGTGAAATACTTCTACTAATCAGTTGTGGGCCACTATAACCTAAAACTGTCTATTAATCCAGGTTGTCTGAAAGATTAAGCATGGAGCAAGATTTGTTTTACCAACTTTTACGTCACATCAGTCATTCATGCTAGAGCTCGGCTAATGTTTGCACTGTTATTGAAACAGTTTCCACATGTTCACCGCAATAAATTAGAAAAATACTCTGTAAATAAAATGTACAAGTAAAATATTCGGTTTATTGATGGACATGCCCTTGTTAATGTTGACGGTAAGGAATTACAGTTGCATAATGTAACTTAGGCTACCTCATAGGCCTGTCACGATAACAAATTTTGCTGGACGATAAATTGTCCAAGAAATTATTGCGATAAACGATAATATTGTCGATCTGAGACCATTTACATCTAATATAATGATAATGGCATAATAATGCAGGTATTAAATAAATAAATGTATTCCTTAAATAATTCCTAAAAAGCTGACAGTTCTTCGCGATCTCACACATCTATTATCAATGAAGCTGACTGCACAATTAATCTTTCATAATATCCACACTTTGTTTGTTATAATTAGAGGATTTGCCAGCATACAGAATTCAGCACTGAACAAAGTCCGTTTTGAGCGGTGAGGAGAGTCTATCTTGAATGCTTCTGATTGGCCATTGCGTTCAAGAAATCAACACGTATGTCTGTGATTGGCAACATCGCTCAACGCTGCAAAACTCTGGCCTGTAAATCATTTCTATATTGTTTTAGTTGTTCTTGTAGAATAAAAATCTATTCGTTTTTATACGTTTTATTAATAGATATTTCTAGTTTGCGGGAGTCCCGCGAATCGTTTTATTCTCCCGCAACCCGCACACACGAGTGAGTGCATTAGCCTACCGCCTGCGCTCGCACTCGGCCATCAAATCTAGTGCCGCGCCGCACTCTATTGCATTGGGAGTACACGTCTCTAGATCAAGGGCCCGGCCCGGGTCAAGTTCGGGCTCGGGAAGATAATCTAAGCTCTAGTTCACGCTAAGGAAGCGACAGTTGTCATCCAGTCTCTTTGGTAGAGAGAGAGAGAGACGAGGAAAACAAACAAGCATGCAAATGGAAATTATCGCGGCCGGAAAAATTATCGAGCTCATTTTTTTTATCGTGCGATTAATTGATTTATCGACTATCGCGACAGGCCTACTACCTCAAACTGAGTAGTGTATCACTAAGAAACGTCCTGCTGGAGTCGTCCTTGCGATGGAGGTTCGGGTTGAATGAATAGTTCTTCCAATGTTTCCTCTTCGGATTTATATGGTAAAATCGACGTCATTGTTCACTACTCTGTTTATTAGTTTACACATGAGTTTAAGGTGTAATTGTCTTAGACTGGCAGTGTTCTGTTCAACAGTTTTCTATGTCAGTAGCTGCAAAGATAAAGTTGACGATGCAGACTTGCCATCTTCGCATGTAGTGAACGCGCCTATAGAGAGAAATGCACACTTCATTTGAATTAGCCTACATAAGCAGAGAGCAGCCAATTTCTTTTAGTTTTTAGTTTTCTTCAAGTTTTCTATAGATATACTTATCAGTAGGGGTGTAACGGTTCACAAAATTCACGGTTCGGTTCAATACGATACACTGGTGTCACGGTTCGGTTCGGTTCGGTTCGGTACGGTACGTTTCCGATACAGCAAAAAGAAAGAAATGCCAGAGAAATTTCCTTGATTTAATTTTTTTTATTATATTTTTATTAAAACTAAGATCATAAAGTATGATATTTTTTAACTTTGAGCAATGATGGAGCTATACTTGACTTTTCTTAGGAGCATATAAAACAAAACAGCTCCTTGGACAAAATTAAATGTAATATTGTAGTAGGTTTATTTTAGTTCAGATTAACATTTGAGGGCAGCAATTGTATTCATAATGTCAAAATAAAACCGACGTGATGTTACTTGAAAGCATTATAGCCTACTATTCCTGCCAAACTTCCATGGTTACAGTTAGTAGTGTTACTAAAGTAAATCCATGGTGAATATTGCTGATCTGTGGACACTGATAGTTCATTCATGGCACAATGTTTCTTCCTGGTTTCCACGTCAGCGCTGTTTGATCCGTTAATAACGGAGAAATGCGAATGTTTCTCACTAGATCTCGCAGCGATGTTATTATTTAAGTGGCGAAGTCAAATGCTTTCTTTACTGGATGTCTCAGCGCTGTGTAGTAACAGTGCTGCTTGAATAATATCGGCTCGCGCTGCATTGGCCCAGACTGATAAACGGTCCGTCAACCACACAATAAACGAGTAGCTCAGTTTCGTTCCGCTTACATTACATTTGCCATTTGATGTTGGGCAATGTTGTGGTCACGCCAGCGTCTCTCACATTATGAGCGCGCTTGCCACGCGCGACGCGCCTACATTTGAAATAACGAAGTTTTGGTCGGCAGGAAAAATGGTCCAACGAACCGTTCGGTTCAAAAATGCGTACCGAAAACCGAACCGAAAGCCTCGTACCGAACGGTTCAATACGAATACGTGTATCGTTACACCCCTACTTATCAGGTATGTGAGACAAGTATCTTATAGAACTATGCTGTGTTTTGGTTCATTTATGAGACGCGCGCTCCAGTTCACGCGCCGGCGCCTCCGTCTATAATTGCTTCTTATTTATTAATCCAGGCAAATTTGTTGATGAAACATTGATTAAAATGAAGATAAAATTTGAAAGTTGGCAGTCAGTGTGCGTTCGCTTAAACGAAAATGCAAACGGTAATGCGCGATTTGCAATTGAGTTTGGATTATGTCACATTTGATGCGTCCACAAATTGAAAACGCAATTGCAAATACAATTTGCAATTCCTTTTGAATAATGTCCGGAATATCATTCCATACAGGATGAATGAACAAGTTATAAAAGAAGACTTTAAATCCACAAATCAGCAACATTCGCCATGGATTTAATATAGTAACACTAACTCTAACTATGGTACTGTGACAGACAATAGTCAGACGCTTACAAGTACTACACATCTTTTTTTGCACTTCAAAACTATATCATCATATTTAAATGTTATTTTTAACGTGATGACCGAAACATTTTTTGTTCATCCGTTTACAAAAATAAAAGTTTCAATATTTAGGAAAACTCACTTATTAAAAAAAAAAAAGATTAAATTACCATTGTAACCAGAAGGTGGTTGCTGAGGACGACTTTATTAGCTATTTTCACTCCCTAATATCTATTTTTTGTTCTCGTTTTACTTTTAAATTAATATCAAGACATTATGAAAATAATTAAAGTTAATTTTATCTACACCTCAAATTCAGCTCAGTGCTTTATTGTCAGCTCAGCATATCATTACATTGGCCCATAAACACACAAACTCGAGGATATCTCACCTGCAGACTGGAAATATACGGCATCTGAAGAAAATATTCCACATTTGTCCTTCATTCACGATAGTTAACAGCGTACTTTCAGCCTCAACTGGTGAAAGTTTCAACTCGTCTCTCTCGCGCTTCTATCTTCTGCGCATCCACAGTGCGCAGAGTCGCAGACTCAGAGTGTCATGTTTCTTAAAGGGGCAGCATATTCCGAAAGTTCCCGTTGCAACCGACTTTATTTCAATGTTGTGACGTTTTTCCGAGAGAAACGGAATGGGTCATTCCACCGAATGGGGGACATTTGCTTGTTACAACTCTTCAAAATTAAACTTAAAAATTTAACACTGAATCTAATAATACATATATTTAACTATTCAAAAAGTGTATTGGTCAAACTCAGGGAACTTTACTTATTTTTTTACAAGGTTTCTAAGCAGATAAGATGAACGCATGTTTTCTCAGCCTTGTTACCGAAACTCATGTGCCATTAAAAAAGCATATCAAATAATTCCTTTGTTTTCCCCACAAGAAATTTTTTTTTTCTTTTTTTTTTTTAATTGTTGGTTATATGTACAAGGTGTATTTTCATAAAAAATATAAAGGCATTTTTTCATTTTAAAGACCGAAGCCTCATGTTTATAATTTCTTTTATATAATTTATAATTTATATAATGTTTAATATTATTTAATTTATTAAACAATTGTATAAATGATGGACCAAACAAAAATGATAAAAACAGTGGTTTAAATTTATTTTTATAGAAGTAACAGGAATGAACATTGTGTAACAGGAATGAGTGTCCATTATGTGTGTGTGTATGAGAGAGAGTGTACATGACTGTTTGTGCATAAGATTTCTGTGTTGAAGTGATGTATTATGTGCTATTAGAAGCACAGCGAAAGAGGTGGAAAGAGAAAAAAGGAGAGGGAGAGAAGAAGAGGGAGGGAGAAAGAGGGAAGTTAAGTTGTTATTTATCATATAAGTAACATGACTGAAAGTAACAGGATTGAGTTAAGCAAAAAGTTATCAAATACATGCATATGGCCACATAGCATACATGCTAAAAGCATGAGGACACTGAGCAAAAGTGACTTACCAAAAGTTAGTATTTTTAAAATAAACAAATAAATCTAAGAAATTATTTAGGTAACAGGACAGTATGTTGAGATTGACCTTCTCATAGTTACAATTTAATGAAATATACATTAATTAAAATGAGAGGACTTACTTATGGTATTCCCATTGCCTTTGGAAGATCCAGATGATGCAACTTCCTGTTGAAAATGTGTCTTGTGGAATATTTCAAGTTTTTCAAAGGGGGGAATGTGTTAGGATAACAGGACTGATTGAAAATCTGGGGACATGACTAAAATGTGTATTATGATTTATTAGATCAAATATTTTTTTTCTCATGAAAAAAAAACATTAAATCATAGATTGGATATCAAGTCACACAACAATGCAAAAAAAGTAAGATTTTGGAAGGATTTTAATCCTTATATTTCAAGGTAAAGTTTAGAGATAGAGAGTGGGGAAATGCAGAAAATGCATTTTTTTGTGTTCTATGTAGTTTTTATTAATGTTTTTAATTATAAATTTGTAGTTAGCTTAATGTGCAGGACATTTTGCTTAAATAATAAAATGTATTTTAGAGTTAATTTACATGCATTTTTATACATATAAGGTCCTGGGGACAGAAATGTCACCTTTTCGGTAGAATGCTAAATGAGAAAAATAGAGGGCGTGGCTTGTTTTTTCCAACTGGAACCTGATTGGATCTAGAAAACAAGGCGTTTCCTTCAGGCAGCAGACTGTCAGTTGGAGGGGCGTGGTTAAGGACGTGTAGCCGAAGCCCAATCTGTCAAACTGACATCAGAGATGAGCCATGGCGTCATTGAAGATTGATTTAATGTGTACTTTAAGTAATTTACTTTTCGTCACTGATACAGAGCAAATACACTATCGTCATACTTATGACTTTGACAGTCTAGTCACTGAGTTAATCAAACTTTATCAATAACAACAAAAATCGATCTTTTCATTGACAGACTTGTGTCTAAAATTAAAGTTACCCAATAATAACTTCTTTATGGAACTGTTACAAATGTCTCGGTTACGTATGGTAACCCTCATTCCCTGAAGGAGGGAATGGATGCGTATGTCGTGACCGACGAATAGGACTCTCGCTAGAGAGGCCAATCTACTTTGAGTGAAACTAAACGAGCCAATGCACATTGGCGTGCAATCATTTGCAACAGCTCCTCTGCCACGCAGCGTGGGTATATAACGAGCAGCAGGTGCACTTCAGTTTTTTGCTGAGGAGCCGAGCCAGGAGCTAACTCTCAGAAATAAAGGTACACGATGGTACAAATAATGTTCTTCAAAGAACAGTTTTGTACCTTTTCAATAATAGTACCTTTAATGGTACAGGAAAGACCTCTGATGATAAGGTTTGTTACCTTTTAAGGTACAATTGAAATTAAGGTACATAATTGTTCTCACATCAAGGGTACAATGATAGGCCAAACTACTGTTAAATTCGTGATTGGTTGCTGTGTTGAGTATTTGGCATAGCAACAAGACGCTGATTGGTCGAAATCGCTTCAGCCGTTAAGGAATTTTCCGAACTGACAGCGGGCAGCAGGCTACAGCAGTGGCGGTTCTAGACCATTTCAACTGGGGGGGCCAAGCTGGGGCCAGTTGTACTGTTAGAGGGGCCAGTTACATATAGACCTTATTGTTGTCATCATTTTCTGCACTGCACTGCAGGCATTAACAGGCAAAATACCATGTTTATAATCATTTAACAATGTATTTGCATTTCCATTATATTTTTACATTTGCATTACATATTCAGTATTAGTCACAGTAACTGTAATTTACATGATGTCCTTCTTTCTCTTCATTTTGGTGAGAACTATAGAGCAAAAGCAATGGGGACCAAGAAGGTTATTAATTCATTTTCTGAAATTAACTGACTTGCTAGGTAACTATGTCTAACCGTTTACAGGGTTCCTGCACACCTTTTAAAGTCAAATTTAAGGCTTTTTAAGACCTGAAGAAATCAAAATTCATACCGTACATTAGGGGTGTGCAATATTGACAAAAATATATCTCAATATTTTCAATGTTTTGTTGATAATTAGATGATATTTTACTGATTGTGTTTTTGTGCTGGTGCCATGGCTGGTTTAGGCCTGTTGTTGACAGCAGACTCACAAAAATATTCATATTTTTAATATTCTATGCAGTGGTCAGTTAACAGCAGGGACCGAAATTAATTTTTTAATTAATTTTTTATTAATTTAATTTGCCACCTTAAATTGATTTCCAGGGGCATTTTCACCTATATATGGACATTCTTTCTAAACTTATTTAGAGTTATGAATCACCTTTTATGTCAAATACTAACATTCAAATTATTCAGTAATTATACTTATTTATACAATAATACTTAATTATACAATAATTATACAGTACCACTGTTACAGTCAAATTAATTCATTCAATCAAAATCCATCTTTGCAGTGCAGAGGTGACACAGAAGCGGCATTAATATATTTAAACTCCATTTACAATTGCATAAATAAAGCTATGAGATTTTTTTTTAAATCAATATATAAATATGAAATGATTTATAATTGTAACGTTTTAATTAAAGGGTACTTTAAATATGAAACTAAAACCACCAGTAGGCGGTGGCAAGTCACAAGCTGTGTCCCAATGTGAAGGCTGCATCCTCCGAAGGCCGCGGACTTAAGGATGCAGCCTATTCGTCCTTCGAAGGACGCACCATGTAGCCTTCCTAGGAGTTCCTAATTGCGCAGCAGGTGTTCCCGATTACCACTCCTGGCGCCTAGCAACGGTGCGAGAGTGCCATCCTGATAATTCATTTTATACAATTGAATAAACAGCTATGGATCCAGAATTGGCTATTGCAATTTTTTTATTTATATTTTACTGGAAGACATGGTGCGGATGTTTCAGTCATGTATTTTCGGCTTAATAGCCAAGATCACGGCCAGAGCTGGTTTGCTGCGTCCCAATTCAGAAGCTGCTTCATGAATTGCCAGATTACACTTTAAACTGTTGGGTATTGGGTAACAGTTGGGTGCTAAAGTATTGGGTGCTAACTTACGTAAATAATGTAATGAAAAGAAAAGAAAACATACATAGGCATATGGTTCAAATGTTCACTTATATCTTACCTTGATGCGATTTTGTAGGCTAGTGTATTCTTTTTATTATGTAGCATAAATGGACAATATAAATGATGAATATGGTAAATATATATTTCAACCCCGTATTATGAAGGGAAAAAACCCTCCATCTGTGGGGAAAAAACAAAACAATCCGTGACGACGGTTGTGCAATCCCTCCCTTCAGTTTATAAACTGTACTCACAATATTTTTTATGTGTAAACATAAATGTATAAACATACACCATTTTATTTGTGTAAACTCACAATAACAAGAAAACTTTGTGCTTTTGTAAAATAAAATAAAAGAATCGGACGCGCTTTCATGATCTCCGTGAACTGGAGCGCGTCTCAAAAAATGAACTGAAACAAAATATAGCCTACCTATATAAGCTTGAAATGTCCACTATTAAACGAACAAATTCGAATATAATTTCCAGGTTCTAATTTGGCCTTAGAAAACCAGTAAAATCGATTTTTCCATATTAATTTGTGAATATTTCAAATATTTAATAAAGGGGGAAAAAGTCATAAACAAAAATCTGAAAATACGTCTATTTATTTATTTTTTTGCGCAGCATTTGGTGTGCTGTTCAAATTCAAATTTTGGTCCTCAACTTTGCGTTTTAAAAATAGCCTAACAACCGTTAATTTTTCTTTTTTCAATTACGGGTTAAAAAAAAGAAAAACAAGTGGACGCAAAGGTACACAGACCTTATATTAGGCTATTATATTTCAAATAATGTAGGCTATTTGTAGAAAAAGTTAGTCTTGGGTCCGTGTACTTTTGCGTCCATTCGTTTTTGCACAAATAAAAGTAGTTGCGAATGATGTATTATTCTTTTCTATATGACCAGAAATGATAGAGTATTTTAAGTTCTTTCCACTGTTGATATAAAAATGCAAGTGTCCGCGCCCGCGCCTCCACACTCCACACAAACACTTGGATATGCGTCAAAATCTTGTGTTTATTTATGATAATCTTAGCCCTGTATTATTATTGTCTAACCATTTATTATGATTGACATTTGACGAATTGCTTTGTTCCTTTTTTTGATAAAAGCGGCTTCTAAATATGTAGCCTAAATGTACTAGGCCTACTAATAATAATGATAATTATTATTATTTGTGTTTATAATTATAACTATAAATGAATTCACTGAAGACAGTAATATGTTAATCATAAAATAATTTATGAATGTTTTATTTTTATAAAATAAAACCTAACCTTGTGTTTGTGTAAGGCTATATTTCTTTTTTATATGTGAAGTCTTTTTTTGCTTATTCTATTATACTGAGCTTTTTCTCCCATAAAATGGAGTTTTAGAAAATTGAAGAAATTATCCATTTAAAAAATGAAGTTTATGCAAAGCATCCCTCATAAACAGGTGGCCTGGTTGAATCATCGTGGGCACGATTTGTTAAACCAGTTTAAGAATTCGTGAGTAGGCTACAGTTTATTAACTGAGGGGACGGATTGTTTTTTTCCCCCACAAGAGACTTTCCGGGCTCCGTACTACGAGAATATAAAACCCAGTTGAATATAAAAAAGTGCAGTTCAAATGTTACTCCCGCTCGTCATCGGTAGCTGTCACAGCTGCTAGGCGACAAGAACAATCATCCGTAATTTTTTTAAATAAAAGTGCTGTCGTCACCGGCGCGCAATGACTTATGGGGTAGGATCGGGTAGGATAGACCGCGAAGGATCCATTTATGTATCCTTCCTTTCACGGGGAAACGAAGGGTGCATTTGGCGTCGCGTTTGAATCAGGGTAGCCTTCGTCGCGCCGCGATGACGCAACTGGCCTTTGAATACAGCCTTTGAAGGATGCAAAATTGAATTGGGACAGCCTTCAACGCGCCGCGGTGACGCAATCGGCCTTCAAAGATGCAGCCTTTGAATTGGGACATCCTTCGTCGCGCCGCTGTGACGCAATCGGGCTTCAAATGCGGCCAATCAGCCTTCAAATACGGCCTTCGGAGGACGCAGCCTTCACATTGGGACACAGCTACAGTCTTTATAGACCCTTTTACAGCCCACGTGATCAAATAGTTGCGCATGCATTTTGGCAACGGAAGTGGTGTTGTTTCCCACTGGCTCTAACATGTTAGCAACTCCGAAAGCTTATCAAAACGGTTTCCCAGCATCAAAATGTCTGGTTGTTACGTTTACGGTTGCACTAATCAATATTCCACTGAGGGGCTTAAGTTTTATACGATTCCGACAGGATTACGGCCGTTTCAGAAGAACCGGCGTGCCTGTGGCTGCAGGCGATTAAACGTGTTGATTGGAGCGAGGACATCATAATAAATGCTCGCGTCTGCTGACATGCTGCTGATTCTCGCCATACTTCCGTTGCCAATATGCGTGCGCATACGTTGCCACGTCATCATTGTGTACAAACAGTAAAAGGGTCTATAGGTGAGTTGAGGGAGTCATTAGGCTTGTTTGAGATGCGCCTTGCCTCGCCTGAAATGTAGTCGAGAGTAGGCGGCTGCAGTGAGGGGAGGAGTGAAAAAAGCGCAGGCAGGCTGGACAGTTCTCGCTTCTCGCAGTGGATCTGACTCCTGCGAGATCAATGATGGATATCGCGGGATTCACGGGATTCACGCTCGTGCACAGTGTTGCTAATAAACTGGATGTAATTTAAGTTCTGTTGCATTTATATTAAAATAAATATAATGAACAAGACACCCAAAGTACTTATTATTTAATTCCATTTCAAATAAGTGTTTATCAATCATTTTTTCTTTAATAGCCTACATAAATAGGCTATGTGGTTTTTTTTTTTGTTGTTTTGTTTTTTATAATAAAATGACTGTGTTGGCATAACATAACATAAACATAAAGTTTGGGAATATTCACACATAACATATACACATAAAACATGATATCCGAGTTTTAAAATCAAACATTTTAAAAGAGAACAATACATCACGGTTGTTTAAACCAATCAACATTAAGCTGTGTCGTCAGCAAGTCGTTTCCCATCATGCTTTTGATCAGCGCAGTCGGTGGAGAGCAACTGCGCGCGACTGCAGAATCCGACACGTGCGCCTTGCGCTCGCGAGAGCTTTTTGACACACGTCAGCATGACATCAGAGCAAGGCTGACCGCACTCGGACACATTTCTAACCGGCATGCATTACGCGTTGATCACCGGTGATCGGTTCTGCGCAGATTTTGCTCATCTCAAACAAGCCTATTCATTCAACCGATTTGTTCAAACGGCTGATTCATTCGGGAAAGCAGCAAGTGATTCCTTCAAAACGCGGATTTCAGTCAAGAAATCATCGCTGTCTGTTGCATTGTAATGGGGTGGTGATGGCGCAGTGGATAAGACGCATGCCTTTGGTGTGAGAGACCCGGGTTCGAATCCACTGTGAGACACCAATGTGTCCCTGAGCAAGACACTTAACCCCTAATTGCTCCAGAGGCGTGCGACCTCTGACATATATAGCAATTGTTAGTCGCTTTGGATAAAAGCGTCAGCTAAATGAATAAATGTAATGTAATGCATTGAGACTCTGCTACGGTTTCATTTTGAAATTCTAGTCGGCGAATAAAGGGAAAACAAACAATATTGACAATATTGTGTCTAAAAAGTAACTCCCAATGTTAACTTATTGTTAATTTAACTGTTGTATAACATCAATATCACAGTTGCAATTGTGCACGGGAAAACGGCACTCTTGCTGATGTGATATTCTAATATAAGAACATAATATGATATAAATATAAGACATAAACTAATTTGGGGACATAGCCTACAATGAACCGCACACAGCAGTGAAAGGACGAAAGACAAACGCGATGTCAGCTCACAGTGCCTCGTATACAGTTAAAACATTGATTACAATATCATAATAGACAATACACATCGCACACCCGATACGCACATAAAGAATGAACTTGCAACTGAACTGACATTTACCAGCTTTCTTCTTCTCTCCTCTCTGCGTGCAGGAGACAGACGTTATTCTGCCGCGATTCCCGCGAATGTGATGCGAATTGTCACGTGAACAAGCAAATCCACAAAGATAGAATAATAAAAAAATAATAATACGCATACAACGATAGCAAAAAACAGTTTTGTAAAAATTCTTTCACACTCCACATTTAGGGGGGCCACAAGGGGGGCCAAGCTTGTTGTCACAGGGGCACGGGCCCCCGTCTAGAACCGCCACTGGGCTACAGGACTGCACGTTTAATTTTAAATATCAAACTTGAAGAAGACAAAAGTAAAAGGTGAGTTCTGATAATTTATATTTTTATTTAGTTCACAAGTCGAAACTATAAATGTTTCAGCCACTTAACGTAAATTTAGCGAGTTAAATTAGCTTTGCACCAAATGCTTTTAGCCATTTGACATGTATAACGTTACACTTTTTAATGCAATTATTGATTAGTATTAAGTCATCGCGTGTAAATACTATGGCGTTTGTTCTCCATTGTCCACTATAACTGTTAACTTTGCTATTAGGCACAACAACATGAAACTGATTGCCCAAGGTCGCTGCAGCCGTTACTGCATTTTCAAATAGAACGGAGCGGGAAGCAGATTTACAACGAGCACGAGCACCACTACAACCGCTTCATCGTCAGAAGAACTTTAGAGGCTGGACTCGAATTATAAGAGGAAATTCAAAGGTGAGTTTAATGTTTAACCAAATAAAAAACATATTAAACGTTACAGCCACTCAACGTGACATTAGCCTGTAAATAGCTTAATTAGGTACGAATCCAGTCAGTGCTATAGCGTCTGCAAATATATTTTAAAGCAATTGAGTTTCTGTGTCGTAAGTACACATTTAATACGTAATTATTGTAAATGAATGCTTAACCAGAGGTGCCATGGTGGTGTACTTTACATTAGTCCACAATACTGTATGCAGTTGTTGAACAACGCCACCGAACAGTGCACAGATAAAAATAGTTAATCACCTTAAGTCATATAGATGCCATTCATTTTATCAGAGAATTTTGTTGAAACTCAGCAAATGTGTCTTTGTTTTTTAGATCATGAAGATGATGGGGTAAACTGTCTGTACTGGTCTCACTGATCACACATCTGAAAGTCTGACTGCATCAGTAGTATTAACATATACGTTGTGTCAAAATGTCAATCAAACTATGATTATGACATGATTTATGGCCCTATGTCGTTACCTGTCAGTCACAACTGTCGTAGCGTTCTTGTATCAAGTAGCCTAAAAAAGTGTTTCTGATTTACGACGCGTGTTCTGGCGGCAGCGTGTCTAGTCAGCTTGGCATCCGGGAGGGGATATTTAAGGTGTTTGGCCATATGTTTCCGTGTTCTATTGTATCTTTAGGTATTGGCTATAGGTGTTATAAATGGGTGTTAATTATGTCGGCGGCTGTGGGTCTCGCCGGAGTTCACACTTATGCCACTTTTCAAAATAGTCAATAGTATAAATCCATGTAGAACGCAACAACACTTAAACTGATCTGACCAGCGCTGTTTCTCGCGTCTCTGGTTTTTGTTTTCTCCTCGTTCTCAAACGTGTGTGCAAGAAGATGGATGCCTGTCTTAACAGTAAGTTTTGTTTAATTTATTAAGTAATATTATTACGAAGCTTTATCTGTTTATATGAGTCGTTGTTCTATTGCGTTACTTAAGGTTTCTCTGCGCTGCATGTGACGTCAGTCTCACAGGGCTTATTGATGAAATTAATTTCCTGAATCAAGCTAGTGGTATGTATAATTAGGTTTTATGTTTAAATGTTACATAGTGTGTGTGTGTGTGTGTGTGTGTGTGTGTGTGTGTGTGTGTGTGTGTGTGTGTGTGTGTGTGTGTGAGCACCTCAGTAGGATCAGTAGTACCCGAACTATAGGTTTATGTTAATGCCTAAGTCTAATAATTTGACACGTTTCATCAAGCCAAAGAGTCCCAATTACCCACACACCCCGTACTATATTCTGCTCAACAAGAAAAGGTGTTTCTAGAACACCTGTATCTGTTTCCCGACGCCAATAGGATCAGTGTTAAGAAGACAAAGAATCAAAACATTTTTTTCTAAAATCACAGTTAAGGTGTTTACAAGTGGAACTGGCGGGGGGAAGAGTGCATCAAATGGGTTTGTTAATGGTTTTACAACAGTTGCTCAGGCTGGATTTTTTAAAGAATGACACTTCATCAAAGCTTTCTGGTGATTCTCTGGGCTCGCACACAAAAACATCTTTTTAGTGTCTCTAAATTTGGTTGTTACATTTTGTTATTTTAGTATTTTTAAAGAAATGTTTTAGTTTTTAACCCAACCCATAGTGTGTGTGTGTGTGTGTGTGTGTGTGTGTGTGTTTGTGTGGGGTTGCAAAACAACAAATGTACATATTTTACTTCAAACAAAGGGATTTACATGTTCAAACATTTATACATGTGTTTGCCACAAAAAGCAAGGAAAGTTGTCTATTTTCTTTAAATAAAACTTTTACTTTATTGTATTCTTTAAAACAGACTGATGACCAGCAGCATGTATTACAACTGTAGCCGAGTAGTTTCCTCACACGAGTAAAACACAATTTTCACTAGAAAATGTATGACTGAACCTTTTTTCTTTTGACAAACCTACATTTCAAATTATACCTGAGGTGTGTAACAACCATACATTGATTCCTAAGATCCGGGGCACAGTGCAAACAAGCAAAAGTCAAGAAATCAAATCTCAGTGTAATCTCTGTGAGGTCAGAAAACAAAACTTTATGTTGAGTGATCCAGATAAATCTTTATGCTACAAAACATCATGGAAGTCACTGGCACTTTAAACATCCAGCACAAAATTAAAAGAGATGAGCTAAGGATGTTTCGACTATTACACATCCTCCAAAAATGTGTGTGTGTGTAAATAGTACTGCTAAACTCTTTGTGCGTATTTTTTACACGCTAACATATTTTGACACCGCAGTGATACAAAGTTTTCACACTCTTGAATAACTTTCAAACATAATCTTTATATATTTACTGTATGTGTGTCCAAAACATCTGTAAGATTCAAAAGACCAAATCAGTAAGAAAAGATCGAGGGCACAGCATACATTGAAAAGTAAGATTTATAACAAATACACAAAATCCATTTGTGAACAATTGTGAAAATTTGTACATTTTGTTTTGTAAGTGGTGTTTTTATCACTCCACTAGTGTTATTCATCTTATTCAGATAGCAATATTTTGTTTGTTGGACTCTTCTTTGAGAACTGTCAACATTCAGTGTTTATAGGAATAAATGCAAATTAAGAATTTAAGTGATATTATTTCTGCTTGAGAGTGTTTGACTAAATTGATATTTCTTTTAATGTAACTTTACAGCCATCTATGATTTCAGTTTACACAAAGCATCAACACGAAAAAATAAGTTATGCTTTTAGTTTAAGTTTTACACTTAATCTGTTACAACTGAATCGCATCTGACTATTGCACTGAGAGCTATACATTGATTCATTTCATCAACTTTAACGATGGTAAATAAAGTTCCACACTCTGGCAAAATGAAAAGAAATAATGAAGTGTGCATAAATCACCATGTAAATTCAAGACCCCAAATCACTAAGACAATAAATTACGCCATACAGACATTGTTTTTGATGCATACATAGAAAACTCAAATGATGAGCAATTTGTACTTTTGTTTCATGTTTGTAAATATGGTTTTGCAAATGCCTTTTTATCACACCACTAGACATAGTCATCTTGTTGAGATGACAATGTTCACATTTCTTTCTTTTTTTTTGTTTTAGGTGAAGACAGAAACAATGTAAGTTTATGCTATTCCGCACATGGGAAAACATTTGTGATGAACGCATGGCTTACATTTAAGAGGCTTTTAAAAATGACTGAACTTTCTCCTTTTGACAAACCAGTATTTCATATTATATTATATTATACTTAATATTATATTAAGTTGCTCAACGTCCCGCTTAGCATTAAAGATTAGTTTGTTTTTAATTGGTGTCATCATCTTCTTTGACTCAAATAAAGTTACTATATGTGCTATGAATCTTTGTACATTTTTTTTTTTTTTGCTCTTCTGTCAGATTTGTTAGAGGAACTATGCCACAGTATTGTAATGCAAACACATTAAGAACAATAAAGTTACATGTCCTTGTAAAGACTATGAGTAAAATTCAAACAATCGTTATACAGGATTTATGTTTGCACAAAAGTAAATACAAGAGGTAATTTACTACACCAGTGTGTACAGGGTATAAGAGGGTTGAAAAGCTCTGTTTATAATAAACACACAAAAGTGTGCAAATGACGGTTCTATTACGCCGATAGATTTAGTCATCTTGTTCAGACAGTAGATGATACTGTTTCACATTATGTATGTAGGACTGTATGTTTTTAGGTGAAGACTTTTCTTAAAGAGCTGTCAACATTCTGCGTTTTATAGGAATAAATGACAATTCATTTAAGTAATAGTCTTTCTGTTTGAGAATATTTGACTAAGCTGATACTTTGTTTAGGTCAACTTCCCCTCTATCTATGATGTGGTCTATATATGCCGTTTTACACTTAACTATACGGCAGAGTCACATTTGACTATTGCGCTGAGAGATGCGTATTCATTAAAGCATGAGGTTGTTAAACAAAGTTCCACACTTCGGTAAATCCTGCAGATAAAATTGCACAAAAGCAAATTCTAGAGGTCAAATTGCTAAAAAGAAAAAGGTAAATACAACATGAGCCATTTAAAACAGATACAGAAACCCTCTCTTCCGATCTATTGCTAAAGTTTAAGAATAAAATGCTGTTTAAGAACAGCATAAGAAAATTACAAAAAATTAAACTGATATTATTTTAGGTCTGTCTACGAAGAGGTCACAAGACATATAATAGGACCAACATGAAAAGTGAGACTTGATGTTTTTCTGTTACATACATACAACTGTTACACTTAAAACAAAACCTATCGATTAGCTATACACATTATGAGTCAAGGTGTCACAGACACACAATTCGTCATGTTTGTCTTCACAATTGAGGATTCTTTAAGAAAAACAGTATGTGTCCATCATCAGTGTATACCAAATTTGTTTAACACAATTATAAATATTGATTAGCAACAGCTCGATGGTTACCAAATGCTAGTGAAGCATTTCCATGGGGATAGTGTAAAGAAAACACCACACACGCATTACAATCACACCCAACATTACAATAAGAATGCTGCTGTTAAGAATGAAACCAGGGTAAACAAACAAAACGGGGGGGGGGGGGGGGGGGTAACAATTACAATGAACGCTTCAGGGACTGAACTTTAACATTTTAATTTTTGGTAAAAGTTAACTTAAAGGCTGCACAAAAAAGAAATTCCATCCTTTCTAAATGCATGTTATGGATCTATTGAGCACAATTCACCAGTGCATACGTTTTGACCTTGTGATGTTTAATCAACTTTTGTTGGAAAATTTAAAATACATGTAGGATTTACCCAACTTCATGTCAATATTTACGTTGTGCTATGCCGCATTTAATTAACATTGTTTATTTCAGTAAACTTAAGTTTCTTACATAAGATTAATTCAATTTCATTTAGTGGAATTAGGTTAACATTCTTAATTTTGGTCAAAAACTATTAAGTTCAATTATCCTAAACTGTTACATCCAAGGCATGGCCCAAAGTAGTTGTTTTTATTATTTTTAAAACCACTTTAATGATTGTTAACACGTCCTCACTCCAGTCTACACTGGAACTCCGATTCACAACTCGCAGGTCAAAGATCGGTCGTAACCCACCGCCTTTCTTGGGTACAATGAAGTAGGGACTGTAATACCCTGACCTCATATCGTCTGGAGGGACCGGCTCTATCGTGTCCTTCGCCAGTAAGACTCCGCTTGCAAGACATAGGCATCGGCTGCTCTCACTGTAGTCGAGTGGATGACCCGAAACTTGGGGGGACGCCGGGCGAACTGAATCGCATAGCCGAGCCTAATGGTGCGACTGAGCCAGCGAGATGGACTTCATATGGACGCTAACCAGGCTTACAGAGACGTACAAGTGGGACCGTAGGATAGGGAACAACACTTTTGCTTGTATATGTTAATTGATTTTGTGATACATGCTTGTATTGATCCTACATCATGTAATTATTAAAAAAGCTCATTAATTTTTCGCTCCAGCAGTGAAAAACTCTTTCCACAAACACATAGTAGACTTCTCATCTGCATGAACCTTCAGGTGTTTTTCAGTATCGATGTTGAAGTAAAGTTTTTACCACACTGATCAAAGATAAATGGTTTTGTTCATTAGATTGGTTTATTCTTCATAATTGCATGTACTATCAAAACACAATGTGGGAGCTACAATAAGTAAATTATATGAATACATTTAATTCAAGAAAGATCTACTCAGGACACAACCCATCCTGACAGATTTTGCAAACTAACCAGTAGGAAAGAAACAGATCATTATTTACACTGCAAGAATTATTTTCTTTTTTAAACACTCTTTTAGTTCCCTGATCAGACTACAAACAAGCCTTTCTACTTCGCTAAGAATTTCAACATATTCGCAAAGTTAAACAAGATGATATTGTGCATTTTGGATCAACTCCATATTTTGTTCAATTCACAACATTTACTTGACAGTATTATATATGAAAACTAAATGTTGCTCATTGTGACGACTTATGCAGGGTTTGAAATTAACATTTTTACTCACCGGCCATTTTGGCTACTAATTTTAGCCAAAAAGAGAAAAAGAAAAGAGCCAGCCTAACTACATCATAGCTTATATGAGTAAAAGTGAGCAAAGTGAGTAAACATAATAACCCGCCAAATTGGCAAGTGATTCGACAGCATTACCCGCCACAGGTTATTTTTACCCGCATTTGGTGTTAATTTCAAACCCTTGACTTATGATATTTCTTCATGTGATTGAGAAAACTACATGAATGGCTAAAACTCTTCTCACACTGAGTACAGTAGTACGGCTTCTCTCCAGTATGAAGTCGCTTGTGTATGGAAGCAGATTAGTCTCAATTATAATTCACACAAAACATGATTCACACATGCATAGACAATTTCACATGCATGAAACCTAATCCACGTACACCAAAAATAATTTACGTGCGTGAAAAAAAAAAATATTCACAAAAAGCAATTCACATGTGCAAAATAAAATTATATATATATAAAATTTACAATATGGCAGTGCAGTTGTCGATCCAGCGGCCAATAGGGCGTCTATGTATTTATTATGTCTATGGGTAAGCCCGCCCTCACGTGATACTGATTGGTCGATTGATAAGCTTAAATCTGATTGGCTAAAGAGTACGACTGCTCTGTGTAGGAGGAGAGTGCTGCCAGGAAAGTCTCAAAAACACACACACACCCAAGGCGATTCAAACGTGAATGACGATTTGCACCAGGGATGGAAATTAGCACCCGCCACCAGCCAAATGCGGGTGATTTTGTGTTGTGGCGGGCAAACTCGCTTCACCTACCGGCCACCGTGGCGGGTAAATAAAAATAGCATACTGTTTAGAGGAGGCACACCTTCAACACCCGCGCGCTTCTTCCGTCGAGGCTCGACGAGGGTGTTTGCCGTCCAAAGGGAGAGCTAGCCGCGAGCGCATGGTGTATTTTTAGGGCGGGGTAGCTCTCGTGTCGTAAAGAGCTAGCCGTGTGAACATCTACCCGCACGCTTCTTCCGTCGAGGCTTGAGCGCGAGAGGCGGTTTGCCGTCCAAGGGGAGAGTTAGCCGCGAACGCATGATGTAAATATCACAGAACATGCATACTCTCGCAGAGAGAGCAACCTCAAAAATAGAGTGCGGTTCAGCATCGGTGCAGTTTTTTGTTTAATCTGCCCTACTCATTTAATGAAATGTATATCAGTTCATGGTTTGTGTGTGTATAAGAGAGAAAGAGAAAATGTCAGTATTTAATTGAGACTTGAGATTAATTAAACTGCTTAATTATTGTAGATCTTGTAGTATTATTTTTCACATGCAGTTACACATTGTCGGTTAAAAACAAGAAAGTGGCTGGTAAAAACATTGAGTGGCTGGTAAATTTTGAAATCCACCAGCCACAGTGGCCGGTGGACAAAAAAGTTAATTTCCATCCCTGATTTGCACACTCACATTCAAGGTTAAACTTGTACATTTTAAACATTCAAAGGTTTTTGTGCACAGTTGTATATCTACTAACTGTGTTTTGCATTTGTAAAATGTATTTTATGAATATATAATTTTATTTTGCGCATGTGAATTGCTTTTTATGATTTTTTTTTTTTTCACACGTGAAATTTTTTTTTGGTGTACGTGAATTAGGTTTCATGCATGTGAAATTGTGTACGCATGTGTGAATCATGTTTTTTGCGTGAATTATAATTGAGACTAATCTGCTTCCATACTCGTGTCAATTCAACGATCCAGACCAAGTGAAACTCTTGTCACAATATGAGCACCACAGCAGGTTTTTCTCCAGTATGAATTCTTTGGTGCTGTTTCAGTCAGCTCTAGTAAATCTCTTTCCACAGTCAAAACACACAATCTCTCACTTCAGTGTGTGTTTTCTGGTGCAGTTTCAAACTTTCCAGCCCTGAAAAACTCTTTCCACAGAGAGAACACACATAAAGCTTCTCATCTGAATGAATTTTCAGGTGTTCTTTTAGTTGTGGTGATGAAATCAAATCTTTACCACATTGATCAGTTAAATGTTTTTTTCTCCAGAGTGCATGTGCAAATGATAACTGAGAGTTGATGCTTGAGAAAAACTCTTTCCACACTGAGTGCATGTATACGGTTTCTCTCCAGTGTGAATTCTCATGTGTATCTTAAGGTTTCCTTTTTGACTAAAACTCTTTCCACACTGAGTGCATGGATATGGCTTCTCTCCATTGTGAAATCGGTCATGTAATTTTAGAGATACAGACTGAGAAAAACTCTTTCCACACCGAGTGCATGTATACGGTTTCTCTCCAGTGTGAATTCTCATGTGTATGTTAAGGTTTCCTTTTTGACAGAAACTCTTTCCACACTGAGTGCAGGTGTGCAGCTTTTTGGCTTTTGTTTCTTGAATTTTAAAGTCATGATGTTCCTCCTTAAATTCCTCCAGTTCTTGTCTTTCCTCTTTCACTTCCATCCAATCTAAAATAAACAAAATTAGAATCAGTTCAAGTGAACCCTGATATAATAGAAGCAACAGAGATCAGACATTTGATGTGAAGATTAGTTCTGTCATTCTCTTGTAAATATGGTCAAAAATGTGTTTGACAAGTGTTATAGCTAGTATCGGCGGGAAGTAGGGGGTGCGATTAAAAATAAATATAAAATGTCTTGGCAAAAAAAGAGAAATAAAACTCTTTAAAACTGTTATTAATTCAGCTATTTATTCAAATTCTATTGAAAGATGAAAATAGCCTAATCTACAATGAAAACAAGCGACAATAGTCTCATGACATGACAGCGTGCACTCGTCAGTGAATAATGCAGCCTGTGGTTGTCATTTTTCTAAGTGTATATAATAAAGATTATTAAATAATTGCCTAATATTATTGTTGCTTCAATGATTCGCACATCGCAAGGATAACAGACCATCTCATCTGATCTGATCTGCTCATCTGTTAACGGTCATACAGTGCCAGATAGAAATATAAGATATCAAGATAAGGATTTATTGAGTCCACATGTGATGCAAACAAGAAACGATGGTTCTAATCCCAGGTCGAGAGCTGTCCATGCAACTTTGCGATGCTGTTTGCGAATGTTTGTTAAAACTGTTTTCGGGAAACTTGTTGAACTATGGTGAAAACGACGGAACTTGCGACCATAGTTGGCTAACGACACTTTTGTCCAAATTATGGGAGGGCGGTGCACCCAAAACCACTTACGGGACCTTTACAAAACCCTGCATACGGCCCTGATTATAGTTAAGCGTTTTACACATTAAGCGCTTTTCTGGAATGTCAACGCACATCACTCTAGTCATGTGACTCTTAAGGTTTTGCGCCTAAAAGGAATCATGATTAATTAAGAACATAAAAGATGATGATTGAAATTATATAAGCATTTCTATATAATTTTTCATCAATATACTGATTATTATTTCACAGCTACCAAAGCAACGAAGAATCAAGAATGGACACCAACCTATTTGTTCCTCAATATCTTCATGTTTTATTCTGGATGGTTCTGGATCACTCATGTCTTCAATCTCCTCTTTAATAAACTCCATCTTTAACAGTCACACAGATTTCAGCTGCTACTCCTGGAGTTTGTCCTTCTCTTGTAGGATGATGGGAATATTCCCAGTATTTATTGGTGAATTGTTGTGGGAGGGGCTTCACTGCAGGTGTGAACTGTGATCACTGTGTGATACTGACGCCCACAGGACCAGATCTGGAAAAATCAGAGATAAGTTACTGAATTTATACTGGATTACTTTAGGGCAATTCCATGCAAAGGTCATCTTTACCATGAAAAAATAAAGTTTTAACCAAAAGAACAAAACCCTTTTTGAGTTGTCCATTTAGGTCTGTAATATACTGTATTAATGTGCTTTAACAAAAATTAAGAAAATTGCCTTGTTTATCCACCAGATCTGAGGTGAGCAACAATGCTTAAATTACATTTTCAACCAGCCATATTTCATGCTTTCAAAAAAAAGGTATCAAAGACCCCCCTTTTTAAACTTTATTTTAACAGTAAGCATTTTGCAGAAAGATGGAGGCATGCCTGAGAAATAAATATACTAATTTGGTCATAACAGCACTGCCTGTTGAATTTAGAAGGGCTATAATAAAGAGGTCTTGACGCCTTCAGTGCACTGTCACGTCCATAACGTTTTAAAGGTTTAGTTTATTTAATATGACAATTATAAATGCAAATAACTTGAAACTTTATTTACAAAGCTAAATCATGTTTATGCTTATTAGGATAGACAATTCATCTCACTACTTTGCTCTGAACAACCATAATAATGCGTTACGGACGCTTCATATTAAATCATGCATATGACTATTGTGATCTGTTTCAAGACAGAAATGATTTTGGCCACTTCATTTCAAGTTTTGTTTTGTAGAAAGACTTTATTTAAAGTGAATTTCGTTTTGTATAAATTGTATCTTAATTTTAAATCAAAGTTTCATCAACCAATTGCCTGGATTTAATAAATAAGCAAACATAGCATGGAGGTGCGATCACTTGCAACACGTAAACTTGAGCGCGTCTCATAACTGAACAGAAACTCGACGTATGCCTCTCAGAAATATAGCCTATCTATAGAAAGATTGCAAAGATCAAAACGAAAAGAAACAGGCAACTCTCTGATTGTGTAATCTGTATGTGCTTTTTCCACCACCACGTCCCTTTAGAGGCTCGGTACGATCACGCTGACAAAATAATAATAATAATAGGCTAATAATATTGCGTGTCAATTATTTTGTCAAATCATTTTTATACAAAATAAAATGTGATGATTTTGATTCGCAACTGTGCATTAAAATCCATAAACTGGCCGAAAACCGTGCGATCATTTAGACACAAAAAATGTGGGCGTTACATGATTGCTAGTGACTCACATCTACGGACAATAATGTCCATCGGTTCACCTGACTGTGGAGGAAACCTGTGATTTGAACTCCTATATGACAAACATTAATTGTTAATGTATTTTAATTTTGACTGTCTTCCGTAATAGTCTCTGCTTTAATGTTCCGTCTATGTGTTTATAGTAGCCTATTCACGTTCTAGTCGAGAGGCGTCCTGCAATTGCGCGAGGAACCTGATTGGTTTAGGCGCGAAACAGGCGCCCTCTAATTCGCTCGCGCTTCCTGTCATTCAAGCTCAGGTTTTGACAGCTCGAAGATAGCGTTATCTTAAAGCTAAACGCATACCACAACGACAGATGGATAAAATGGTAAGATGATACTAAAAACCGCACACAATCAGGGAAAATAAATTGAATAAAAATCTAGTTATATTAATGTGTCATATCAAATAGCTTTGTCACCTCAGAGTCATCACCTCAGATAAGATACCATGACAATATAACAACCTACTTTATATCATTAGTTAAGAAGAATTTTCATGAATTACAATTATAAAGATGAAAGTGTTAAGCATGAACGAATGAAATACATAAATCAAATAAATACCTTCACCCTCATCTTCTCTTATTGTCAATTATTTTACATATTGAATTAAAATGTACAATAAGATCCAAGCTAAAAAAATAACTAATTCATAATTGTGGGGGGGGGGGGGGGGGGGGGGTCTTCAGAATCATTTCAGACAGTCTTCTTTATGCGAGAAAACAGCCATTATGCGTCAACAAAAGTGCCATGATGGTTTGATTGTTGATTTTCCAAACAGATTCTATGTATTTCAGACGTGTCACATCCATAACAGGGTTTTTGTCACATCCATAACGTTGGTTTTTCCTCATAATACACTTCATAAAAATATATATATTTTAAACATTCATATTTTTATGTTCAGCTAAGACTCCTTCATCATGTGGAATTGTGGATAGCAATATTTATACATTGGATTTAAAAGTTCACAGACTTTAAAGGAAATCGAACAGTATACCAAAAACTCTGTCATTTCCCGTCACATCCATAACGCATGCATATTTTCCTTTTTTGGGGGTGCTTAAATATATTTTAGAAAAACATATTTTGCCTATCAATTCCCCAGATTGGGTGCTCTGAGAATATGCATTTCCAATTTAAATATTGTAAGAAGTTTTTTTTTTCTGAGACATTTCACCTGTCATTATGAGTTCAAATGTCACATCCATAACGCTGGAATTACCCTTTAACAGCAAAACACACACGGTGCTTCAAATATATTTAGTTCAAATATGGAGCATTTTGAGTTACATATTAGTAGTGTATAAAACAGCTCTAGGTTGCTTATTTTTATGTAACCCAGAATAGTCTAAGGATGAAACAGGGTACATGTAATATTTTATATTATTTTTTTATATTTTTAATCTAAACTAATCCAAAATCTATCACAAGACGAAAGAAATCCTCGCAATATTTAATATGCAATATGCAGACTGAATAGAGGAGGGTTGTATAAGTAACAATTCTTTTAAAAATATAATTCTACATGTTGCTTCGGTAGCAAAGTTGTTTTGAAACAACGCCAATGTCTGGTAACGTTATAAACTGTACAAAGCCAATAAAAATACTATTTAAACAAGTTTACCAGCCGCAGAAATACAGCGGTTACTCCTGAACACAAGCAGCGCTGCGCTTATAAACACTTTATTAGACATTACTGAGGAAAGATAAAAGATGATGCCATCGAAACTTTTATGAAGACAGTCATTTCTCTTCAGATATACATTCAAATAAAAACTCGGATCTGCACTAATCATGAATGGCCGATTTCAGTGTCAGAAAGAGAGTTTGCAGGTTTGGTTTCTGTAGCCTTTAATAGTATTTTTAGTCATGTACTTTAACCTGAGGGGTAAAACATTAAAAACACATTAATAGGTGATTATCACATAAAGTGATGATCCTGTAGTTTGTCTGACACTAATGACGTGCTTGATGTGCCAATTTACAGAAGATCTCAGACATCACCATAATGAATGAGGAGAAAACAGGGACTATTGAACAAGATAAAGATGATTTTCAGCAGCTCAGTTAAACGTTATGGCTCTGTAATTTTGTTTGTTAGACTTGTTAGAGTTTTGTTTGTCAAACGTCAAGTCGAACACACCTCAAGTCTTTATGAGAGTCATTGAATCATTCATTCAAACATTGAGCAATAAACCAGAGATCGTCACATTGCTGCTGCCGCTGGTGCGTGATGCAGGACTGAGCTCTCATTGTGTACATGCGTGTGGGAGCGCTGGTATGCGGGCCCTTGGCGTGTGGTGCGACAGGGCATGCGTGTGGCTGGAATCACATCTGACCGAGGCTGGAATCACCCACATGGCCACCCGGGTTTTTATCTCTTTCCCGTCTCCTTCGTTCACCGGTCGTACATTGACTCTTTCGATCTCTGTCCTTGTTTCTCCCTGTGCTCTTTGTATTTTACTGTCTCCCTGTTTCACTAATATTTCTTTCATGTCTGGAGTGGTAAAGAAAGAGTTCATTTATTTCTCGCGTCTCTTTCTGAGCCTTGTGAATCATATCATGTGATTTTGGGCTTCCTTCAATCATATTTGATTGAATTGCTTATGCTAGTACCTTACTTCAAGTTTATTTTCAAACATGCCCATGGACGTCTTTAAACTTGAGCATTTTAGAGCTTTAGGTTTAGATTTGTCCAAGATTTTAATATTTTGTTTCACATTTTGCACCCCAGAGGAAAATTAGTGTTGCTCCATCCAACCATGATTGGTTTCTTATGTGGGGATTATGGGGGATTCTTAAATGTAAATGTTACATCCCTCTACTCTACCCATCTAGAGGACGTAACAAAGGAAAAAGCGTACACGGGAAAAAAAAGTAAAAAGGGTAAACAAGTAAAAAAAAAAACTAAAAAAAAACACTTTAATCCTCTGTCTGGCGGAAGATGATGACACCAGATCAGATTTAAACAAAATGGGTTTTATTTACAAAATATGGGCCTGGTTTCACAGACAGGGCTTAGATTTAACCAGGATTAAGCCTCAGTTTAATTAGGACAGTAGCTTTTATAAACATGCCTTAAAAAAAACAATATGGCCATGATGTGTCTTCCTACATCAGTTAGGGTTAGAAGAACTGTTGCCAAACATTTAACATGCTAGAAACATAATAATTACTGCAATAATCATCTTTTTTTTTTTTTTGACTGGGCAGTGCATGTGGCCAGAGTGTATTATACTTGCTTGTATTGTTCCTACATCACACCAATATATAAAAGGGAAAATTGAATTACAGGGAAATCTTTGCCCTTATATTTTGACTTTTGATGACATTTTAACAGTAACAGTACTTTACAAGAAACTTAATAGAAATTATCATTCTCACTAAAGAAATGTGAAACGCATCAAAAAAACGTCAAACTTAAAGCCTGTTTTTACATGAAACAAATCCGTTACACTTTTTTACAAAACAAACGTTTTTCTGTTTATTTCTAACAATTGCATATACTTTCAGAAAACAGTACACTTAGTAAATAAGTATATCAAATTCAAATAAGACCCATTTAGCACATGACCCATCCTGACAGTTTTTTTGCAAACTAAACACTAGGAAAGTAACAAATAATTATTTACACTTTTTTATCTGAAGCTTCAAACAAGTCTTGCTAGTTCGCTAATCATTTCACAAAGTTAAACTAGATATTATTCTTTTGAAAGCAACTCCATATTTTGTTAATCTCACAATATTTACTTATCATACAACTTATGATATTTCTTCATGTGACTGAGAAATCTACATTAATATCTAAAACTCTTCTCACACCGAGTACGGCTTCTCTCCAGTATGAGTTTACTTTAACATCAAATGTAGACCTGTGCCTAGACATATTTGATCCCAGAGAATTTACTTTAATGTTTAACATCAAAAAACTAGTGCTGGGCAACGATTAAAATTTTTAATAGCGATTAATCGCATTGGTTTTCTTGCGATTAATCGCATTGTTATGCGCAACATTGAATAATGACTTCTAAAGTAGTGTATTGCGCACTTTTGATTTAAATGTACTGCTATATACACAAAAGTGCAATAACTTTAAACAAATAAGGTGCTTTTATACCAGCAGTATTCCCTTTACACAGTAATCTCAAATCTCAACTTAAACATTAATGTAATCAAATCAAATATTTAAACAAAGCTATTTGCCACTGCCAGGGCATTACCTTTTATCTAGTTTGTTAAAACGAGTCCAGTTTTCTTGTTTTTTTTCTGAACAGGTATCAACAGGTATCTTTTATCAGGGAGCAGCAGAAACAGTCTATGTAGTAGTCAGAGGTCATGATCACTACTATATAAGTCGACCAACGTTACTTATAGTAGCTTAGGTTTGGTCATGCCATGGTTTCCCACGTAAGATTACATTAAACAGAGTAAAAAAAACAATTTATACTTTATACTCACGCTGTTGCTGTGTAGCGCGCGTACACTTCGGCGTACCCTGACGTGCACCTCTCCAAAAATGTAACGTCAATTCTACGCGTACCGCAAGCGCTGTGATTGCTACAACCGCTCCTCGGGTTTCACATGCTCCCTCTGCATGTGTAATTGCGCGTCAACGCGGACAACGACGCAGAGATATAAATGAAAACCAACGCGTAGACTATAGCGTATTGTCTTCGGCGTAAGTCCGACGCAGAAGTATAAATCAGCCAAGAGTGAGGTGAAGTGGTCGAGCACAAGGTGCAGCGACAAGCGGGTGCGTTCCTGTGAAACTGTTGCGGTCATGCTCGCCTCACGCACGCGCCCGCGCGTTGCCGAAGTTGAATGGTCTATAACTTTATAGAGCGCCTGTCATTCACTCGCGGAGCGCAACCCTTTAACTGTTCACCAGAGAGAACCTGCCTCTCTCCACTGCTTGTTTGGGTGGGTTATTTGCTGGTTGACCAACATCCCACCCCTCCTGTGATCATGGTTTGACTGTAGGCCTATGTGTATTCAGAGCCAGTGAGCAACGGACTTTCAAAATAATAATAATAAAAAAAACTGCGGTAACGTGCGATAAAAAAAATTGTCGGCATTAATTAATAAATGCGTTAACGCGATAATAACGCGTTAACTTGCCCAGCCCTACAAAAAACAAATACTTGTAAGATGATTCCCCATTATGAATTATTTTGTGCTGTTTCAGATGACTAGATGTAGTAAAACATGTGGTAGGGCTGTAATGATTCCTCGATTAAAGTTGAGTACTCGATTTTAAAAAATCCTCGATTGCAAAAAAAAAAAACAATCAAGAAAAGAAAAAACCCGTGTCGAGTAACCGGCAAAATACCGGAAGTGGCGCATTCCACAGACAAGAATCCATGAACCGCATTATTACACCGTTTTCTAAGGCTGCGCAATCTAAATGGTAAAATGGTAAATGGACTGCATTTATCTAGCGCTTTCAACAGACCCATGGCCACCAAAGGGCTTGACATATTGCCTCACATTCACCTATTCATTCACTCATTCACACACCAACCGCATCTATTTAAAACCATTTACAAACATAATAGCATAGTGCTATCATGAAATCACAAAGGCTGCAAATCATTAAAAAAAAATATATGCGTTTTTTTCCCCCACAGAGAATATATAAATATCTTTCTGAAATATTATGAAATATATAAAATATATTGTTATCGCGATTTCAAAATAAAATGTAACCCTTGCGCTGAGTTTGCATGTTTTGACGTGCATTTGTTCTTGTTCAAGAAATTACAGCAGCTGTTGCATTTCTATCGTAAGTGACCAAATATTAAAGATTAAGTTGACATTTGAATTAAATTTTGTTTGGCCAATATTAAACAAGGATTTGATCATGCCTTAGTGTAAACAACCCCTTGGCACTCAAGCAGTTTATTTATTTTAAAATAAAATATCATTTATTTTACACGGTGTATTTTAACAGCGTCATTCAATAAAACCCATATGATTACTTTAATACTTTATTTGAACAAATAATTATTGCTTGTTATTATATATTTAGGTAACACTTTACAATAAGGTTCAGGGTTCTACGCTAAGGTTTTTCCCAAGGAGAACATGTGCTCCTAAATGAAAAAATCTAGGAGCACACAAAGACATTTTGGAGCGCAGTGAAAAATGTTCAAGTAACAGAGTTTAACAAACTGTTTATTATATAGCCTATATAATATAGGTACCTATATATATATATATACACACAACGTGTGTGCTCCTCTTTCTGTTCAACAATGGTGTGAAACAGTCGATTTGATGCAGAATTATAAATCACACTTTACAATCACTTTAGTAAAACAGAACAAGGGAACGTGTTGCTCTCAGGAGGAGGAGCACATCGGCACACCTGTGAATCTGAATCTTTCACTGCAGAGGCTCTTTCCACAACATGGAGGAGAAACTAGTTTAAATGAGTGTATTAGTATTTACTAGTATTAGTCGACTAAAACTAGACTAAAAATAAAACAATTCAGATGACTAAAATATAATGGGTTTAGTTCAATTGTAATGCATTCATTTAGAATTTCTCTAAAATTTCCAAACCCATATACTCCCGGAGAAAACATCTATTAACCTGTTAATATGAATGATTTTAAAGTTTGAACATGCAATACATATACAGATTTAACTACTGTGACTTAAAAAAATATCTTAAAATTAAATAAAACCACTTTTCCTAAAGCAGAATAGTCTTCTTTCAATGAATGATATATGTATTCTTTATAACTACTTGCATACATCATTCTTTATTATTTCAAGCAGCAGGCATATTTATTTATATGAATTAAATATAATGAATCCTTATTAAAGCTATTAACGAGCAGTGAATGCTTTTCTCTTTTTCTTTTGTTGCTTGATCAATATTAAGGACACAGACTGCATTAGGTTTATTACTCACTGTCACTTTAAGACGTCGGATCATGTCCAATTACATGCGGATCCAATTGCACTGATGCACATACGATACACTCAAAACTGTTTAAGACTTAACCGACACAGTTTACGTGAATACTCTCCAAAACGGACATTTCGAGATAATGTTGTGTATTTGTCCATTCAGACACGAAAGAGAGCTAAATTCAGTCCTCGCGCGCTGTGTGTGTGTGTGGCTGCACGCTTCGAGTCGGGTGTGTGCGCACAGAAATATGCGTCGTCGTAACTCTTATTCAGATCTATGGCTGCTCTACTCATTCTCCCAGACGTTTACATTTTTTAATATTTTATGAGACATGCAGCGCATGTGAACCCGTGTGCCGCTGGTAGATCAGCACGTCCCTACTACCAAATTCCTTTTAGGCAAGTCATGCCACTCGGCCGCCATCTTGGCAACGCCTCCGGGCAGCTATTTCGGACTAACAAGACAAGGCTCCTATCTAAATGAATGGGCAGAGAGTCAGAACTGCACTTTCACTGGTCACCGGGACATAAAAACTGCATATAGAAACAGCAGTAAAATATGATAAAAATCACTGAAAAAGTTTGATGACTTTGCCCCAAAATAAGGTTTAAAACGCCTTTTTCCCCACAGGTTATACTTTTACTACGCATGCGCAAGGGTTCTCTCCCTCTCTGACGTGCGCGCGCTGCACGGTTTGAAGTATGTGTGAGCTCTCGCTCGCTCGCTCTAGATTCCGGGAGATTTGAACTAATTTGCGGGCATCAGGGAGCCGCTATAAATACGCGGTAGACACTCGGGATGTCTGATATTTACACAACGCACACATACACTGCATATCAAATCTGCCGCCTTTTCAAACAGTAACGTATTTTCCACTGTCGCAAACCTCAACTGTGCGCATGCGTCAGTGGAACCAGACGATAGGCTTAAATGTTTCCCGGCTTGACTGTTAAAGGCAGACGATTGGCTTTCCAGTGGGAGGGGCGGGACAAGTGCATACATCCGCCAACTTTGGCGTTACGGGTTTTCCCCATAGACATAATATATACATAGACGCCCTATTGGCTACTGGAGCGTACGTCAACGGCGCCGCCATATCAAGGAGGGCAACTTTCCTATACCTCTCATTATAGGAATTGAGAAAAATGCCTGTTTCATGCGCTGCGTGGGGCTGTACAAGTCGCCACACAATTGAAAACAGATCTCGGGGAATTACCTTTCACAAACAAGACTGAAAATTTTTTTTTGGTTGTATTTGGTCATTATATAATAAGTAATAGAAACGTACACCAGGTACAAACCACTATAATCGGCTGATAAATGTAAACGTTATTATTGTTTTTATCCAGGAAAACCGCAGCTCACCCGTTTACTTGCATTTGATTACAGTGCAGTCTTGCCCTCAGCAAAATGGCGGACACGTTGACGTATCGCAGCAACGCTCCAAAGCGGCCAATAGGGTGTCTATGTATATATTATGTCTATGGTTTTCCCTATATAGTTGTATTGAGGATTGAGTAAGTGGCATGTCTCTATATAAATAGTCTCTGCTACTACAGGACAAATATGCGCATCTACAAACCCAGGACATCAGTTCTGACTGGATCGCTTCCCAAATCGTCATTTAACATGTATCTAACATTTTTGTCTAGTTTTAATTAATTGACGAAAATGTCAATAGATTTTCGTCATAGTTTTTGTCATTCAAAGCTAGTTTTTATTTAGTTATCGTCTCGTTTTCGATTATGGTAGGTTGTAGTTACTCGCACATTGTGCTCGTAAATCATTTTTCCGGTTCGCACGGATCGATTTTTAGGGGCATATGCGAGCAAAATGGTCACACTGTAGAGCCCTGAGGTTCAATGGTTAACATTAGTTAATGTATTAACCAACATGAACTAACAATGAACAATACATTTGTAACTGTATTTATTAATCTTTGTTAATGTTAGTTTCATTTTTTGTACATTCAAAGTACATTAATGTTAACAAATACAACCTTTGATCTTAATAATGTATTAGTAAATGTTGAAATTAATATTAACTAAGATTAATAAATGCTGTAGAAATATTGTTCATTCTAGTATACTAACTAAGGTAGTTAACTAATTAACCATATTGTAAAGTGTATTTGTAATTTTAAGTCATTTTAAAGGTGCAATGTGTAATATTTCTGAGGATCTATTGACAGAAATGCAATATAAGATCCATAACTATGTGTTCAGTGGTGTACCTTAGTCAATGAACCGTTGTTTTTATTACCTTAGAATAAGACATTTATATCTACATAACCGCGGGCACATAACCACGTATTGTGACGTCATGTTTCTACCGTAGCCGACAGCGAACAAACAGCGCTACAGAGCGCGTTTCGTCACTACCTTGAAAGAGAAGCAGCAGAAAGCTAGAAGCTAGCCATAGACACCGTGAGTAGTGACTTTTCCCTGGTCAGTGGTGTAAAATATGTTGTTGGATTGTTCATGTAACTTAGTTCTTCTCCCTCGCTGTGTTATGGCTTTGACAATCAGCTGATTAGTACTATTTACCGTAAAACAGTAACGTTATAGGAGTTACCAACCCGTCGATCGCGGTCGACAAGTCGATCTTGGAAGCATTTTAAGTCGATCGTGAAGAGTTTTCAAAACCAGACAAAAAAAACAATATTTTTATTCATTATTATTTATTAATTTGTGTGTAGTAAATGGTGTCTAGGGGATGCGGAGGCGCGCGCACTGTTACAATCACATTATTTTTGCAGACGCGTCGAGTATAAACAATGCTTTACGCTTTAACCAGCTCAGCCACAGCCCTACAGCATAACAGCTCATATTAGCCAGCTAAACTTTTACTACCCTGTTAGAAAAAATATGTAGTTGGATAGTTTCATGTGGTTCTTCTCCCTCGCTGTATTATGGGTTTGCTATGTTGGGAGAAATGTGCTGGTTACGTTCGTGAGACAATCAGCTGATTACTATTATTATTATATTATATATTAAGACCCTTGATCCTCACCTGACTATGGCTTTGTAAACTTTATCCATGTGGTTTATAATGGACTGTGGTACAGAAACAGTGACAATGTTACACACTCTTGGCTTACTCTGGCTATTCTCTGCTGTCTCAGACGACGATATGTTTGTCCCGTTTCAGCAACCGTAGCTTCTTCGAAAGGAAGGGGTGAGCAGTGGGCTGAGCCATTAGTGCAACTCAAAACCGAACCGCTAGATGCCGCTAAAATCTACACACTGCACCATTAAAGGCTGTTGTTCACTTGGATCTATTTTTATTACCACAATTTTTTATCCGATTACTCGATGGAATAATCAGTAGAATACCCGATTACTAAAATAATCGATAGCTACAGCCCTACTGGTACGGCTTCTCTCCAGTATGAAGTCGCTCATGTAATTTCAGGTGTGCAGACTGAGGCCCCATCCACACTACTGCGTTTTAGTTTAGAAACGGAGAATTAAAACGAATACGATCTCCGTCCACACCAACGTTTTAGCTGCGTATTAGAACTGATCTCCGTCCACATTAAAACGACTGAAAACGCGGATCACGTCACCATTCACCTACACTGGGCATGCCCATGCCGGTGTAAACAGGAATCAGATTGACTATTCCTCAGATTTCGCTGAGGTTGATAAGTGCCGATCTGGACATTCAAAAGTTTTCGCACCATTCCTCAGGAACTGCAACTTCATTGATAAAATTATCCCACCATGCGCTGGTTCTTCCCGGCTTAACCCAAAACCGACGCTCCATGTACGGTCGATTCCGCCGCTGCACACGGGAACTGTCATAGATCGCTGGAATAATAGCATGCCTCCAGCGCATGTAGGCAGTTATAGCATTGTGAAATGCAGAATTTACTTGCACTAACGTAACTGGTAGTCCACTCCAGGCTGTTGTTGTATGTTTTCTTCCGCTGTATGACACCCAATCATAGAGCCGAGCGTGAGCCTCTGCGTCATCGTTTCTAAAGTCCTCCGTTTTGACCCGTCTACACTAAAACGCCCTCTGGAGATTCAAAACGCAAAACGGGGTCGGCAGCGTTTCTAAACTTCTCCGTTTTAGTGTGGACGGGAGGTGCAAACGTAGCAAAAGGTCTGCGTTTCTAAACTAAAACGTAGTAGTGTGGATGGGGCCTGAGTGAAACGAGGAAAACACCAAACAGGTTGTTTGATCCCACGACAGATATACAAATTAGGGATGGGCAATTTTCAAAAATATTGCATTTGAATATTCGGGCTCATAAAAATAGAATATTCGTTTATTTAAATGACGTTTAACGAAAAAGACGTTATTTTTAAGTTTTTGTCACCATTTCTGAACAAGCTTCCAATTAGACAATAATAGGCTACACAACAACAATATATGTTAAAGTTTTTTTTTGATGAAAACATTAAACAGTAGGCCTATGTGTTACAAAAATATAAATAACAAAAGCATTTAAGCTCAAGTAGCGCGAACAGGAAAAAACGCCTAATAAAGCAGACTGCGCCAGATATCTGTTAAGTTTCTAACAGCACTTTGCGTTTTCTGTTCTTAATCCTGTCTCACTCAACGAAACTTAAAGGAAGTTTATGTCTTAAAATCATTTAGCTATAAGATAAGTTATGTCGGATCACGCGGGGTCCAGCTGCACTTACCTGCAGTCGTGAATGCAGTGATGGACAAGCTGTCTTTCCTCATTCACTGCTGTTTGGATTTTATGCAATTTCTCATTGTGGTGATGATATTATAACTCAGATTAATTAATTTGATCAAAAGTAAATCCGTTTTGTAAGATCATGTAGTAAGATCATTTTCAAGTAATTCCAAACTTTGTGAGGCAGACGACATGTGATTAAATACAAATAACTTGTTAACACGCTACACAGCGGCACCCAGTGCATTTAATTATAACTGCGAGTTAGTGCTTGGGATTTATCATGGATTCACTGCATTCACGGCCAGCAAAGCAACGTAGCAAAATTCAAATAGTATTTTATTTTTCGAATAATAATTAAAGATCGAATATTCCAAAATCAGAATATTAAATAGACATGTGCCGGTTTTCGGTAATGCGATAAATCGCGGTAATGAATATGCATGATATTGTAATCGCGGGCACTTCAAAATACCGTGAAAAATAATAGATCCGAATTTAGATTTTTAGAACGCGCATTCGCTTATTTTCCATCAAGCGCTTAAAAAACACTGCGTAGACTATATGCTGCGTAGGGCTGGGCGGTATATCGAGTTTGTACAATATATCGATTTTTTTTTTACGATATGGAATGAGGCAATACCGTTTATATCGATACAGTAGTTTGATACGAGCACATCTGAAAAATAGCGGAAGATGCAGTGTGAGCAGTATCCTAACCCTACATAGTAGCCTACAATTTGTGCTAAATATAACAAGCTTATATTAAGTGCTTTAAAATAACTGGTAAGATATAGTTAACAATTTTAAAGCAGCTTGCCCTGTCAGATGCTGTTGCTGACTGACAGATACTGTTACTGACTGACAGATACTTGCGCTGTTTAAAGCGTTTGAGATGTGGTGCTTTCCTCAGTGCTTAACTTACATTTCATAGGTATATTCTCCATCTGTAAAAGTAATCCAGGGATGGATTACTGACCGGGCCTATGGGGCCAGTGCCCAGGGGCCCTTGACTACCAGAAGCCCGGGGTGGCCCTGGGGTTTAAGGCCTCCCAATTCAGTTTGGTTCAGAAGACCCAATAACAATGTAAACAAATGTTTATTAATGCTGTAATATATGTGTCCCATAGCCTACACAACGCCTCTTAAACAAGGCTCTTGGACTATGAGGGCTCCCTGGAACTTACTGTGGGGCCCTATGTGAATATGAAGGCCCCAAAACCTCTTATAGAACTATTGTCCCATCGTGTTTGAAAATATATTTATTAGAACCAATCTTTGAGCTTATTTTTTTGTGTGCAAGGTATTGGAAAAACAGTTGTTACACGGTTACACGTTGTTTGAACGACCGTAAAAGATGCGCCTTCAAATAAAAAAGGCAATTAAGCAGAGTGTACATTGGAAATTACAGATTTTCTTTTTTTTACTGGTCAAACCCAAATCTTAGTATCCAGCACTCGAAACGATTGGTCCAATTAGATTGTAATACCTATTACCACTCGACTAGTGACGTTTCTACATTTTAAAGTTAAATGCATTAATCTGAACTTTGAGAGTTCAGAAATATAAAAGCTCAAACCCATGTTCAGCAGGCAGCCTAAAATCATTAGAAAGGATTTTAAAATATTGGGGGTTGTAAAAAAAAAAAAAAAAAACATCCATCCCAATAACTGTATTGTGATTCTCAAAAAATTGGGTGATCAAACAGAATTTTATTAAGTTTAGTAACAACATGTAACAATGTTTACATACAATATTGTGAATATCAGGTACCGTATATAGCTAGCCTACATGTTAATTTTTCTCAAGGAAAAATCTCTCACTAATGCTGTAAACATACAGGGAATTGGTATTATTATTGAAGGGTAAAATTAACAACTCAAATATAATGCGTTTTTTATAATAATAGCGTTATAATATTTTTAATGATATGAGTCAAATTATATGTAATATAGTACAGAGTTTCCGCTAGAAAAAAATGGTGCCGTCAAAGTGACCGGCAGAGGTTTCGTTTAACGGACATTTTGATGATATGCCGGTCAAATATCACCTCTTAATTAGTCAAGTTGAGGAAAACTGAAGGCAGGCTATGTAACTTAAAAAATGACATAATCAGGTCGTATAGAATGCAACATGTTGCAGTGGCGGCTTGTGATAATTATTTTTTTGGGGGGCGGGGCGAAAATAAATTTCAGATAGCCGTTTGCGGTCTCTTATCACCGTTATTATCCACAAAACTTCAGTGCCTACACGTTTCTTATGACAAGCGCGGGTGAAGCTCCGGGTGAAGCTCGTCCTCTGGCACTGGCTGCTGCCGGATTTGTAAATCGGGTTGGTGCGGTCCGAAATCCCTTTTTTTCTTCCAGCGAAAGCCTTGTGAAAGGGTTTTTTTGTAAATCAATGACGGGTTAAATGTGGTTTAACTGCTGCCATTATCTCTACGAAAGTGATCAGCCTAGCAAGGTTTTGTCGAAGTCGCCTGCGCACTCGCAGTAGTGGCCCAAGAGCGTAAAGTTGAATGACAGGTGACGAGAACCAGTCATATTGGATAAAATAACATGCATCAAATTCTGATTCGCCAGGGACGCAGCGACCAGGGACGGCGGCGCCCCAACGCCCTCTATTTACGAGCCGCCACTAGCCTGACTTTCAAATAGACGGAAAAAAACATGAACGTACGGTGATGGTGGAGCTCTGGCTCTGGACATCCGAGGCTTCAGGCGTTCCTGATTCACCATTGTCCGTCGCGTCTGGCCTCTGAACAAAGCTTTTAAAGGGGTGGTAAAACATGATTTCACTTTTCTAACTTTAGCTAGTCTGCAAAGTTACAGCGCTCAAAGTTCAAAGCAAAGGAAGATATTTGCTTTTAAAAAATTCAATTTCTAAGCACTACAGCAAACGGCCGGTTTTGGACTACACGACATTCCTCCGGAGTTGCTGACGTCAGCAAATCCCATTATTTACATAAACCCCTCCTCCGAGGATACTTAAGCGGGGCGAAAGCCATTTTATATTGCTGTTTTGGAGATGAGTTGTCGCAATGCCGTCGAAACGCTGCTGTTATTGCAGTTGCACTTTGTTCAGCCTTCCTAGGGATAAGGGAGTTAGGGATCAATGGTTAATTATTACCCAAATCTCGCTCTCTGCTGCACATTTTACAGAGGAAAGCTTCCACAATCTTGGCGAGCTCAATGCAGGATTCGCACAACAGCTTGTCCTGAAAGATGGAGCAGTTCCAACTTTAAGAACAGAAGCTGTACAACCTGTAAGTATGATTTATTTTTCGTCTATAGGTTTTCCTGTAATAGTTCGTATTGTTAATTGTACGTTGTAGCAAGGAAGTAAACAAATGACAACGCTATTTGGCTCTGCAAACCAGCTTGTTAAATGCTCATTCATACTTAACGTTATCCGATAAACACTTAACGTTTGGGTTAATAGTTCTGGCGACAGATATTTGGCTACAATCGATCTAAAAATACAAAAGTAACGGTGGCATACAGTCAGTAACGATCACTATAGATCCGCAGTCTTTACTCAAAAAAATCCCTTTGAGGACTGTAGTATAATTTGTTAGACCGATTATATGAAATTCTTGTTTATGAAGCTTATTTTTTGTAATACTATAATAATTAGTACAATTAAATAACAGCGTATCTAAAAGGTAATGAGACAACAAAAAACAAACCTTTCTGAAACGTTGTTTAACAGCCGTTCTTGAACAGGTTCTGCTCGATCATCTTCACTAACATTCTCTGTGTCCGGTTCGGGCTCAAATTTATAGGCCTATGGCTTTATTGACGCCATCATTTATAATACACCAAAGCACAAACTAACATAGACAGTAAAAGAAAACTACCGGTAAAGGTAAATGGCGTGACGTTTCCGGAAAACGTGCACTAGGTGGTTAGCGAATCACAACACACTGGGCCAGCTAACCAATCTGAGCCCATTGCGTAGTTTTGAGGGACTGGCTTCATAGAACCCGGAAACCATCAGACCGTTTTTACAAGGATGGACAGAGCAGTGTAGAATAAAGGTAAAATATATGAAAAATAATGCAATTTTTAAAAAACAAAGCATGAACACATGTTATAGTGCACCCCATAAACACAATCAAGCCTTCGAAAAAATGCGTTTTACCACCCCTTTAAGGATAGTCTGCCTGGGCCTGGCCATATTTGAAACGTCTCACTCAATCGTTCGTTGTTTAGGTCTATATTACAGCCGTTTTAGGTGTGCGCTTTATTTGAAATGCAGCATGCGATGTTGTTTAATAACTTTCAAACGGTAGAGCCTGTTCCTTTATATAACATAGCAAGAGGTCGGTGTATTTTTGCTTTATACATTTTAGGCTTATTCTCAAATTCAGATTGTGTTAGGGGGGCGGGATTATTAGGCAATTTTAATCGGACAATTTGACCGGAGAGATTTAATTTTGTCGGACATTTCATTTTTTTCCCGGCCAATGTCCGGTAATTACCGGACAGCGGAAACCTGTACTAATATTTGGCAAAAATACTCCTCTCTATAGGCCTAGTTAATTTATCTAGCTATGCTGTGGTGGTCGTTAAATGGCTTTTCTGAAGTAAATGTTACGTTACGTGCATGACATTGTTTCTCTAGTTGTTTTATTGACTTATTTCCGTGGTTGAAGCACTGACTGAGTGATTACATGAGACATGATACATACAGCTACTGTATACATAGTACACTGTATACACAACAGTTCATTCGAGTTTATTTACTATTAAGTAAAGAAGAGCTTCAGATCAGTTCACGTGCAGTTTGAACCGAGGAGCTACTGCGTTCTGTCACGTCACTTTAAAGAGCGCCAAAATGGTATTTATTGTTTGAATTTCGTAATAAACTTGACATAATTTGAAAGCTGAGACTTTGTTTCATATCAAAAGTAACCTGCCTTGTCTTGTCTATCGGTGTCAGTGGCCTCTTTGCTTCGGGATTTTTCATTGCGTGAAATAAAGGAGAATGTCAACACAATGCGTGAGATTTTGCAGCCTCACCAACACTGTGCATTATATTTATTAAAAACCGAAAAAACCAGGGGGGCTTTGGAGATAATTGGCCCCAGGGCCTTTACAAGTCATAATCCGTCCCTGATTATGTCACAGAACGTTACATTTACCTCAGGAAAGCCATAATGACCAGGACATTAGTTGACTAGAAAAAATAGCTATAGAAGAGTATTTTGCTAAATATGTGCACTATATTACATATTTATTATGTTTACTTGTCATTACATAATTGTTATTATAATGAAAACCGCATTATATTTAATTTCTCTTTGTATGTTTACAGCATTATGTGAGATTTTTTTCTTGAGAAAAAATAACATGCAGGCTATCTACTGTAGCCTACCTTATATTTATCCAAATGAGTCAATGTTGAATCAAAATTAAAATCAAATCCAAGAATTGAAATTGTGAAAATTGTGTTAAGCAATAATACAAACAGTGGCCTACTAGCCATTGTACCATGTAAACATTGTAACATGTCACTAAACTTAAAATAAAATTCTATTTAGTTACCAAATGTTTTGACAATCACAATTACACATTGTGATGCAAGTTGTTGTATTTTTAGATACCCCCAATCCATCCGTTTCTCTTGTGCAATTAAAATATCGTGATAACACAGTATACCATGATAAAAGCTCAATCAATTAATCGCAGCATGAAAATTTGATACCGGCACATGCCTAATATTAAATAATTACGATTTTCAAACATTTAAGAATTATCGGTAATGGACAAAATTTTCATATCGAATATTAAAATAGCTGATTTCTCTGGATTTAAACATTGTTGGAAATGTTTGGCATAATGCAAGTACACAAGTCAACATAATATTTAACAATGTTCAACTGGTTTTTGGATGTTTTCATCTAAAAATCGTACATATTGTGCCTTCCATACAATTAAAACTGCTATAAGGTTATGAACATTTAGATGCATTTCTCAATCGTTTATCATCCAAATTATTGACGAATCAAGAATGGTCACCAACCTATTTGTTCCTCAATATCTTCATGTTTTATTCTGGATCACTCATGTCTTCAATCTCCTCTTTAATAAACTCCATCTTTAACATTCACACAGATTTCAGCTGCTACTCCTGGAGTTTGTCCTTCACTTGTAGGATGATGGGAATATTCCCAGTATTTTTTGGTGAATTGTTGTGGGAGGAACATCAGATCTGCCAAAAGGAAGTAACTTAATTACTTACATTTAAATTAGGCAAATTGAACATGCCTGTTTTCTGATAGAAATATAAAGAATTGAATGCAGTTGCATATCAGTTGCGTTTAAAACAAGGTTTGTAAATTTATTCTTGTCAAAGACAGAGAAACAACAGGACCATCATGTTTAACTGAGCTGCTGAAAAGCCTCTTTGTCTTCAATATTTTTGTTTTCAGCTCATTCATTATGGCGATGTCTGAGATCTTCTGTAAAGTGGCACATTAAGCACATTTTATTGCTGTCAATAGACCAAAACAGAGTCTGTGGAAAAACTCTCTGCCAACATATTATTACACTCTAATTAATAATAAACCAGGACACACAATGACTTTAATCACATTAGTAACGTTACTTAAACACGTAAACTCTGGAGCTGCTTAATGTTAAAATCTGGTAACATCTCTCACCTGCAGACTGGAAATAAACGGCATCCAAAGAAAATATTCCACATTTGTCCTTCATTCACGATCGTTAACAGCGTCACTTTCAGCCTCAACTGGTTAAAGTTTCAGCTCGGCCTCGTCTCTTCTTCTTCTTCTTCTTCTTCTTCTTTTTAATTGGCGGTTAGCAACTATTTCTTGTGCATTACCGCCACCACTGGGTTGGAGTAAGGAACGAGAGTTAGGCCTACTAACTATTCTGTACTGTTTTGAACAAACAAAATAACCAAACAAAATAAATAAACAAACAAAACCAAACATATAAAGTAGAGTTTATATCCTTTTAAAAAGACCTGTACTTTTCAAAAAAGAAAGTAAGAAACCAAAAATTTCTCCTGAACTTCTTTCCAATAAGGTCTTGGTATCTAAAGACACTTTCTTTGCTTCCAGCTGATTAACAAGCCGTGGCCTAGCCTGATTGTATTTATGACAGTAAACTATTACATGCTCTACTGTATCAGGTGTATTGCTCTGGCAATACTCACAATTTCCATCACCATGCTTTCTCATTAAGAACAGTGTACTATTCAGCTTTGTATGACCCACCCTCATCCTAGTCAGCACAATTTCTTCCTCTCTGGTCATGTGTGTGTGTCATTTCCCACTTTCTCTTGTATCAGGGGCGTAGCCATCATTTCAAAAGTGAGGGGGACAGAATGTCAAGTGTAATACCATTTTTTTTCAGACTTTTGTTGACAGGTTAATTGGCTTAATATGCTATTTATTTTTAAAGCAAAAAAACAGAAAGAAAGAAATGCAGATGTTCAGTACTTTATATTTCACACGCAGGGTTTTTCCTGGTTTAAAACGAGGCGGAGGTGGTAAAATCCTGATCATGTTTTTTAATTAGATAATAACATTTTTATTTTTCGTAGACCATCATTTAGCCTACTGTGTTTCCCACAGTATTTTTGTAGGTGTATCTCGGTACTTCTAGGGGTGTCCGGGGGCATGCCCCCCCGGAAGAAAATTTTGTACATTTTAAAGATAAATTCATTAATCTGGTGCACATTGAGTCCCCCGAATCCACTGTTAAAAATAAATAATCCACCCGTCAACCGCCCAAACATATGATATTCTCTGATTTAGATATCTGATCATCGCATTACAGTTATTCAAATTATAAGTGTTACTGTTAAGCATGATAATATGGTTAATATCAAACTGAAGTAGGCTGATTTAAAAATAACATTTACTAAAAATAAAAGTTCTTCTTTTGGCAAAATAACATTTCCTTAATAGCTTAAAGTCTGTCTTACTAAACTAAAACTTTCCAATTGAAAACCTTCAAACGTCAAGCTTTTAAAAATACTTCAAACTTTCTAGTTAGGCTTTTTCAAGAGAACTTAAAGTTTGTCTACAAACTTTTTTATCTAATTGTAAAGTGTTACCGAATTATGGTAAACATCATAGTCTACACATGTTATTGCCTGATTCAAGCAGATCGTGGCTGTTAATGCATGAACATACAAATTCAGCATTAACAATCACCATGTTTATTCTAATTTGAAGGGCTTTGATAACATATCTGTGAAAATAAAAGACATTACGAATAAAAAAAGATTGAAAATAGTGCACGTTTGTACGGGTATAGTGAATTTTTTCAATTTACAACAAAACTTGTTAATTATTCAACAAGAGAAATAGGCAGAGTTATTCATCATTGTGCAACACAATTCGGATACCACATGACAACTTACTTACAGTGCTTGACTTTTTCGTGAAAAAGGAGTGAAGAGTTTTTTTTGCCGTTTTGAACTCTATGAAACTGATGGATTCGGCGCGGGTGCGAGCATGGGCGTGTCATAAGCTAATGCACGAGTGACTGATTACCATGGAAGCGTGAAAGTCACGTATGTAGATAGACTATCCTTGACTCTTTGGATTTTAAATCTCGATGCAGGGCAGGCTATACACACCCGCGGAAACCTCAGCTTGTCATAGACACATTTTGCCCTATGAAAAAGTGCGGAGGACGAATTTACATTTTATAAAAAGTGGGGGGGACACGTCCCCCCCGTCCCCCGCGTAATCTACGCCCATGCTTGTATCCTATATAGATGTCTTCCTCTACACCCATTGTCCCAGATATGTTGCCACTTTTTAATGGTTTTAGCCTTAACTATATATACTTTTTATCTCTGCTTTACTGTATTTCACATCTAGATCTATATTATTTTTCCCTGTTGCTCTCTTTGCATGTTCATCGGCCAGTTCGTTACCTTCCACTCCTATATGGGCTGGTACCCATAAGAATGTCACCCTCCTCCCTGATGCTTGCAGTCCATTTGCTAGCTGTAAATTTTCAATTAAAATATCTTCCCTTGATTCAGACTGAGAATTCTGAATACTAATCAGTGCTGAACTAGAGGCAATCACTGCCTGCAAACAATTATTAGACTCTAGCCACAAAAGCGCAAGCCATATGGCTACCAGTTCAGCAGTATACGCCGCTAGGTCATCATTTATCATTTTAGCCTTTGCTATGCCCTCCTCAGGAATTACATAAGCTACCCCTACTCTCTTCTCAATATTTTTAGACGCATCTGTAAAAACCTTTACACACTGTTTGTATTTTCCTAATATGTAGTTGCTTACCCCATACTTATCTACTCGATCTTTCTTTCTTTCCTCCAACAATCCTAAATCAACCTTCAAGTCTTCTAATATCCAAGGAGGCACTACTGGATATGCCACAGTTGGGCTGATGTTCAGAGAACCAATTCCCATATTATTCAATATTCACCTTATCTTTTATGACCCACCCATAACTTTTAACTTTCATACTTTCTTTTTTCTGACATTCCCTTAACACTGTCTGAGACATATGGTTCCCTTTATGCCCCCTGATATTTGCCCAGTATACCAATGCTAGCTGGTCCCTCCTCAAATGCAGTGGCATCTCCCCCACCTCCATTTGAATTGCAGCTACTGGAGAAGATTTTATTGCTCCACTAATCATCCTCATTGCTTGATTGTGCATACCATCAAGTTTGCTTAGACTTGCTTTAGAAGCTGATCCATATGCTATACAGCCGTAGTCAAACACTGATCTCATTAGACCTGTATAAATGGTTTTTAATGCTGACCTTGTAGCCCCCAAATCTGTTCCACACAGACATCTCATGACATTTAATATTCTTTTACATTTATCTACCATCTTTTGGATGTGACATGCCCATGTCAACCCTTTATCAAACCAGACTCCCAGATATTTAAAGATCTCAACCCTCTCCAGTTCTTTACCTGACATCATTATTTTTACTTCTTGGCTAATTTTTTTCCTTGTAAAGAACATAACCTTTGTATTCTCTATTGAGATCCTAAACCCCCATTGTACTCCCCATTGCTGAACTTCATTCACAGCATCTTGCATCTTACTTACAATAAACTCAATGTTCCTCCCCTACTTCCACATTGCTAGCCTGACTACGTCAGACTTCGTACTTCCGCTCAATTTCAGTTCGCTACTGTACTCAGTCTGAGATAGCGACCCATCTCTCAGTTTTCCTCCGGCCTGAAAACAGCCGGCCAATCAACGAACAGAGGGCGGGCTGAGAGCCGTGACGTAGACGCTAAGTGCCGAGTTTAAGATTGTATTTTAGGTTAGGGAAATCGAAAACGAACGCGGATATGGAGACACGGGATGCAATTCACTCTGTTCTGGAGAATAACCGGCATGTGCAAACTGAAGCCCGAACAAGAAGAGTATTTGTTAAACATTTTGAATGGAGGTGATGTTGTGGCCCTACTCCCGACAGGTTTTGAGAAAAGTTTAATTTATCAATTATTACCGATTGTAATTGTCGCAACATTATAATAATGTATACTTTGTTTTCAACCAATGTTATAATTTAGAATTATAAATTGCCTTTAGTATTATTTAGTGATTTTATTTGGTAAGAGTAAAGTGCTTTTATTTTGAAGTCTCCGCGCAAGGCCTTTTGGTTACGCTCGTGAGTGAGAGAGTCGGCAAGCTAACAGCAAGTGAAGCACGGACAATTTAATGCTCTGATTAAAGTGTTAAGGTTGTTATAGTGGATTTCAGCTATCTAAGGAAACCTTTATTCCCTTGTGTACAGCATGCAGCCAACGAGGTATGCTGTTTTGTGTCTGTATTTTACTGTTATTTACATGCTGCGCATGTCATTGTATGTTCATATTAAGCTAATGTGGTCTTTATTTTCTCGTTATACTGTATGTTTAGTTTTCACGGTGGACTTGGAGAATAAGCTTCAAATAAACCTGTAGCAAGAAAACCACTTGTGTCTGCCAGTGCTTCGAGGGAATTACAGTGAAAACTCGGACTGTTCATCAACCCGAGTGGACATTTATCGACGGCGCGCAAGTTCATCAGCATCAGTCGGTAGTGCGCAGAGCTGTCATCAAAGGACTGAAGCCGAAAACATGCACGCACGCAGACAGAAGTAAGAGGACGCACAGATCTTAATGAACAACGTTTTCAAGACAAAGCCATAAAGAACTTGAACACTAATAAGTCAAGAGTGATCTAAGAAGAGGGCTGCTGTTAAGGTTTGAAAAAAAGATTTTTGCGTCAATATAGCATCTGTAGTGTGTGTAGTAAATGTTTGACTTATGTGACCATGTAATATTCATTGAAGCTTGCCATTTGTAGACAGACAGTGACAGAGTTAAAAGGAAATTATATTCAAGTTTAAATAGTGTGTTTGGAAATAAGTGACGGTTATTGGCCATTTAATATTTAAGTGTTTAAGTCTATAAACTCTGCAGAGTTCATGCATAATGAGCACATTCTGAAAGGTAATATCCAAAGTTGAGTTTAGCTGTTTTTTTTTTTTTGCTCATTTTCAATTTTCTAATTGCATTTTGAACCTCATTGAAAACTGGTATTTGAAAATCTTTAAGTCATTTAAGCTTACAAGTAACAACATGTAAGTGACATTTACATTACATTAAAGGCAAACATAACAGTTTAATTACACCCTTTATTTAGAAAAGTGTGTCAATTTAAAGGATTAGACAATGTCAGAGTCAAGTGAGCCTACAACCCAGCTTAGGGAAAGCATAGAAGAAGATCAAGTTGGTGTTGCTGAAGTCCAGCAAGAGGAAGCGCAGCAGCCAAGACGAAGTCAAAGAGTCAGAACTCTAACCGAGAAAGGTAGAGAATTGCAAGTTGAGAAAATTAAAGCGCTTCAACAAAGGTTCAACTACATTTACGACAAATGGAGAACCCAAGTTAAATCTTCAAAGAAGCCATTATCACAGTCAACAGAGCCCTTACCTGATGATCTGCTTAATGACATCATCGGTTGCGTCACAGGTCTTTCTGCAGACGTTCAGCGTGTTTATGATGAACTACGTGACATCTCAACTCCAGAGCAAGACATACGTCGAAGAGAGGACCTGTGTGTAGAGATTTCCAAGTTCATTGTATCCAGAGCTTAAGTCGACTGGATGGAAAGATTCCAGAATGAGAAAGGCAAGATTGGCCTGAAGCAGGCTCTCTCTTCGACTCAAGTACATACAAATCGGGTTCTGTCACTTCTCTCTTGAAAAGCAACTCAGTGCATTCAAGTAGGTCTTCTGTTAAACGACAAGAAGCTGCCGCTGAAGCTGCTGCAAGCCAAGCTGTTCTGAAAGTGTTACAAGAACAAGAGAGAGAACAATTGGAAATACAGCGCCTAGAAGCAGAAGCTAAAAGGAAGATAGCTGATCAAGAGGCAGCAGCAGTAAGGCGTCGTTTAGAACGAGAAGCAGAGGAACTGAAACGAAGACTACAGAGAGAGGAAGACGAATCTAAAATTAAAGCTCAAATGGAAGAAGAGTTTGGAGCTCTACAGAAGACTCTAGAAGAAAAACGGAGGAAGATACAGCATTTGGAGGCAGTAAAAGGTCTTAATGCAGCACGAGCGAGAATGCAGGTATATGATCAAGTGAAAGTCATAGAAGAAAAACGTTAAGACATATTAGAGCATGAGATGGTAGCAGATAACAAAGTCCCGGCTCCTTCAAGTCCTCAGTCTCTACGTATGACCTCCATCCCACAAGCTATGACAACCTCAAATGAAAGTACATCAGAGCTCATTAAGGCGAGACACTACAGGTAAATAGGGTAATTTTTTAACTAGCAGATATCACCATGAAACTTTCCCAGTTGATTACCTACATTAAGATGAGAAAAAAATGTATTACAAGTTTTCTGTAATTTAATGTTTAAATATGCAAATGAGGCATTGTCTAATTAAATATGCGCTATTTTGCATATATTTTAAAAAACTAAATCTGAGTATTGGACAAAGCCAGGTTCAAAATTATTTTTTCATTGTGTTCACATATTAGATGGGGAAAAAATTACAGAGGGATTTATAGATATCTACTTTTGTTATCCTGTAAATCAGAATATACTGCCAATAGCCTTAAAAAAAATGATTTTCGCCATGTTTTTGGGAATAAAATGTTATATAAATCAGGCTAGGAATAATATATTTACAAATCCCTCTGTAAATGTCTTCATAATATAACTAGGTACACGACTGGAAAGTTTGGTGTATATAGGTGCTACTGAAGTGGAGATTTCGGACTTTGAGTATGAGAGAAAAGACATTTTGAGAAAACATGCTTTAAAGATTTAGCATCAGCCAATGAGATTGCGCATTTAGAGTTAAATCCCCCCTTTTACTTTCACGATTGGTTGCTGATAAAAAGGAAATGACCATATTTGGATCCGGCAGTCTTGTTCAGGAGAGAGAGAGCTTTCTAACGGTGTGTGTGATGACAGGGTGCAGATCGCGATCGCGGATCAGAGGGATGATTTATAACGACAACTTTTGATGAATTTATGAGAAATATACACACGCAAACAGACAAAGTGTAGTAAAATAAAGACCTGAATGTGTATTTCGGACTTTTTTTCACCACAAGTCTGAAAGAAGACATGTTATTGAAGACAAATATCCCAACATCTCAAAATTGACCAGTGAAAAAAAAAACGATGTTTTTGCCTGCCGTGTCTCGCCTTAAGGTGCTTGCAGGCGCTTTAAGTGCCAACAGAATTCCAGTTCCTGAACCTTCAGTTTTCAGTGGGGATCCATTGCAATACAACGATTGGAAACTCTCCTTTGAAACACTGATCGACAAGAAGAACCTTCAAGACAAAGAAAATATATATTACCTTCGAAGATATGTGAGTGGACAAGCTAAGAAAGCCCTCGATGGTTATTTTCTTCTCGGCACTGAGTCTGCCTATGTTGCTGCATGGGAGATTTTGGAAGAGAGATACGGAAACCCATTCACAATTGCAAAAGCATACAGAGACAAGCTCCAAGCATGGCCCAAGATGGGATCTAAGGACAGCCTTGAGCTCAGGGAGTTCAGTGATTTTCTCCGTAGTTGTGAGGCTGCCATGGTTCACATCAAGGCATTGGAAATCTTGAATGACTGTAATGAAAACAGGGAAATTCTCTCCAAGTTAACTGATTGGCTAACGGCAAGATGGAACCGGAAGGTTATCGAAGTAGAAGAAGAGAGAAACCAATTTCCCTCCTTTAGCCAATTTGTCAAATTTCTGGCAAGGGAGGCCAAAATTGCCTGCAATTCTGTCACATCATTGCAGTCCCTAAAACAAAGTGAAGCTGAAAAACCAAAAGTCCAAAAACATCAAAGCTTCAGAGCAAAGACACTGACCACAAGTTCCAGCGAACAGACTTTTACTACATGCACTTTCTGTAAGAAAACTGGGCATACTTTGCACAAATGCAGGAAGTTCATGGAGAAAGCAGTTTCAGACAGAATCAAATTCATTCGAGTTGAAAGGCTATGCTTTGGGTGTCTCAGGTCTGGTCACCAGTCAAAGAGCTGCAACAGTAGGAGTGTCTGCGACATTTGCAACAAGCGGCATCCTACCTGTCTGCATGAGGAGCGAGACAAAAAAGAACAAAGACCGCCACAAGCCAAGCAAAATCCAAATCAAGAAAGGTACAGAGAAATACCTCAATCATGCCAACATGAAGAAACCACAGCCGCTACTTCCAATAGAGTAATACTTGGTGAAGCTAATGCACAAACAGCTGCAGTAATTCCTGTCTGGCTTTCATCCTTAACTCAACCAGAACAAGAAGTCCTTGTATATGCTCTGTTGGATTCTCAAAGCGACACAACCTTCGTTCTAAGTGAAGTAGCTGAAGCCTTGGAAGCAAACAAAGAACAAGTCAAGCTCAAGCTATCTACTATGACCTCAAGAACCACAGTAGTAAACTCTCAAAGAGTAAATAACCTACAAGTCAGAGGCTTTTACTCTGGTAAGAACATTTCCTTACCACCAGTCTATACACGCGAGTTTATTCCAGCCAACAGATCGCACATACCTACAAACGAAACTGCGAAAGCATGGTCCCATCTAGAGCACCCCCAAGAAGAGATCGCACCTCTGCAGGACTGCGAAGTAGGTCTGCTTATTGGGTATAACTGCTCACAAGCTCTACTTCCAAAGGAAGTTGTGTTTGGCGAAGATCATCAACCTTATGCACAGCGTACGGACCTTGGATGGAGCATTGTTGGCCACGGGAATCCCACTGTAGACTACGGTGATGCCATCGGAATCAGTCATCGCATAGTAGTGAGACAAGTGACACCAGGTGTGGAGCCTTCTCTCAATCTCAAAACTGAAGTACACTATGTGAGCCGAACCAAAGTAAAAGAGATCACTCCCTCAGACATCATAAAGGTCCTTGAGTCAGACTTCTCTGTAAGAGCTGGAGAAGATGATCCGGTGTCTCAAGAAGATCTCAAGTTCCTGGCAAAGTTGAGAGAAAACATCACACAGAAACACAATGGTCACTACGAAATGCCATTACCGTTCAAAGAGGAAAGACCCAAATTACCTAACACATCGATTGCACTGTCTTGAAAGGAGACTAATGAAAGATCAACAGTATTACAAAGACTACGTAAACTTCATGGACGATATCATTTCACGTGGTGAAGCGGAAAAGGTCCCAGAGGAAGAAATCGACAACAATCCGGCCTGGTATATTCCACATCATGGAGTTTATCATCCACGAAAACCAGGAAAAATACGTGTAGTATTCGACTGTTCTGCCAAGTTTAAAGAAACATCTCTCAACGACTACCTGCTTACCGGTCCTGACTTGACAAATACATTGTTGGGTGTTCTATGTCGCTTCAGAAAAGGTTCCATTGCAGTCATGTGTGACATTGAAAGGATGTTCCACCAGTTTCACGTGAAAAGGGAAGATCAAGATTATCTAAGATTCCTTTGGTGGGAGAATGGCAACTTGGAAACCATACCATCAATTTACAGAATGAAGGTCCACTTGTTTGGAGCAGCCTCGTCTCCTGGCTGTGCCAACTTCAGCCTAAAACATCTGGCAGGACAAGGACAAGGTCAGTTCAGTGAAGACTCCATAGGCTTCATTCAAAGAAATTTCTACGTTGATGATGGTCTTGCAAGCGTCCAAACTGAGAAGGAAGCCATTCAGCTCGTCAAAGAATCAAGAGAACTTTGCTCCACTGGCAAGCTAAGACTCCACAAGTTTGTCTCCAACAGCGAGAAAGTGATGGCAACCATCCCAGAAGAAGAACGTGCCACAATCGAAGATCTAGACATGGCCTTGAGTTCACCGCACATGGAGAGAGCTCTAGGAGTAGAGTGGTGCATCACATCAGACTCATTCAAATTCAGAGTTCAAGTAAAACCTAATCCGCTAACAAGAAGAGGTGTGCTCTCTACTGTAGCCTCTGTGTATGATCCCCTGGGGTTCATGGCACCCTTTGTCCTTTTGGGGAAACAAATACTCCCAGCAAATGTGCAGAGAGAAGATTGGCTGGGATGAGGAACTTCCGGAAAACCTAAGACCCAAGTGGGAGTCCTGGATCAGAGACCTACCCAATCTGGCCGAAATGCAAATCAAAAGATGTTTTTTACCTTCAAATTTCGGCGACATGAAAGGATATGAACTTCACCACTTTGGGGATGCAAGCATCTCCGGCTACGGTGAATGTACCTACCTGCGAGCCATTAACATGTCCGATGAAGTTCATTGCTGTCTGGTAATGGGCAAGTCAAGACTGTCACCAACCAAGGTCACAACTATTCAGAGACTTGAGCTCTCTGCGGCAGTTGTTGCAGTTCGAACTAGTGACATGCTCCAAAGGGAATTAGAAATCCAAGATCTGCAAGAGTTCTTTTGGACAGATTCCACAGTCGTTCTTGGCTACATAAATAATGACGCCAGAAGATTTCAAGTTTTCGTAGCCAACCGCATACAGAGAATCAAGTCAAGTACAATGCCAGAACAATGGGCTTATGTTGCCTCTGAGGATAATCCGGCAGATCATGCCTCTCGGGGTTTGACCGCAGAGCAACTTAAGACCTCAAACTGGTTCACAGGTCCAAAGTTTCTTTGGTGTAAAGAACTACCTGAAAGAGAACCCAAGGTGGGAGAAATCAGACAGGATGATCCCGAGCTTCGCAAGGTGCTTGTGTGTAATACTAAAGCCAAGGAAGACAGATCTTTTTTGGATCGCCTACAGAAATTCTCTGACTGGTCAAGACCAGTAAAAGCAGTTGCCAGATTGAAACGACAAGTCAAAGAATACAAAGGTGTGAAGCAAAGAACCAATGAAGCTACAAGCCTTGAAGAAAGGAAAGAGGCAGAACTCGCTATCATCAAGCTAGTTCAAGAAGAAGCATTCTCAGATGAGATAAAGAGCTTGAAAGCAAAACGGGTAGTTACCAAGACCAAAAACAGTAAGCTGTATAAGTTGAGTCCTTTTTTGGATGAAGAGGGTATTCTAAGAGTGGGAGGACGCCTAAGTCAAGCCACGTTACACCCACATGTGAAGCATCCGGCAATACTCCCAAAGAACTGCCACATATCAGTCTTACTCATTAAGCACTTTCACGAAAAAATGCAACATCAAGGACGTGGAATGACAGTAAACGAACTGCGAGCTAATGGATGGTGGATCCTGGGATGCAGCGGTGCTGTCTCATCACACATCTCCAAATGTGTCAAGTGCAGAAAGTACAGAAGAGGTACTGAAGAACAAAGGATGGGTGACTTACCACAAGACAGAACGGAGATGACTCCACCCTTCACTTACGCAGGCATAGACTGCTTTGGTCCAATCTATGTAAAAGAAGGAAGAAAAGATCTAAAAAAATATGGTCTCTTACTTACCTGTCTATGTTCAAGGGCCATACACATAGAGATGATTGATGACATGACAACTGACGCATTTATTAATGCTTTAAGGGCATTCATTGCCATAAGAGGAAATGTGCGTCAACTAAGATGTGACCAAGGAACTAACTTTGTTGGTGCAAGGCGAGAGTTTGCAGAACTCATGAAAGAAATGGATCAAGAAAGAGTAAAGGCTCTAGGATGTGAATTTTTTATGAATCCTCCAGCGGCAAGTCACATGGGCGGTGTCTGGGAGAGACAAATAAGAACAGTAAGGAGTGTTCTAACTGCTATACTCGACCAGCCATCGCGAAGGCTTGACAGTACCTCACTAAGGACATTTCTGTACGAGGTTATGGCTATTGTTAACAGCAGACCACTCACAGCTGAACATTTGAATGATCCATCTGGACCTGAACCTTTGACTCCGAACCACATCCTTACAATGAAGTCAACCATCATTCTGCCTCCACCTGGACAATTTGTTGGAGAAGATCTATATCTTCAAAAGAGGTGGCGTCGAGTGCAGTATTTGGCTAATGAGTTTTGGACCCGATGGAGGAAAGAATATCTATTAAACTTACAACCAAGACAAAAGTGGCACATGGAAAAAAGAAACTTGAAGGTTAATGACATCGTCCTTCTACAAGATGATCTGGTACCACGCAACGAATGGAAGCTAGCAAAGGTCACAGAAGTCTATCCAGGGTCAGATAGTAGGGTGAGAAAACTAAGGTTGCTAGTTAGTAACACTACATATGACAAAAAGGGGAAACCAAAACAGTGTTTCTTGAAAGACCAATACATAAAGTTGTTACTCTGCTTGAGGCAGACTAAGGTGTTTAATGGTTTTACTGAAACTCCATGCTAAATGGTTAAATACCAAAAATTCAGAAGTTGTGTTTATAAGTTTACTTGCAACAACCATTATGTGTAGAGAAATCCACATTAAGGTTTGTGTGATTTGGTGGGAGTGTAATTGTCGCAACATTATAATAATGTATACTTTGTTTTCAACCAATGTTATAATTTAGAATTATAAATTGCCTTTAGTATTATTTAGTGATTTTATTTGGTAAGAGTAAAGTGCTTTTATTTTGAAGTCTCCGCGCAAGGCCTTTTGGTTACGCTCGTGAGTGAGAGAGTCGGCAAGCTAACAGCAAGTGAAGCACGGACAATTTAATGCTCTGATTAAAGTGTTAAGGTTGTTATAGTGGATTTCAGCTATCTAAGGAAACCTTTATTCCCTTGTGTACAGCATGCAGCCAACGAGGTATGCTGTTTTGTGTCTGTATTTTACTGTTATTTACATGCTGCGCATGTCATTGTATGTTCATATTAAGCTAATGTGGTCTTTATTTTCTCGTTATACTGTATGTTTAGTTTTCACGGTGGACTTGGAGAATAAGCTTCAAATAAACCTGTAGCAAGAAAACCACTTGTGTCTGCCAGTGCTTCGAGGGAATTACACCGATCGAAATAATTGATGGCCAACAAGGCCAAGAAGCGCTGGGCCGGGCACCTGATGCGGCGGATGGACGAAAGATGGACGCGCGAAGTCACCGTCTGGTTGCCGATCGACATCAAGCGGCCACGCGGACACCCTGCAACACGATGGCGCGACTCGCTACGACAAGATCTGGGACACAATTGGATGGGGCTCGCCCAGGACCGATAGACCTGGGCAGATCATTGTGGTCTGCGCTGACCATCTTTGGCCGGCGAAGACAGACCGATTCTGGATTCTGGAGTAAAACTCCGCTCCCAAAACCAGTCGTCTGTGGATGAGAGTCTGAAACCAGGATTGGTGGGATGTTGTCCTGCTCCACTCCACAGACGCTGAGTGAAATGAGAATTTTAGAATAACGGTGCACTCATAGATGACACTTTCTTCAACAGGAAGAACAGCTTGTTCCGTGCGTCATACATCATTATGCTATTTCAACGTCATTGCACATGCGCAATCCTTTCAGTTTCGGTTTTTAATCTGATCAAGTGTTTACATGTTCTCTCGATCATATTACAAAAGGATTAAACCACCCCTTTCAATCCGATCGAAATTCCAATCGGATCGAGCTCAATCAGATTGATTAAGGTGTTTACATGAAGGTTTTTTAGTCCGATTGAGCCGTCAATCCGATTATAAGGGTCCATGTAAACGCAGCTACTGATACGGAGCAAAATACACTATCGTCATACTTATGACTTGCGACAGTCTAGTCACCTGAACTGGGTTAATCAAACCTTATCTTATCAACACAAATCTATCTTTTCATAGAAAGACTTTAAAGGTATCTAAAATTAAAGTTACCCAATAATAACTCATCGAGCTGTAACATCAATTTCATAATGTGATCATACTCATAGACGGGAAAACAGCACTTTTGCTTGATTTTATGATATTTTCTTGTATTGATCCAACGTCCGAACAATTTTTTTTGGTCCATATCTTACAGTAACAGTAACAGGATAGTGAGACGGGAGAGAGATAAATTACACTAAATTACTTTGGTGGAAACTAAATAGAATTATTCTCACTTAACAAATGTTACAAAAAAATGAATTAATCAACATGTTTCTAAATGTTCTCTTTTGAACAAAAAGCCTGAAAGAGAGTTGTTTTTTTGCAGTCTTGTGACCACAAATAAACAGGAGCAAACACGATTGAATAAGTAAATGTTCTTTTATTTGAAACAAGGAAAAGGCCTAATTTGATTTAATATGGTCTGTTAAAAGCCCTTGTGGACTGACAGTGGGTATGTGAATAATAATTTCTGACTGGCATATAAATGAACAAATCAAACAAATGCAAACAGGTAAAAGTGAAGTCACTACCGGACAGAGTCAGTCTAGACTCTAGACCAATGGAGTGTCCGGCTGTGTTCAAAACACACATGATGTCTCTCATGGTCTGTATTTTCTGGTGCTGTTTAGAGTCCAGCAATGAAAAACTCACATTAGACTTCTCATCTGCATGAACCTTCATGTGTTTTTCAGAATTGATTTTGAAACATTGAAACAACCAGAGGGAAGGAAAGGTGCCGCCTAGTCCAGGAGGAGGTGAGAGCAGTGGTCGAGGAGGAGAGAACCTGCAGAACAGTGGGAATGAGGCAACAGGGTGCCTGGAAACGATGGGAGAACGCGGTCGAGAGGAAGGTGACATGGGCAGAGCAGTGGAAGGCAGAGCCACAGCGGATCAAGTTTCTCATCCAGGCGGTATACGATGTGCTTCCCAGCCCATCAAACCTTCACATATGGGGCAAAGTGGAGTCACCAGCATGCCCGCTGTGCTCCAAGCGTGGAACCCTAGAGCAGATTTTGAGCTGCTACTCAAATGCACTGGGAGAGGGAAGGTACAGGTGGAGACATGACCAGGTGCTGAAAACCATCGCTGAAGCCATTGCTGCAGGAGTCGAGTGGGTCAAGCGCTCACACCCCTCCAAACAAGCCATTATTTTTCATCAAAGCTGGAGAGCAGCCAAGACCAGCTGCAGGCATCCTGGCCACTGCAAGGGACTGGCAGCTGCTGGTGGACCTGGAGCAGCAACTCATGTTCCCCAACCACATTGTGAACACCACCTTAAGACCAGATGTTGTTCTCTTGTCTGAGTCTACTAAACAAGTGGTTCTGTTGGAGCTAACAGTCCCTCGGGAAGACCGCCTGGAAGAGGCCTTTGAAAGGAAGCTCACCAAGTACGAAGGACTGGTCAGCTGGTGTCGACAAGCTGGATGGAGAGCAAGGTGTCTCCCAATAGAGGTCGGATGCAGGGGCTTTGCAGCCCGATCCCTGTTCAGAGCATTCAGTCTATTAGGCATCGATGGTGTGAGGAGGAGAAGAGCCATCCACAATACCACCAAAGCGGCAGAGAAAAGCCCCAAGATGGTTATGGCTCAAGAGAGGAGATCCATGGGGGCAAAGTAGCTAGATTTGCCAACTGGACACAAGCTGGGGTCTGATCAGCCTCAGCTGGGTCGCCTGGATGAGGGTGTATGATGTTGAAAGACCCGAAACACCCAGTGATTCCAGAATCATCACTGAAGATGTGCCCACCAGCATCAGTAGATGTATTTGCACATCTGAAGTAAAGTTTTTGCCACACTGATCAAAGATAAACGTTTTTGTTCATTAGATGGATTCTTTTCTGAAGCTTCAAACACTCTTTTAGTTCCCTGATCAGACTACAAACAAGTCTTTCTAGTTCTCTAAGAATTTCAACATATTCGCAAAGTTAAAAAATATGATATTGTGCTTTTTGGAGCAACTCCATATTTTTTTCAACTCACAAAATTTAATTGACAGTATTATACATGAAAATGAAATGTTGCTCACTGTGACGACTTATGATATTTCTTCATGTGCCTGAGAAAACTACATGAATATCTAACTCTCTTCTCACACTCAGTAGTGGTATGGCTTCTCTCCAGTATGAACTTGCTAGTGTACTTTCAGAGAGTCTGACCTATGAAACTCTTGTCACAAGATGAGCGTGTGTACGGTTTCTCTCCTGTGTGAATTCTCATGTGTCTGTTAAGGTTTCGTTCAGTTTGGAAACTCTTTCCACACTGTGAACAGGTGTGCAGCTTTTTGGCTTTTGTTCCTTGAGTTTTGAAGTCATGTTTCTCCTCCACTTTATTCAGTTTGTGTTTTTCCACCATCACTTCGATCTGGTCTAAAATAAACGTATTCAGTTCAAGGAAAGTAAATGTGAAAATGTAAGTTAACATTTAAAACGCAAAGACAACAAGAGATCAGGGGTGTATTCCAGAAAGCATGTTATGTGACATACCCGGGTATGTTTAAGGGTAAGTAAATGGATAACCTTTCAACTTTCGTTTCCAAAAACGGAGGTTACTTTTACAGTAAGTAGCCATAGCAACTTACTCTCTGAACATAACCTGATGAGGCTCCAGTGGCTGTGACAGATTGTGCACAATATTATAGTTATATAAATATATAAAGCACTATTAAAACAATGTAATATTTTATCCAATGTAATGTGTATATATATATATATATATATATATATATACAGATCTGGAAAAAGTCCACTGCAAAATAGTAGTTTCTCTGGATGTATCACTTATATGTATTTGTTTGAGTAAAAATGAACATTTCTGGTTTATTATAAAAACTATTGACAACATTTCTTCCAAATTACAAATAAAAATATTGTAATTTAGAGACAACAGAACCATCATGTTTAACTGAGCTGCTGAAAAGCCTCTTTGTCTCCAATATTTCCCTGTTTTTACACCTCAATCATTATGGCGATGTCTGAGATCTTCTGTAAAGTGGCACATTAAGCACATTTTATTGCTGTCAATAGACTAAAACAGAGTCTGTGGAAAAACTCTGCATATTATTACACTCTAATTAAAAATAAACTAGGAAACAACACATTTAATCAAATTAGTAAAATTACTTAAACACATAAACTCTGGAGCTGGTTATAATGTTAAACTCTGTAATCTGGTAACATCTCTCACCTGCAGACTTGAAATACACGGCATTCGAAGAACATATTCCACATTTGTCCTTCATTCACGATCATTAACAGCGTCACTTTAGCCTCAACTGGTTAAAGTTTCGGCTCGTCTCTCTCGTGCTTCGCTCCTAAAGTGTCTAGTTTTATTCCGCCGCATATTCTTAAGTAAATCATTTTTCGTCACTGATACGGAGCAAATACACTATCTTCATACTTATGACTTTGACAGTCTAGTCACCTGAATTGGGTAAATCAAACGTTATTGTCATGTATTATGTCATTGTACACAGACAATTAAGTTTATTATTTAAAGGGGCATTTCACCCATGGGAACATTCATCTATTGAAAGTGGGTCATATATGTAGTCGACATGTAACAAAAATTTCGAACTTGGTGCCTTCTTGACCGAGTAAAGACAGAAAGTAACTTTAGGGTGCATTTGTATTGAAAACCACAACTCCCACAATGCACCACATTGCACAGCTCCGCAAGCCACTCCCACTAATCCAGAACAATGCCTATGAGGTATCCGCCTATCAGATTCAGAGAAATCACTCTTCCGTCTACAAGGCTAGCTACCACCAGAGTTTGAAATTCATTTCACAGAAAAAAAAAATCTATTTGTTGCCTAAATCATTATTGAATTACTGTTTATTTTGAAATGGTTAATTATTGCATGGTACCGGGACGTTCAATCCGAACATTATAATACAATTTAGACTTGCAAAATAAGAATAAAGAAATGTAGGCATAACCATTATTTTGTTATCTATTGTCATGTAAGGTAACATTAGGTAAATAGTCCCAATGATGAAATGTTGGTCATCCTGAAACTATTTATCTAACATACACTTGGAATAAAACACGAATAAGGAAAACAACAACGTGAATGTGAACCATTTATTTAAATAATTATATAAACAACAAAAATAATTATGTTAACAATAAAAGTTATAGTTCCTCCTGAGCGTCCTCAACTTCTTGGTGCCCGCAGTACTGGCAATCTGGAGCTGGATATTTCAGTCGGGTTGCCTGCACGACACAAGCGGGTAGAACGACACGACCAGTCTGGGCTCCTCGTGCCGTGCGCGACAGCCAGGTCTTCTGCCTCGGCTGCTGAAACCGCAGCGGGTTACCGCCTCCTGTTCCTCAATCAGCCTCAGCTGCTTTTTACTATATCAGCCATTTCAGCAGCCATATCACCCTATAGCCCAAGACTGGTTGCCCACTGAAGCTAAGCAGGGCTGAGCCTGGTTAGTACCTGGATGGGAGACCTTCTGAGAAAACCATGTTGCTGCTGGAAGCGGTGTTAGTGAGGCCAGCAGGGGGTGCTATCCCTGTGGTCTGTGTGGGTCCTAACACCCCAGTATAGTGATGGGGACACTATACTGTCAAAAATAGCACCGTCCTTCGGATGAGACCTCAAACCGAGGTCCTGATTCACTGTGGTCATTAAAAATCCCAGGATGTCTTTCGAAAGAGTAGGGGTGTAACCCCGACATCCTGGCCAAATTTGCCCCTTGTCCTCTGTCCATCATGGCCTCCTAATCATCCCCATATATACTGATTGGCTTCATCACTGTCTCCACCAGTAAGCTGGTGTGTGGTGAGCGTTCTGGCGCAATATGGCTGCCGTCGCATCATCCAAGTGGATGCTGCACATTGGTGGTGGTTGAGGAGATTCCCCCCCTTCTATGTAAAGCGCTTTGAGTGTCCAGAAAAGCGCTATATAAATGTAATGAATTATTATTATTAATGAATTATTATATTACAGCTCGTAAAGATAGCCACGAAGCAGTCAAGCAGCAGACTTTCAAAATCCTCTTCTTCCATATCATGTTTAGTTCCTTCCGTCATTGTCGTAACTTCCCATCTGGGTCCACAGCGCTTCTTAGCTTAGCTTCCAAACAAGATAGCGGATATTGCTTTTAGTTTCTGCAAGTGAAGTCCCACCCAGTGATCTGTAATAGGTCTGTAGCGTGAGTGGGACCCACTCCCTGGAGAAATGATAAACTTGTGTTTGTAGACTCAACCCATATACAAAGAAATGGGACTTCCTGCTTATAATGACGCAAGATGACAAATTTCACGTAACAATAAGCAGGAACTGTAACATTAAAAATCCTTATTTCTCCCATCTCAGGGGAAAATGAGGGAATAATGCATGACCAGTCAAAAATATGACTGGGTTTCTAACGATACAAAGCTTATTGCAAATGGGTGAAGTGCCCCTTTAAGGACGTTTAGCCGAAGCCCAATCTGTCAAACTGACATCAGAGAATGGCCGTCATTGCAGAGGGGAGGAGCATTTTCAGATTTTGATCAAAGATTACGAAGCCAAAACTTTTTTTTGTGTGGATTGACTTGCACGGATTAATTATTCACCACAAAACTAACTATTTGCGCTAATAAAGTAAATATGGTCAATTTTTATTTCATGTGTACTTTAAGTCACTTTTCGTCACTGATACGGAGCAAATACACTATAATCATACTTATGACTTCGACAGTCTAGTCACCTAAACAGTGTTAATCAAACATCATCAATAACAACAAAAATCTATCTTTTCGTTGACAGACTTGTGTCTAAAATTAAAGTTACCCAATTATAATTTGTTTATGGAGCTGTTACAAACGTCTCGGTTACGTATGGTAACCCTCGTTCCCTGAAGGAGGGAATTGATACGTACACCGTGACCAACGAATAAGATTAAAAAAACCGCAAATTACTGGACTAAATGATTACAGACCTGTCGCTCTCACGTCTGTGGTCATGAAGTCGTTTGAAAGACTGGTGTTGGCCCACCTGAAGGACATCACTGGACCCCTGCTGGATCCCTTTCAGTTTGCTTACAGAGCAAACAGGTCTGTGGATGATGCAGTCAGCATGGGACTGCATTATATCCTGCAACATCTCAACAGACCAGGGACTTATGCAAGGATCCTCTTTGTGGACTTCAGTTCGGCCTTCAATACCATCATGCCTGATCTTCTCACAGCTAAATTGACCCAGCTCTCCATGCCATCCTCGATCTGTCAGTGGATTATCGTGGACTTCAGGAGGACCAGCCCTGCACTCCCCCCACTCACCATAATGAACAGCACTGTGGAAGCAGTGGAGTCATTCAGGTTCCTGGGCACTACCATCTCTCAGGACCTGAAGTGGGACAATCACATTGACTCCATTGTGAAAAAAGGCCAGCAGAGACTGTACTTCCTTCGCCAGCTGAGGAAGTTCAACTTGCCACAGGAGCTGCTGATTCAGTTCTACTCAGCCGTCATTGAGTCTGTTTTATGCACTTCCATCACTGTCTGGTTTGGTTCAGCTACCAAATCAGACATCAGGAGACTACAACGGACAGTCCGGACTGCGGAGAGGATTATTGGTGCCCCCCTGCAAACCCTCCAGGACCTGTACTCTTCCAGATTGAGGAAGAGAGCAAGTAAAATCATCACAGACTCCACTCCTCCTGGACACCACCTGTTTGAACTGTTACCGTCAAGACAGCGACTCAGATCACTGGCCACAAGAACGTCTAGGCACAGGAACATTTTCTTCCCACAGGCCATATCCCTTCTGAACAGTTAACATACCTCCCAAGGCATATGCCTGTAAGTGCAATACTCCCACTGTTTAATGCAATATCTTAAAAATTCAGGTGATATTTATATTTATATATACTATTCAAAATACTGTAAATACTAAACCCAACTGTGACCTCTTATATTTTTTATTTTATAGTATTTTCATATTTTTTATTTTTTATATAATTTGTATACGTTTCTTGTTTTATTTGTATTTATATATGTGCACTGGAAGCTTCATTACCAAGGAAAATTCCTTGTCTGTGCAAGAACACTTGGCAATAAAGCTCTTTCTGATTCTGATTATCGCTAGAGAGGCCAATCTACTTTGAGTGAAACTAAACGAGCCAATGCACATTGGCGTGCAATCATTTGCAACAGCTCTTCTGCCACGCAGCGCGGGTATATAACGAGCAGCAGGTGTGATTGCACTTCAGTTTTTTGCTGAGGAGCCGAGCCAGGAGCTGGCTGCCCCGACGGGTCGCAGCAGATGTGGTGATGGGACGTACGTCTCCATTCCCTCCTTCAGGAAACGAGAGTAACCATACGTAACCAAGGTATTCCCTATCAGTCGGTCACTCTCTGTGTACATTGTGACCAGCAAATAGGAATCCCTACCAAAGCGTCACAGCTGCTGACCTCATCCAGCGTCCCGTGCAAGCCGCTTCTCCCTTCTTGCCTGGAAGGACGACAGGAGAGGGCTTACACAGAGTGTATCTATCACTGTTGTTCCATGATAACCCAAACAGTGAGATCATTGGATAACACTGGGAAAGCGTGCCCTTTCTGTTAGGAAGGAGAACACTGCGGAACCCACATTCTTCCCCGAATGAGTTATGTGGAGATATACATATGGACTAACCCAAAGGTTGTACTGCATAGGAAATACTGGGTGAATTAATCCAAGGGAAAGACACAGGCTTCCGTTTAGGAGCAGCCGTTGAAGAAAGTGGCCGTGAAGCCAGTGAAACCATATGGAGCATACCGAGCGAAGTTACTGCTGCAGGAGCCTCTGAAAGAATTTCAGTGGGACCGCCCTTCGGCCTTTTAACGTATTCAGGCAGTTCAGCACCAACCGAGCGCGCTCCTCTGTGAGGCGTTCCTCTGTGCAAATCGAACTCCATACAGAGAAAAGAGATCCTCTTTACGGGGGAGAGTTTGCTCTTTTCCCAGTTGACCTGAAGATCCAACTGGCGGAGGTGCCTGAGCACGAGGTCCCTGTGTTTGCATAACTGATCTTGAGAGTGTGCTAGTATGAGCCAGTCGTCGAGATAGTTGAGGATGTGAACACCCTGTTCTCTCATTGGAACAAGGGCCCCCTCTGTGACTTTCGTGAAGACACGGGGAAACAGGGACAGCCTGAAGGGCAGGACCTTGTACTGACATGCTCGACCCTCAAACGCAAAGCGCAGAAATGGCCTGCGTCGAGGGAGAATCGAGAGATGAAAGTGCGATCGCTGCAAACCAATCTCGGGGACGGATTCATTTGCAAATGCGTCTCTGCGTAAGCATTTTGAACAGTAGCTTGTGAAAACTCCGATTCACAACTCCCAGGTCAAAGATCGGTCGTAACCCACCGCCTTTCTTGGGTACAATGAAGTAGGGACTGTAATACCCTGACCTCATATCGGCTGGAGGGACCGGCTCTATCGTGTCCTTCGCCAGTAAGACTCCGCTTGCAAGACATAGGCATCGGCTGCTCTCACTGTAGTCGAGTGGATGACCCGAAACTTGGGGGGACGCCGGGCGAACTGAATCGCATAGCCGAGCCTAATGGTGCGAATGAGCCAGCGAGGCGGACTTCAGACGGACGCTAACCAGGCTTACAGAGACGTACAAGAAGGACCAGAGGGACCGTAGGATAGGGAACAACACTTACATATGTCGAGAGTGACCGACTGATAGGGAACAACACTTTTGCTTGTATATGTTGCTTGATTTTGAGATGCATGCTTGTATTGATCCTATTTAGTATAATTATAAAAAAAAAAACTCATACATTTTTCGCTCCACAAACAGACTTCTCATCGGCATGAACCTTCATGTGTTTTTCAGAATTGATGTTGAAGTTTTCACCACACTGATCAAAGATAAATGGTTTTGTTCATTAGATCGGTTTATTATTCATAACTGCATATACTATCAAAACACAATGTGGGAGCTACAAGAAGTAAATTATATGAATAAATCTAATTCAAGAAAGATCTACTCAGAACACGACACATCCTGACAGATTTTGCAAATTTACAACTAAGAAAGAAACAGATAAATATTTACACTGCAAGAATTATTTTCTGAAGCTTCAAACACTCTTTTAGTTCCCTGATCAGACTACAAACAAGTCTTTCTACTTCTCTAAGAATTTCACCAATTTCACAAAGTTAAACAAGATGACATTGTGCTTTTGGGAGCAACTCCATATTTTGTTCAATTCACAACATTTACTTGACAGTATTATACATGAAAACTAAATGTTGCTCATTGTGACGACTTATGCAGGGTTTGAAATGAACTTTTTTACTCACCAGACAATTTGGCTACTCATTTTAAGTTAAAAGTAAAAAGTTACCGGCCATTCATAACTTCTACTAGCCAAAAAGAGAAAAAGAAAAAGCCTAATCATATATATATAATTTGGATTTTATACATTAATTTCTTATTCAAACAAAATGATCTAGCCATCTTCTCCCTTCCTCTGTCATCCTTTTGATTGATTGAAATCTTTAATTCGAACTATTAAAAAGAAAGAAACACAAATGAAATACACAAACGAGTAAGAAAAAAACAAAACAATTATACCAAAAAATACACAAAACACTATTTCAACATAATACTCAACCCATCCTCATCACCAAAAATGTGTTTTAGGTGGACAGATCAATGCAGTAAAAAGAACATAAAAACATTGTAGGATGTTGGAAAATAGCAATGTGTCTTCTGTTAACCAAACGCTTTTTAATCTTCACTATTGCTTCAATGCAAATGAACAAGCGTGCCGTTATTTGTTGCGTAGTGACGTGTGTGTTCAAGTAAGCCAAATATGAGCAGATTCTGTGCAATACGCTGTATTTAATATATCATGAGTTGAGTATTTGCGCTAAATTTGTGCAGATTTGGCTTACACAAACTTCCCCAGCAAAGTGGGTAAACATAATAACCCGCCAAATTGGCAAGTGATTTGACCGCGTTACCCGTCACAGGTTATTTTTACTCGCATTTGGTGTTAATTTCAAACCCTTGACTTATGACATTTCTTTATGTGACTGAGTAAACTACATGAATGTCTAAAACTCTCCCCACAATCAGCGCACTGGTACGGCTTCTCTCCAGTATGAACTCGCTCGTGTACTTGCAGTGTTCCCAACTGAGTGAAACTCTTGTCACAATATGAGCACAAGGTTTTTCTCCCGTATGAATTCTTTGGTGCCGTTTCAGATGGCCAGCTGTAATAAAGCTCTTCCCACAGTCACAACACACATGATCTCTCACTTCATTATGTGATTTCTGGTGCACTTTAAAACTGTTCAGTCGTGAAAAACTCTTTCCACAGAGAGAACACACATAAGGCTTTTCATCTGAATGAACTTTCAGGTGTTTTTTTAGTTGTGATGACGAAATAAAATCTTTTCCACACTGATCACAGTTAAATGGTTTTTCTCCGGAATGAATACGCAGATGAACACTGAGAGTTGACGCTTGAGAAAAGCTCTTCTCACACTGAGAACAGTAATGCGGCTTCTCTCCAGTATGACGTCGCTCATGTTCTTTCAGGGTTCCAGAATGAGTGAAACTCTTTTCACAATATGAGCACTTGTGAGGTCTTTCTCCAGTATGAATTCTTTGGTGCTGTTTCAGATTGCCACCTGTAGTAAATTTATTCCCACAGTCACAGCACACATGATCTCTCACGTCATTATGCGTTTTCTGGTGCAGTTTAAAACTGTTCAGTCGGGAAAATCTCTTTCCACAGTGAGAACACACATAAGGCTTCTCATCTGAATGAACTTTCAGGTGTTGTTTTAGATATGATGCTTGAGAAAAACTCTTTCCACACTGAGTGCAGGTGTGCAGATTTTTGGCTTTTGTTTCTTGAATTTTAAAGTCATGATGTTCCTCCTTAAATTCCTCCAGTTCTTGTCTTTTCTCTTTCACTTCCATTCGATCTAAAATAGACATAAAATTAGAATTAGTTCAAGTGAACCCTGATTTATCCCCTTAAACCCGAAGTGTACCGCCGGCGGTGAGAATGTGAAAATGTCCAAATGTAATGTAATGTATATATATTCTAAAAATGTATAAAGTGTGCTATCAAACAATACCTACCTTTTTACTCTTTTGGAGTTATGAGTCTTTAGTTTTGTGTATGTCACAACTCAATGCCCTCAGGGCTTACGGGTTAATAGCAGAAAGCAACAGAGATCAAGTGTCAGACATTTGATGTGGCAAAGTTTAGTTCTGTCATTCTCTTGCTAATATGATTAAAATGAGTTTGTCAACTGTTATAGCCTACAAGATTATGATTAAAAGTACATAAAAGATGACCATTAAAATTATATAAGCATTTCTATAGAGTTTTTCATTCATTTACTGATTATTATTTCACAGCTACCAAAACAATGAAGAATCAAGAATGAACACCAACCTATTTGTTCCTCAGTATCTTCATGTTTTATTCTGGATGGTTCTGGATCACTCATGTCTTCAATCTCCTCTTTAATAAACTCCATCTTTAACAGTCACACAGATTTCAGCTGCTACTCCTGGAGTTTGTCCTTCTCTTGTAGGATGATGGGAATATTCCCAGTATTTATTGGTGAATTGTTGTGGGATGGACACCAGATCTGCCAAATTCAAGGAGAAGTTACTGAATTACTTTACTTACATTTAAATTAATTGAACATGTCTGTTTTCTGATAGAAATATCGGAAATTTGGATGCAGTTGCATTTACAAAAAGGTTTGTTTAATTTGCAGTTTGTTGTTTATACAGACATTTTATTTCAACATATTTCAGTCTATTTTTAGTTACTCATCTCAGTAGGCTATAGCAATATAGTTAGGATGTGTTCATGAAAAAATAACATGTTTACTAATGTAGGTTCGAGAGTGAACGAATGGCACAGATGCGCGCTGTAGTAAACAACAGCGCATTGCCTCTGATCATTTGTGTTCGAATAGTGCGCGCTCTCCGTGGGCGTGTCACATTAACACTTAATGAGCTGAAAAGAAAAAGACTGACATCTCTCACTTTTCATACAGATTACATAAACTGAGAATATTTGTTGTTATATAAATTACTTCATTTAAAAGAAGAGAATTCAAGCTTCATAAAGAAAAATCTCTCGGTGCCTGTATGACAATTATTTGCGGTGTTACAGTTAGGGATGCACCGATCCGATACTCAGTATCGGTATCGGCTCCGATACTGCCATTTTTGCCGGATCGGGTATCGATCAGACGAGGCCGATCCAAATCCGATATTGTGCGCATACTATTCTGTGTTATTATTAAGCCCCACAAAAACATTATAAAGCACCATAAAGTTTTCGTGCACTATATTACAAGTGTTCTGAAGCCATTATAGTATAATGTGAGATAGAAATGAACATTTAAGTAATTAAATTCAAGATTACGCAAACTTTTCCATCCGCTGCGGCTGTCACTCATTCTTCATTCAGTATTCAGCGTCGCGTTCGGTTACGACAGTCAACATGATGAAACCCTCTCCAGGATGATTCAGTGTTACTATTATTATACTTGATCTGTAGATAAAGGTCTATGGTTTCGCATAAAACAACTTTATCTTGTTGGACTTTATTGCTGTAACGTTAACTTAATCATGTTTCTACCTGGTGTCTGTTAGATCACAACACTAGAGTAGAGTCCACTATAATTGTTCTTCACGCGCACAGTAACTAAAATTTAAAACTGTTAAAATAAAAGGCTCAAACTATTGCATAGATAGATACTGTATAATACACTACGCATCAATATGTCTTTCGTTTGTGCTTTGAACTTTTCAATGCAGACTCGACGCGCTGTGACTCCGTGTTGCTTCAAGCGCATCATTCTGCGGTCGGGATGCGCATAAGCGCTTTGTGCCGCCTTTCATATCATAATACAGTGACGCAATGAAAGATTATTAATGGCCTTTCTTGTTCTTTCCTATCTATCATATGTTGCTGCCTCATTAAACAGGTGTGCTATACATTTAAAACATGTCTCAATTGTATAGTAGCCTATAGCTAGGCTATATATAAAATAATTTATCTTTTTGATTTTTGTTATCTTGTTTTTCATGAATGTATTTTACAATACAAAGAGCAATGTGTAACGTTTTACCAGATTTATTGTTACACTTATTGTCTCTTATTTGTTTTTTTCACTAAATGTTCAGATTTTATACAATTATTGTGGACTTATGATTCTTCTAGACTAAATTTTACTGCTGAATTATTCACTAATCTAGTTTATAAAAGCATTTTTGTCATAGATTATGATCATAGATTTTTTTAATTTGTTTTTCTTTATAATGAAGTTGTCTGTATTAAGTAGATTGTGCTTAACACACAAAAGAGTGATTATCAGTTAAACACACAGAGAGTTACTACTTAATTTAAAAAAAAAACTGTGTTACTCAGAATTTTTGGTATCGGATCGGATCGATTCTGAAAAAAGTGGTATCGGTGCATCCCTAGTTACAGTTAATTTTCGGACGCGTTTCAAAATAGACTTCACTGACAGAGAGAAGGCAAAACTCGCATCATGTTTATTTTTCTTTATTTGACAAAAAGCACAACACTTTGTTTTTATTGCGAGTATACACAAAAAAATAGACACTTAACAAGATAGATGATGTATAACACTTATATGTAAGATCAAAATCAACAGAGTATTTTGAGACTCTTTTGCACTGATAAGAAAAAAAAGCGAGCTGGTCACGCGGCGTGACCGCCGACCCCAGGGGGTTAATGCTTGTCCAACATCTGAGAGAAATAAGACCACCAAGTTTAACTGAGCTGCTGAAAAGCCACTATTGTTTCCAATAGTTCCCTGTTTTCACCTCATTTACAGGGCTCGATAAAACCACCATCCACCCTTACCATCCCCTGTTAGATTAACAGTGTTGTGTATTATGTTAAACTTAACATGTAAATAAAATGTTAAAATTATCTATAATTAACAAACTATATATAACAGCGATGGACCAATCAGAACTCAATATTGTAACGCCCTGCGCACAGTTATGCCAGAGCTCTGAATCAAGCAATCTTTTATAATTTTTCGCAGCTTTTGTTGTGTTGAGCTATTTCAATTACTTTTGGTTCATTGCAACCAGCTGAACGTCTGTACATTTTGCAAATAAACTTGATTTGCAATGGGGGTTGAATCATTTTGATTGCAACTGTAGCTAATCTTGCCCTTCATGACAACTGTGAGGGGGGTGAATTTTTTTATGACTCATCCATTAAAATTATATTAAGCCTTAAAGTTCTGCATAATTAAGGGCGTGGCCACTTGAGTGACAGGTGGATTGCAGCTGCTGTCACTGCTAGCCATTTGTCTGCTGTCTGTTAGCGTCACGTCACCTCAGCTAATCCCGCCTTGAGGCCCATTTTCGTTTATCCGAGAGTGACGCGCTACCAAGATGGCAAAAACCGGCTCCGCCCACTTTGGGCTTCAAAAATGTTCTTCAGAAACCTACGGGTGATGTCACGGACACTACGTCCTAATTTTTTTACAGTCTATGTTTTTTTTATTTTGTTTTTTTTTATTAACTTTTATTGAGAAAGCACGTTGAATTTTACAATTGTTTGACGTGAAGTACATTACGTTGCTTTACCATTTTTAACTTTCTAATACAGGGACATCAGACCTCAGGTGAGGGTGACGGGGTAACCAAATTACTTCCATATTATTTATGTTATTCATTTACACTTTTACATCTGTGCACAATTAGTAAGAAGCAGCAGTGTTTACAAAAAATTGGATCTAATCGGCTTAACATATTCCGTCCACTTGGACCATATCCTATAGAAAGTTTCCCACTGCACTTTGAGTGAAAAGGACAGTTTTTCCATTGTGTAGATCTCTTGCACAATGTTTATCCAGTCCTCAGTTGTTGGTGGTTCTAGTTTGAGAAGTTTGCCAAATCTAGTTTGGTTCTCTCCTTGTTAGAGCCTTTTTACTTGCTGCCAATAAGATGTATAGAAGTTTCTTGTCCTTCAAGTCCAATTTATCCATTGATATATTACTTAGATATAGGGTTTCAAAAGTAGATGGAAAAACGAATGCAAAAACCTTCTGTATATGCTCATGGATTCTAGACCAATACTGAGAAATAACATTAGTAGTTCTAAAAAATGTGGAAATGGTTGGCACTTTTACTTACAATATAATACTAACAGGTACAGCAAGGAGAGGCAGAAGGTACACACACACTAAATACGACGTAGATTGGACAAGGACTGATAGGACCATAGATATCCATAATAAAGGCTAGATGTCTCGTCCGCGCTGCTGGCCAATGGAGGTTGACGTCCGCACCTGGTGGCCATCTTGTCACAGGCAGTTCGCTCACTCGTAACATTGTGTTTTAATGGTGCATGCACTTTTTAAATAACCATAACTTGCTCAATTTTCTACCGATTTTCAAACGGTTTGGTTTGTTAGAAACGTCAGAGATGTAGTTATCACACTGTATACTTATGAATAATAAGTGTATAAATAAATAAATAATCATCCAGAATTATAGCCACGTTAATAACGTTTGTAAGAAACCAAACCGTTTGTAAATCCGTCAAGATTTCAACGAGATAAGACTATTTGTGTTCGTGCTGATCACTCATCTTACATCAGGTACCACAGAGCCTGTCAGAAAGACATCTAGCCTTTATTATGGATATCTATGGATAGGACAGGCAGAACTTAAATACAAACACAAATTACACTGATTAACAGAACACAGGTGAGACAGATGACGATGATGACTAAACAGGTGATACAACTGAACTTATAATGACAGTAACCACAGAACAAAGGAGTTGCAGGAAAAGAACAAAGGCAAACAGGACCCAATCAAAACTCAAACTGAAAGTCCAAACAAACGTTGACATGTGACACATTTGGAACTCATTTATTGAGTTATTTTTTATAAAAAATATAGGCCTATGTCGATAATGATTAAACACTTCAGTGCCCTCCAAATGCATAATTTTCGGTAGTTTGATATCAATCATTTAATGAATAATGTCTATATTTTTCTACTCTTTAACAGGGCTCTACAGTGCGACAATTTTGCTCGCATATGCCCCTAAAAATCGATACGTGCGAACCGGAAAAATGATTTACGGGCACAATGTTGTAACTACAACCTACCATAATCGGAAACGAGACGATAACTAAATAAAAACTAGTTTTGAATGACAAAAACTATGACGAAAATCTATTGACATTTTCATCAATAGACAAAACTAGACAAAAATGTTAGATAGTGACGATTTGGGAAGCGATCCAGTCAGAACTGATGTCCTGCATTTGTGGCAGATGCGCATTTTTGTACTGTAACTGATCTACCCAGCGAAACACGGGTTGACATGCGCTGCATGTCTCATAAAACGTTAAAAACTGTAAACGTCTGGGAGAATGAGTAGAGCAGACATATAGATCTGAATAAGAGTGACGACGCAAAAAAGAGCTCTATTTGGTTTGGTTTTCCGTGCGCACAGGGCCGTCCATAAGGGGGGATAAAGGGGAACGTTTTCTGGGGCCCAGCCGCTAGGGGGGGCCCATGCAGTCCAGCAATAATTATGTTCATTCTAAATATAAACAGGTTACCATATTTTATTTTGAACCAAAAAAGCACCATTCGTTTTTGAAAAAGTGAGAAAAAAATGCATTTTATTTAATGCTGCTTGAGTAAAATGTAGCCTGTGTCATAATGAAACACCCCTCTCCTGAAAATGGTCTGAGCAGGCTATTTTTTTTTTTTTTTTTTTTTTTTACGTAACGTAACGTCAAAAACGCCAGTGCTTCGCGCCAGTTTGCGGTCAGCAAAGTGACATGAACAAAATAATTATTAGCTATTGTAGTAGCCTACATTTAGTTGGTATGCCAGGTATGTAGTACTCGAGTATATTTCTAATAAAAAAAAAACTTTTACTTCGATACGTTGGGCGACATTCCTCTCGTTACTTTATTTTAATGCAATACGTGTTAAATGCGTAGTTTATTCCAAGCGCGCTGTATCTTTTTTCTGGGCATGAGTGATGCTCAATTCACAAATGAATCACTCTTTTGAGTCGATTCTGTTCAAAGACTTCATCAAACAAGTTGGCAGATCTGTCTAAATCGGTTCGCGAATCAGTTTGAATTATCTGTTCGGTTCCTGCACGCACTGAATCGTCTGAAGCGCTTTCAATTCACAGTTGACTCGAAGTTGTCTAACAGGAAGATTTAAGAACATCACAAGCGTTGGATGAATCGGCCGTGGACTACAGTACAGTAAAGTGAGAGCAAATTTTCAAATGCATCGTATTGTTTGCCAGCGTCAGCGATAAAGATTTTTATTAGTTGAACATCTTCTTATGCTGTCTGTGAATTAATGATTCCACAGGACGATACAATCGATTTCATTTCATTCGGGTAATACATTTTACAACCAAACAGATTATTACGCCACGATAGCACTACTACAAAGTATGACATCACCTGTTTTTTGGACATATTAAATGTATGAATTAGTGTACTCATAAATCTTAATTGTTCTTACCTTGAAATGTTTAAGTACAAAATACAATTAGCCAGTTCTGCTTACTTAAACTTTGAATTTCATAACTTGAGGCAATCGATTGGTAAAACACCTTTTTTCGAAGGCTTGATTGTGTTTGTGGGGTGCACTGTAACGTTTTCATGCTTCATTTGTTACTTTACAGATGTTGTTTATGCTCAAACAGCAACATTACACACTAACTAAAGTTAGAAAAGTGAAATGATATTCAACCACCCCTTTAAATGTTTTGAGTTTTGCCAACTTATTCGGGTTTACAGTGCAGATCGTTTGTTAACCTTGGTGTGTGTGTGTGTGTGTACCAATGTAGCCCCCATCACTGAGTAAGTCTCTCTCAGTCAAATGTATGTTAATGAGAGAGATAGAGAGATAGATAGAGAGAGAGAGAGAGAGAGAGAGAGAGAGAGAGAGAGAGAGAGAGAGAGAGCACACGCATGATATGAGTAGCCTAGCAGATTTGGGGAGGGCCCATTCACTGGACCTTTTCAGGGGCCCAGTCATTTCTGTGGGCGGGCCTGCGTGTGCACACACCCGACCCGAAGCGTGCAGCCATGCACAGACACATACAGCCGCGCGAGTAGCCTACTGAATTGAGCTCTCATTCGTGTCTGAATGAAATGTCCGTTTTGGAGAGTATTCACGTAAACTGTGTCGGTTAAGTCTTAAACAGTTTTGAGTGTATCGGATGTGCATCAGTGCAATTGGATCCGCATGTAATTGGACATGATCCGACGTCTTAAAGTGACAGTGAGTAATAAACCTAATGCAGTCTGTGTCCTTAATATTGATCAAGCAACAAAAGAAAAAGAGAAAAGCATTCACTGCTCGTTAATAGCTTTAATAAGGATTCATTATATTTAATTCATATAAATAAATATGCCTGCTGCTTGAAATAATAAAGAATGATGTATGCAAGTAGTTATAAAGAATACATATATCATTCATTGAAAGAAGACTATTCTGCTTTAGGAAAAGTGGTTTTATTTAATTAAGATATTTTTTTAAGTCACAGTAGTTAAATCTGTATATGTATTGCATGTTCAAATTTAAAATCATTCATATTAACAGGTTAATAGATGTTTTCTCCGGGAGTATATGGGTTTGGAAATTTTAGAGAAATTCTAAATTAATGCATTACAATTGAACTAAACCCATTATATTTTAGTAATCTGAATTGCTTGTTTTAGTCGACGAAATTCAATTAGATTTTAGTCGACTAAATCTACTACAGTAGATACTAATACTAGTAAATACTAATACACTCATTTAAACTAGTTTCTCCTCCATGTTGTGGAAAGAGCCTCTGCAGTGAAAGATTCAGATTCACAGGTGTGCCGATGTGCTCCTCCTCCTGAGAGCAACACGTTCCCCTTGTTCTGTTTTACTAAAGTGATTGTAAAGTGTGATTTATAATTCTGCATCAAATCGACGGTTTCACACCATTGTTGAACACAAAGAGAAGGAGCACACACATAGTGTATATATATAATAAATAGTTTGTTAAACTCTGTTAAATGAAAAATTTTCACTGCGCTCCAAAATTTCTTTGTGTGCTCCAACATTTTTTCATTTAGGAGCACATGTGCTCCTTGGGAAAAACCTTAGCGTAGAACCCTGTTTAATACAATATATAAAAAGTTTAAGGTACAGGAGCACAATATATTCATATTCTGCATAATTGGACATTTTTAAATAAACGTTTTAAAAAACTTTTAAATAAAGTTTTAGGGCTGTTCGATATGATTAGTGGTTAGAGTTGGTTACCAAAACCGGGCACCGATATCCAGCACCCAAGTAACCGGTATGTAACCGGACCGAATCAAAACGCAGATTTCGGTTCCTCATTTCGGTGCCACTTAAATGCCTCAGCCGTCGGTTGAAATATCTGCCCTCTGGTTCTCCAAAACGGATGTAAGAAACATCATCACTGCATGTGATTGCTAGTTAATCCTTTGACATGTACGATCGTTCAACACCGGTGTGCTTAATGTTCAGATCAACTTCTAATTATCTAGTATCGATTTAGCACTGGTATCGAAAAAAACCCAAACGATTATGAAGGTATTTTTGGTGCAAAACTACTGAACGCCTGTGACGGTGAAATTTGTAGTTGTAGAGAATATCCACACATGTGTATCAGTAAATTTGAAGTCACAGAGAGAAATGCATTAAGAGTTGCAAACTTGTAGACTTTTTTTTCTCTCCCACAAACACAACACAACAGTTACACCCTCTCAAATTCTTCATTGCAGGTGCACAAATCCTATTCTACAAATCACAAATTAATAAACTCGTGCGCTCACATTTTTGCTACAATTGCTGCAGTGAATATGGTGCAAAAAGCATTTAAACAACCGCATCAAAACATGTGAAGTCACAGAGAAATTTTGCTCATCCGCAAATCAGTATGTGAATTCATCCAATGAGAGTTGCACACTTGTAGAATATTATGTATATTATCTCACAAATATCTTGTATATTTTTCTAGCAAAAACACAAGTACATAACTACAGCTGCTTGAATCTGCAGCGACGAATCTCAAACACTGTTTTTCGCTTTCAAGTGACAAGTTTCGCGCGCTCTCCCTTTTGCACCATATATCTCGTTAAATGTGGAGCAAAACTGACTTGTGCATCTGTAGAGGAAATAAGTGTTGCTGTGATCATTCAGGTGTTCTGGAATTTCTGGTTTTACAGTAAAAGTGGAACCTGTGATATTTTTTTGTACATTTATATTTTGTTTGTAAAAAAAAAATATTTTTTTATTGCAGTGACATTCAACAAATGACAACAAAAGAGTTTTAAATCATTGCAATGTACAAAGGAAAAGTACAACGAAATGAACGAGTTGAAGTTTGATGTACTTTATAGGCCTACACGAAGTGAATGCCTGCAATCATTCAGTCATTAAATAATGCAAAAAAACGTGTAAACTAATAAAAACATGATGAACTTTATGAAATGATGCACAAGTTTAAGTTCGCGCTGAAACTATATTTACCTTTTTTTAAATAACCCATTAAACCTGCTGGGAAACAAGGAGTGAACCTCTGATACCCCTTTTCCACCAAAGCATTTTGAGAGCCGGTTCGGAGCCGGTGCCTGCGCGCGAACCAGTTCTTTGTGTTTCGACAGCCAAAGAACCGGTTCTCGGCCAGGAAAACTGGTTCCAAAGCGGCACCAACTCTTTGCTGGACTAGAACCGTTCTTTTACCACGTCATGCTTACGTCGGGGGCTGGGGGCGGGTTTAGATGTGTTCTAAACATCTTTTCTGACCATAATATAGGATCGCAAAGCCCGGAACATTTGCAGAAACACAATGTAGTCCGCCTTTGTAATTGTTATGGTTGAAGTTGGCGCAAGCGTTTCTATTTTTTTATTTTTTTGAAAACATTATAACTAAGCAAAGAAGAAAACAGTCACAATATAGAACAAATAAATGGAAAGGGAAAAAAAAGACACAAAACAGGGGTACATAACTAATCAGAAAAGATTACATATAAAAGGAAAAGATTAAAAGACTTACATATTTCAATTGTTTTTGAAGCCTTCTTGGTACACGAGTTAGAGATAATCCCAAAGTAATGTTGTACTTGCAAGCGTTTCTAGCTAAGACGTATGGCGACGTACACAGTGACGTAACGACGCCGTTCGCTGGGCGCTCTAGTCAGTGGAAAAACAAACAAGTTCTGAAAAGGTTCGCAAGTTGAACCAACTCCGAACCAACTTTGAACCAGCACCAGTTCCGAACCAGTTCTTTTTTGGTGGAAAAGGGGTATGAGTGAACTAAAATGAGCGAGCAGTTCCACGCGCATGCCCGGGAAACTCATGAACAGTGATGGGAATAACGGCGTTATAAATAACGCCGTTACTAACGGCATTACTTTTTCCAGTAACGAGTAATCTAATTGATTACTCTTCTAATCTTAATAACGCCGTTACCGTTACTGCCAAAAAATGCGGCGCGTTACTATAACTGATGAAGCTGTTTTTTTTTCATCAGACCAACTAGATCTCTGAGTGAGAGGCAAATACTTTTTTTACTGTTCTTCCTTGGTTAGTGGGCAGAGCACGAGACAAGCGCATAAATGCTGACGATTGACTATAAGGTAGAGTAAAATGTCATTGTAAGCCAATCAGAGGTAGAGTTGGGCGGGTGTTCGAAAGCACGCATAGTAGTGATGGGCATTCGGCTCTTTTGACTCAGCTCACTGAAAAGAGCCGGCTCTTTTGGCTCACAAACGGCTCTTTAAATGACTTTGACTATAATATTTCAATTTGTATTACATAATTATTTAATTTCTATAGGCTAAATTTGTAAAAATAGAGTCGGCTCTTCAGATATGCGAGCCAGCTCCCAACGTTCACCTAAAAGAGCCGGCTCTTAGAGTCGGCTCATTCGCGAATCGCGAACGACCCATCAAAAGCTCATTCGCGAACGAGTCGATCCATCATCACTAACGCTCATTCGCGAACGACCCATCATCACTAACGGCTAACGCTCATGAATTGCGAACGACCCATCATAACGCATAGTCGGGCAGGACAGGACACACAAGGAACAACACAAGCCAGTCAGTCAACGAGAGACAGGTATGGCGACGAGCTTAACAAGCTTAATTTAATTTTGCCCAGTTGTGGCCTGTTGAGGGGCAATAAATATCAAAATTTCCAAAACATCTATTGTGTTATTTGCATTGATCCACTATATAAACATAATATCTACATACATGGCGTTTGATTGGAGGCTAGTCTCACTTTGTCCCACAGCAACATTTTTTTTTTTAGATGCGTGTACAATGTTTCATGTTTCTGTTAATAATGTATTGTATTAAGTGTCCATTTCATTATAATATTCAAATTTATCATAAATAATTGAACATGCACATGTATTTTAAGTTCCGTTAAAGAAGGGTAGAGGTGGGGTCACATTTGAGCATTTAAAATTTAATTTTACTTGAAAGTAACGCAATAGTTACTTTCATAAGTTACTAGTTACTTTTAAAATTTGTAACTGAGTTACTAATTTAGTTACTTTTTGGAAGAAGTAACTAGTAACTGTAACTAATTACTTTTTAAAAGTAACTTGCCCAACACTGCTCATGAATATTAATGTTGGCTCCGCCCACTGCCTCTACAGATGCACAAGTCAGTTTTGCTCCACATTTAACGAGATATATGGTGCAAAAGGGAGAGCGCGTGAAACTTGTCACTTGAAAGCGAAAAACAGTGCTTGAGATTCGTCACAGCAGATTCAAGCAGCTGTAGTTATGTACTTGTGTTAGTGCTAGAAAAATATACAAGATATTTGTGAGAAAATATTCTACAAGTGTGCAACTCTCATTGGATGAATTCACATACTGATTTGCGGATGAGCAAAATTTCTCTGTGACTTCACATGTTTTGATGCGGGTGTTTAAATGCGTTTTGCACCATATTCACTGCAGCAATTGTAGCAAAAATGTGAGCGCACGAGTTTATTAATTTGTGATTTGTAGAATAGGATTTGTGCACCTGCAATGAAGAATTTGAGAGGGTGTAACTGTTGTGTTGTGTTTGTGGGAGAGAAAAAAAAGTCTACAAGTTTGCAACTCTTAATGCATTTCTCTCTGTGACTTCAAATTTACTGATACACATGTGTGGCTATTCTCTACAACTACAAATTTCACCGTCACAGGCGCTCAGTAGTTTTGCACCAAAAATACCTTCATAAACGATACCCAACCCTATTAGTGGTTGACCGATATATCGGCCAATATTTTACATTTTTAAAATATAGGCATCGGCCGAAACGTTTTTCTGATTGGCCGATGTGTTGGAAGCGGGACTTTCATATTGACGGTTGTGTGCTCTTCATAAAAACACTCTGAGACACGGCGACCGGCGGCGCTGCTAATATTTCCATAAACATAGGAAAATATTTTGGATTAGGCTAATATCATGTTGCCATAGGGGGCCGTTCACATGCAAATTTGCAATTTCAAATGAAGGCGCGCGGCAATAGAAGCGACGTGGCACGCTTGTTTTTTCCAGGTGCCCCTCTGTTCATGGTTGCATAGCAACGACAGACCGCAGGAGATAGCCGCAGGAGAGCTTGTGGAAAGACGGAGAAAGCGGTGCGAACTGCGCTCTCCATGATCATGAGGAAGAATCTGCAAAGAATTAATTGATTTCTAGCCCTTGCATTAGCTTTACTACTAGATACTGTACATTTATGGAGATGAGAAATAAAAAGCCGCCCTGTACAGCTATGATCAGCTGTTCGGCCGAGCTTTCTATGTTGTTATGGAAAGGCTGAAGCTGATCGATTGGTTTTTGTCACATGACCTGTTGAGATGAGATGTTGTGATGTTTTCATCTCGCCGAGGCATAGCCTTTCTTGTCTTTTATTTTACAGAAGCACAACGTTTTCTTATTGTGAGTTTAGACAAATAAAAGTAGTTGTGAATGATGTATTCTTTTCTGTATGACCAGAAATGATAGAGTATTTTAAGTTGTTTCCACTGTTGATAGAAAAATGCAAGTGTTCGCCTGGCACCTCCGTGCCATGCAGCAAGCGCACTCCACACTCCGCACAAACACTTATGCGTAGGGTTGCCAACTTCAGAAAAGAAAAATGCGGGACAATCGTAGTTCTTTACAGGTAAATAAGGGACACTCAAAATATTTGTACTGTATCACACAGTAGATGTCATTTCTGTCACGGAATGGGTTGATGAAAGGAGCGAGGACTCAAGTGCAGGAACTATGGGTATTTATTAAGTGGTAGCATATAAATTAATCAGAAATACAAACAAGAACTCCCCGTTACTATAATGTTACAAAAGCTTTTTTTTTTATTTTTTGGATAAATCTACTTTGAACCTTCATCAAAGAATCCTGCCTCTTTTTTCTTTTTTTAAACATTAATAATAATCAGAAATGTTTCTTGGGCAGCAAATCACATCAGCATATTATTCCCTCAGGAAGATTTCATGTTTTCTTGCGTGGCTGGATGTTGGACTCATGAACAATAATCACGTTGTTTGAAGTCACTAAAACTGATTTGCCTAAATCAAAACCCGGCCAGGCAGTAAAACGGATTTGCCGTTAGCGCGAGTCTGGATCAAACCGGGGGCGACCAGACAGCAGAGGATTCTTTTCGCAAATCAAACAATGATTTGTCCAAAAAGAATAATTAATTCTCAATTTAGAGTTTGTTATGCGTATATGGTCTGATGCGCGTGAGTGTGGGCTGTGATTGGATGATGACCGGTGTTGTGCGTGTTGCTGTTGTATCGGTCAGTGGTTAGATCAGCGTAACAGTCTATTTAATCGGGACAAGGGAGGTCCTGTACGGGACGTCCCGGCTAATTCGGGACAGTTGGCAACCCTAGATATGCGTCAAAATCTTGTGTTTATTTGTGATAATCTTAGCCCTGTATTATTATTGTCTAACTTGTATTATGACTGACATTTGACGAATTGCTTTGTTCTTTTTTTGGAAAAAAGCGTCTTCTAAATATGTAGCCTAAATGTAATAATAATAAGGATAATTATTATTATTTGCGTTTATAACTATAAATTAGTTCACTGAAGACAGTAATATGTTTGTCATAAAATAATTTATGAATGTTTTATTTTTATATAACCTAACCTTTTACAGTTTTGGAAATGTGTTTGTATTATAATTCTTTTTTATATGTGAAGTCTTTTTTTGCTCTATTATATTGAGCTTTTTCCTCTCCAAAAAATGGACTTTAAAGATACAAGTGAATGTCGTTTTTTAGAAAATTTGAGAAATTATCCATTTTAAAAAATTAAGTTTAAACACAATGCAATGCATCCCTCACCTAAACAGGTGGCCTGGTTGAATCATCCAGCACAGACTGGGGGAGGGGGTCACAAATCCGTGAGTACAGTTTACAAACCCGTGGGAACGGATTGCGAAAGCGTGGGCACGGTTTATGAATTTGTGGGTACAGATTGCAAAAACTGAGAGCGCGGATAAGGAACTCGTGGGTACAGTTTATTAATCCGTGGGCACGATTTGTTAAACCGAGGGAACAGTTTAAGTATTCGTGAGTAAAGTTTATAAACTGAGGAGACAGATTGCAAAACCCCCACAGGTGTGACTTGCCGGGCTCCATACTACGTGAATATAAAACCCAGTTGAATATAAAAAAAGTGCAGTTCAAATGTTACTCCCGCTCGTCATCGGTAGCTGTCACAGCTGCTAGGCGACAAGAACAATCATCCGTCGTTTTTTTTTAAATAAAAATGCTGTTGTCACAGGCGCGCAATGACTTATGGGGTAGGATAGGCCGCTACGGATCCATTTATGGATCCTTCCTTTCACGGGAAAACGAAGGGTGCATTTGGCGTCGCTTTTGAATCAGGGTAGCCTTCGTCACACCGTGATGATGCAACCGGCCTTCGAATACGGCCTTCGAAGGGTGGAGAATTGAATTGGGACTTCCTTCATCGCGCCGCCGTGACGCAATCGTCCTTCAAATGTGGCCATTGGAGATGCAGCCTTTGAATTGGGACATCCTTCGTCGTGCCGCTGTGACGCAATCGGCCTTCAAATGTGGCCATTGGAGATGCAGCCTTTGAATTGGGACATCCTTCGTCGTGCCGCTGTGACGCAATCGGCCTTTAAATACGGCCTTCGGAGGATATAACCTTCACATTGGGACACAGCTAGAGTGTGTCTGCGCACGAGCGACAGTGCGCAAAAGAGACCGAGTGTGTCTGTGTGCGAGAGAGACTGAGTGTGTCTGAGCATTAGTAAATTGGTATACTGCATAGTAATATATAATTACTATATAAGAGGCATGGAAGTTCGATATATAAATATAAATAAAAACAACAATTAAATTCTTACCACTGAATTAGCAGACTGTGATTTGAATCAGATGAAAACACTTTCTTGTCTGTCCCAAGTACCACTACAAGGGGAATATTTTTTCCACAATTTCCAGCACTGAATTTTTCAATCTTTACTCTAAATGACTCAGAGAAACTTCACTATATGCTCGGAAAGGATGAGCTGCAAAATACCTTACACACCATAGGAGGTGGTCAATCGTATTGTATTTGTAAAAACAATTGTATTTGTTTTTTTATATTATTTTATATTGTATTTATATTTTATATACATTGTATTTATAATTAATATTAGGATAGACTAGAGATATTATCTTCTGTTATAATTATTATTATTGCTATGATATTGCTATATTATTGCTATATGCGCAAGACTTGTCTTTTCTGTGCATTTGCTTGTCAAATGTCAAACATTTTGTTAAAGATTATAACATCTTTGACAAAAAACAAAACACAACTTTGTGAGTGTGTGCATCTGTGAGTGTGAGAGTTTGTGAGTGTGTGCATCTGTGAGTGTAAGAGTTTGTGAGTGTGTGCATCTGTGAGTGTGAGAGTTTGTGAGTGTGTGCGAGTGTAGTGTAGTGTAGAGAACAAGTTCTGACGTTCAAACAAATCCTGTTAAAGGGGACATATCATGCTTTTAAATCGTTACATATAAATCATACATTTGTGGTCTATATAAAGCGGAACTGCAATGCTTGGGTCTGAATTCCTCATTATTATAGCTCCACAGGCCCCTTTTCTACCCCTTTTCTGATGTGCGTCTGAAAGCAATTCGTTTTGGTGCGGTCTCTTTAAATGCAAATGAGACACTTCATACCCCGCCCCCTCTCCAGGTTGCAGAGGTGACACTCGTTTCAACTCCACCCCGTTCGGCCATTTTTGTAGTTTGATAGCAGATACGATTATCTAGCGCAGAGGTCTTCAGTCCTGCTCCTGGAGGGCCACTGTCCTGCAGAGTTTAGTTCCAACCCTAATCAAACACACCTGAATCAGCTCATCAAGCTCTTCAGGATCGCTTGAATATACAAAGGCAGGTGTGCTGAAGCAGGTTGGAACTAAACTCTGCAGGACAGTGGCCCTCCAGGAGCAGGATTGAAGACCTCTGATCTAGCGGCACAGAAACTTTTTATTCACACGTTATTAACAAAATGTCAACAATGGAAGACTTGTCCATCAAGCCTTACATGTTCGAGCCAGAGCCGGACCCGGGCTGAGATGAAAATGAAGACGACTAACCTGCAGAACAAGGTCTTCATATGGATGTATCGCAGTGGTATATTACTGTATTTACAGTAACCTCTCCATCCATGCCCACTACTACAATTCTGCATGTTTTATTCATCTTGTTAAAACAAGCACACTAACAAGACAAATGACTAACGTTACGGCCTAATCTTATCACTAAAAATCTGTATTGATAATATGCTACGTTTAGAAAAGCATCCGAAAGCACAGCAGCTAAATGACCATTGTCATGATGAAACTCAACAACAGTAATACTGCTACAGACATGTACTTTAAAAAAAAGGGAGACAAAGGTACTGCTAAACCATGACCACCGTGTGTTTAAAGCAAAGTACTTTATTTTTATTAACGTTATTTACAGCTTACCGAAGTGCTCTGTTCGTCGTCTCCAAAGATAGAAGGCATTGACCCCTCAATCAGATGAAGTCTATCGGCAAATCCTTCTTTACTGGCGGAGGTTGCTGAAGTAGTTATCATTGAAGTGCTTTGCGCACACAAAAATGACTTTACCCACAGATGTGGGTACATTTCCATGAAAAATAAAACTCAACCAGGCACTTCGAAGAGGTTCTGATGCTGGGAGACGGTGTAATGAAGCGTGTGGGTTAGGGCTGCACGATGTGTCATTTTAACATTGATATCGCGATGTGCACATCCACGATAGTCACATCGCAGGATGTTGCGATGTAGAGGGATCGTAGTTGATCGTGATTCATGATCAGTACGGGCCAGCAGCTCCCCGGCCCGTAACGCTTGCGATTCGCGGATTAATTGCAAAGTTTAACCATCATATAGTGAAAGTTTATCATTTGTATGTGTTTTTAAGTCCTGTTTAAACATCAAGCGTAAAAAGACTGGAACTTGCGCGTTGTTTTCTCTGAGCCGGGCAGACAAAAGATTAGTGGTCTTTCTCTTATTTCTGAGCGAACATGAGAATTCAAAATAAAGTCAGATTGCCCTTCCTGCATTGAACATTTTTTGACGGCCGCCAAAGCGTATTTTTGTCCCGCCAACGCCTTATTTGACCGGTGAGTGATAGATGACTGACTGCAGCGCTTGTTAAACTGAGAGAGCGAGCAGATAGAGAGAGAGCCCCGGTCGTGCGCGCGCGCTCTCTCACCGTCTTCAAACTGTCTTGCTCTCTCTCCTCCCTCGCGCATATTAATGAATTGAGTTGACTGAATATCTTTGAGAATACACAATGGTAAAAGGTCGGAAGAACGAAGTTTCACGTGAAGCATTCGGATATATTTTTTTCCTGAACTACTGGTTGTGAATTGTGCTAACAAAAAATCTTCTCTGAAAAGCGTTCCACACATTCAGATAAACCACACTTTCAATAAACAAAACAAAACAAAAATCTATCCAGTGATGAAATGTTTTCTGTGTTGAGACCAATCTAGTGCGATGTCCTAAACTGCCGGGATAATCACACAACGTGTGCCGTGGTCCGTTGATGACACGTCCGATTCGCGAACTAATGACTCATTTGAACCGATTCACTTTAATGAATGGTCAAAACAACTGATCTGTCCAACACTGAACTCACGAGACATAACAAATTGGTAACACTTTACAATAAGGTTCCATTTATTAAACTCTAGTTAACTACATTAGTTAACTATAATAGTTGGTATGCAGATTTACTCCATTACAAAATCACCCCAGTCATTCAGATGATTCATTCTTTCCAAAGAGAGCTAATAAAGTCATCTGGTGAAATTGTTTTCATATCGCGATATATATCGCAGAAAAATAAAATATCGCAATGTGATTTTTTCCCAATATCGTGCAGCCCCAGTGTGGGTTACTACATCCAACAACATTTTGACTTACCCTCTTGTAACTTCAGCATCCTTGAGCTTGGACTACAAAATCACAGCGAGAAATAAATATGGCGGATTGCTCAAAGTGTTGGGCCGGGAGTCGATGTCCTTATTTGGCAGTTCCGCTGCAAATACTGTGACGTAATTGTTAAAAAAAAAACGTCATAGAGAATAGAAAAATCGGAACAGGTTGCAAAATATGACCAAAACAGAATATAATGATATCAACGAAGCACCTGAAGAGACTAATTTCAACTTTTCTGTAGTTATTAAACACTCCAAATATACAACAAAATGCATTTACGGGCTAAAAAAGTGGATTTAGCATGATATGTCCCCTTTAAGTTTTCTGATTTGTATTTTTCTTTATTTTTTATAAATTATTTATTGTTCTGACAACTCAGGTCCCTTTAAACAAAAATATACATCTTTTCCTGCACTTTATTTTTAAAAAGCCTATATATTTGGCAGATATAAAGCATACATGTGTGTTTTTTGTGTTAGTCCATTTTTTTGCACTGGATTTTTTGCACTGTGAATTTGCACTGTCAGTTCTGTTTTGAATAAAGGGTTGTAAATGAATGCTTTGTTTTTTTTCATCCGATTAATCCAGTGTTTCTCAACCTCCCCTGACAGGACATGTTTTTGTTTTAACCCTGAAATGGCACACCTGATTCAATTAGTCAGCTACACATTAAGCCTTTGAGCCTTTAATTAATTGAATCAGGTGTGTCTTTTCAGGGTTAAAACAAAAACATGTCCTGTCAGGGGGTCCCTGCAGGAGAGGTTGAGAACCACTGGATTAATCGATTAACCGAACAAATAATCGACAGATTAATCGATTATTAAAATAATCGTTAGTTGCAACCCTATTCATATATGATTTTTACATAGTTACGTCCAGTAGGTGGCATAGAGACTTGGTGGCAGCAAAGGACTGTTATGAGTAAGTCAGTCAGCATTCAACCATTTCAGTGAAAAAGGCTGCTTTATTCGGGAACAAACAATGCTATGACAATCAATGTTAATCATTGCTATTTCATGAGTGAATCCCGCATAAATGAGGATGTAATTACTTAAGCTTTGCAGCGATTTTCGTCACGTCGCAATATATGTGGGAATCATGGTACAGAAGTAGATGTACTGTATAGTAGGCAGTACGTAATTACTTTGGTCATTAGATAATATTATGTTTAATTAAGGCTATTTTTAGGAAAATGGTTCAATATTGCAGTATTGTGTACTGCTGTAATCGTCTCACAATCGACAGGGCAAACGCCACATAAATCATATTAAGTTTTCACCATTTTCCTACTTGGAAAAAAAACACAAGGGGACTTGGTGTCTGAAATTACAAAGAGGCGACGGATGGCTTGGGTTGCCGCTGTACGGAGGAAAACCATTACCTTCGATAATATTTCCAAATACATGCAAGTAAATACATCAAAGTAAAAAAAAATCAAAAATCAAAATAGGAAGTGAGGCATCTTGTTTTGGTGAACGGTGGGTTGTGTCTAAGGTGAATGTTCGTCAATATTATACCGGATTACAGAACTACCGGACAAAATTGCACGTATGATAGGTGAGTAATTACTCCTGAAGTGTAACAAACCCGCATAGACAAGCTTCATAGCTCACAGAATCTGACAAGTTTGTGTGCAACCCACTGATGCTTGGTTAACGTTAATTCTACCTAAGTGCAAACAATTGTTTTCTCCGCGTTTACTTTGTAGATTTGCAGATCTTGCACCCATCCATTTGTGAACTGCAGGTGAGCCTCCAGTGACTTGAAGTTTTTAAATTGAAAGGAGGTGTAAGTGCTCACTCCACAGACAAGGTACAAGAAAATATCAGGGAAACTGAGGCTTGGTAAACTTTCATATTTATTACACCATACTCTCATAGATAGATTCCGCCTATATCCTCAATTTTTTTTTAAGTAGCGTTGTTTGGCTTCATTATTAAGTTTGTCAGTGTATGGAATTGCCAACTTTTTTTTGTCACGGTCTATAACTCTTTCTCGGCGCTTGTGGAGACCGGCCGGTTACGCTATTACCTTAGCCCAATCTATTCTTCTGCGTCGAGTGTACGCCGTAGTGTACATCGTAGGCTACACACGTAGGCGACGCCGTTGTGAGCATTTATACTTCTGAGTTATGTCTGTGTTGCCCTGCAGTTACACACCAAAACGCTAGTTGGCGGGGGAGGGTTTTAATGTTCCACTGTGTTTAGATTCCTCACGGCTGTTTTGAGTTTAGGCTACTACAAGCAATGGCGACTGAAAAAGAGCATAAACATGGCTGTATTTCCACACCTCTTCAACCAATCGCTCGGTCACTTTGTCCATTTCCATGTTTCTTAACTGAACTTTCACTGAACTTATGAATTTAAAAATGGCGGGCGGTGCAGAAGAACACGTACGGCAGAAATGCGTAGGAGGAAACGCGATGCTACCAAGCCGACCAATCACAGATCATAGGAACAATAGTATACAGTTGTTTAGGTTACCGAAATGGACACAGCATCAGGGAGAGCAAGTCTCTGACCTGACGAGGAGACGCCGGATTGCTTGGTTGGCTGATGCCTTTGATAAGATTGTCACTGTTTGCTGTGCTTTAACGAACATGTGCAAAAGTATTGTTTGAGTGCCTTTTTCATTACTTTTTTATTTCTTTGAAATAAATGCTTGAAACAACTTGATATGGCTTAACAATATTTATTGAGAACTGAATATATATATATTTGGACAACTTAAGTTTCATGGACAACATAAGTAATAATAATAAAATAATAATACTGTTATTAGTGCAAAAGAACAAATATCTTGATGCTGCTTCTCCAAATACCACTGTTTTGCACTTGGTGTGAGCTTGTTCCTGTAAGGTCCCTTTTCTTTCGCCTTATCTTTTTGAATTGCTTTACTTTCTTCCTTTCCTTTCTCGTATTCGTAGATCCGTATCTGTCCCGCCGAAATAATAAATGCGCGAAAATTAAAGAGCTCTGGAACCTTTAGTCATGCCTCTGTGAAGTTCAACCGATAGCTTCTCCTACCATCATGGCCGACTGGCTCAGACCCCGCCCAAATCGGCACGTGACTCCTCACTCTTAATTGCGCGCACCCGACGCAGAAATATAAATTGGCGTTTATTCCAAACCGGCCTTTGCGTTGCCTCTAAAATTGCCGCCGTTATCCACAATGCACAATTCCATAACGTCTACGCCCGAGCTCTATTGAGGGAAAATTACCCCTAAAAAAGATACTTTTTTTAAGAGATATTTTCTCTTACCGACTGCGAGTGGAGGTTTATTATTTCCTAATAAAAACAATTAGTCTGAAGCCCTAAACAGAGTCTGTGAAAACACACTACCAACATATTATTACACTCTAATAATAATAAACCAGAGTGACAGACAACGCATTTCATTACATTGGCCCATAAACACACAAACTCGAGGAGCTGGTTAATGTTAAACTGTGGAATCTGGTAACATCTCTCACCTGCAGACTGGAAATATACGGCATCCGAAGAAAATATTCCACATTTGTCCTTCATTCACGATCGTTAACAGCGTCACTTCCAGCCTCAACTTTTGAAAGTTTCAGTCTATCTTCTCGTCTCTCGCGCTTCTGTCTTCTGCGCATCCACAGAGCGTCATGTTTCTTAAAGGGGCCGCATATTCTGAAAGTCCCCGTGAACCGGAAGTTGCAACCGATTTTAGTTCAGTGTTGTGACGTATCTGAGAGAAACGGAATGAACCATTCCACCGAATGGGTGACATTTGTTTGTGGTAACTCTTCCAAAATTAAACTTTATTTTTGTATCTTTTTTCAACACTGAATATAATACTACATATATTTATCTATTCAAAAAGTGTATTGATGAATCTCAGGGAACTTTATTTATATTTTTACAAGGTTTGTAAGCAGAAGATGGACCCATGTCTTCTTGGTCCTGTTACCGAAACTCAAGTATCATTTAAAAAGCATGTTTAAAAGCATGTCAATTAGTTCCTTTGTTTTCCCCACAAGAACGTGTTTATTTTAAAGAAATTGTTGGTTATAGGTACAAGGTGTATTTTAATAAAAAACACAAAGCCTTTTTTTTTTCATTTTAAAGAAGGCCAAAGCCTCACGTTTATAATTTCTTTTATAATTTAATTTATTAAACAATTGTATGAAAGATGGACCAAACAAAACTGATAAGAACACTTGGTAACAGGGATGAACATTGTGTAACAGGAATGAACATTGTGTAACAGGAATGAGTGTGCATATGTGGGTGTATGAGAGAGAGTGTACATGTGTGCAAGATTTCTGTGTTGAAGTGATGTACTATGTGGTAGTAGTAGCAACTACTTCACAGCCAAGGAGGTGGAAAGAGAAAGAAGGAGAGAGAGAGAGAAGAAGAGAGAGGGAGGGCAAAAGAGGGAAGTTAAGGCAAAAAATGTAGAAAAGAGATTTGCGGGTGTGTTTCGCTCCTTCCCCTGCATTTGCCATAGGTGGGTGAATTCTGGCACCTGCATAGTATGGGTTCTCTCCATCTTCTACAAAATATAAGAAAGACAAAGACAAGACGTTTAAATCACTTCGTGGTGGACTGGCTATGTTGAGATTGACCTTCTAGGTCATAGTTACAATTTCATCAAATATACAGAAATTAAAATTAGAGGACTTATGGTCTTCCCATTGCCTTGAGTAGATCCAGATGGCGCAACTTTCTGTTGAAAATGTTTTCAAGTTTTTCAAGGGGGGGGGGGGGGGGGGGGGGGGTTAAGGTAACAGGACTGAGTGAAAACCTGGGGACATGACTAAAATGTGTATTTTATCTAAAAAAATCATATATAAAGTCACACAACAATGCAAAAAAAAAAATAAGATTTCTGGAGGACTTTAATCATATTTCATGGTAAAGTTTAGAGATCGAGAGTGAGGAAATGCAGAAAATGCTATTTTTTAGTGTTCTATGTATGTTTTTAATTATAACTTTTGTAGTTAGCTTAATTTGCAATAGGCCTACATTTTGCTTAAAGGGACACTTCACCCATTTGCATTAAGCTTTGTATCTTTAGAAACCCAGTCATATTTTTGAATGGTCATGATTTATTCCCTTAATTTCGCCTGAGATGGGAAAAATAAGGATTTATGTGTTCCACTTCCTGCTTTTTATGATGTAAAATTCGTCATTTTGAGTCATAAAAAGCAGGAAGTCCCATTTCTTTGTATAAGGGTTAAGACTACAAACACTAGCTCATCATTTATTCAGGGGGGGGGCCCACTCAAGCTACAGACCTATTACAGATCAGTGGGTGGGACTTCACTTGCCGAAACTAATAGTAATATCTGCCATTTTGTTTGGAAGCTAAGCTAACAAGCGCTGTGGATCCTGATGGGAAGTTACAACAATGATGGAAGGAAACATATGGAAGATGATTTTGAACGTCTTCTGCTCAAATCTGATGTTCGTGGCTATCTTTACGAGCCGCATTATAGCGAAGTGTCGGATTGCCGACACGAGCGGGTAGAACGACAGGACCAGTCCGCCTCAACTCGAGCCAATGCGGGCTCCTCGTCCGTGACAGGCAGGTCTTCTGCATCGGCTGCAGAAGCCGCAGCAGCCGAGCCCTGTTCCTCCATCAGCCAAATCAGAAGACCTGCCTGTCGCGGACGAGGAGCCCGGACTGGCTCGAGTTGAGGCGGACTGGTCCTGTCGTTCTACCCGCTCGTGTCGGTGCCAGTACTGCAGGCAACAATAAGTTGAGGAAGCTCAGTAGGTACTATTGTTGTTACTATTGTATTGTTGAACTTTTATTGTTAACAATTAGTTTTGTTGATATCATTATTGAAATAAATGGTTCACATTTACGTTGTTTTCCTTATTAGTGTTTTATTCCAAGTGTATGTTAGATAAATTTGGACGACCAACATTCCATCAGTGGAACTAACGTTACTAACCTTCTGTTACCTTACATGATAATAGATAACAAAATAATGGTCATGCCTACATATTTTTATTCTTATTTTGCAAATCCAAATTGCATTACAATGTTCGGAATGAACATTCAACATAAATAGAAACGAGGAGTAATTCAATAATGATTTCGGCAACAAACTAGATTTTTTTCTGTGAAATGAATTTCAAACTCTGGCGGCACCCAGCCTTGTAGACGGTAGAGTGCTTTCTCTGAATCTGATAGGCGGATACCTTCTCAGCGTTGTTCTGGATTAGTGGGAGTGGCTTGCAGAGCTCTGCAATGTGGTGCATTGTGGAAGTTGTGGTTTTCAGTACAAAAAATTTCAGATATGTGGGCCATCCTCTGCTTGGAGACACCCTTTGGCCTCTGTAACAGACAAAGAGTAATGGGACAGAGCAAAGCCAGGGCTGGGTCTGTCTCCTCCAGGGGCAGCGCTTGCAGGTTCACTACCTGGTCCCTGAAGGGAGTGGTAGGAACCTTGGGCACATTGCCAGGCAAGTTGCCAAACAACAAAACAAAGTGTCCATTCAGATATCAAACATTTTCGCATGTTTCGACCGTTTGAGGATTTACAGTCACTGTAGATCATGGATCATAACACACATTACAATAATGATTATTAATAAGCAGAAAGGACTACCGTCACTTAACTTTAAAACAGTGTTTGTTTCGGTCCATGTGCGTTTGTAAATCATACGTGGAGCTCAGAGTCTCAGTACAACGTGATTTTCACCCGGCCCAAACTCTAGACACGATTCGTCGACCGAAAATGCCTGCAAGTCCCCTACCCTCTTGATGGAGGCCAGTGCAACCAGCGCAAAGTCTTCATGGAGAGAAGCTTTAAGTCTACTGATTGCAAAGGCTCAAAGGGTAGCATCCTAGAGAGCTCAAAGCACCAGGGAAAGGTCCCAAGAGGGTATGGAGGGGAGTCGAGTAGGATTTAACCATCTTTCCCCCCTAAGGAACTTGACGACCAGGTCGTGCTTTCCTACTGTTTTGCCATCTATGTGGTCGTGATATGCTGAAATAGCGGCAACATGTACTTTGAGGGTGGAGGGAGAAAGCCCTCGCCCCAACCATTGCTGCAAGAAAGAAAGCACGGACCCTATCAAACATCTTCAGGGGGTCTTCTCGGTGAGAGGAACACCACTTGACAAACAGGTTCCACTTCAAGGCGTAAGAACGTCTCGTAGACGGTGCCCGTGCCGAAGTGATGGTGTTAAGTACCTCTGGGGGTAAGTCACCTAGAACCTCCGCATCCCGTCCAAGGACCACACATTGAGTTTCCAGACGCCCGGACGCGGGTGTCGGTTGATGTACGCAACGGTTGCAATGTTGTCAGTACGGACCAGCACGTCCCTGCCCTGTAGCAGCCTTTTTAAGCGGCTCAGAGCAAGTCGTACTGCTAGCAACTCGAGGCAGTTGATGTGCCAGTGCAGTTGGGGGCCAGTCCACACCCCTGACACTGCATGCCCGTTGTACGTGGCACCCCAGCCGGTGGCCGTCGAGAGTGACCGACTGATAAGGTACAACACTTTTGCATGTATATGTTGCTTGATTTTGTGATACATGCTTGTATTTATCCTACATCATATAATTATTGAAAAAAATAATTAATTTTTAGCTCCAGCAGTGAAAAACTTTCCACAAACACATATTTAACTTCTCATCTGCATGAACCTTCAGGTGTTTTTCAGAATTGATGATGAAGTAAAGTTTTCACCACATTGATCAAAGATAAATGGTTTTGTTTATTAGATCGGTTTGTTCTTCATAATTGCATGTACTGTCAAAACACAATGTGGGAGCTAATCATATGTAAATCATATTAATATATCCAATTCAACAATTTTGCAAACTCACCAGTGAGAAAGAAACAGATCATTATTTACACTGCACAAATTATTTTCTGAAGCTTCAAACACTCTTTTAGTTCCCTGATCAGACTACAAACAAGCCTTTCTACTTCTATAAGAATTTCACCAAATTCACAAAGTTAAACAAGATGATATTGTGCTTTTGGGAGCAACTCCATATTTTGTTAATTTCACAACATTTACTTGACAGTATTATACATGAAAACTAAATGTTGCTCATTGTGACGACTTATGCAGGGTTTGAAACTTTTTCACTCACCAGCCAATTTGGCTACTAATTTTTTTAAGTTAAAAAGTAAAAAGTTACCGGCCATTATTAACTTCTATAGCCAATAAAAGAAAAGAGCCAGCCTAACTATATCACAGCTTATATATATATATATATATATAAAATTTGGATTTTATATATTAATTTCTTATTCAAACAAAATTGTTATCTAGCCATCTTCTCCCTTCCTCTGTCATCCTTTTGATTGATTGAAATCTTTATTTCGAACTATTAAAATGAAAGAAACACAAATGAAATATACAAACGAGTAAGAAAAAACAAAACAAAATAAACAACAAAATCAACAAACCAATATTTCAACATAACACTCAACCCATCCTCATTACCAAAAATGTGTTTTAGGTGGACAGATCAATGCAGTAGAAAGAACATAAAAAATGTAGGATGTTGGAAAATAGCAATGTGTCTTCTGTTAACCAAACGCTTTTTAATCTTCACTATTGCTTCAATGCAAATGAACAAGCGTGCCGTTATTTGTTACGTAGTGACGTGTGTTCAAGAAAGCCAAATATGAGCAGATTCTGTGCAATAAATCATGAGTTGAGTATTTGCGCTAAATCTGTGCAGATTTGGCTTACACGAACTTTCCCAGCAAAAGTGAGTAAACATAATAAACTGCCAAATTGGCAAGTGATTCGACAGCATTACCCGCCACAGGTTATTTTTACTCGCATTTGGCGTTAATTTCAAACCCTTGACTTATGATATTTCTTCATGTGACTGAGAAAACGACATGAATGTCTAAAACTCTTCTCACACTGAGTACAGTGGTACGGTTTCTCTCCAGTATGAATTCGCTCATGTACTTTCAGGTTTCCAGAAGGAGTGAAACTCTTGTCACAATATGAGCACTTGTAAGGTTTTTTTTTCCAGTATGAATTCTTTGGTGCAGTTTCAGACTGCTAACTCTAGTAAAGCTATTCCCACAGTCACAACACACATGATCTCTCACGTCATTATGTCTTTTCTGGTGCACTTTAAAACTGTTAAGTCGTGAAAAACTCTTTCCACAGAGAGAACACACATAAGGCTTCTCATCTGAATGAACTTTCAGGTGTTTTTTTAGATATGATGATAAAATAAAATCTTTACCACACTGGTCACAGTTAAATGGCTTTTCTCCAGTATGAAGTCGCTCATGTTCTTTCAGGTTTCCAGACCGAGTGAAACTCTTGTCACAATATGAACACTTGTAAGGTTTTTCTCCAGTATGAATTATTTGGTGCAGTTTCAGATTGTGAGATGTAGTAAATTTCTTCCCACAGTCACAGCAGACATGATCTCTCACTTCATTATGTGTTTTCTGGTGCCGTTTAAAACTGTCCGGTCTTGAAAATCTCTTTCCACAGAGAGAACACACATAAGGCTTCTCATCTGAATGAACTTTCAGGTGTTGTTTTAGATATGATGATAAAATAAAATCTTTACCACACTGGTCACAGTTAAATGGCTTTTCTCCAGAGTGACGGAGCAGATGATGAATAAGAGTTGATGCTTGAGAAAAACTCTTTCCACATTGAGTGCATGGATACGGTTTCTCTCCAGTGTGAATTCTCATGTGTCTCTTAAGGTTTACTTTTTGACAGAAACTCTTTCCACACTGAGTGCAGGTGTGCAGCTTTTTGGCTTTTGTTTCTTGAATTTTAAAGTCATGATGTTCCTCCTTAAATTCCTCCAGTTCTTGTCTTTGCTCTTTCACTTCCATTCGATCTAAAATAAACATAAAATTAGAATCAGTTCAAGTGAACCCTGATTTAACCGAAGTGTCCCGCTGGCGGTGAGAATGTGAGAATGACCAAATGTAATGTAATGTATATTTTCTAAAAATGTATAAAGTGTTCTATCAAACAATACCGACCTTTTGACTCTTTTGGAGTTATGAGTCTTTAGTTTTGTGTATGTCACTCAGAAAAAACAACTCTAAAATGCCCTCAGGGCTTACGGGTTAATAGAAGAAAGCAACAGAGATCAAGTATTAGACATTTGATGTGCAAAGTTTAGTTCTGTCATTATCTTGCTAATATGATCAAAATGAGTTTGACAACTGTTATAGCCTACAAAATGATGATTAAAAGTACATAAAAGATGACGATTAAAATTATATAAGCATTTCTATAAAATTTTTCATTCATATACTGATTATTATTTTACAGCTACCAAAACAATGAAGAATCAAGAATGAACACCAACCTATTTGTTCCTCAGTATCTTCATGTTTTATTCTGGATGGTTCTTGATCACTCATGTCTTCAATCTCCTCTTTAATAAACTCCATCTTTAACAGTCACACAGATTTCAGCTGCTACTCCTGGAGTTTGTCCTTCTCTTGTAGGATGATGGGAATATTCCCAGTATTTATTGGTGAATTGTTGTGGGAGGGGCTTCACTGCAGGTGTGAACTGTGATCACTGTGTGATACTGACGCCCACAGGACCAGATCTGGAAAAATCAGAAATAAGTTACTGAATTTATACTGGAATACTTTCACAGCAAAACACACATGGTGCTTCAGATATATTTAGTTCAAATATAGAGCATTTTGAGTTACATATTAGTAGTGTACAAAACAGCTCTAGGTTGCTAATTTTTATATAACCCAGAATATTATAAGGATGAAACAGGGCAGAGGTTAAATTTTTATCTAAACTAATCAGAAATCGAATATATGACGACAGAAATCCACTTAATATGCAATATGCATACTGAATAGAGGGTTGTAGCATAAGTAACAATTGTTTTAAAAATTAAATTCTACATGTTGCTTTGGTAGCAAAGTTGTTTTTAAACAACGGCAATGTCTGGTAACGTTATAAACAGTGTTTGGAATAACGCCGTTTAAAAGACAGGTGTTAGGTAACGACGTTATTTTTTCAGTAACAGGGTAACGTTAATCTAACTAATTACTTTTTCCGTCGTTACAACGCCGTTAACGTTACTGGACATTAAATGCGGTGCGTAACCACGGGCGTCAGTTTGGTTTGAAATGTGCTGGGGACAGAGACGCATTCGGAAGTGTATTTTCAGAAGTGGTGGGTACAAACTTGTCAAACTGTGCTCTCTGCTTAATCCGTAAATAAATCCATCGATCCGCAAGATTTGTTTGAGTTCCTAAATGGTCTAGTGGTAGATCTTTTGCCTCGTATAGTTTTTTTTTCTCTCATAAAAACTGAATATGTTCATCAGTGGTTACAGTCTATATCAAGCAGGGACACGTTTGTGAGCATTTTTTTTGTGAATTCACCGGAATGAATAGAGAGTATCCACAACGGCGACAGATTGAAGCGTCCGAGTGAAGACCGCGCCACAAGAGAACACTGTATTCATGACAACTGATCGCAGCGGCAACGAACGCTCAGCTTGATGTAAAAAACAACACATTTTAGCGATAGATCTCTTATTTAATAACGAATTAAATGGCAACGCATGGCGTTGTTAGAGTTTGATTTATTTAATTTGCTACAGTTACTGCAAACAAACTTTATATTATTTAACTGTTTACTTTTGAAGAAAATACTTGAAGTACAGAATGTCTACCGGACCAGTTGTCTGACATTGGGAGTTTGATTTATTTAATTAAGAATAAGACTACAGAGCTAAACGCACTTTTTTGTTGTTTACAAGTTTACTTTTGTTGTGAACAAAACACTTGGAAGTACAGGTTGTTTACTTGACCAGTTGTCTCAGGTTGAGAGAGTTTGAAATAATTTGCTAGAGTTAAATGCACTTTGTATGGTGTAACTGTTTACTTATCTTACAAAGATAATACTTGAAGTGCAGAATAAACCTCTCGCTGTCTGTCGACGTGCAATAAATATTGAAAGTTATGTACAAACACCTGTCTGTTCTACTCATTTCAACTGACAGTAACGCAAATAGTTACTTTCCCTGGTAACGAGTTACTTTTATTATAGAGTAATTCAGTTACTAACTCAGTTACTTTTTGTAACAAGTAGTGAGTAACTATAACTAATTACTTTTTTAAAGTAATGTTCCCAACACTGGTTATAAACTGTAATGACAATAAAAATACATTTTAAATAACTTTACCGTTCAAATAATATAGTTTTGACAAGACAAAAAAATTATTATAAAATGATAAACCTCACATTTGAGCCTAATTAATGATCATGTAAGTAAAGTTATATGAACAAACTGAAAGAAAATGAAAATTCCCTCTCTGACAGAAGAGAAAAGCAGAAATACAGCGGTTACTCCTGAACACAAACAGCGCTGCGCTTATAAACACTACTTTATTAGACATTACTGAGGAAAGATAAAAGATGATGCCATCGAAACTTTTATGAAGACCATAATTTCCCTTCAGATATACATTCAAATAAAAACTCGGATCTGCACTAATCATGAATGGCCGATTTCAGTGTCAGAAAGAGTGTTTGCGGGTTTGGTTTCTGTAGTCTTTAATAGTATTTTTAGTCATGTACTTTAACCTGAGGGGTAAAACATTAAAAACACATTGATAGGTGATTATCACATTTAAAGTGATGACTGTAGTTTGTCTGACACTAATGACGTGCTTGATGTGCCAATTTACAGAAGATCTCAGACATCACCATAATGAATGAGGAGAAAACAGGGACTATTGAACGAGTTAAAGATGATTTTCAGCAGCTCAATTTAACGTGTTTGTTACACTGTTATTTGCTATACACTTGCTAGTTGACATTCACACAGTTTTGTTTTTCTTTACATTGTTTTGCACTAGGGCCTCTTCTCAATTGTTAAAAGATCATTCAAGATTCATCCAGTAATAAAACAAGTAAAAGATGTGTTCGACTTGAAGCGATGCTGCACAGACTGATCTCTAATCGGTCTCTCTGTACTTTGAAACATACATTTCTCACACACCGATTGGTCTGTGCAGCACCGCTTCAAGTCGAACACACCTCAAGTCTTTCACTCATTCACTCAAACATTGAGCAATAAAGCCGGAGATAAAGATGACATCGTCATATCCTTTGTGTAGATTCTTAAACGTAAATGTTACATCCCTCTACTCGTCTAGGGGAAGTAACAAAGGAAAAAGCGTAATTGGGGGAAAAAAAAAGTAAAAAGGGAGAAAAAAAGCGAGAACACTTTTATCCTCTGTCTCCGGCGGAAGATGATGACACCAGATTAGATTTAAACAAAATGGGTTTTATTTACAAAATATGGACCAGGTTTCACAGACAGGGCTTATATTAAGCCTCAGTTTAATTAGGACATTTAAGTAGATTTTATAAACATGCCTTAGAAAAAAACAGTATGGCCATGATGTGTCTTCCTACATCAGTTAGGGTTAGAAGAACTGTTGCCAAACATATAACATGCTAGAAACAAAATAATCACTGCAATTATGATCCAATTTTTTGACTGGGCAGTGCATGTGGCCAGAGTAATACTTGCTTGTATTGTTCCTATATCACACCAATATAAAAAAGGGAAAATTGAATTACAGGGAAATCTTTGCCCTTAATATTTTGACTTTTGATGGCATTTCTTCCCCAGTGTGACAGTGACAGTAACAGTACTTTACAAGAAACTTAATAGAAATTTCACTAAAGAAATGTGACAAACGCATTGATCAAAATATTACTTAAAGCCTGTTTTTACATGAAACAAATCAGTTACACTTTTCCAAAACAATTTTGTTTTCTGTTTATTTCTAATAATTGCATATACTTTCAGAACACAGTACACTTAGTAAATAAGTTTCCCTTTCAGTCGATAACATCAGACGTAGTCGACGTCGACTAAATGGGGGATCACGCTAGGGATCCAATCGTCTTTGATTACTATTGAACGAGCCAATGTAAGTGGCGTGCGTGATTTACATCACACACTCCGCCCCCGCGGTGCAGGTATAAATACGGTAGTGGATGCACTGAAGATGGAAGGATGCATGGAAGATGTCATTCCACCTGTGCGTTTCTGGATGCAGTCGTTCCCTTCTCCTCTCTGACAGTCACAATTGTTGCATCACGTGTTTGAGCTATATATTCATGTGTATTTAAGTATGTATATATATATTTATTTATATGTTCAGCACGCTGGGGCAGCTTTTGTGGACGGCTCATGTTCTCATTGCGAGAATATGACTGTCACGGCGTTGAGATTTAGACTTGCATTCGTCCGCGAAGCACAAGTCACCTTTACCATGCCCCACCCCCGGGTGCCGTGTGGGATGGGTGATCGGAGGATACTGATAACTATTCCCTGTGGGCTCCTCACTCCTCCATCACACCGCAGTTGTTGGAATTCCTGTTGAGCGTGCTGGTCCCTCTGTAATGGACCGATCAGCTGTTTCAATTGGGGTTCCCCCAGAGGATAAGATGTCGATAGCAGCATTGAAGGGGGAGTAGGCCTCTGGAGATGACGACTCGGCTGTGTTATCTCCCTCTGGGAGTGTAACATTGCCCGAGCCAGATCCAGAAATGTCAGCTAACATGCCGCCGAGGCTGCCGGGCTCGAGTGGAACTCCACCGTGTCCCGTTCAGTCTCGGATGGAGGATTGGTATCCCAGGCCGTGCACTTATAGTTGAGCACCGCACTGCGTCCGACCTCTCTCTCCGGTGCACGAGTGTCGTGTGTGCGATCGGTCTGGCGATGTCCACCTTAGTGGTCCAGGAGCACCATCATGGGCTCAACCTGGTTGATATGGCGAATGCGGACAAGGTTTGGTTCCTGGTCTCCCCAATTTCCCAGGTTGGGCTGGTCGGTGATGCGGCAGAGAACTGCGTCCAACAGTTCTCTGCCACCCAAGCGCAGAAGGAGGCTATCTGTCACATCCTGCCCCGGCAGCTGCTGCCTCCACCCCGCCTCCGGTGGCAGTTCCTCCACCTGCTTGTCGCCAAGGGCGTTCCCCGGCCGCCGCCGCCACTCCTGCTGGGCCTCCGCAGAAGCCTCCAGTCAGGCCTCAGCATGGCGTCGGTCGCAGTAGGGACGCCCAGCCCGCTCCAGGTGCTGCCAAGCCAGGTGGCAAGCGACAGCGAAAGGAGTGGGCCACCCAAGGATGGAGGATGCTCTTGGAGTTGGTAACTGATCCACTCCCTCCCCCAGGGTGGAGTCTTCTTTTGTGTGTGTGTCTGTTCCACCGCTGAGTCTCAAAAGAAGTGGAGCAAGCGGTACCCACACTTCAAAGAAAGAGCAAGTTCCTCTGTTCCTGGGTCCCAAGAGGGCAAGTCTGGCGGTGTGCGACCCTGTAAAGCCTTGCACCCCTCAGCCCCCTCTTGTTTGCCAGCATGGCAGCTGGGTGCGGTTCGAGGACCCGGTCATCTGCCTTCTCACACACCCCTGGATGTCTCGTGGAGACAGGTAAGTGTCGTGGACCACACTCAGACCCTGCTTCGGGCCGCCTCCGGGCCTTCCAAGCCGGGTCCCTGTCATCCACCTCGCTTACCCACCTCGGGTACGTCTGTCATCAGACTCGGCTTGCGATTCATTTCGCTTGGCTTCCGCCCTGGCTCAGTGATATTAATCATACCTAGGTGTTGAGCATTGCTCCTGTCCTGTGTGTGCATGTCGCAGTCCTACTGGTGAAGGACGCGATGTAGCCGCTTCCTCCAGCCAATATGAAGACCGGTTTCTATAATCCCGTGTTTCATTGTACCCTAGAGTGGTGGGTCATGGCCATCTTGGACCTGTGTCAACTGAAACGGGCCCTTTTTCGAAAGCCTCCATTAAGGTTGCTAACACAGATGCATTTCCAAATGCTACGTCCTCAAGGTTGGCCTGCAGCATTTGACCTGAAGGACAGTACTTCAGATCTCAATCCCTCCACTCCACAGATCATTCTGTGTTCTTGCGTTCGAAGGTGCGAAGTATCAGTACAAGGTCCTACCCTCCAAGTGCTCCATAGCCAGTTGGGACTTCAGGTCAACTTAAAGAGAGTAATCTCGCCCACGGGTTGAGTATCTCTTTTTCAGTTTGGTGAAGGACTCAGTCCAACACGTCTCTTCAAGAAAAGAGTGTGTTCGGCTGGTGCTATATAGAAGTGAGAAAGGGTCCCACTAAAATAACTTTCAGAGGCTCCTGGGGCATATGGCAGACGCAGCCGCTTGGCTTCCTCCATATGAAGACCACCTCAGCACTAGCTTCATGATCGTGTCCCGAGGTGACCGTGGCAGAGCGGCACTGTGACAACAGATCACCCCGGCCTGCCGCCAAACCCTCAGTCCGTGATCCGACCTTTCGTTTCTCTGAGCCAATCCGCTCCTAGAACAAGGTCCACTAACACCGTCTGAGGGGCCATGTACAAAGTGCATGCTTTAACGGAGGCCTGGGCGACCTCCGACTGCATTGGCATTCGTGCCTTGAGTTGTTGCAGTTCACCTAGCTTTGAGCCACCGCTGCTCAGCGAGCTGGTACTGGTCTGAACATCGCGACCGTCGCGCTAGGCTTCCCTCGCATGTCACAACTCTCTTCTGAGGTAATTCCATTCCACTAGTACTTCCGGCCAGCTCAATCATGCCGCCAACGAGCCTCACGACGGCTATGGCCAGGGAGCGTGGAGACTCCATCCCCTGGCGGTCCAGCTGGGCAGGGACCACTTCGGGGCCGCACAGTTACATCTTTTTGCCTCTCCGGAGTCCTCCCTCTGCCAGTTGTTTTATTTCTGTCTGAGTGGACAACCCCTAGACAGACACTGGCTCAGTTGGCCCCGGGCTCCGCAGAAATGCATTCCCCAGTGAGCCCTCTAAAAAAGTGGTTATATGATTGTCGTTTGGTGCCTGCTCAAGTTCAGTGATTTTCATCACACCCACACGCTGAGCAGAAATGCTCCTGAAAGCTCAGTGAAAATTATCACACTCGGGTGTTGAGCAGAGTTGCTCCTGAGGCTCAGTGATCTTCACATGTAGTGTTGAGCAGTGCTCCTGTCTTGTGCGCTCATGCCGCTTGCACCTATTGTGCTAGGTCAGGAGTGAAGCAGGTCTTGACAGTTGCTCCTTATTGGCCCAACCAGACCGAGCTCCCCTCGACAGCCTCCTGACTTCCCCTGAATACATTTCAGGGACGGGGTATGATGGCACCCGTGTTCAGACCCCTGGAGAGATTCCAGGGCGGTCCTAACTGGACGCGGAGGTTCAAGTGGCTACCACAGGTACATGTGGTAGTTACCATCACTTCTGCGAGCACCCCCTAAAATAGAAAGTTGTGCTTACGCCAAAGAAAGTGGAACCTATTCGTTGAGGGAGTCTTCTCTCCGTGAGGAGATCCTGAGAGCGTTCGGTCATTCAGTGCTCTCCTTCCTGCAAGATGGTTTGGAGTCGGCTGTTTCCTCCACCCTCAAAATGATGTTGCCTCTGTTTTCTTGACGCACATCATGATGCAGAAGCATGGGAATCACATCTGATCGTCAGGTTCCTGAGGGATAAAGGGAATTGCCTTGTGCCCCTCTTTATCCTCTTGGGCCTATCTCTGGTGCTACAGCACTCAGAGACCGCCCCTGAGCCACTGCAGGCAGTGAGTTAAAAATTATGTTTTTAAACAGTTCTCCTGCTCGACTGGTCTCTAATAGAGGGTAGGGACTTGCTCACTTCGGTCAACGAGTTGTGCCTGGACTCGTTGAGGCTAACTCGCACGAACTGAGACCCCGGCCTGGATATGTGCCCAAGGTTCCTACCTCTCCCTTTGGGACCAGGTGGTGAGCCTGCAAGCGCTGCCCCGGAGGCAGCAGACCCAGCCCTGGTTTTCTCTGTCCGTCCGCTTCATTGCGGGTTACGTGCACAGAATGCAAGCCTTAGAACCTCAGACCAGCTCTTATCTGTTAAGGAAATCAGCAGAGAGGGAAGGCTGTTTCCAAGCGAAGTTGGCCCACTGAATGGTGGCTGCCTTCATCTTGGTGAAAATTCTGAGATGCACAGGTCCCCTTAGGTGTTGAGCTCCTCTTAAATGAGTGTGTGCTCCGCCTAGGCGCTGACACAGAGTGCTTCGCTGACAGATAATCTAGAGTTGGGGGCTGGGCGACCCTTTTTTTAAACATTTTTTTTTACCTTTATTTTACCAGGGAATAATATCACATTGAGATTACAATCTCTTTTACAAGTGAGCCCTGGCCAAGAAGGCAGCACATAGAGGATAAACTTACACAGACAACAAGTAACAAAAAGACAGGGATGCACAGGAATATAAAAATAAAAACAGAAAATCACATTTTAAAACAATCGCAAACATGTTGACAAATTTGACCCAGGTAGGACTTGAACTCAGTATGTGAAATAAAAACCTGTAATTTTAGCTGATTTTGCAACTCATTCCATGAAGTTGGAGCACTGTAACTAAAAGCAGTTTTGCCAAACTCTGTTTTAGTTTGTGGAACATCATACAGTATGTATCTACTTGATCTTAGATTGTATTTCGATCTACTAGGTGCTAAGAGTGTAGTTAAATATGAAAGTGTGTCCAGTTATTGATTTGTACACAGAGGTCAACCAATGTTTGAGCCTTCTTGTGTTAAGTGAAGGCCAACCAACCATTTCATATAATACACAATGATGGACAGAGTACTTTGCATGCATTATAAATCTCAGTGCTGAATGATACACAAAATCTAATGATTTCAACAGGGTCTTTGTGGAGTGTCTGTAAAACACATCTCCATAGTCTAAAACTGGCAAAAAGGTAGATTCAACCAGACTTTTCTTGACTTTCTTCGTAAAGCAAGAGCTGTTTCTAAAGTAAAAACCCAGCTTTAATTTCAATTTAGTGAGTAACTGTTTAATATGCAAATCAAAAGACATGTTTTCCTCCAATACAAATCCCAAATATTTGTATGAGGAAACTACTTCTATTGGCCTGCCCTGTAATGTGTGGAGCTGAGGCAAGGAATGTCCAGGCTTACAGGTTCTAGTAAAAAAACATGTATTTAGTTTTCTTATCATTTAGAACTAAATTTAATGTGTGTAGATTGTCTCAGCAGGTGATTTTGCAGAACAATAGATAATAGTATCATCAGCATACAGATGTACTTTTGCATTAATAACATTTTCACTAAGATTATTAATATATACTGTAAACAGCAAGGGCCCCAAAATAGAGCCCTGTGGCACTCCAGAATTAACAGTAAGTTTCTCAGACATGTAACCATTTAAAAGTACACGTTGACATCTGTTATTTAAGTAGCTACTGACCCAACCTATAGCAGCATCAGAGATGCCAATGCAAGCCAACCGTGTTAATGAAATAGCATGATTGACTGTATCAAAGGCTTTTGTTAAAGTGTAAATTGCAGGTGAACCACCACAATCAATTAATGTGTAAATTAAAGTGCTCAATATATATATATTTGAAAATTTCTGTCTTGAAATGTGTTAAAACAACATTTATTGGGGTTTCTTCAAAAGGTAGCGTGTTTTTTACTGTAAGTGGGTGATGACGTCATAACAGGGAGTTGCAACCCGTACTCCGCTAGATTCCTTCTGTTTGTGGCTTGAATATGGAGAACGACTGGGAGACTGAAGAGGTGGGAAACCATCAAATTCTTGATGGACCACAGCCCTACAATTTTGAACCAGTCAGGCGTGAGAGAGGGGAGGAAACTGCTAGAAATCATGGCCCTCAAAGAGTTATTAATGCTTGGTGTGAGGAAAATTAGTGGAGGGTTGGCCAGGTTTCCTGGTGAGTAGCTAGAGCTAGCCTAGGTTAGCCTGATGCTAGCCTGGATAACATTAGGGAACAAGCCAAAGTCTTTTCAAAATCTTGCCGTCATGTAAAATAGCAAGGAGGGACAACGACTGAAGACATTATTTACTTACATGGTGTTAGTGGTCCTAATCAGAGCTGTATATATGCACACACTGCACAGGCACAATGGCGCTTTTGCTGGAATCTGCAGACAGAATGCGATATTGCGTGTGCTAAATCGCAACTAATTAGCGATGCTCATTGTCAGACAGAAAAAAAGAGATCGATGTCCCTATCGCTGTGTTTGACAGGTGTTTGTGTGGGCTATGCCACCCAATGTTCTGTGTTTCGATGTTCTGTGCCTTACTGAAACCTGGCTTAAACCAAATGATTATTTCGGTCTAAATGAGTCTACTCCGCCAGGATACTGTTATAAGCATGAGCCCCGTCTGATCGGTCGTGGCGGCGGTGTTTCAACAATCTACAGAGATATCCTTAATGTTACTTAATGTTACTCAGAAAACTCATCATAGGTTTAATTCGTTTGAAGTGCTTGTGCTAAATGTTACGCTTATTAGATGTAATACGCTTGTTAGATGTAAGAAAAAAATCCCTATTATCTCTAGCATTGGCTACCGTATATAGACCTCCAGGGCCTTAGGACAATTTCCTAAAAGAGTTTGCTGACTTTCTATCAGATCTTTTGGTCAACGTCGATAAAGCATTAATTGTTGGAGATTTTAACATACACATAGATAATTTAAATGATGCGTTAGGGGCTGCGTTTACAGATTTATTAAACTCCTTCGTGGTCAAGCAAAACGTCACCGGACCAACTCATCGTCTTAATCATACACTCGATATCATTCCACAAAGTGATGATGTCACTGACCACTACTTGGTAACTTGCATATTACGCACTGCTGTAATATGTCATGCTGCGCCACGTTATCAACCAGGTAGAACAATTCGTCCATCCACCATAGATCATTTCTCAAATAGCTTATCTGATCTGTCTCAGCTGCTGCCTGAACCCAAACAAACAGATGAATTAGACGAACTAACTAGCACTATGAGCACCATTCTCTCTAGAACATTGGATATTGTTGCACCCATTAGATTAAAAAAGGTCAGAGAAAAAAGTATAGCACCATGGTACAATAATACTACATATGTTTTAAAGAGAGAAACCCGTAATTTAGAGCGTAAATGGAAAAAAACTAATTTAGAGGTCTTTAGAATCGCGTGGAAAGACAGTATGTCACTTTATAAAAAGGCACTTAGAACGGCCAGGGGTGAGCACTTCAGCAAATTAATAGAAAACAACCGAAATAATCCAAGGTTTTTATTTAATACCGTGGCTAGACTAACAAATACACAGACGTCGTCTGAACAAAATACCTCGTTACAGTTTAGTAGTAATGATTTCATGAACTTCTTCACCGAGAAAATTGAAAGCATCAGAATCAAAATCGTAAACGTTCGATCTTTGCTCGCGCCTTATAATTCGGCCGCAATTATCAACCCGCAAGAACAATTACAATGCTTTACAACCATAGAACAAAAAGAGTTTAAAAAACTTATCACTTCATCTAAAACAACAACATGTTTATTAGATCCTATACCAACTGAACTACTGAAAGAAGTGTTACCTATAGTGGAAGAGCCTCTTCTCAATATTATTAACTCATCTTTATCTTTAGGTCATGTTCCAAGAACGTTCAAGCTGGCAGTTATAAAACCTCTTATTAAGAAACCACAATTAGATCCAAATAACCTAGAAAATTACAGACCCATTTCGAATCTTCCATTTATGTCAAAAATATTAGAAAGAGTTGTGTCCGCTCAACTCGGCTCTTTCTTGCAAGAAAACGACATCTATGAAAAGTTCGATACTATAGATCACACAATACTCTTAGATCGACTACAAAATTACACTGTGTTCAAGGACAAGCATTAAGCTGGTTCAGGTCATACTTATCTGACCGCTACCATTTCGTCTACTTAAATGGAGAAAAATCGATTATAACTTCGGCAAACTATGGAGTGCCGCAGGGATCTGTGTTAGGCCCTTTATTATTCTCAATATATATGCTGCCACTTGGTAATATTCTAAGGAAACATGGAATTAGTTTCCATTGTTATGCTGATGACACTCAAATATATATTTCATCACGGCCAGATGAATACGCTAAATTATCCAAATTGACAGATTGTGTTAAAGATATAAAAGATTGGATGACGCATTTTCTTTTATTAAATCCACAAAACCTTTCACAGCACGACTTTAACATAGTAGGATGCCCTGTTACTTTATCCGCTACAGTAAAAGACCTGGGTGTTACATTAGACTGCAACCTGTCTTTTGAAAAGCATATTTCATATGTTACAAAAACTGCCTTTTTCCACCTTAGAAACATTGCTAAGCTACGTAATATGCTATCAGTCTCTGATGCAGAAAAGTTAGTTCATGCATTCATGACCTCGAGACTAGATTACTGTAATGCTTTATTAGCTGGTTGTCCTGCATCTTCAATAAACAAGCTACAGTTAGTCCAAAATGCAGCCGCTAGAGTTCTTACTAGATCAAGAAAATATGATCATATAACACCGATTTTATCATCACTTCATTGGTTACCTATAAAGTTCCGTATTAAATACAAGGTATTGCTTTTGACTTATAAAGCTCTAAATGGTTTAGCTCCAGTCTATTTAAAGGATCTTCTATCGCCTTACAATCCATCGCACTCTTTAAGATCACTAAATTCGAGGCTTCTGGTCATTCCTAGGATATCCAGATCCACCAAAGGAGGCAGAGCATTTTCACATTTAGCTCCGAAGCTCTGGAATAGCCTTCCTGATATTGTTCGTAGCTCAGACTCGCTCTCCCAGTTTAAAACTAGACTGAAGACGCATCTATTTAGCCAGGCATTCATATAAATTTTTTATCTTACAGTTACTGTAAATTCGGCCTCTAGTTCATAAACGCCAGAGGAGAACTGGCCCCCGACTGAGCCTGGGTTCTCCCAAGGTTTTTTTTTATCCATTGGGTCATCTGATGGGGTGTTAGGACACCATTAGGTCACTGGATGGAGTTTTTCGGTTCCTTGCCACTGTTGCCTTTGGCTTGCTCAGTTGGGGATATTCAAATTAATTAACCAATCATACCATTGATCAGCTCTACCAAACTTGGATGTCTTTTTTCCAGTAATAAACAAACATTAAGTTGTTTCGATTGATACTGTGAAGCAGCTTTGATACAATCTGTATTGTGAAAAGTGCTATATAAATATATTTGACTTGACTATTTGACTTGACCAATGGAATCAGCAGTGGAGAGTATGTGCTGCCGTGAGGTGAACGCGTTTTGGAGTTTAGTGGAAGCAGCTCGACCCACGCCGCGACCGGTGTTCAGACGATTTGTGCTGCCTTGTCGAAAAATGCTACCCAAGCGCGAATCGATCACAGAAAATGTCGATTCATTCTCTACTGTTTCCATAATGATGTAAATCTCACAATATTATGACATCGTTATTTCATTTAAAATGTGTATGGGGAGCATGTTTTGATATTTTAAATGTACTAGCAATTATCACATTTGATATAACAAGTAAAAATGACATTATTGTATATTATATGAAATACAATTATAATAAAATTCGAAGTTATGAGTACTGTATACTGTACTGTCTATACTTTTTATTTTTAAAACGGTGTAAAAAGTTAATCTGACGTGCCTCACGCAGCATCCTGGTTTTGACGCATGCTGCCTGAACCCGTTTGTTTTGCGAATAGTTTACACTAATTTCAGAATCACGGTAATCTCATAGCCGGAGTAAGGAGTAAGTTTACAATTGGGTTATTTCATTCATCAACACCATTTTTGCTTGCTGAGTTAGGTCTCCTCAGATATAACTGCTAGCCTGCCATTAGACTAACGGTTACTCTAGGCTTGGAGTCCCTTTTATGACGTCACGTCCAGCCTAGTGGAAGGGAGAGGGAGTGTAAAAAGTACCAACTTTTCATATTATATTCAGCATTTTGGTATAAAAAAACATACAAAACAATGGTGGGCGGTTCTTACCTTTATGTTTAATAAGCACATTGCATTATCTTTGTGAATAAAAAAAAAACAACTGCAATTTACACTTGAACTAGAGTTTAATAAATTTAACTTTATTGTAAAGTGTTAATGATTTGTTATACACCGATTCAGACGTCACGTGAGTTCAGTGTTGGACAGATCAGTTGTTTTAACCATCATTAAATGGAATCAGTTCAAAGGAGTCATTAGTTCGCGAATCGCACGAGTCATTAGCGGACGTGTAGGCTACGGCACGCATTGCTGTGTGATTATCCCAGCAGTTTAGTATGGAAGCAGAATAGTCTCAATTATAATTCACGCAAGAAACATCATTCACACATGCGTACACAATTTCACATGCATGAAACCTAATTCACGTACACACAAAAAAAATTCACGTGCGTGAAAAAAATTTGTATTTACAAAAAGCAATTCACTTGCGCAAAATAAAATTATATATTTATAAAATACATTTAACAAATGCAAAACACAATTTGTAGATATACAACTGTGCACAAAAACCTTTGAATGTTTAAAATGTACGAGTATCGCCTTGGATGCGTGTGTGTGTGTGTTTTTGAGACTTTCCTGGCAGCACTCTCCTCCTACACAGAGCAGTCATACTCTTTAGCCAATCAGATTTAAGCTTATCAATCGACCAATCAGTATCGAGGGCGGGCCTTCCTGCATGTTACGTCATCAGCTTTCGACTACAGTTCATAAGCAGAGGTACAGGTCCTTCTCAAAAAATTAGCATATTGTGATAAAGTTCATTATTTTCCATAATGTAATGATAAAAATTAAACTTTCATATATTTTAGATTCATTGCACACCAACTGAAATATTTCAGGTCTTTTATTGTTTTAATACTGATGATTTTGGCATACAACTCATGAAAACCCAAAATTCCTGTCTCAAAAAATTAGCATATCATGAAAAGGGTCTCTAAACGAGCTATTAACCTAATCATCTGAATCAACTAATTAACTCTAAACACCTGCAAAAGATTCCTGAGGCTTTTAAAAACTCCCAGCCTGTTTCATTACTCAAAACCGCAATCATGGGTAAGACTGCCGACCTGACTGCTGTCCAGAAGGCCATCATTGACACCCTCAAGCAAGAGGGTAAGACACAGAAAGAAATTTCTGAACAAATAGGCTGTTCCCAGAGTGCTGTATCAAAGCACCTCAGTGGGAAGTCTGTGGGAAGTAAAAAGTGTGGCAAAAACGCTGCACAACGAGAAGAGGTGACCGGTCCCTGAGGAAGATTGTGGAGAAGGACCGATTCCAGACCTTGGGGGACCTGCGGAAGCAGTGGACTGAGTCTGGAGTAGAAACATCCAGAGCCACCGTGCACAGGCGTGTGCAGGAAATGGGCTACAGGTGCCGCATTCCCCAAGTCAAGCCACTTTTGAACCAGAAACAGCGGCAGAAGCGCCTGACCTGGGCTACAGAGAAGCAGCACTGGACTGTTGCTCAGTTTTGCATGTCATTCGGAAATCAAGGTGCCAGAGTCTGGAAGAAGACTGGGGAGAAGGAAATGCCAAAATGCCTGAAGTCCAGTGTCAAGTACCCACAGTCAGTGATGGTCTGGGGTGCCATAATTCATTACATTTATATAGCGCTTTTCTGGACACTCAAAGCGCTTTACATATAAGGGGGGGAAACTCCTCAACCACCACCAATGTGCAGCATCCACTTGGATGATGCGACGGCAGCCATATTGCGCCAGAACACCCACCACACACCAGCTTACTGGTGGAGAAGAGACAGTGATGAAGCCAATCAGTATATATGGGGATGATTAGGAGGCCATGATGTACAGAGGCCAAGGGGCAAATTTGGCCAGGATGCCGGGGTTACACCCCTACACTTTCGAAAGACATCCTGGGATTTTTAATGACCACAGTGAGTCAGGACCTCGGTTTAACGTCTCATCCGAAGGACGGCGCTATTTTGACAGTATAGTGTCCCCATCACTATACTGGGGTGTTAGGACCCACACAGACCACAGGGATAGCACCCCCTGCTGGCCTCACTAACACCGCTTCCAGCAGCAACCTGGTTTTCTCAGAAGGTCTCCCATCCAGGTACTAACCAGGCTCAGCCCTGCTTAGCTTCAGTGGGCAACCAGTCTTGGGCCCGACGTTTTAAAATCATGTAGTGTGAACTAGGCTTAACATGAGCCCTGTCTCAAGCGCAGCAGTCATCTATCATTCACCGATCAAATAAGACTTTGGCAGTCGACAAAAAAAATTTAAATGCAGGAAAAACCTTGTTTCATCTTCTCTCTTATTCAGCCTTTTAAATTTCGCGCGGTTGTCAGCGCCCTGTCACGCGACAACGGAGCGCAGCGTAAGTGAGTGGGAGTGATTTACAGCTAATATTAACCAATCTACAATCTGCTTTAAAGTTAAGTACGAAAGGATAAAGTTTGATTGGATGTAATCGTTGGATAGAATGATGGTCCGGCCACCGCGTATCAGCGGCAGCGAACATAAGGTAACGTTACACACTGCAGTAATTTACACACTTACACTAATCAGTAAAAAAGAAGTCTCTTGCTCAAAGCTGCATTGATTTGACAAAAAAAAAAGAATAATCCTGTGAAATATTGTGACTGTTTTCTATGTGAATATATAGTCAAATGTAATTTATTCCAGTGATCAAAGCTGAATTTTCAGCATCATTACTCCAGTCTTCAGTGTCATATGATCCTTCAGAAATGATGACCAATAAACATTTATGATTATTATCAATGTTGGAAACAGTTCATATTTGTGTGATGGAAATCATCATACATTCTATTTTTCAGGATTCTTTGACGAATAGAAAATTCTAAATAACAGTATTTATTTGAAATAGAATATTTTGTTACATTGTTATGTCTTTACTGTCACTTTTGATGAATTTAATGCAACCTTACTGAATAAAAGTATTAATTTCTTTCCCAACATTTTTTTTCTAAATTCTTACTAACCGCAAGCTTTTGAATTGTAGTGTATAATGCTACAAAAGTTTATATTTCAGATAAATTTAGTTCTTTTGAACTTTCCATTCATCAAAGTAAAAAAAATCAAAATATTTTTTTTTTTACACAACTTTGTACAATTATTCAACATTGATAATAATCATAAATGTTTGTTGAGCATCAAATCATCATATTAGAATGATGTCTGAAGGATCATGTAATGAATAGGAAGTAATGATGGTGAAAATGCAGCTTTAGTCACAGAAATAAATTATATTTTATTGTATTATTATTTTAAATTGTAATAATATTTAATAATATTACTATTTTTAGTATATTTTGGATCAAATCAATGCAGGTTTGGTGAGCAGAAGATACTTTTGAACAGTAGTGTACATCCAACAGAATGATTCTAGCTTTATTTACCAATGTAGTATTATACCCTAAAAACAACTGGACGAAAAATGTGACACTGTAACGATAATGTCTGTTCCAAAAGACTTGATTAAATGCATGAAACTAGTTTATTAAATATTAAACATATAAATTGTGACAAAATAGTCTGTGTGTTGGGGGGGATTTTTCAACGATTTCAGTACAGGGTTTCCCGCAGCGCTTTGAAACTAAAGCCCCGTTCACACTACAAGCGACTTTGTCGCTGCATGTCGCCAGTGGCTGTCGATGAGGTCGCTAGTGGGCGTTCCCACTACTGGTTGCCTTTATGAATGACATCCAATGATGTGGAGAAGGATCATGCGCGCTCCACTCCTATTGGTTGTCACTCCCAAAAGTCGCTCTTCATTTGCATAAAGTTAAACAGATCTCAACTTTGTCGCGTCGCCAGACACGCCCTATCCGGTCGCCAACGGTCGCTGTCGCGCGTGTCGCCGGAAAGCAAAACAGTTTTAAAATGCATTTTTATGTCCAAAAAAATGTATGGTGTTGATTCATATTGGTTTTACAGCGTTTTAGGCAGCATTAATTCATTATAAAACAAGATTTCTGATTTTACCACCCAGAAAATGTCAGGTGGTGCGACCATATATTAATTTAAAATAATATACATTTAATGTACTTAGCACTGCTGAGACTTGTACATATGAATCATTGTAGTGTCTAAAATGCATATAACATAGTAAATTCCCTTTCTATTTCTTTATTGCCCTTTTATTCAAAATCATATAAACGGCTGCTTTTCTGTGTGTTTAAACACACATTTTTCCATAAGGAGTTTTTATGTTTTGTTTTTAACTGTAAAAAGGATTTGTATACGTTAGATAAAGGTTTAGTTATATTTCTTACTTCATTTTGCAATTGCAGTGGGAATTGATACAATTAAATGTAAATTTGCTGGTTGCACCACCTGACCATGACCGGTCGCACCACCTGACGTTGTGATCAATAATGATTTATATTCACAAAATAATAAAAAAAAGATAAAAAATAAATCAATGAATTTTATTTGGGTTTCAATTGGCTTTTTTATTTTAATCCTCTGACCACTTTATACTGTATCTCAATCATATAATTACATTTCATTAACAAGAAAGTGCAAATATTAGGCCCAGAAACATTAAGCACAGAATTCAATCTACTGTTCAATAGATTCAGTAGTAACAGTAAGTCAAGATAAAAAAAATAAATAATAAAATAAAAAAAAGAATTACAGAGTTGTGGGTGATTGAGATGTAAACAAGCTTACTAATGACAATGTACAACATACCTATCTCTATAAAAGATACATGGTTCCAGACCCCTGCTATTTTAATTAAATTAAAATATATGGGACATACAGGTGAAACTCAGAAAATTAGAGTATCGTGCAAAATTTCATTTATTTCAGTAATTCAAGTTAAAAGGTGAAACTAATATATTATATAGACTCATTACATGCGAAGTGAGATATTTCAAGAAGACCTTTTCACAATATTCTAATTTTGAATTTGGGGTTTTCTATAAGCTATAAGCCATAATTATCAAAATTATAACAAATAAAGGCTTGAAATATCTCACTTTGTATGTAATGAGTCTATATAATATATTAGTTTCACATTTTAACCTGAATTACTGAAATAAATTAAATTTTGCACAATATTCATATTTTTTGAGTTTCACCTGTACTATATCATTTGTAAAATAAATTATTTTAGTTTCAATATTTAATAGAATGGGTAATGGTTTGTTAATCATTCAAATTCATGACTAATAACTATGATTTTCTGTAATGCTGTATGACACTGCTAATAAGTATGTATTATTAACATGTAATAACTAATTACCACAAAAAAATAACAGAACACCATATTAACTTAAGTTGTAATGTATCTAGATAAACATAATGAACACAATACCTTGCTTTTGTTTTGGCAAGGTACTCTGCCATTGCAACTGGATCACTTTTTAAACAAGCTCTATGTCGCGCTGTTTTCTCCTTGCTTGATAATGGCATCTACAAAAACAAATTAAAATAGATTAATTTAAAGATGCAATTGTTTTAGTATCAATGTTGATTATACAGTCCTATATTCTTGAAGAATAGGACTTTAAGATGGACAAGACAATGTGCTCTTTAAATCTTTGTCACCATAAAAAAAAAAAAAAAAAAAAAAAAAATTATATATATATATATATATATATATATATATATATATATACACACACACACATATGTAGATTGCACCTTTAAACAACTTAAAAGCTTTATATATTTATTAAAATGTATTTAATATATTCAAAAACATGAATTAACATGACTTTTTTTAGTTGGTTTAACTGTAACTCTGGTCGCGACACCTGACATATTGGTCGCACCACCTGACATTTCAAACTCAATTTGAATCTAACAGGCATTAACTTGGACACCTATACAAATGTTTGACCATGTGCTCAAGGTTATACATACATTTTTAAAATCAAATACACATTTTTATAATAACAACACATTTTCAAAGTTTTCCAGGGGTCATACCACCTGACATGATAAGTTGAATCAACCTCATCATTACTCAAAAATGTCAAATTATCTAATATTTATGGGAGGGTGACTAACCTTGTTACTGCATCAAAGGGGTCCTCTGGAGTCTTCTGTGTGATGGCATATGCTGTCACATGGTTTTCTTAAAGGAACCTTGCATAAAAGTGCATTTTTATGTTGGTCGCCCTCCCTGACATTAGTAGAAGTAAATATTTCGGACAAAAGTTCTTTAAGTAATAGAATAGTTTTGAAATAGGACCGATACACTATTTCGCCTCATTTATAAGGAATTTAACATAAAATCATGCCAAAATATTTGATTAAGAATTTTATTGAGAAAATTAACATTTATATCTCAGTTTTGTTCTCTGCTTATACGTTCGGACGGTCGCACCACCTGACATTTGTGGTCTTTCAAACACCAAAACTCAAAAAATCTATTGAATTTCAATAAAATGAAAAGGGTTTCTAATAAAGGAGATATTGTAGATCCATTTGATATATGACATGTATTTATTCAAATTCTTTTTAGGAAAATAATGAATTTGGACAGAAAAAATACATGTCATTGACCTATGTTAAACGAATCACAAAAATAATCAGGCAAACTAATAAACTTTTGTCTATTTTCGCCATTTTGAACTGAAAATAGACCACTATGTGACGTGACTCATGTAATGTAACGTTACCCTAATAATAAGTTTACTGTCATTGTGAGGGGACAAGACACATTAACCAGGGTATTCGCGGGATCTTAAAAGCATTGAAAAATAATCTCAAATTAAGGCTTTAAAAGCCTTGAATTTGGTATACAAAGTCTTGGATTTCATTACAAAGGTATTATATATTTTTTGCCTTTACTAGGATTAAGTTCATACCATAACAAAATGAACTGTTACTAAAAATTCATGCAACGTTGAGTGCACCTTGCACTCCACGTCATAGATAGGGGTGTGCCGGTTTCAGAATTGGTGGTGACGGTTATGACGTGAGTCAAATGTGACGGTTCGTAACATAACCGCTGTTGTCGTTTGTCTGTTTTTGTCTGTTAAAGCAATATAATCCATGAAAAATAACTTTTGTTACTCGCAAACTGTTACTAAAACAACCTACATGCTAAAGTAAATCAATGTTTGCGGGAATTTCCCACATTATAAATGGGAGACCTGCGGGAATGATTAAAATTATGCGTAATACCCGCAATCCCACGCCGAAATTCAAGCCCTGAATTGGCTACATTCAAAAGCACGACTGTATCGATACGCACATCGTCAGGAGTTCATGAAGATGTATCGTTGTATCGATATTCTAAGCACAGTCTATTGGAGATAGCGGTTAACTCTTGTGCCAGCGCACGCTCTGATCGGTAAAGGGGCAGAGATTTTCAGACCTCCGTTTATTAAGGAGATCTCCAAGATTTCTCTTCTTGGGATGGGGTGGTGCACAGACCTCTCCTGAATCATCTCCAGCAGTAGCAGCCTCCAAAGCACCACTAACTCCACCTCTGTTTCAATCGTCAGCTGATACAATTTCCGCCCGGAGTCTTTTTTATTAAAAAATATTTTAATAACACGGTTTTGGCGGTTATAGAGTTCTAATGACGGTGTTCAACTATAACCGTCGGTCTCACGGTTATATAATAACCGTCACACCCCTAGTCATAGCAGAAAGCGTGAAAGCGTGTGCACCGTTACTATGGTTACTAGGCAAGTGAGTTACAGAACAAGATAGTAACGTTAGCCAAGCGTAGTTTGTCGTCTGAAATAGTAAAGTTTCAGTTCAATCCGCTGTGGCCACAAATGCCAGAATTCAATAATTAAACCTCCAAATCAGAGCTTTTCTGTTAAAAGAACATGTTTTCTACCCGGTCTTTTCAATAGTAGCTGGCAACCATGCGCGCGCTCTCTCTACACTGCTCAAGAAGCGCGGATGATCTGAAAACACAGACAAGCTGGAGTTCAGCAATCTTCATTTGAGATTTTCAATTTAAATTGAAGTGTCATTCAGTCGGTCTATGTTCTGTCACGAGCCGCTTGACAAACAAAATGCAGGCTGATATCCAGCAGTGTTTTTAATTTTGATGCAATGTTTCCCGAATATACACACGATTTTAAATGTGACATTGATTGTATACAACAGTTAAAAAACAAAACAGAAGGGTAACATTAAGTGATTTACTACATTTAAAACAGTATAGTCAGGCTTATTGCTCTATTTTGCAACGAAATCTGTGGCTTTGAATGAATTGTGAGACCTTTCCTTAATCATAAAACTCATTAAAAAAAAAAGGCGGTTCATGCTTTTATCACCTCACGTTTAGACTACTGCAATTCACTTTACTGCAGGATAAGTCTCAAATTGCTCGTCTTCAGTTTGGGCAAAATGCTGCTGCAAGATTCCTTTTCATTTATTCCTTTTTCAAAATTCATTTAAATTGATATTACCTGTATACCTAATTACTGTTTTTCTGATGAGTGCCCAATTTCAGAAAAAAAAGGTTTGAATAAGCACCACCTGCTTGCGATAGCAAGCAACAAACAACAAAACACAAACACAACACAACAAAAGCTCACAAATAAATAGGCTGAATAAGCTGATCTATAGCATGTAAACTGGTGCCTCGTCTATGAAAGGTACACCCCTCTAAGCTCACAGAAACGGTTCGATTTTATCACGTATATTAAAGCTGCAGTAGGGAGTTTTGAGAAAACGTTGACTTAGCCTGAAAATTTGAACAAGCACAACTTACAGGTCCCACCCCCTTGCTCTCTGCTGCGCTACAGCCCTCCCTCCACAGCTCCTCCCCGACAGCGGAGCCTGCCGTGAACGCGCAGGCTAGTAAACAGGACCACCGATAACGGCGGATTATAAACAGTTATGGCACATTCACTAATAGGGACGAAACATCAACAATATGCTTTACATTGACTACAAACTTGGTCCTCAAATCATTATGTATTTTGCAATACATGTAACTTTACAAAGTTGCACTCTTTCTATAAGTTATAAATAGCTAGTAAGATAACGTTAATATAACGGTAACTAATGTTACAGTATGCAAGTAATTATTCTAGCGATATGTAATGCTGGATAAGATTTGCTAGTACATTATTTCAGCAACATGACAAGCCAGTGAATTAGCAGCTTTCAATTGTTGCTTAGCACAGTGCGTGACATTTTATCTACATGTTATGCTGCTAGAGTTTTGACACCGAGTCATTGGGCTCTGTCTAATTCTTTCTTTTTCGCTTGTTTATCGTCATCGTTCTTTTTCCTTTTACCTCTTTGTTTTATGAGCAGGTGCCACTCGAGAAATTGGCAGTTTAGGTTGTTTCTCTGCCATTAGCACAGCTGCAGCACACCGGCAATCTTGAGTTTGAACGACGGTACGCGCTCGCGCTGTGCAAGAGAGGAGTGTGATCAGCGCGTACACGAGCGTGATTGACACTGCTAAGACATTCCTCCTGGCTCTGATACCCCCTTTCCACCAAAGCATTTTTACCCCTTTTCCACCAAAGCATTTTGAGAGCCGGTTCAGAGCCGGTGCCTGCGCGCGAACCAGTTCTTTGTGTTTCGACAGCCAAAGAACCGGTTCTCGGCCAGGAAAACTGGTTCCAAAGCGGCACCAACTCTTTGCTGGACTAGAACCGTTCTTTTACCACATCATGCTTACGTCGGGGGCTGGGGGCGGGTTTAGATGTGTTCTAAACATCTTTTCTGACCATAATATAGGATCGCAAAGCCGGAACATTTGCAGAAACACGATGTAGTCCGCCTTTGTAATTGTTATGCTTGAAGTTGGCGCAAGCGTTTCTAATTTTTTGAAAACATTATAACTAAGCAAAGAAGAAAACAGTCACAATATAGAACAAATAAATGGAAAGGGGAAAAAAATGACACAAAACAGGGGTACATAACTAATCAGAAAAGATTACATATCAAAGGAAAAGATTAAAAGACTTACATATTTCAATTGTTTTTGAAGCCTTCTTGGTTCACGAGTTAGAGATAATCCCAAAGTAATGTTGTACTTGCAAGCGTTTCTAGCTAAGACGTATGGCGACGTACACAGTGACGTAACGACGTTGTTCGCTGGGCGCTCTAGTCAGTGGAAAAACAAACAGGTTCTGAAAAGGTTCGCAAGTTGAACCAACTCCGAACCAACTTTGAACCAGCACCAGTTCCGAACCAGTTCTTTTTTGGTGGAAAAGGGGTATTTGAGAGCCGGTTCAGAGCCGGTGCCTGCGTGCGAACCAGTTCTTTGTATTTCGACAGAACCGGTTCTCGGCCAGGAAAACTGGTTCCAAAGCAGCACCAACTCTTTGCTGGACTAGAACCGTTCTTTTACCACATCATGCTTACGTCAAGGGCTGGGGGAGGGTTTAAATGTGTTCTAAACATCTTTTCTGACCATAATATAGGATCGCAAAGCCAGAAGAAACATTTGCAGAAACACGATGTAGTCCGCCATTGTAATTGTTATGCTTGAAGTTGGCGCAAGCGTTTCTAGTTTTTTTTATTTTTTTTTTATTGTAAACATTATGTAAGCAAAGAAGAAAACAGTCACAATATAGAACAAATAAATGGAAAGAAAAAAAAGACACAAGACAGGGGTACATAACTAATCAGAAAAGATTACATACCAAAGAAAAAGATTAAAAGACTTACATATTTCAATTGTTTTTAAAGCCTTCTTGGTTCACGAGTTAGAGATAATCCCAAAGTAATGTTGTACTTGCAAGCGTTTATAGCTAAGATGTATGTCGACGTACACAGTGACGTAACGACGTCGTTCGCTGGGCGCTCTAGTCAGTGGAAAAACAAACAGGTTCTGAGAAGGTTCGCAAGTTGAACCAACTCCGAACCAACTTTGAACCAGCACCAGTTCCGAACCAGTTCTTTTTTGGTGGAAAAGGGGTATGATTGGTTGTTTCTGACCGGGAGTCAATATTATCTGTCTGTAGTCCCGGAGGCTGCATTTTCAGAATCCCACTTCTAGGACCGCATTTCTAGGACCCTAGTTTTTTGTGACAGCGCCACCTACCGAGTCGGAGAATCGCAGTCCCAAGAACGCATTTCCAGGACCCTAGTTTTGGAGGACCGAAAAAAGTGCCACCAAGGCAGTATTTCCACCCAGTTTTAACTACATTGGAGTTTTTTTTTTTTTTTTTAAGTTTTATTACACCCAAATACTACTTTCTTTATTGCAATTAAACCAGGTTCTTACGAATGTTGAGAAATTATTGGGTCTAAGTAGCATACTATAATAACTCAAGTAAAATAAACAAGGAATCATGTTATAGTCTTTTCAGTCACTAGATGGACCACATTTTCAAGTACAGAGGGAAGACAAGGATGACTCTGGGGGTAGATTTAAGATTGAGTATTTTACAAAATAATATATAACACCTGAACTTGAACACACAAAGTATTTTACAAAATAATAACAACTGAAATTGAACGCACAAAATATTTTACAAAATAATATATGTATAACAACTGAACTTGAACACACACAAAAACAAATTTGATCATGACGTGAACCACATAGACAGAACTTCAATGGATGGACAAACACATGGACAACATCATCACTGACTCCTAAGAGAGAGAAAGAGACGTGAATTAAATAAGGAACATTTAGTTGAACATGTTCTACTCTCTCATTTAAAATTTCATATTTAAAAGATCTTAGTTACCACAGAGTAATGATAATGATAAAAATAATGATATCAATCTTCATACCAATTAATGTTCATAATACAATTATTGCATACTGTTCAAAGATTTGGAAAAAAATGATTTTGATGTTGTGGGAACAAAGGTTCTAGAAACACTCATGTCAATAAAGCCCATCTGAACTGAGAAAAAAAAATTATAGAGAGAGATGCAAGAAATCTGAATAAAAATAACATTTATAGACACGACTTTTCGTGACCATATATATATAAGATTTAAAGTTCAGGAAAGGATCTCCCTTCTTGGATTGTTATGTTTCTCTTGAAAAACATTTTTAAGTTAATTTAATATAAATAAATAGACATAAATTAGGCCTAAGCCTAGTACTTATCCAATTTATTTATTTATCTTTTGTCATACTATTGCCTACCCTGAGCTGTGTCCTTGATAGCACTTCATATAGAGTACAGTAGTAAATGACACAATCTAACACGTGGGATTTTAACAGTCAATTATTATAATGGCCTCTCTGATATGTCTGACTATTAAAATGTCATATGTCTCAACCAACTTTATAAAACCATGTCAAAATTAAGAGACGTACACATGTATTGTGGGTAACGTTAAACAGGCTGACTGTGAGCATGTGACAGTGAACATGTGACAGTGAAAACATTAAGATTATTTTAACTGAATTAAAATGGAAAAACAATGAGTAATTAACAAGCTTTCAGAACGACCATGCTACAGTTTATTGTGCTGTAAATAAGTCAACATAGGCTTATCATGCAACAGTTCCTTAAATGAACGTGCTAACAATTCATTTTCCAGCATTAGAGGCTAATATATGATGGCTGTGCATTCAAGACTGTTTAGCAAATCACCAGCACGTTGGCAATGTTAACTTTCCAATAAAATGCATCACAATTGTTTTTAAAGTTAAACAAATAAAAATTGATTCGCATTTGATACTCACACTCTGAAAGTCATCCATCTTCGCTGGTCCTCTAATTCGGTAGGTGGCGTTGTCACTAAAAACCGGGTAGGGTCCTAGAAATGCGGTCCTAGAAGTGGGGTCCTGAAAATGCAGCCTCTGTTTTTCCCAGGAGCGGTGTATTTCTGCAAATGGCAATAGGACCACTGGGAGGAGCCAGAGGAACTTGATTTTTTCACAGATTATCTGTCTCATATTCTACTGTCAGGACATAATGACAGTTTTAACAAATATGTAAAAAATATTTTTTTTTACAAAAGTTACCTACAGCAGCTTTAAGCGTAAAATACGCGTGAAATACGTGTTAAAATTCACGTGTTTTTGGTCCTCTTGGCCTTCGATAGCAGGACCTCTAGACGCGCGTAAACGCGTCTTTACATTGAAATCACTCGTGCCAGACGCTCTATTCGCGTTTGGTGTGAACGCATCATAATAATAAACCAGGACACACAACACATTTCATTACATTGGCCCATAAACAAACAAACTCGAGGAGCTGGTTAATGTTCAACTCTGCGATGTAACTCTCACCTGCAGACTGGAAATATACGGCAGGCATCCGAAGAAAATATTCCACATTTGTCCTTCTTTCAAGATCGTTAACAGCGTCACTTTCAGCCTCAACTGGTAAAAGTTTCAGTCTTTCTTCTCGTCTCTTTCGCGCTTCTCTCTTCTGCGCATCCCCAATGCGCAATGTCATGTTTCCCGTTCGCGATATTTTCTAGATTGTTCTAGATATATTCGCAGTGTCATGTTTCTTAAAGGGGCCGCAGATTCTGAAAGTCCCCGTGAACCGGCAACCGACTTTATTTCAGTGTTGTGACGTTTCCGAGAGAAACGGAATGGGCGACATTTGCTTGTTGTAACTCTTAAAAATTAAACTTTATTTTTGATCTTTTTCAACACTGTATATAATACTACATATATTTACCTATTCAAGATGTGTATTGGTCAATCTCAGGGAACCTTATTTATATTTTTACAAGGTTTCTAAGCAGAAGATGGACGCATGTCTTCTTAGTCCTGTTACCGAAACTCATGTACCATTTAAAAAGCATGTTTAAAAGCATGTAAATTAGTTCCTTTGTTTTCCCCACAAGACAGTGTTTATTGTAAAGAAATTGTTTATTATATGTTCAAGATGTATTTTAATAAAAAACACAAAGCCATTTTTTTTTTCATTTTAAAGAAGGCCCAAGCCTCACGTTTATATTTTATTCAATAATTTAATATATTAAACAATTGTATAAAATATGGACTAAACAAAACTGATAAGAACACTTGGTAACAGGAATGAACATTGTGTAACAGGAATGAACATTGTGTAACAGGAATGAGTGCATATGTGTGTGTGTGTGTGTGTGTGTGTGTGTGTGTGTGTGTGTGTGTGTGTGTGTGTGTGTGTGTGTGTGTGTGTGTGTGTGTGTGAGAGAGAGTGTACATGTGTGCATAAGATTTCTGTGTTGAATGATGTACTATGTGGTAGTAGTAGCTACTTCACAGCCAAGGAGGTGGAAAGAGAAAGAATGAGAGAGAGAAGAAGAGAGAGGGAGGGAGAAAGAGGGAAGTTAAGACAAAAAATGTAGAAAAGAGAGATTTGCGGGTGTGTTTCGTCCTTCCATTGCATTATGCCATAGGTTTCTGGCACATAGAATGGGTTCACTCCATCTTCTACAAAATATAAGAAACACAAAGACAAGAGGTTTAAGTCACTTTGTGGAGCACTGGCTTTACTGGCTTAAAACCGGGACAAGTGGCAACCCTACTTCGCGACGATTCCACCAAATGCATAATCAGTTAATTTGAAACATTTCACAGCATCTACCTCTAATGCCTTTTTTTAACATGTAACTTTTCAGCTCCACCTTTTCTTTTCTTCCCCCTTTCATCCATAGACAATTATTTATTATTATCTTATCTGCTCAGATAAATTCGCTGTACCGGATCAATCTGTCTCTCTCTCTGTAAATTAGACGATGTGAAAGGAGGCGTGTTTCAAGATAGCCTACACAATGGAGTAGACCAAACTAAACAGGGAGGGAGGGCAAAACACTCAAATGCAAACAAAACACAATCGGCCCGACTCACTCATTTGCGTAGAAAAGAGATGTAACATTATGATTTCCGTCATTTAAAAAAATATATATATATATTTGTGTACCGGGTGGGCCGGCCCACATTGGCCAGCGGCCTACCGGGAAAAGTCCCGGTGCTCCAGATGGCCAGTCCGCCCCTGTATATATACAGGTGCTGGTCATTTAGTTAGAATATCATCAAAAAGTTGATTTATTTCAGTAATTCCATTCAAAAAGTGAAATTTGGATATTATATTCATTCATTGCACACAGACTGATATATTTCAAATGTTTATTTCATTTAATTTTGATGATTAAAACTGACAACTAATGAAAATCCCAAATTCTGTATCTCCGAAAATTAGAATATTACTTAAGACCAATACAAAAAAAGGATTTTTAGAAATGTTGGCCACCTGAAAAGTATGAACATGAAAAGTATGAGCATGTACAGTACTCAATACTTAGTTGGGGCTCCTTTTGCCTGAATTACTGCAGCAATGCGGCATGGCATGGAGTCTGAAAGATTCATTGTGCAGTCAGCTTCATTGGTTTGTGAAATCGTGATGAACTGAGATGTCAGCTTTTTAGGAATTATTAAAGGAGCGCACTTTGCGCACATTCAGTCATGCCAAACCATGCACGCAGTAGCCTGCTTGCTTTATGTTAAATGAACATGTTAAATTGTTAATGCTTTAATAACAAATAATTTATCGGGAGTATTTTTGCTGACGTGTAGCTGGTGGCGACACAAAGGGTTACTTGAAAGTATTTCAAGGAGGAAGCTATAGAAAAAAAAAATCTATATCTACTTTTTTGTGGACGGGTGCAGGACAAAACATGAATATTGAGGGTGGGAGCTAGCCTGGCATACCAGACCTACATCAAGTGTAGTTGCTAGACTACACTGGCTTCAAAATTATTTTTGCTGCCGCTAGGGTGCGTCTAGATTTCTAGGCTAGGTGGGAGTGGGAGAAGGTAACCTATTTTTGCAGGACATATATTTTTGAAAAATCCGTCCCGCGCAGGTCTCTAGTTGGAGCATTTTTAATTACTCGCACTCGCGTCTCGCCTCCCTCTGCCATTGTATGCTACCACGACAAAGCACGTAGGTGACAAATGATGTCAGAAAAGCGTCAGAACATTATAATCGGTTATGGCCTATTACTGAACTGATACTGAATCGTCCTCGTCTTCATCAGGACGCATCATAGAAACGATTCATTTCGACACCCCTAAAAACGATATCAAGTCCAACCTTTAGTTTAAACTGATAATAGTTTAACTCGCTGTGGTAAGCAGGACGAGGCAGAGGGCCGTGAGAACTGTGGCGTGATTACTAACTAGCGTCCTGTGTGCCGCACCGGGCTCGTATCTCACAGAGGAGCTTCGGAAGTGTAAAAGGAGTGACGACAGTGAAGGATGAGAGAGGAACAGGCCTGGACTTTTATGTTATGTTTTGTTCATGTGTGTGCTGCAGTCGTCCGTGAGGGGCTGCCACCTTTACTATCGTTTAGTGTTTGTTTTATTATTAAAGTGTTTGACAGTTCACCAGTTCCTGCCTCCTTCTTCCTCCCGGGTTTCGCCACCAACGAAGTATGTTGTTATGGGAAGAAGGAGGCGGGAACCAGCTTAACAAAAGTCCAGGCCTGGTCCTCCTCTTTCGTCTTTCACTGTCGTCGCTCCTTCATTTATGCTTCTGCTCCTCTGTGAGATACGAGGCGATCACACAGCAGCTCTTTAGCCACTCAGTCCTGCTGAGGGGTGTGTGTTTTGGCGGGAAAGTGACGACAGTGCATACCCTCTATTCGACCTCTGCTTATTCATTATTTTATGGTGATGTCCAAGATCTTCTGTAATTTAAAACATTAAACATTTTATTGGTGTCAACAGCAGGGCTCCAGACTGCAAACAAATAATTGCATTTTACAATCATTTTTCCTGCATTTTGGTGCGACCAAAATTTGATATAGGTCATGCTGGCACAACCACAACATTGCCCAGCATTACATGGAAAACGAAATAAAAAAGCGGAATAAAACTGCGCTACTCATTTGAGCTTCACAGACCGTTTATTAGTTCCCGACCAATAATAGACAGCGCAGCGTCACAAACTACTCGATCATGCAACACCATTACTACACAGCGCTGGGAGATCCAGTGAAGAAATCCATTGAATTCACTACAGAATTAATAACATTGCTGCGAGATCCAGTGAGAAACATTCAGATTTGGCATAGAGTTCTCTGTTATAAACCATAGATATCAGATCAAACAGCTCTGACGTGGAAACCAGGATGATTGAACAAGTTATAGAAGGCTTTAAGTCCACAAATAAGCAACATTCACCATGGATTTAATATAGTAACACTAACTGTGACTATGTTATTGAGACAGACAATAGTCAGATGCTTAAGAGTACTACACATCTTTTTTTACATTTCAAAAATATAATATCATATTTAAATATTATTTTTAATGAGACGACCGAAACATTTTTTGTTCATCCTTCAAAGACGGTCTCCATTTACAAAATAAAATTTTTCAAGATTTAGGAAAACTCACACTTATTTAAAAATAAAAAAAAAATATGAAATTTCCATTGTAACCAGTAGGTGGTTGCTGAGGACCGCTTTATTGGCTATTTTCACTCCCTAATATCTATTTTTTCCTAGTTTTGCTTTTAAATTAATATCAAGACATTATGAATGATAATAATTAAAGTTAATTTTATCCACACTTCAAATTAAGCTCAGTGGTTTATTGTCAGCTGAACATTACCACTTTCTGTAGAACTTAGTGTTTCCAGTACTGCTGTCCTCAAATGTTAGTCTGGGGCCCTGTGAACTTAAACTAAAACTGCACATTGTATTATATGGACTCTGGATTATGTATATTTATTACCAAAGCATTTGTAAGTAATACAGTCAAAATAGGGGAAAAGGTAAATTTTCAGCCTGTGCTCCTAAAAAATAAAAAAAAATATCAGTTATGGGACCACCCGTCCCGCTTTGCGTTGTACCGCACAGCATTTTCACCCCTTGTCCTGCACATCTCATATTGAGAAAATGTCCCGCATGTGGAGCAGTAATTCGTTCCATGTGTTTCTGTCAGAAAACAAATGGATAATTTGGTAAAAAAAAGAAAAAAATTAACAGAATTGATCAACTTGTTGCCTGCTGTGGTTGTTTTAATTCACATCCTTTCTAAAATATATGAACGTTTTTGGTTTAATATATAAGACTGTCAATTATCTAAATTCATGTTGGTTTATATTTTATTTGTTCATTATTTATTTTGTTGGATTTTAGTTGGACTTGGTCAGAACTGTTTCAAAAATAGTTATCTGCATGATGCCTGCCTTTGCTCAGTGATGTTGAATTTAAATGTCATGTAAAATAAAGACATGTTAAGTTACATTGTGATGTAATGGTGTTTTCTGGAAGGGATTAAAGAACAAAGAATTTTTATCAGCTGAAAGGCAGAATACAAATGTTTTTATTAAGTTAAACATTATAGGTTATGTTTTAGTGTTGGTAACATATCCCACATTGTCCCACACAAACTTATAATCGTCCCACATTTGGTTTGTTTGATGGTGGTCACCCTAGTTATGGGCTACAACAGCGTTCCTAGTAAAAACAGTTCTCTTACGAGAGTATCTCTCGTACTGCTTAATATCTTACGCTATGGGGAAAACCTCTTTTCGTAAAACGCGGTGCAGCAGCATGCAGACATAGGCAAGACGGCTTGCGCGCCTATTGGCTGCCCTGCGGCAACAGCAGCAGCCTATCGAGAGTGGCCCTGCGTGACACATATCCAATGGGGGCATTTCGCGCCCATTTCGTCACGTCCCGCCAGAAAGGGCGTGGTCTCGCCCTATAAATATAGCTCGATTAGGCTGGTACAACTGATTTTCATCTCTTCAGCGAAGCATCACGCATCGCTGGATCCGGAGTGAGAAGCCACGCCGTCTGAGGAAAAGCACACAGCGGGACGAGCCTTGAGTCTCAAGTCGCTGGCATCGCCGCCTTTAGCCGTCGTACCTGCTACGCTTTCCGGCGTTATATCCTCTTCAAGTGTGTGTGTGTGTGTTCGCCGCTGCGACACACATTTTTTCACTGTCTCTCTCTCTCTCTCCCCTAAAAGAGCTGCGTCTTTTTCAAGATGCATAGATCCTGCGGCTCGTGCCGAGCCACACTCAGTGAAGAGGATCGCCATGTCATCTGCGTTTCCTGCCTGGGTGAGGATCATGCGGCTCTCGCTCTCGTCGACGGCAGATGCCCTCACTATGAGCTACTGCCGATGGTGACTCTGAGGACTCGCCTGGCATCATTCTCAGAGCCTGCACTTCAGCCCGCTGTAGCGCCGCGCCGTAAAAAGCGCCGTGCCCAGCGCGGCCCCGAGCCTTCTCCTGCCCGCCAAAGCTCGCTGGTTCGCCCGCCAGCTTCGCCGGCATCGCTCAAGTCCCTCCCCGACGGAGAGCGGCCGCCATCCGCCGCCGCTTCCGCCATTGAGGTCGACGAAACAGCCGAGGCCTGTTCAATCCTGGCATCAGATAGTGAGGATTGGGCGAGCTCTGTGGACCTCCCCTCTGCTATCCGCAAGCCTTCTGGGAAACAAGCCAGCATTGAATCAGAGCTGATGCGTCTGCTCTCTCAAGCCGTGGACAACCTCTGCCTCAACTGGGAGGCGCCCGCGCAGCCTGCGCGCAACCGACTGGACGGATGCTTCCTCAAGAAGGACCACGCGCCGTCACAATCCAGGCCCGCGCCTTTTCTTCCTGAGCTTCACGAAGAAGTCGCGAGGTCCTGGGGCGCCCCCCTCTCGGCCGGGGTGCGTACCTCTGTCTCGGCTGCATTCTCCACTGTGGACGGTGCGAAAGACAAAGGATACCTTTCTCTTCCCCCAGTGGAAGCAGCGGTAGACGGCGAGCGCAGACGACGCTACCATCTAAAGCCTGCCGAGTGACGTCAGCCATGCACGGTCGCGCATACGCCGCCGCCGGGCAAGCCGCGTCAGCATTACACACGATGGCCATCTTGCAGATCTTCCAGGCCGACCTTCTCCGAAAATGGACGAGGAAGGCGATGGGTCAATCAGCATTGCGGATTTGCGGAACGCTACAGACCTGGCTCTACGGACAGATTCCAAGAGGTTCAAAAGACATCGCAGGCGATGAAGCACTTCCTTCCGCAGGGCTCTAGTTCCGCAGCAGGTCGCTCTAAACAGCCGTCTGCCCGGAGCTCCCAGCCGCAACCTGCACCACCCGCCACTGCCGCTTCTCAACGCCGCCAGGCCCGAGAACAGAGACCGCGCTCTCGCTCTGCTGGACGCCGCCCCCCTCAGCGCGAGCCCCGGCCGAGGATCGAAATCAAGACCGAGGTCTCAAAGCCTTCCTAGCCTCTCTAGGAAAGCGACGGTGTTCAAATCCCGCTGCGGCCGGATTTTCACCGAAACGTTTCGCTCGTCCAGTTCCATGCAATGTGACTGTTCCAGCGTATTTAGCAGTCAACAAGCTGGTCCATTTGCCCGCTTGCCTGCACACAAAAGCCGTTTTTACGGCTACCCAGATAAATCCAATAAAGAATGTATTTTCTGGTGTTCCGGGCACGGCCGATGGTGTTATGAGTGTTGTAAGAATGCCCACATCTCAGTGCCCATTCCCACACGCAGACACAGCCCGCCACAATACAGGGCTAGCACAAATAAAATACACTCATGTCGATTGTGCAATAAATGTAGTGTACGTGCCCACGACACAGTGCCCACAAACACTACACGAAGCATGTCCCACGGTTTCTGTAATAACGAAACCAACACATTTTCAGTCGGCCCGAGCCGACAGTGTTCTCAGTGCAGTGAGTGTGCCCGCTATCCCGCGCCCACATTCCCTCACAGACATGCCGAACCCCACGGGGCTCGTCCCGCTCGCCTTCTCTCCACAACCTGTCAGAGAGAAGCTGAGCGCGGTCGGGCTGCCCGCTGTGATCAGCGCACCCCCCGCCTCGCACACTGCAAACACAGTGTCTATTTCTCAGCACACCGGAGCTCTCCGGCCGCCGCTATGTCGCGGCCAGAGCCCAGATTTCATTCTACCTCTAGCTATTCAAGCAGATGCCTGGGCAAAGCTTCCCGGGGTATCAGAATGGGTGCTGAATACTATAAAAAGAGGCTATTCGCTGCAGTTCACTCGACGCCCCCGCCGTTGCATGGCGCGAGTCGAAACGACGGTAAAAAACGAAGTATCTCATCTACTTCGAGCCGAGATAGCGAAACTACTGAGCAAAGGGGCTATAGAACCTTTATCTCAGGCTCAGAGCGAAGGGGGGCTAATACAGCAGGTATTTTCTGGTACCGAAAAAAGACGGGGGTCTCAGACCCATTCTAGATCTGCGACAGCTGAACAAAGCGCTCGCGAAGCGCCAGTTCAGAATGATTACAACCAGGAAAATCCTCACGCAAATTCGCCAGGAGGACTGGTTTATGTCAATAGATCTGAAAGACGCCTATTTTCAAATACAAATAGCGTCACGTCACAGGCAATTCTTGAGATTCGCCTTCGAGGGCCAGGCATACCAATACAAAGTCCTGCCGTTCGGCCTGTCCCTGGCACCCCGTACATTTACGAAGTGCATGGACGCGGCTCTCGCACCCCTGAGACTCCAGGCCATGCGAATTTTGAACTACTTGGACGATTGGCTGATTCTAGCTCAATCACAATCAGAGCTCATAGAACACAGGGCCACATTACTCGAGCATCTCGAGAATCTGGGTCTCACAGTCAATTGGGCGAAGAGCTCGCTGTCTCCCAGCCAGAAAATGTCTTTTCTGGGAACAGTGCTGGACTCGCTATCCATGACAGCGCGTCTGTCACCAGATTGCGAACTGGACATTCAGCACGCCGTGAAATCCTTCCGCCATGGCTCGATAGTCCAGCTCGAGTACCAATTTGAGTACATGATGAATACATGAACATTTCTAGCCTGGCTAACGCCAGACCCAATTCTCGTTGAGACTTGGGTCTAGGGAACCACATGAACATTTTCTCGTATTTGAGGCGTGGTTTACGAATGCCCGGCGCCGTTTATTGGGTGCTAAGAATGTCTATCAAATGCGCCTGTACATAGCTATAGCCAATCGTTTCAATTATACCAGATGACGTCTGTACAGCCACAGAAATTTGACGAGGAAGAAGACGAAATAAACTTGCGTTCTAAATTACTTAGAACATTCTCTAAGGCTGCATCAAAAGGTAGCTTCGCGTCTGCTACCATGTTGAATCCATAGAAATAAACAAACTGCTTCGGTGTGACGCATAGATGTCGTCATCGTCTTGCTGCTCCCTCCCCGTTCTGTGATTGGTTCCCTAAATGAGGCGAAAATCTGGACCATGGTATCCATACTGCCTTTCAGCGTGAATAAAATCGCGCTGCGGGAAGGCAGCATGGGGAAACCCAGACTAGAACATTTCCAGAGCTGCTCTGAGAGAACGCTTAATGAGCATTTTCATCATTTTATTTGAGAAAATCCATTGTCAAATAGGCTTACACTTTGAAACAGGTCTTCACTACAACCCGTCAAAATAAAAGTTTGGTTTAACTAGGAGAAATTATGACAGAAATATATTACTACTGTAGGCATACAATAGAACGTACTTCTCAAAATAATAATAATAACAACAAAAATAATTAAATTTATTTAAACATTAATTAAGGCATATATTTTTTGTCCATGGTTTAATTTAGTAAATCTGTTTTTTGCAGCTCTTCCCCAAAAAATAAAAGGACACAAGTTAAAATTTTAATTTGATTGCCACCGTTTTTGATAATATATTACTATATATAGGACTATATTATTCTTAAAAAAAATGATAAATATTAATGTTAAGAATGAGTTGTTAATCTAATTCATTATCAATTATTGAATTTAATTGATTTAACATGTTCTATTGAAATTTTAATAAACAAAAGTTTGGTTTCAAGTTTGTTATAATAAAAGCATTTGTTCAACCCCAAAAAAAACTGTTTTCTTTAATTTAACTGTCATTTTAACTGATGATAATAATAATAACCATAATTTAATAATACCGTTTATTTAATAATTGTTTAATACTGTAAACCGTGATATTTTCTGAGACGTTATCATACTGTAAAAATCTCATACCATTACAACCCTACACGGGAGAGTTGTAGATTGATAATTGATTGATAATTCGATAATTGCAGATTGATAATTCGCTACTCTACTAGCATTACTTGATTCATGAAGATAAATGGAGGACCAGATAGATTCCGTAACATGGCCAGGCAGACAACAAATTAGAAAAAATAGAGATAGTGTGCAAGCAATATATTTAACTTACTAGTCCAAAAGCATGACGGCCAGGTCAGCATCAGTCTGGCACCCCTCCTCCTCCTTTACTCAAGGCCGCAAGCGAACGCTGGAGCAATATTGATCCTCGTCCGGCCTTTTATTTTGTCACTCTCCCTTTTTCTTTTTTTAATGGCCTCTGACAAAACCTTTGCCTTCTTCCTTGTAGTTGTTGGTTCGGCCATAACGAAAACATACAGACAGCAATCAAACGCTAGTTGAGCTCTCACGTCAGAATTTGAGGAAGTTGGGGGTGGTGGGGGAAGTGACGTATGCCGTAAAGCGGTCGAATTTTGTAGTTCTTTTTGTGCTCAGGTGCCTACCCGCAACCCGAAGTTACATAGTGCCAGTAAAAGCGATACAGACACTGTCAGGCTATGGCAGACGTACAATAGGTTGTATTGTAAGCTGATGTACTATCTCAAGGGTTTTGGTAATATATTATGAAGGTTGAAAAACTACATAGTGTCCCTTTAACTGGTGAAAGTTTCAGTTCGTCTCTTCTCGTCTCTCTCGCTTCTTTCTTCTATGCATCGTCAGTGCACAGACTCAGAGCGTCATGTTTCTTAAAGGGAGCGCAAAGTCCCCGTGAACCAGAAGTTGCAATCGACTTTATTTTCAGTGTTGTGGCATATTTCCAAGAGAAACGGAATGGGCTATTCCACCGAATGGGTGAAATTAGCTTGTTGTAATTCTTCAAAATTAAACTTTATGTTTTATCTTTTTTCACCACTGAATGTAATGCTATATATTTATCTATTCAAAATGTGTATTGGTCAATCTCAGGGAACTTTATTTTTTTACAAGGTTTCTAAGCAGAAGATGGACGCATGTCGTCTTAGTCCTGTTACTGAAACTCATGTACCATTTAAAAAGCATGTTTAAAAGGATGTCAATAAGTTCCTTTGTTTTCACCACAAGAAAGTGTTTATTTTAAAGAAATTGTTGGTTATATGTACAAGGTGTATTTTAATAAAAAACACAAAGCCATTTTTTCATTTTAAAGAAGGCCGGAGGCTCACGTTTATAATTTATTTTATAATTTAATTTATTAAACAATTGTATAAAAGATGGACCAAACAAAACTGATTAGAACACTGGCTTCCTGGAAGTATGGTCTTCACATTGTAAAACTAATGCTAATGTCTACAATATAAGTAATTGCAACCTTAAAATCAAATGCATGCATATGGCCACATAGCATACATGCTAATATCACAAAGGCACTGAGCAAATTCTAGTGACTTACCAAAAGTTATTATTTAAAAAAAAAAAAAAAAATTTCTAAGAAATTATTTAGGTAAAAGGACAGTATGTTGAGATTGACCTTCTCAGTCATAGTTACAATTTCGTCTCGTAGACGGTGCCTGTGCCGAAGTGATGGTGTTAAGTACCTCTGCGGGTAAGTCACCTAGAACCTCTGGCTCTATCGCGTCCTTCGCCAGTAGGACTGCGATCTCCGCTCACAAGACATGGGCATCGGCTGCTCTCACTTAGTGGAGTGGATGGGGCGAAACTTGGGGGGAGGCCGGGCGAACTGAATCGCATAGCTGAGCCTAATGGTCTGAATGAGCGAGAGAGACAACCTTGGGAGTGCTAACCAGGCTCACAGAGACGTACAAGCAGTACCAGAAGAACCGCAGGCATACCCACAGTGAGGCAGTGCGTTCTCGAACTGCACACTGCTGCCTGCTGGCAGAATTTTGACTCAAATATTTGTTTCCCAGCACTCCAACGGGAGAGAGCAGCTCCACCCATCTCCGGGTCACCCATCTCAGGAGTTATTGTTTCACCGACCACTTAACAGCGGACCTTCTGTGGCGGACACATTAGAGCAGGCTGTGCCAGAGTATTTTTTTGTTTTGCAGGGGATGACACCCTTGGCGACGAGTAGACTGAGGGGCGGCCCACGAGGCACTCTGGTGGTACGTCAAGGGAAGCGCTTATGTCTGCTACTGACTGCGGAGAACTGCTGGGCTATTCCTCAGTGTAGCCGAAAGGCCACCTTGTGAGATGGGAGCAGAGAAAGCGTACTTTGATGACCTCTCGCACCTCTGCAAGGACAGCCAGGGGCGCTTCTGGATCACCAAGGTGGACATCGTCTGACCGAGGGCCTGCGCTGTGACTTGATCACGGTTAGTCGACAAGCGCAGCTCAACCCCGGCTGAGAACTACCCTCGTGCAATAAGAGTGCCTTGGCCTCGCATGCAGGGCAGAGGTGGCCTGCCAAGGGCACAGCCACCCCACCATCGAGGGTAGTGAGAGAGTTGGCGTTCTAAATTTTGGCACCAATATAGCTCCATACTGCTAAGTTTTCAATGCATATCCGAGAAAGACCCGAGAAACCATGACTGTCAGCTCTGAATCTGATTCAGCATAAGCACACACACTATTACAGTGGGAACACAGCATCATCCTCATTTCCAGAACGAAACAGCCCCTCTCTCCAATGCAGCAATCGACATCTGCACTCAGCTGGAGCCCTAAATGAAACTAGGTTCCCACATTTTTAATTTTTTTTTTTGAAGGACCAGCAATCCTATCCAAAAGCTGCACAGCTAGTGATGGGCTAGAGGGGGAGGGGCCCTAGGGGGTTGGTTCCCCCGAAGGAGAAGCCCTCAGCTCTCAGATCACCCAAGCTATTCTACTGAAGTAGAACTCTCCTGGTGGCCATCAGGAAGGGCGCTACAATGGAGAATAGACAAGGAGACCTAGAGCGGCGAGCGAGCGCTGGGTTGCCGTGACAACCCGCGCTGAAGCCCGACAGCTCACGACACGCTGAGGCGGAAGCTCTTACCTGGCGGAAGCTCTTGCTGATCTCCACGGTCTCCCAAAGTGTCGAGCAGACCTGCAGCTGTGCTTTTACACACAAGCAGTGGCTGGCCAACAACAGAGGGGACTCAAGCTTTCCGGAGAAAGAAGAGTCGACCGGCATAACGACGTGGTCATGTTCCAATGCAAAAACATGAACCACCCACGAACAGTCTCACAGTTTCCCAGGAACGCGAAACAGTGATTGTGGCAATCAGTGAGTTCAGGAAACAACCGCATCCAGAAACACACGGGTGGAATGTCATCTTTAGAAAGACTCACATGTAGGTTTACTCATGTAAACTCTTTCAGGGGAATGCTCTCCTTGATGCTGAAGCACGCAGGCAAACAGTCCACAGGACACAGACAGGAAATGTGCAGCCTGTTGTGTGCCGTCTCTCTTCACAGTGGTCTTACCAGCCATAAGAACGGTTATTCAACGCTCTTGGCACACAGTGACCAGCTGTGAAAACAGCCTTTTTGTTTTCCTCAGTAACACAAAAACAAAAGAGAGAAAGTCGACCCCACTGCAGTGCTGTATCGCCCGCACCACACGAGAGATTCAATTCAATTCAATTCAAATTTATTTGTATAGCGCTTTTCACAATACATATTGTTTCAAAGCAGCTTTACAGAAAGTGCATTTCAGAAATGTACATAGTAAAATACAGTTAGTTAATCATTAATTTAGGGCATAACATATGGAGTTGAGTCATCTCTTCACAGGTGTTTAGTCATCTCATCGCAGGTGTTGGGGACCCTGAAGTCTCCGTGAGAGGCTGGATACAAACTGGAACTGACGAACGCCATTTACCTCGGGACTGGCGTCCCGAGATAACAGCAGAAGGGCAGATGGGAGATAATTAGTATAACTGCTGTTCATAATATTAATGCATTCGATCTGATTCAACAGTAGTATAAAAGGTAAACATTATGTGAATGCTTGGCTAAAGAGATGCGTCTTTAATCTAGTTTTAAACTGGGACAGCAAGTCTGAGCCTCGAACAATATCAGGAAGGCTATTCCAGAGTTTAGGAGCTAAATGTGAGAACGCCCTCCCTCCTTTAGTGGACTTAAATATCCTAGGAATGACCAGAAGCCTCGATTTTAGTGATCTTAAAGAACGCAATGGATTGTAGGTCGATAGAAGGTCCATTAAATACACAGGAGCTAAACCATTTAGGGCTTTATAGGTCAGTAGTAATACTTTGTAAATGATATGGAACTAAATAGGTAACAAGTGTAGAGATGATTAAAATTGATGTTATATGATCATATTTTCTTGACCTAGTAAAAACTCTAGCAGCTGCATTTTGCACTAACTGTAGCTTGTTTATTGAAGATGCAGGACAACCAGCTAATAAAGCATTACAGTAATCTAATCTCGAGGTCATGAATGCATGAACTAACTTTTCTGCATCAGAAACAGATAGCATGTTACGTAGCTTAGCAATGTTTCTAAGGTGGAAAAAGGCTGTTCTTGTAACATATGAAATATGATTTTCTAAAGACAAGCTGTGGTCTAGTATAACACCCAGGTCTTTTACTGTAGTGGATAAAGTAACTGGACATCCTTCTAAATTAAAGTTGTATTGTACAAGGTTTTGTGGGTAGTTTTTTGGACCAATAAGTAATACCTCCGTTTTATCTGAATTTAGTAGGAAATTACACGTCATCCAGCATTTTATATCTTTGAGACACTGATGAGTTAGTGTTTTCATCTGGTCGTGATGAAATATATAATTGCGTGTCATCAGCATAACAGTGGAAATTTATTCCATGTTTTCTTATAATATTATCCCCCTGAAGGAATCCCCCCTGAAGAGCCTGCTCGTTATTTGATCACTCAGTAGATTAAACAGCATTGAAATGCTCGGCTCCGAAGCAAAAAGCTGAAGTGCAATCGCATCTGCTGCTTGTTATATACCCGCGCTGAGTGGCAGAGCAGCTGTTGCAAATGATTGCCCGCCAATGTGCATTGGCTCGTTTAGTTGCACTCAAAATAGATTGGCCTTTCTAGCGAGATCAATATTCGTCGGTCACGACGGTGACTCACCGGTGTGACAGTTATCATCTGCACTACACTTCCCAGCATCCCTCTTGTCTTCACACCTGCACTCACTCCCTCATTTACCCGCACATGCCTATCATCATCATCATCCGTGTCACCTGTGCTCACCTCATTATTGTTCATTTGTGTCTATATTTAGTTCCCTTCTGTTCAGTTAGTCCTTGTCGGTTCTACGTTTTATTGTGGTGTGTGTATCCTCCGTCCGTCTGCCTGTTTGCACCCTTGTAAAATTATATTATTAGTAAAAGTTCTTGTATTGGAATTCTGGACTCCTTGTCTTCCTCTACATACACCATTCCGGTGAGAACCGGCCAATTTGGCTACTAATTTTTTTTAAGTTGTAAGGGGATTTACAGTCTAAGACCCAGAACCAGATATGAAGAATGAAGACCCAGAATTATAATTAATTAAAGAAAAGATTTACTCAAGATAGTTTGCAGTTTCATCAGCAGAAGTCAGCATCAAGACTCACACAGGAGTTCGTAGGCCGCCCCGCTAACAGTTACAAAGATCACAGCAGTTATACCATTTCCAAGGTCTAAGCTAACTCATTGCTTACAGGTTATATGATTCTCATTGGCTAAGAAATAGACAAACACAGTAATTTTCCACACATATACAGATAGACTGAAGCATATCTCCATGGATTATGCAGCTGACACTCAGACCCTGAAGTTCACAGGGTCACAGATTTGGGTTGTTATATACGTTGTTGTAAATACTCTGCCATACTTTTGATTGATTGAAATCTTTATTTTCAACTTTTAAAAAGAAAGAAACACATAAATGAAATATACAAACGAGTAAGAAAAAAAAAAAAAAATTATACAACAAAATAAACAAACCAACCCATCCTCATCACCAAAAATGTGTTTTAGGTGGACATATCAATATAGTACAAAGAACAGCCCCAAAAAAAAAAATTTGTAGGATGTTGGAAAATAGCAATGTGTCTTCTGTTAACCAAACGCTTTTTAATCTTCACTATTGCTTCAATGCAAATGAACAAGCGTGCCGTTATTTGTTGCGTAGTGACGTGTGTGTTCAAGTAAGCCAAATATCAGCAGATTCTGCGCAATACGCTGTATTTAATATATCATGAGTTGAGTATTTGCGCTAAATCTGTGCAGATTTGGCTTACACAAACTTCCTCAGCAAAGTGAGTAAACATAATAACCCGCCAAATTGGCTAGTAATTTGACCGCGTTACCACCACAGGTTATTTTTACCCGCATTTGCCATTAATTTCAAACCCTTGACTTATGATATTTCTTCATGTGACTGCGAAAACTATATGAATATCTAAAACTCCTCTCACACTCGGTACAGTGGTACGGTTTCTCTCCAGTATGAACTCTCTCGTGTGTTTTCAGTGTTCCCAACCGAGTGAAACTCTTGTCACAATATGAGCACTTGAAGGGTTTTTCTCCAGTATGAATTATTTGGTGCTGTTTCAGACTGCCAGCTGTAGTAAAGCTCTTCCCACAGTCACAACACACATGATCTCTCACTTCATTATGTGTTTTCTGGTGCAGTTTAAAACTGTTCAGTCTTGGAAAACTCTTTCCACAGTGAGAACACACATAAGGCTTCTCATCTGAATGAACTTTCAGGTGTTTTTTTAGATCTGATGATGCATGAAAATCTTTACCACACTGATCGCAGTTAAATGGTTTTTCTCCGGAATGAATATGCAGATGAACACTGAGATTTGATGCTTGAGAAAAACTCTTCTCACACTGAGTACAGTGGTACGGCTTCTCTCCAGTATGAAGTCGTTCATGTTCTTTCAGGGTTCCAGAACGACAGAAACTCTTGTCACAATATGAGCACTTGTAAGGTTTTTCTCCAGTATGAATTCTTTGGTGCAGTTTCAGATATTCAGCTCTAGTAAAGCTCTTCCCACAGACACAACACACATGATTTTTTTCTCCGGTGTGTGTTTTCTTGTGCAGTTTAAAACTGTCCGGTCTTGAAAATCTCTTTCCACAGAGAGAACACACATAAGGCCTCTCATCTGAATGAACTTTCAGGTGTTTTTTTAGATATGATGATAAAATAAAATCTTTACCACACTGGTCACAGTTAAATGGCCTTTCTCCAGAGTGAACGAGCAGATGATGACTGAGAGTTGATGCTTGAGAAAAACTCTTCTCACACTGAGTGCATGGATACGGTTTCTCTCCAGTGTGAATTCTCATGTGTGTCTTAAGGTTTACTTTTTTACAGAAACTCTTTCCACACTGAGTGCAGGTGTGCAGGTTTTTGGCTTTTGTTTCTTGAATTTTAAAGTCATGATGTTCCTCCTTAAATTCCTCCAGTTCTTGTCTTTGCTCTTTCACTTCCATCCGATCTAAAATAAACATAAAATTAGAACCAGTTCAAGTGAACCCTGATTTAACCCCTTAAACCCGAAGTGTACCGCTGCCATGATTATGAAAATTAATAATAAAATTACTTTGCAACCACTGAATGGAACACCACAAAATATGTATCATTTTAAAGTTTAGAATCGTTTCAGCTTATTAATGCATCCAACCACTTCGATCAACTGTTGATGTGCTGAGTAGTCCCTCTAAAACGGAGTGTACCGCCCTAGCTGCGAGAAAATTAAGTCATATTTTTCAAAACTACTGCCTTGATCAACACAAAATAGTAGGGCTGGGTAAAAATGTCGATTCATCAATGCATTGCAATTATCTGTTTCTCAATTCAATATCGATTCATCAAGTCCTATGAATCGATTCAGCCCACCGGCCAGTGGCGGCGCTGTGGGCAACACTCTAGTGAGAGCGTACAGCGTTGTACAAGCTTTTACTGTCTATGTGCACAAGACGCGCTTTACCAAAACAGCAAGATGATGGACAGCAGCTGCACTCCGTTCAAGCTTTCACCACCAACCAGGGACGTCGTTAGGCCTATTTTAGGGGGGCTGAAGCTACCCCAAAATGTTCCTAAGCACCCCTAAATGATAATAAGAACAACAATAAGTCTCCGGGAGTCTCCCGCATATTGATAGCGGCTCCCTGATGTACGCAAATTAGTTCAAATCTCCCGAAATCTAGAGCTCGCGAACTCCAAACCGCGTAGCGCGTGAAGGACAGAGAGGGAGAGAGAGTGTGTGTGCAAATGTGCGCCTTTGTGCCTCACAAAGCGCATTTTTTTTGCACATTTTCATGCACATTTTGTGTTTCTGCTTACATTTCTTTTATAACTTGAATGTATAGGAAGAAAGAAATATACTTTCTACTACTTACAGTTACATGCACTTTAGAGGTGTTAATAAAGCACCTGTTTGTTACAGTTGTGGTTTGTATTCAACACATGTACAATATTGTACAGTTTGTTCTGCTAAATAAACCATGACAGGAAACATGCTGGGGTCAATTTGTTCTTAAACATTGGTAATACTGAACACATTATTTAAAAATATACTCAGGTACTATAATTACTTGTGTATTTACTTATTATTGAATCAATATCGAAGCTAATAAATCAATATCGAATCGAAATCGAATCGAAGCCTCAAGAATCGAAATCGAATCGAATTGTGAAATTCCTAACAATACCCAGCCCTACAAAATAGGTGTCATATGAAAGCTTACCGTGCGTTCACACCGCTATCAGCAAAATTCGCTATCGCCGCCCTGCCAGTGCCGTGGAAAGATTCGTGGACACTCTGATGTAGATCGAATGCTTGTATGGGGTTATTTTCCGGTCAAAGGTCGAGAGCGCATTATTGTAGCACGAAAGTAATATAATGCGCGAGTGCGAATCTCTCTGCTCGCGCGCGGGATATAATGTGCCGAGCACGAATCTCTCTGCTCGCGTGCAGAATATAATGTGCCGAGCACGAATCTCTCTGCTCGCGTGCAGAATATAATGTGCCGAGCGCGAATCTCTCTGCTCACGCGCAGAATATAATGTGCCGAGCGCGAATCTCTCTGCTCACGCGCGGAATATAATGTGCCGAGCGCTAATCTCTCTGCTCGCTCGCAGGAACTGGGCGCGCGCTCTCAGATACACACTGCTCTTGTAAGAATTTTCTCTGGGCTCGCTCAGAGATTATGCCTGCACTTAAAACGTGTTCAGTGCAATCGCGAATCTCTCCTCTTCGCTTAAAGTATATGGAGGACCAAACCTGCAGAAACTAAAAATGAATAAATGAATAGATAAATGAATAAATAAACAAATAAATATGCGAATAAATGTAAAAATAAATAAATAAATATTTTTTATATTTTTTCCACATTTATTTATTTTTCATTTATTTATTTATGCATTTATTTATTTTCAATTTTATTTATTTTCACATTTATTTATGTACACTCACCTAAAGTAGGCCTGGGCGAAAAATCGACTGAATGAATTAATTCAAATTTTTTGTTGCGGGCGATTTAAAAAATAAGTAAACCGAGTTTTTGTGTAATGGCGCATTTTTGTCTCCCCGGAGCTTCCGTAGCGTTAGTTTCACATAGCAGTATGGCAAGCAACAACAACATAATCATAGCACACACGAAACAGCAAAAGCATACAGCAAGCGACAACATGGCTACCGGTGAGAGTGGGAAGTTTGTTCCCAAGAAAGGAATAAAATCATCTGTTGTTTGGAACTGGTATGGGTTTGCTGCGACAGACATGGAGCAAGAGACCCCACGCTGCATCATTTGCCTAAAGCCCATCGCAATCAAAGGCAGCAGCATCACAAACCTTTTCCAACACCTGAAACAGAGACATCCAGCCGAATATGAAAAATGCCAGTCTCTCCGAGACGAACAAAACCGCAGTAACAATCAAACCTTAGCTAAAAAACAGCTTACTGTAGCCGAATCCTTTGCACAAGGCACCGCATATGACAGGAAAGGGGCACGGTGGAGAACAATCACCGAAGTGGTCGCTTTGCACATAGCCAAAGACATGGTAGACATATACCATGGAGAAGACGGGGTTTATTAATTTGATTAAAACCTTAGACCCCAGATATGAGCTACCCAGCCACAAGTACTTCAGTGAAGTCGCCTTGCCCTAGCTGTACAACAACACACAAGAGAAAGTCAGCAGAGAACTAGAGGAGCTGTCCTTTTATTCGGCAACAACCGACATGTGGTCCAGTCGGACTATGCAACCTTATATGAGTTTAACGGTGCATTTCATTAACAATGCGTGGGATTTGCGGTAGAGATGCGCGGATGGGCTATTATTTCATCCGCAACCGCATCACAAAACTCATCATCCGTCCGCCATCCATCCGCACCAACGTTTTTGACCAATTTTCAAAACCGCACCCCCCCGCCATCTGCTGATTGGGCGATACAAGGCGCTGCTGATGACAGCCGCAAGACTAGAAAGCTCTCAGAATATCAGCAGTGAACTCCGTCTCCGACCGGCACGCAGGGACAAAAATAAGTAAATTAAACGCACTTCGGCAAACCTGACTGTGGCGTGATTTTGCGAAGTCTGTAGCGGGAGAGAAAGGACGGAGCCGCGCGGTGAGTAAGTAGGTCAAGTGCAGATGATGAACACCAGTGTCTGATTGCAACTATTGGGGCGTGGAGAGACCGCATATAACCGGCGAGAATGAGAGACCGAGAGAGAGAGTTGGACTGAGACTTCGCAGTCGGCTACTGCAACCGAGACTGAGAAGCAAGTGTTGGATTGCGTGTTTTGTTTATGGCGGCGAATGCGCTACTGTGCGCCTCGTTTCTTTTTGTTTTTCTGAATAAACGCGAGTCCCAGTCACGCCGACCCTGTCTTCTTCCTTCCACACACACTGAACCTCTTCACACTGACCTTATCTGATAGGCTACTGTACAATATTTTCATTGTAGCCTAATAGAAAACGCATTTTGGCACATAATTTGGTTCAACCGCCCGCCACCCGCCCGAATTTAAAGGTCCCGTTCTTCGTGATCCCATGTTTCAAACTTAAGTTAGTGTGTAATGTTGTTGTTAGAGTATAAATAATATCTGTAAAATTATAAAGCTCAAAGTTCAATGCCAAGCGAGATATTTTATTTAACAGAAGTCGCCTACAGCGAACGGCCGGTTTGGACTACATCCCTCTACTTCCTTCTTTAATGACGTCAGTAGAACAGTTCTCTGACTAACCTCCGCCCACAGGAATGCTCCCTCAACTCCCTCAACTCGCGCACTTCTTATAACTTACTGTGTTTACTCAGCTCTTACGGTGATTTTCTGAAGTAAAACTGACGCTTCATCTTTTGTGTGATGTACAATAAACTTAATTAAACTCATCAGTATATGTTTGATCATCATTCGGACCTGGTCCGACACAGCAGACTTGTAGGCTATTAATAAATAATGGATACATACAAGCAGATGACAAATACGTTATAATAACCGTAATTAAACTACTAAACTATACCTGTTCCATCTCTATACAGCCCTCTTGACTCTGTAGGCATTATTGTCCGACTCGAAATGAACACCGTTACTGAGAGTTTTTGATGTTATCATTATTCCATGAGATGAAATTGTCCTAAGAGTCTGAGTGCGAGCTTTTGAAGCTCCACCCCCTGTGTCGTACAGCAGCAGCTCATTTGCATTTAAAGGGCACACACTAAAACAGCGCGTTTTTCTGAGTCCTCAAAAGAGACAATTTAAACATGCTGTAAAAAATTATCTGTTGGGTATTTTGAGCTGAAACTTCACAGACACACTCTGGGGACATCAGAGACTTATTTTACATCTTGTGAAAAGGGGCATAGAACGGGACCTTTAATTAAAATATTTTTTTTAGTCACGTCATCCGCCCGATCCGCGGTTTATCCGCGGAGTCCGCGGCTGTAACCGCCAACCGCGCATCTCTAATTTGCGGAGTATTTCCCTCCAAACGTCATACTTTCCCGAGGACCACACCGGTGAACTTGTTGCCAAGGGACTGAGAGACGCTCTCGACTGCTGGAACCTGTCTGAGAATCGTCTATGCTTCACGACAACTGACAGCGGCACCAACATGATTAAAGCCCTGAGAGTGAACGGATGGCCAAACCTCCAGTGCTTTGGACACAAACTACACAACGCTATTGGTAAGTCTAACAATAAGTAAAATAAAATATTCAATTTTGACAGAGCACATACTTTCCTCATCCAAAACGCAGTCAAGCTAGTAGGGCTGGGCGATATATCAGATGACATTGTTATGCGCATCTCGTCAGTAAAACCGGTTCCTTGATTAGTAGTAAATCGCCATCACCTGCTTTCAGATGGAGCGACATTTGCTACACAGAGCGGTAGTTCACTGACAAGCTGAGCCATATTGCATTAATTATCGCAGGCGATACGTCCGTGATAATTAATGCAATATATAGAGGAGTTTTTTTTTTTCTTTCTTATTTTCTTTTTTTTTCAGTCAGCCAACCCAACATTTAGTCAAGCTGACTCGACTACGAAAAGACGATTGTCTGACTACTTGACTGCGGTTCATCCACCGTTTAAAAAGTTTAAGTGCTGTACGTGATTTATTAAAATATTTTTTTTTAATTAGCCCTAGCCAAAAAATCAAACAAAAAAAAAACTCGGCAAGAATGTTTCTATATGGCATGTCCATTTGATCTGTATTTGATTCATAAAGACAGTCGAATGGATTATTTTATAAAATGGATTCAAATTTCTCCACAAACTGCACATATGCCTATAGTAAACAAAAATTATATTTGTGTATCTGCAGTGTCTGAGTTTTGGAATGACAAAGTTTTGAAATACAGAAGAAAATAAATAATTTTTAGATGGATGTAGACTGATATTTATTAAAGTCCCCAATAGTGATGTTTGTCTTTGTGTTTTATTCTTTATCATACAGAGAATGGTGTTAAGGATCCCCGCAAATATCGTGCCATTGGAGTATGCAAGAAGATAGTCGCTGCTTTTTCCTACAGCTGGAAGAAAAGAAGAGAGCTGGGTGTAGCTCAGTCAGAGCTTGGCCTTCCCCCTCATCAGCTAACAACAGAATCCCCAACCAGATTGGGCTCCCGCCAAAAGATGATCGAGCGATTCCTGGAACAGGAGAAGGCTATAGCCCGTGTCCTGGGGTCTGATGTTAAAAGCCGTCATATTGTGCCCTCTTGGCAAGACATCGAGGTTTTGGAGTCAGTAAACAAGGCGGTTAAAGCACTCCAAGACTTCACGGATGGGCTATCAGGGGAAATGTATGTCAGTGTCTCATACGTCAAGCCTGTTATCCATCTGTTCAAAACCAGTCTTTTGCAACCTGAGGACAACGACACGGAGCTTACCAAAACAATAAAAAGGAACAAACTGGGATACCTTGTTGACAAATACAGTGATCCTGTCAAGGATGAGCTCTTGGACATGGCCTCTCTGATGGATCCAAGGTTTCAGACATCCTACATCGACCCAGACAAGGTGGAGCAAGTCAAAAGAAGAGCTGTCAGTGAACTTCTGTCTTTCCCCGCTGACAAAAGCACACCACAGCCTGGTCCAGTTGTGCAGGTGGACCAGGAAGAGGCAAGGCCTTTTCCAAGAGGAAAAAGACCTTAGCAACCTTCTTCAAGAAGAGTGTTGTTGTGCCAACCTCTGACCAGTCGGAAGAAGCTAAAATAGAGACTGAACTGGCAACCTATCTGCTCTTGCAGAGGCAGACCCTGACACTGATCCACTGCAGTGGTGGAAGATCAACAAATTCAACTTCTCAAGGCTCAGTCACCTGGCCAAGAAATACCTCAGTATCCCTGCAACAAGTGCCCCATCTGAGAGGCTTTTCAGTGTGGGGGGAGGAGTTGTCACATGCAGCAGAGCTTGCCTCAAGCCAGAGGCAGTGGACAGGCTGATTTTCCTTGCCAAAAATGTTTAAATGTTATTGACAGCAACTTAAGCACATATCTCATGTTCTGCACCTCAACCAAAATGTGATTTTTCTTTCCTGTTCATACATTCAGGGACACAAATGGCACGGTTTATTTTTTTAAAGCAAAGTTTGCACTTCATCAATTTCAGTTGGAGTTGATGTATTATTTATTTTGCACATTTTGTACTCTGCTAAATTTTTGTTTACATTAGTATTTTACCCAAGACATGGGTGTTGCCTCTTTATGTTGTTATTTAAAATTCTATGCAAAATGTGTCAAAAACATCATACAGCTCATGCGACAATCACAGATCTTTAAAAAAAAAATGGCACGTAATCTTTCACAGCATATTATTACAATTAAAATGAGCCCAAAATGAACAATCTATTCAAATGAATGTTGAGCAAAAGATATTCCTCATAGATGAACGATTTTAAAAGTCAAGGACTGAACAAAAAGGCTATCTTGGTTCCAAATGCTGGAACTTTTGTTTACTTTATGCAATCACCAGACAATTTGATCCACGTGCAGCTCACACTTTTTGGGACTTCACCAAAAAAAATTCTCCTTCCTTATTTCCTTCCTGAGTTATTCCATGTCAAATAAGAAAGATATGCAAAATCAAAAAATATATATTTTGTCTTTTATCAGCAGTTTCTCAGCATGAGAATGACCAAATGTATAGTAATGTATATTTTAAAAAATATATATATAAAATGTTCTATCAAACAATACCTATCTTTTAACTCCCCTTGCTATAGTTTTGGAGTTATGAGTCTTTAGTTTTGTGTATGTCACTCAGAAAAATCAACTCTAAAATGCCTGCAGGGCTTACGGGTTAATAGCAGAAAGCAACAGAGATCAAGAATCAGACATTTGATGTGGCAAAGTTTAGTTCTGTCATTCTCTTGTTAATATGATCAAAAGGAGTTTGACAACTGTTATAGCCTACAAGATTATGATTAAAAGTACATAAAAGATGACGATTAAAATTATATAAGCATTTCTATAGAATTTTTCATCCATATACTGATTCTTATTTCACAGCTACCAAAGCAATGAAGAATCAAGAATGAACACCAACCTATTTGTTCCTCAGTATCTTCAGGTTTTATTCTGGATGGTTCTGGATCACTCATGTCTTCAGTCTCCTCTTTAATAAACTCCATCTTTAACAGTCACACAGATTTCAGCTGCTACTCCTGGAGTTTGTCCTTCTCTTGTAGGATGATGGGAATATTCCCAGTATTTATTGGTGAATTGTTGTGGGAGGGGCTTCACTGCAGGTGTGAACTGTGATCACTGTGTGATACTGACGCCCACAGGACCAGATCTGGAAAAATCAGAGATAAGTTACTGAATTTTTACTGGATTACTTTAACAGCAAAACACACATGGTGCTTCAAATATATTTAGCTCAAATATAGAGCATTTTGAGTTACATATTAGTAGTGTACAAAACAGCTCAAGGTTGCTTATTTTTATGTAACCTAGAATATTATAAGGATGAAACAGGGCACATGTTATATTATTATTATATTATATATTAGACGACAGAAATCCACTTAAAATGCAATATAAAGACTGAATAGAGGAAGGTTGTATAAGTAACAATTGTTTTAAAAATGAAATTCCTCCGGTTGCTTCGTTAGCAAAGTTGTTTTGAAACAACGCCAATGTCTGGTAACGTTATAAACTGTACATTGCCAATAAAAATACTATTTAAAAAAGTTTACCAGCCGCAGAAATACAGTGGTTACTCCTGAACACAAGCAGCGCTGCGCTTATAAACACTTTATTAGACATTACTGAGGAAAGATAAAAGAAGATGCCATCGAAACTTTTATGAAGACAGTCATTTCCCTTCAGATATACATTCAAATAAAAACTCGGATCTGCACTAATCATGAATGTCCGATTTCAGTGTCAGAAAGAGAGTTTGCAGGTTTGGTTTCTGTAGCCTTTAATAGTATTTTTAATCATGTACTTTAACCTGAGGGGTAAAACATTAAAAACACATTGAGGTGATTATCACATAAAGTGATGATCCTGTAGTTTGTCTGACACTAATGACGTGCTTGATGTGCCAATTTACAGAAGATCTCAGACATCACCATAATGAATGAGGAGAAAACAGGGACTATTGAACAAGATAAAGATGATTTTCAGCAGCTCAGTTAAATGGGTTTGTTACACTGTTAATTTGCTAATTGACATTCACACAGTTTTGTTTTTCTGTACATTGTTTTGCACTAGGGCCTCTTCTCAATTGTTAAAAGATCATTCAAGAGCACATTCATCCAGTAATGAAACAAGTAAAAGATGTGTTCGTCTTGAAGCGATGCTGCACTGACTGATCGATGTATGACATGTAAATACTGTGAGCCGCTCTCTAATCGCTCTCTCTGTACTTTGAAACATATATTTCTCAAACACCGATCGGTCTGTGCAGCGCCGCTTCAAGTCGAACACACCTCAAGTCTTTATGAGAGAGTCACTGAATCATTCACTCAAACATTGAGCAATAAAGCCGGAGATAAAGATTACATCGTCATATCCTTTGTGTAGATTCTTAAATGTAAATGATACATCACTCTACCCGTCTAGGGGAAGTAACAAAGGAAAACGAATAAACAAAAAAAAAAAAGTAAAAAGGGAGAAAAAAGTGAGAACACACTTTAATCCTCTGTCCCCGGCGGAAGATGACGACACCAGATTAGATATAAACAAAATGTTTATTTAAAACATATGGGCCAGGTTACACAGACAGGGCTTAGATTTAACCAGGATAAAGCCTTAGTTTAATTAGGACATTTAAGTAGCTTTTATAAACATGCCTTAGAAAAAAACATGGCCATGATGTGTCTTCCTACATCAGTTAGGGTTAGAAGAACTGTTGCCAAACATATAACATGCTAGAAACATAATAATTACTGCAATAATGATCCAATTTTTTGACTGGGCAGTGCATGTGGCCAGAGTGTATTATACTTGCTTGTATTGTTCCTACATCACACCAATATAAAAAAGTGAAAATTGAATTACAGGGAAATCTTACATGAAACAAATCAGTTACACTTTTTTCCAAAACAACTTTTTTCAGTTTATTTCTAATAATTGCATATACTTTCAGAACACAATACACTTAGTAAATAAGTAAATGCATGAATATATCAAAATCAAAATAAGACCATTTAGCACACGACCCATCCTGACAGTTTTTTGCAAACAAACCATAAGGAAAGAAACACATTATTATTTACACATTTTTATTCTGAAGCTTCAAACACTCTTTTAGTTCCCTGATCAGACTACAAACAAGTCTTTCTAGTTCTTTAATTATTTCACCAAATTCTCAAAGTTAAACTAGATATTGTTCTTTTGGAAGCAACTCCATGTTTTCTTCATCTCACAATATTTACTTACTGTATTTTACATGAAAACTAAATGTTGCTCATTGTGACGACTTATGCAGGGTTTGAAACTTTTTCACTCACCGGCCAATTTGGCAACTAATTTGTTTAAGTTAAAAGTAAAAAGTTACCGGCCATTCATAACTTCTACTAGCCAAAAAGAAAAAGAAAAGAGCCCGCCTAACTACATCACAGCTTATATTTCATGTGACTGCGAAAACTACAAGAATATCTAAAACTCTTCTCACACTGAGTACAGTAATACGGCTTCTCTTCAGTATGAAGTCGCTCATGTTTTTTCAGGTATGCAGACCCAGTGAAACTCTTGTCACAATATGAGCACTTGTAAAGTTTTTTTCCAGTATGAATTTTTTGGTGCAGTTTCAGATATTCAGCTGTAATAAATTTCTTCCCACAGTCACAACACACATGATCTTTCACGACATTATGTGTTTTCTGGTGCAGTTTAAAACTGTTCAGTCGTGAAAATCTCTTTCCACAGAAACACACATAAGTCTTCTTATCTGAATGAACTTTCAGGTGTTGGTTTAGATCTGATGCTCGGGAAAAACTCTTTCCACACTGAGTGCATGTATTTGGTTTCTCTCCAGTGTGAATTCTCATGTGTCTCTTAAGGTTTCCTTTTTGACTGAAACTCTTTCCACACTGCGTGCAGGTGTGCAGCTTTTTGGCTTTTGTTTCTTGAATTTTAAAGTCATGATGTTCCTCAAATTCATGATGTTCCTCCTCAAATTCATGATGTTCCTCCTCAAATTCATGATGCTCCTCAAATTCATGATGCTCCTCCTCAAATTCATGATGTTCCTCCTCAAATTCATGATGTTCCTCCTTAAATTCATGTTCCTCCTTAAATTCATGTTCCTCCTTAAATTCATGTTCCTCCTTAAATTCATGATGCTCCTCCTTAAATTCATGATGTTCCTCCTCAAATTCATGATGTTCCTCCTTAAATTCCTCCAGTTCTTGTCTTTCCTCTTTCACTTCCAGTCGATCTAAAATAAACATAAAATTAGAACCAGTTCAAGTGAACCCTGATTTAACCCCTTAAACCCAAAGTGTACCGCTGCCGTGATTATGAAAATTCATAATCAAATTACTTAGCAACCACTGAATGGAACACCACAAAATATGAATCATTTTAAAGCTTAGAATCGTTTCAGCTTTTTAATGCATCCAACCACTTCGATCAACTGTTGATGTGCTGAGTAGTCCCTCTAAAACGGAGTGTACCGCCCTAGCTGCGAGAAAATTAAGTCATATTTTTCAAAACTACTGCCTTGATCAACACAAAATAGGTGTCATTTGAAAGCTTAGAGTCTGAACTTTACAATGAATGTAGCCAATATGATTAACTCCTAAGTAGTGGTGAGTTATTTGCTGGTAAATAGAACAATTTTTTTTCATAATCTATAAAATACTGTACTATTGGTGCGTTCAAGTCCTCCTGGGAAGTTCGTACGTACGAGGTGGGAAGTCGTGTTTACAACGTGAGGTGCGTTCAAGTCAGTTTCATCGGAGCAAGATGGCGGTGTACCTTCTTTTAATTAATTACACGAAAATACAGCAAGGTTTGTTAACTCTGCTTATAGAAAATGAAGAAGAAAGAATGAACATCAGGTGTGTTTTTCTTTTTATGTTTTTAATAAACTTATGAAGCCAATGTAAACTGTAAGCATTTTTTGTTGTAATTCATTAACGTGCTGCTTATAACAAGATTAATGATGATCATGATGAATCACAGTTTCTAGGACAAGTAAACATTGAAATCAATTAAAATTTACCGTCAACTACAGACGTTGCATCCATTGATTCTGCCATTTCTCACTGACACACCCCCAACTCGTACAGATCGGGGCTTAAAGCAAATCCCGAGCTCCCCACTGGCATTTACGACATTTTGGTGGCGTTCAAGTGCATTCAGCTCGTAATTACGATCTATACGAGATGACTTGAACGCATATGTACTGCAATGTGTCAAAAACATCATACAGCTCATGCAACATTCACAGATCGTTGAAAATGGCACATAATATTTCACAGCATATAATTACAATTAAAATGAGCCAAAAATGAACAATCTATTGCGTTGATCACAAGATATTCCTCGTGGAGGAACAATTTTTAAAAAAATCAAGTCAAGGACTGAACTTTACTTTATGCAATCACCAGAAAATGTGATCCACGTGCAGCTCACACTTTTTGGGACTTCACCAAAAAAGAATTTTCCTCCTACCTTATTTCCTTCCTGAATTATTCCATGTCAAATAAGAAAGATATGCAAAATCAGAAAAACATATTGATATATATTTTGTCTTTTATCAGCGGTTTCTCAGCATGAGAATGTCCAAATGTAATGTACATTTTCTAAAAATATAGTGTTGAAGTGTTCTATCAAACAATACCTACCTTTTCACTCTCCTTGCTATAGTTTTGGAGTTATGAGTCTTTAGTTTTGTGTATGTCACTCAGAAAAAACAACTCTAAAATGCCCTCAGGGTTTACGGGTTAATAGCAGAAAGCAACAGAGATCAAGTATAGCTGTCTGGCGGACGTCTCGGCATGGATGAAAGAACATCATCTGCAGCTCAACCTGGCAAAGACTGAGCTTCTCGTCCTCCTGCTAATCCGTCTCTACAGCACGACTTCACTATCCAGCTGGATTCATCCTCAATCACCCGATCAAGATCAGTCAGAAATCCTGGAGTAATATTTGATGACCGGCTGACCTTCACAGACCACATTACAAAGACAGCTCGATCATGCAGGTTTGCACTGCACAACATCAGGAAGATCAGGCCTTTCCTAACTGAGCAAGCATGCAACACAACTTCTCGTCCAGGCCTTGGTCATAGGCTTCATTACTGCAATGCTCTTCTGGCTGGACTTCCATCATGCGCAACTAAACCTCTACAAATGATCCAGAATGCTACAGCCCGCCTTGTCTTCAACGAGCCCACGTCACCCCTTTGTTCATCTCTCTGCACTGGCTACCACTCGCATCAAGTTCAAGGCTTTGACGCTTGCTTACAGATCGACCACAGACTCGGCTCCCTCCTTCTTTCACTCGCTCCTACGGGTCTACATCCCTTCCAGAAGCCTACGATCGGTCAATGAGCGACGGCTCGTGGTACCATCACAGAGAGCCACAAAATCACTCTCCAGGACATTGTCATTCACGGCTCCATGCTGGTGGAATGATCTCGCCGCCCTCGTCCGGAAGGCAGAATCCCTGACAGCATTCAAAACACAAGTTGAAAACTCATCTCTTCCGTGAGCACTTCATTTTTTTTTCTTTTTTAACTTTCCTTTTCCTTTAAATCCTCCCTTGTCTGGCTTATGCTACTCTGAGCAATGCCTGAACTTTGTGAAGAGACAAAAAAGAAGTGCTCAAAATACAATGACTTGACTTTAGTCCTCAATTGTAAGTCGCTTTGGATAAAAGCGTCTGCTAAATAACTAAATGTAAGTATCAGGCCTCTGATGTGCCAAAGTTTAGTTCTGTCATTCTATTGCTAATATGATCAAAATGAGTTTGACAACTGTTATAGCCTACAAGATTCTGATTAAAAGCACATAAAAGATGATGATTAAAATTATATAAGCATTTCTATCGAATTTTTCATTAATATACTGCTTATTATTTCACAGCTACCAAAGCAATGAAGAATCAAGAATGGACACCAACCTATTTGTTCCTCAGTATCTTCATGTTTTATTCTGGATGGTTCTGGATCACTCATGTCTTCAATCTCCACTTTAATAATCTCCATCGTTAACAGTCACACAGATTTCAGCTGCTACTCCTGGAGTTTGTCCTTCACTTGTAGGATGATGGCAATATTCCCAGTATTTATTGGTGATTTGTTGTGGGAGGGGCTTCACTGCAGCTGTGAACTGTGATCACTGTGTGATACTGACGCCCACAGGACCAGATCTGGAAAAATCAGAGATAAGTTACTGAATTTATACTGGATTACTTTAACAGCAAAACATACAGGGTGCTTCAAATATATTTAGCTCAAATATAGAGCATTTTGAGTTATAAAAAACAACTCAAGGTTGCTAATTTTTATGTAACCCAGAATATTATATGGATGAAACAGGGCACATTTTATATTATATTATATATTAGACGAAAGAAATCCACTTAATATGCAGACTGAATAGAGGAGGGTTGTAATATAAGATTTAAAATATAAATATAAAATATTTATAGAATATAAATAGAATATAAAATTTAAGTCCTCATGTTGCTTCGGTAGCAAAGTTGTTTTGAAACAACGCCAATGTCTGGTGTAAGGGTTGATTTCCTGCACGGGTTCAGGCTGCAAGACTGCCGAATGACTAAATAAACATTGTCAGCAAGATGGTAGAAAACTGTACATTTCTTGTCTATTACCACCCAGTGCTACTTATACCAACGACGGAAATGAGCGCAGTTACAATAGCTTAATATGTGTGAGAGCGTTGCTATATAGAGTGACAATATTGTACTGCAATAGGTAGCACTTCAAAGTCAATACCAAATCAAAACTATTTAGCACATTATTTTTAATTGAAAAGGTTTAATGACAAAATATGGTTACACTTAAAATGGTTACAACATAGATGTATGAAATTATTATATCTTATATTTAATTGTGCCTAGCATGTGTGTAAAATGTTACGAGAGAGAGAGAGAGAGAGAGAGAGAGAGAGAGAGAGAGAGAGAGAGAGAGAGAGAGAGAGAGAGAGAGAGAGAGAGAGAGAGAGAGAGTCTACCTATACTGGTAACGTTATAAACTGTACAATTACAATAAAAATATAATTTAAACAACTTAACCGTTCAAATAATATAGTTTTGACAAAACAAAAATTATTGTTAAATGATAAATCTCACATTTGAGCCTAATTAATGATTATGTAAGTAAAGTTATATGAACAAACTGAAAGAAAATGTAAATTCACTCTGTCAGAAGGTGGTGCTTATGGAGAACCAGAAATACAGCGATTACTCCTGAACACAAGCAGCAGAAAGAGAGTTTGCAAATTTGGTTTCTGTAGCCTTTAATAGTATTTTTAATCATGTACTTTAACCTGAGGGGTAAAACATTAAAAACACATTGAGGTGATTATCACATAAAGTGATGATCCTGTAGTTTGTCTGACACTAATGACATGCTTGATGTGCCAATTTACAGAAGATCTCAGACATCACCATAATGAATGAGGAGAAAACAGGGACTATTGAACAAGATAAAGATGATTTTCAGCAGCTCAATTAAATGGGTTTGTTACACTGTTAATTTGCTAATTGACATTCACACAGTTTTGTTTTTCTGTACATTGTTTTGCACTAGGGCCTCTTCTCAATTGTTAAAAGATCATTCAAGAGCACATTCATCCAGTAATGAAACAAGTAAAAGATGTGTTCGTCTTGAAGCGATGCTGCACAGACTGATCGATGTATGACATGTAAATACTGTGAGCCGCTCTCTAATCGCTCTCTCTGTACTTTGAAACATATATTTCTCAAACACCGATCAGTCTGTGCAGCGCCGCTTCAAGTCGAACACACCTCAAGTCTTTATGAGAGAGTCACTGAATCATTCACTCAAACATTGAGCAATAAAGCCGGAGATAAAGTTTACATCGTCATATCCTTTGTGTAGATTCTTAAATGTAAATGATACATCACTCTACCCGTCTTGGGGAAGTAACAAAGGAAAAGCTTAAACGGAAAAAAAAAAGTAAAAAGGGAGAAAAAAACGAGAACACACTTTTATCCTCTGTCCCCGGCGAAAGATGACGACACCAGATTAGATATAAACAAAATGTTTTTTATTTAAAACATATGGGCCAGGTTACACAGACAGGGCTTAGATTTAACCAGGATAAAGCCTCAGTTTAATTAGGACATTTAAGTAGCTTTTATAAACATGCCTTAGAAAAAAACAATATGGCCATGATGTGTCTTCCTACATCAGTTAGGGTTAGAAGAACTGTTAATAATAATGATCCAATTTTTTGACTGGGCAGTGCATGTGGCCAGAGTGTATTATACTTGCTTGTATTGTTCCTACATCACACCAATATAAAAAAGGGAAAATTGAATTACAGGGAAATCTTTGCCCTTATATTTTGACGACATTTTAACAGTAACAGTACTTTACAAGAAACTTAATAGAAATTATTATTCTCACTAAAGAAATGTGAAATGTATTTATCAAAAACTTTCAAACTTAAAGCCTGTTTTTACATGAAACAAATCCGTAACACTTTTTTTCCAAAAACTTTGTTTATTTCTAATAATTGCATATACTTTCAGAACACAGTACACTTAGTAAATAAGTAAATGCATGAATATATAAAATTCAAATAAGACCCATTTAGCACACGACCCATCCTGACAGTTTTTTGCAAACAAAACACTTGGAAAGAAAAATTATTATTTACACTTATATTTCTGAAGCTTCAAACACTTCTAGTTCCCGGATCAGACTTCTAAACAAGTCTTTCTAGTTCTCTAATCATTTCACCAAATTCTCAAAGTTAAACTAGATATTGTTCTTTTGGGAGCAACTCCATATTTTTTTCATCTCACAATATTTACTTGACTGTATTTGACATGAAAATGAAATGTTGCTCACTGCAATAACTTATATTCCTTCATGTGACTGAGAAATCTACATGAATATCTAAAACTTCTCTCACACTCAGGACAGTAGTACGGCTTCTCTCCGGTATGAAGTTACTTTAACATCAAATGTAGACTTTTTCTTGAGTCTCCTGCTTCTCACCTGCACCGGACATTTTATCCCAGAGAATTTACTTTAATGCATTTAACATCAAACAACGAATACTGCTCACTTGCAACATTTTTTCATAAGCATTTGAAGGCTTGATAAATGTCTAAAACTCTCTCCACACTGAGTACAGTAGTACAGTTTCTCTCCAGTATGAAGTCGCTCATGAACTTTCAGATTTCCTGAACGAGTGAAACTCTCGTCACAATATGAACACTTGTAAGATCATTCCCCATTATGAATTATTTTGTGCTGTTTCAGACGACTAGATGTAGTAAAACTCTTCTCACACTCACTACAGTAGTACAGCTTCTCTCCAGAATGACGTCACTCGTGTAATTTCAGGTGTGCAGACTGAGTGAAACTCTTGTCACAATATGAGCACTTGTAAGGTTTTTCTCCAGTATGAATCCTCTGGTGTTGTTTCAGATGCTCATCTCTAGTAAAACTCTTCCCACAGTCACAACACACATGATCTCTCACATTACTATGTATTTTTTGGTGCTGTTTAAAACTGTTCAGCCATGAAAAACTCTTTCCACAGAGAGAACACACAAGGCCTCTCATCTGAATAAATTTGATGAAATAAAATCTTTATCACACTGATCACAGTTAAATGGTTTTTCTCCAGTGTGATGGAGCACATGAATACTGAGACTTAATGCTTGAGAAAAACTCTGTCCACACTGAGTGCATGTATATGTTTTTTCTCCAGTGTGAAGTCTCATGTGTCTGTTAAGATTTCATTTTTGTGTGAAGCTCTTTCCACATTGATCACAGTTAAACAGTTTTTCTCCAGAGTGAACACGCAGATGAATTCTGAGTCCAGATGAATATAGGAAACTCTTTCCACACTGTGAGCAGGAGTGCAGCTTTTTGGGTTTTGTTCCTTGAGTTTTGAAGTCACAGTGTTTCTTTACTTCATATAGTATTCGTCTCACTTCCATCTGGTCTGACATATACACATTAAGTAGGGATGCACCGAATGTTCGGCAACCGAAATTATTCGGCCGAAAATAGCAAAAAAAGCACTTTCGGTGTTCGAATAAGTAAAAAGACCGAATAAATTTGACCGAACAATGACGTTTTTGATGACACAATCAAATAGTAACCAGCATAGAGTGAGAGGCTGGCGCTTTATAAATGCAGCCAACATGCCCCCTTTGAGCAGATAACAAAAGAGAAGCTCATCTGATGCATCTGTGGCAGAGACATTATACCCTTACTTGCAGCACTAAAGCGTCTTTTAACTAGAGGTCGACCGATATGTTTTTTTTTTCAGGCAGATGCCGATCTTTTGAAATCCGGGTCGGCCGATGGCCGATTAATGCTGCCGATTTATTTAGGCCGATATGTGCTTGTTTTTAACCTCTATTTGAAAGATAAAATGTAACAAATAATAATTACTTAACATAAACAAAATTTCTCAAAAACATTTATTGAACACTTGAACAATGAACAACCTGCACTTGTACACTTAAATTAAAAATGTATAATGTCAGTGCATTGTAAGTAATACAAGGCTAAAAACATTTCTATCCTCTTCCCAAAAACTGTCCTGAAACATGGGCTGTATTTTTGGTTTGTTTGTTTTGTTTGTTGACGGACAAAGCCAAATGAACATAACCTAATTATCACAAAAAGGGGAAAAAAAACTTTTAATTATTTAATATTTTTTTATATATAAGGTTTATTATATTTTATTTTATTTAACTTATAACAATAACGTATTTCACTAGTAAATTGCTGTTGAACGACAATAACAACCACCAGATGAAAATGATATTTTACAAAAACTTTAAATGCCCACAACGCACCGTCCGTCTGTTGTTCTTCAGACAACGGCATCCCGCTGTTGGACCTTTAGTCTACAGTGAAATACAGTCACACTTTACACTGTTTGGCCAGCATTTTAACCATGCTTAATCCAGCTACTAACTAACGGTATGATCAAATTCGCTGTTGACTAGAGTCACGTGCAGCAAAGCAATGTTTCTGTTATTCTAACGTCCGTTTTCTGAGCATCCAAGAGAAGCACTGGCATAACAGCAGCACCGAACTGAAGCACAGAAATCCGTGTTGATATTCAGTGCGGTAGATAACGATCGTTAAGGTTCCAGTGCCGTATTAGCACCGGGTCTGTCTGTAGCTACCCGCTAGCAAAGCAAAGCCAGTCTGTCACTAGCCTATAGTGCGTTGGTCTCTTTTTTTTTATTAACGTTACTTATTTCTCTGCATTGAGTGACAACCCTCTCAAATATAAGCCACACAAACAGAACAAATAAAAGTCTCAGATTCACTCTGTAATTGCAAAATTATTGCTTACTTATTGTGACATGATCGCAACTCTTCTACTGTGATAATGCAACTTCAACTATGATCCAAAGTAGCCGAATGTCGTGTCGCTTATTCAGGTTTTTTCTCGAAGTTGGCAGTAACATATCAAAAGTTTTTAATTAAATATAAAGGAGTAATAAGAATTGAATCCTTATCGTTTTCTCCAAAGCACTTAGTTAGCTCCTGCCTTAGGCACTGTATGAGGTCTGCTCACTCGGCTGGAAAATGACTCAAGCGGCAGCGCGCGTCAAACACGTGTTCCACGACAACACTAGGCTGCCCACAGATGCGCCTGCCTAATAATCGGCTTGATATACTTGGATATTGGCCGATGCCGATTATGTAAAAAAATGCAAAAAATCGGCTGATTAATCGTCCGACCGATTAATCGGTCGACCTCTACTTTTAACCCTCTGTAGTTGACAAACGCGCCGCCGCGTTTTGCTGGATTTTGTTCACATAGCAGCAAAATAGACTTAAATACTCCGTCATTTATGGTCACTTAAATGTAGACTTAAGAAATATGAAAAAATAAACTGTTAAATGTCTACTTGTGTCCACCTACAATCGAAACAAAACTGTGCTTTTGTATAATAAAGAAAATAAACACGTCTCTAAACTTAAACAAAACTCAGCCAATACTAGTCACACAGGCAAAGGCAATATATCTTTATAATCATTTAATTGTCTACTTTTAAATGATCTAATTCAAAATGAAAACAAATATTCTCTGTTTATGTAATCTGTATTAAAAGAGAGAGATGTCAGTCGTTCTCATACACCTTATCTGCCAATCGCCACGGAGAGCACACGCTATATTGAAATGATCTGAGGCAATCTATGCAAACCTGTCAACTAGGCCTGTCGCGATAGTCGATAAATCAATTAATCGCACGATAAAAAAAATGAGCTCGATAATTTTTCCGGCCGCGATAATTTCCATTTGCATGCTTGTTTGTTTTCCTCGTCTCTCTCTCTACCAAAGAGACTGGATGACAACTCTCGGTTCCTTAGCGTGAACTAGAGCTTAGATTATCTTCCCGAGCCCGAACTTGACCCGGGCCGGGCCCTTGATCTAGAGACGTGCACTCCCAATGCAATAGAGTGCGGCGCGGCACTAGATTTGATGGCCGAGTGCAAACGCAGGCGGTAATGCACTCACTCTGTGTGTGCGGGTTGCGGGAGAATAAAACGATTCGCGGGACTCCCACAAACTAGAAATATCTATTAATAAAACATATAAAAACTAATAGATTTTTATTCTACAAGAACAACTAAAACAATATAGAAACGATATACAGGCCAGAGTTTTGCAGCGTTGAGCGATATAGCCAATCACAGATATACGTGTTGATTTCTTGAACGCAATGGCCAATCAGAAGCATTTAAGATAGACTCTCCTCACCGCTCAAAACGGACTTTTTGTTCAGTGCTGAATTCTGTATGCTGGCAAATCCTCTAATTATAACAAACAAAGTGTGGATATTATGAAAGATTAATTGTGGAGTCAGCTTCATTGATAATAGATGTGTGAGATCGCGGTTTCACAAAGATAGACTTTGACTATGGCTTAGATATAGTAGATAGTCAGACTTCAGATAGACATCTAAATCAGACCGTTGCACAAAGCACTTAAGACTCTGACTATCTTAAGTAGGACTACACTGCAATGCATTCTGGGTAAAATAAGTTTTCAAAACAAAAAACATGGCAGATCGAGTAAGCGCATTCAACCGCTCAGTGCAGTTTACCCCAGCGGAAAATATGTGTTTGTTGGAGGAGTGTAACAGTTACAAGGACATTTTACTATGGAAATTTAGCAGAGAATGTAGTAACAAGAAGAAATGTTTAATTTGGAAAAAGATTGCAACAACAGTTAACAGCATTAATCCAACCGTTGAGCAGTACGTTAAAAACGTACAGAAAAGATACAAAAACATGGTACAAGATGCCCAAAAAAGAACTATTTAAGAGGAAATATCCTAAAAACCATTTCCCTTCTCATTGCTCTCTCCATAACGTCGTCAGCAAACCACAAATTATGAGCCATGTTCCCTTTTCTTTTGGCTGTTTGTAATGTAACTGTTACTGCAGCCAGGGAAATCAGGACAGCATATTACACCCTCCAATAACACCAGAGCAACAGTCCCTCTCACCAGACACGTTATCCCTCTCTCCAGTATCTCCACTTCTGTGCTTCTCAGAGAAAATGGAACAACTGGTGTATGCTGGAACCAGACTATCCCACTCGTTTGATGCGAGCCCCCAGACCTTCTGTAATGTAACTTTCTCAAATGTTTACAGAACAAGCGGGAACCCAGTGTGCCTGTATCTTTCTCTATTGCGGTTCAAATACATGATAGAAAGTCTAAGGCCTTCAAAAGCCGTACAGCAAACCCATCTAATCTGGTGTCTATTACACGCCAAACTAAGATTGCTGTGGGGACAAAAAGTAAGACCGTTAAGTTAGCACTTTTAAACATCCGCTCACTTAAAAATAAATCAATTCTAGTCAACGACTTAACCACATACAACCTGGATTTTATGTTTCTAAATGAAACTTGGCTAGAAGACAGCTGCAGTGCAACAGTCCTCAATGAAACAGCCCCCCCTCATAAAACTTTACTTTTATGAGTGTCTGCAGAGCTGTTAGAAGAGGTGGGGGTTTAGCTGCTCTTTTTAAAGATGTCCATCAATGCAAGCAAATATCATTTGGGAATTACCCGTCTTTTGAATATCTGGGTATTGTGTTAAAAGGTGCTCCACGCATTTTACATATCATTGTTTACAGGCCTCCAAAATACTCTCCAGCCTTTGCTGAGGACTTTACAGAACTGTTATCAACAATTGCCTCTGAGTTTGACTGTTTTGTCATTGCTGGAGATTTTAACATTCACATAGATAATGCAGAAACCAATATGGCAAAAGAAATCAAAACTGTTTTAAAAACTTTTGATCTGACTCAGCATGTACATGGACTAGAGGTCTGCACGGGCTTTAAACTGAAGCCCGAACCCCGCCCGAACCCCGCCCGTACCCGCGATCATTTAACCCGACCCGACAATTACATTTACATATTAAGCCCGAACCCGACCCGAACCCGAGGTCCATTCTGTTTCTCACAGCAATACCATTTTTGCAATATGCTATGTTGTATTTAATGATTGCTTGACATATTAAACAAATACATGTAGGCGCAGCGGCCCTATCAGCAGGCAGCACAGCAGTAAGAGAAAAAAAACTTACCAATTACGTAACTTTGCTGTGGTCGAACAGGTGTAACAGTCACAAATTTCTCTGGAACTCAAATTTTAAAAAGTTCACGCACTGTTGCAAAACTATTTACACAAACATCCTTCTCAGTATGAGTTATGAAGGAAGAGAACGGCATCGACAGTTGATGGTTTCAGCGCCGTCCTCCTCTGATTGAAAGTTAGTCCAGCTGCACTGAAGTTCCTCTCACTGCTGCTGCTACTTGCAGGGATGCTGAGGATACTACGGGCCAGTTTTAACAGTAAGGGGAAAACACTGCTGTTGTTTTTCCACCAACCCAAGAGATCCCACTCTTCTTCCATGTCGTGGTTGCGGCTGGAGTATTGCGTAACTTCATCTGCGGTTTCACCGAGGGGCACGTTCACCCACTCCTCAAACTCTGCCACTATCTTGCTTCTTTTAGTGACCGGTTCAGCCACGCGTTCAGCTGGCTCGTTGCCTGTGGTAAAGCTGGCTATCCGAAGCCTGGCTTCTTGCTGGATATCCTCTCTGTCAGGGAGAGACAGCATGCGGAGCTGACAGAACTTTGGCCAAAGGAATATGGCAAGCTTATGTAGTGTCTGGATTTTGATTTTACGGTTCAGCCATTCAAGATGCTGCTCACGAATGATGGCTTGATGAGGACTGTCTGATGCCACAGGTCTGCAGTGGCGCTTAAGCCTCTCGTGCCACAAAACAACCAGGTTAAGTGTGGGGTACTGGTCACCCTCTAGTTCCCTCTGAGCCTCGTAAAATGGGCGAAGAAATTCCAGCAGGAACTCCAAGACATCTGGAGATATTTCGTCGATTTTTCGGCTTTCCCCTCGGCTTTCAAGTTTTTCTCGAAGCTCAGTGTACACCTGCTTAATTGAATCCAAGGTAAGGAACACCGTGCTAAACCTGGTGTCTGACATTTGCCTGACAGTTGTTGATAACTGACTTATTATACCCGTTTGCTTGACATATCGCACAAGTGCCTTTGCTGCCAGTAAAGTCTGTGTGACCTCTGGTGCGCTGTCTCGTAGTTCGGCAGAATCAAGCGCGTGTTTGAGAACTGTTATAAACATGGTCCTGACAATCCAGTCGATGATACGGCGCAAGTGCAGCAATCATGTTTGATCCCTAGTCAGTGACCCAGACGACTTTGTTCATAACACAAGCATCAAATCCAAGTAGAGATACGAGCAGTCTCTGTAATGCTCTCCATATGTTGTCACCAGTTTTCGCTTCTTCAGGAGGGAACATCGCTGTTGTAAGGACTCTGTTTCGAAGCAAAAAATCAGGTGTGATGTAGTGGCAAGTGATAGTTAAGAAACTGATCTTGCGATAGTCGTCAGTCCACATGTCAGTAGTCATCCCAACACTAACATCAGACATGATCTCCGATATTTCTTTGACCAGCGCCTGTCTTTTGGAGGCCGTGGTTTCCTTGCATCTCCGAGAGATGGTTGTGGGATCAGGTAACACACTGTCCACTGAGACACAGCCATATGTAGCCCCCACATTTATTAGGTCTTGCGCTAGGTTAATAAAACCTGGTCCAGCAACCATATGAAACGATCTAATATCCCGACAGCAAAACTCCACACATTTTTCTGTTACATTAGATTTTACAGAAGCTGGTACTGACTTGGCTGTTGGAGATAGATAGTCTGAAAGAGATGACTGTCTGTTGTTACTAGCGGCAAGGCCTGCTGTTGGACGAGTGCATCCCGGTCAGTGTGTCGCTGTAAAGAAGATGTACCCGTCTTTTTGCTGTCATACGCCAAGACAGCTTTGCAAGCTCTACACTGCACGTAACCACTGGGCTCTTTACTGGTTGAAACGACAAGATCATAATGCTTCCAGATTGCAGCTTTTCCTGCATCATTTGGAACTGTCATAAGTTTTCCCTCAGTAATTTTTTGCTTTATCAGACTCATGGTTTGCTTGTTGTCGTCTGCTGTCTGTCTGTATTGTGACTGAAATAGCGCGCGAGAGCGGTAGCACATGCGCAAAACAGTTTTGTGATATAAATGATATGATAAAATAAAACAAAAACAATATCTCATTATATTTGAGAGAGAGAGCCTGTGTGTCTGACTGTGTGCATGCACATATTGCACATCTGCGCACGTATGTACTTTCTCTCTCGCGCGTGCCAGTCACCACAACACAGCAAGCAGGCAAAGCACACGGCACGCAAACTATATATAGCCCATTTAGTTTTTCTTAGTTAAACCCGAACCCGACCCGAACCCGAGGCTGTTCATTAAACATTAACCCGAACCCGACCCGAGGCCGACGGGTCCCGAAAAATGTGCGGGTTTCGGGTCGGGTTCGGGTTAATGTTTAATGAACAGCCTCGGGTTCGGGTTTAACTAAGAAAAACTAAATGGGCTATATATAGTTTGCGTGCCGTGTGCTTTGCCTGCTTGCTGTGTTGTGGTGACTGGCACGTGCGAGAGAGAAAGTACATACGTGCGCAGATGTGCAATATGTACATGCACACAGTCAGACACACAGGCTCTCTCTCTCAAATATAATGGTAGCAGACCTCTAACATGGACCCACACATAATCGTGGACACTCTAGATTTACTTATCAGTAAGGATCTAAACGTTTCATCGATTGTTATTAAGGATGTAGCACTGTCTGATCATTTTTGTATTTTCTTTGATATTTTGATCTCTCCTGCCATTGAAGTTAGATCTGTGTCTGTCAAGAAGAGATGCTTAAATGAGAACACTAGTGTACTATTTATGAAGGCTATATCTTTAAAGGGGTCATATAATGGTACATGCACTTTTACAAGTTGATTGTACTGAAATGTGTGTTGGCAGTGCCTGTACACAACCATCATATAATGATAAAAATCCATCCAGTGTTTTTGTTTTAATCTCCTTATATGTTTTCCCCTGCCTCAAATTGAGCCGTTCGTTTTTGTGACATCAACAAAACGGACGTCCCTCCCACGATTGGTAATTGACAGCAGCGTTTCTATGGTTTCAACACAGACCCGCCCTGAGCGAGCTGTCATCATAGTCCGCCATTGTTGATACACTGGAGCGGAATGGCGTCTAAGCGATTGTGGTGTTCTGTTCTTGGCTGTAATAAGCAGCAGTCATTTTAATGTTCCTAAATTTGAACCACTGAAGACGCAGTGGCTGAGTTTTATTTTTGAAGGGAATATTCCCAACGATCAACGTAAATGCTTTTATGTTTGCACGAATCATTTCTCACCAGACTGCTTTATAAACGAGCGTCAGTGTAAATTTAGCTTTGCTAAGAAGCTGGTCCTGAAAACAGAATCGGTACCAACTATTCGTGTTCCTGCTGCACCTCCAGAAGAAGTGAGTATGTTTTATTAACCTTTAAATATGAATCTTTGCAAATCGCTTGCACGCTTCACGATGAATGCGGCTAATGTTTACAATCAGGGTATATTACGGCATGTTTTCTATGTAACGTTACGACGTTCTCAATAAAATTCATAATCCCACGTTTATAATGAACAACGCGTTATGGTTAATGTTTCAGCACTGACAGTTGTATCTAACACTGAGATAACGTTACGCATCACTGACAAGCCTACATTTACCAAAAAAAAAGTTTTTCAACATCAATCCGTCAACGAACTAACCTATACATCAGTAAACACATAGCTCTGTATCTCACTACTCCAAGTTACCCTGCCAGTACATAAGTTACAAAAATAGATCAAAGTGACATTACGTTAACCAACCATTCAGAAACGTCCTGTTCGAGCCTTAATTGTCGAACTTCTTCGGGGCCGTCATCTTGTTCCGGGTCCGACTCCGATTCAAATTGATACGGTTGCACAAATGTGTCCTCAGAGACTCCCGCTGACATTCTTGTTGGAAAAAATAACGTTACCCTCTACTGTTGTCAAGGCAACACTCCATGTGCGTTGTGTCAAAACGCCCCACAGAACAGAGGGGCATATTTAAAGGCGCATATTTCATTTAAAGGCATATGCACTGAAACGGCGTGCTGAAAACAGAGCTGTTTTTGACCAGGTAAAATTTGTGTTTTCTTACAATACTAATGATAATTTTTAATAAAGGTATATTACAAAGTTTTCATTTAGACCCTAAAGATTCATATTAACTTGTAAAAAAAAATGGCATTATATGACCCCTTTAACACCAAGCATATCTGCTGACTCTGTTGATTTTCTCCTTGATTCTTTTAACTCAAAAGTTAAGAGTGTAATTGATGATATTGCTCCTATGAAAGTCAGGAAGAAGAGTGGCAGAAAAAAAGCACCTTGGAGAAACTCAACAGCAGTACAAAATATGAAAAGACAATGCAGAAAAGCAGAGCGCATGTGGCGGAAGACAAAACTTGTAGTCCATTTTAATACCTACAAAGACAGCATCCATGCTTTCAATAAGGAACTAGGCAAAGCTAGACAGACTTTCTTCTCAAATATTATAAACAGCAACTTAAACACACGCACTCTTTTTGCTACTGTAGAGAGACTGACAAACCCCCCAAGCCAGATTCCTAGTGAAATGCTCTCAGACAGCAAGTGCAGTTTGCCTCCTTCTCTGAGAAAATCAATAATATCAGAAAGGTGATCCTTGAGTTGCGCTGGGGTCAGACAGATCAGACCACAACCTGAAAAAGTAGTCTCTATGTCTGATTTCAAAGAAATTGATGGCAAAATTTTGGAAGAAACTGTACAGCACCTTAAAACATCAAATGCGCCATTGACGCACTTCCCACATCTTTTTTCAAAAATGTATTATACAGCTTAGAAGCAGATCTCCTAGAAGTGGTAAATGCCTCACTTCTCTCTGGGAGTTTTCCAAAAACTGGGAGTTTTTCCCTGAAAACTGCAGTTGTCAAGCCCCTCCTAAAAAAGAGCAATCTGGATAAAACCATATTAAATAGGGGTGCACCGAAATTTCGGCCGCTGAAAATGTTCGGCCGAAAATGGCATTATCGGTTTCGGGCCGAAATAAAAAAAACAGCCGAAAACGTAAACCGAAAATGAATGTCACCCGCCCCTCCCATGCGTGCGCAAGCGCTTAGGTTTCACTCACGGTCAAGCTGTTATCACGTGTCTGCCTATCAAAGATAGGGATGTCTCTCGCATATTGATAGCGGCTCCCTGATGCCCGCAAATTAGTTCAAATCTCCCGGAAGAGCGAGCGAGCAAGAGCTCGTGCTCCAAACCGTGTAGCGCGCGCACGCCAGAGAGGGAGAGAGCGGAAGACCTTTGCGTGTGTGTGCTAGTGTGCCACATGAAGCGCATGTAAGACCCCCAGTCCAATTTTCTGTGTGTATAGCAGTTACATTAAAATTTGCATAGCACTGCACAACTGTGTTTCCTAAGGCTACATAGGCTTACATGTTGTTTACAGTTTGAGTTTGGATTAAGTTCTAGTGCTGTTTTTGCACTGTTGTTTTGCACAGCAATTTAAAATGTAAGTAAAAAATTGTTTACATGCAGCAGCAGAATAGAGGCTCACTGCCATTCTGTGATTTTGTGTGCAGTTATTCAGATAATTGTGGATCTTTTTGCACAACTGTTAAAAAACTATTTTATTTGATGGAACATAAAACTTGAAGAATAATATTATTTGGTATTATTATTTATATTTATTGTTAAAAATATTTTAGGTTTTGTACTGTATATATATATATTAGTATAAGTTTTTAAAAGAAGCCATTTTCGGCTTCAGTTTCGGTTTTCGGCCAAGTGCATCCAAAATTTTCGGTTTCGGCCCAGAATTTTCATTTCGGTGCATCACTAATATTAAACAACTATAGACCAATCTCAAATCTTCCTTTTATAGGCAAGATCATTGAAAAAGTTGTCTTCAATCAGCTGAACAAATTCTTAAGCTCAAATAGATACTTTGACAATTATCAATCTGGTTTCCGACCGCACCACAGCACAGAGACAGCGCTCATAAATATAATAAACGATATTCGCTTGAATACTGATACAGGCAAATTATCAGTGCTGGTACTACTCGACCTCAGTGCTGCATTTGACACTGTCGATCACAACATACTTCTTGACAGGCTGGAAAACTGGGTGGGGCTTTCTGGGATAGTCCTAAAATTGTTCAGCTCATACTTTGTAGGAAGAGGTTATTATGCGAGTAGCCAATAGGAGACCATAAGTCTGAATGGACATCCATGACATGCAGAGTCCCTCAAGGCTCAATTGGCTTTATGCCCAGCTGCACTACTTCCTGAACTTCAGCCAGCTCCTTGTTTCCTGTCTGCCATTATTGGGCAAACTTGATTAATTCAGGTGTGTCTGAATATTGTTGCCATGACTACTGAGGTCAGGCACACCTGAATTAATCAATTTGTCCAATAATGGCAGACAGGAAACAAGGAGCTGGCTGAAGTTCAGGAAGTAGTGCAGCTGGGCATAAAGCCAATTCTTGCGCCACTCCTATTCAACCTGTACATGCTCCCAAAGAGCCAAATAATGAGAAAGAACCAAATCGCTTACCACAGCTATGCAGACGATACACAGCTCTACTTAGCCCTATCACCTAATGACTACCATTGCCCCATTGACTGCCTGTCCCAATGCATTGATGAAGTAAACAATTGGATGTGCCAAAACTTTCTTCAGTTAAACAAAGACAAAACTGAAGTCATTGCATTTGGAAGCAAAGATGAAGTTCTCAAGGTGAACGCATACCTTCAGTCTAGGGGTCAAACAACTAAAAATCAAGTCAGGAATCTTGGTGTGTCTCTGGAGTCAGACCTTAGTTTCAGTAGTCATGTCAAAGCAATAACTAAATCAGCATACTATCACCTGAAAAATATTGCAAGAATTAGATGCTTTGTTTCCAGTCAAAGCAACCGCAAGGAACTTTTCCTCTGCGGCCGCCCTACAGGTTGGAAGCGGAATTGTCCATTACCGCTGTCGTAAATAATTTAGCCTACCGCAGCCTACTGTCGCACGCGCACACTCTGTTTATCCAGCACCGGCTTTGGAATAAACAATGGCCACAGACAAGGTAGAGTATGATGCATGATTTTATGAAAGACATCACAAACGAAGAAAAACTATGTATGCCGTAAAGCAGTCGAATTTTGTAGTTCTTTTGGTGCTTCGGTTACTACCCGAAACCCAAAGTTACATAGTGCCAGTAAAAGCGATACAGACCATGTCAGGTTATGGCAGACGTGTCATTTAACCTATTGTAAGTCGATGTACCATCACAAGTAGAAATCGACCGATTCATCGGTTTTGCCGATTAATCGGCACCGATAGTTAATTGGTGTAACTATCGTTATCGGCTGCTTTCCCCCCACGGCTTCCTCGCGCTGTGTAATGCTGACCAGCGCTGACTAGGGGTGGGAATCTCTAGGCACCTCACGATTCGATTCGATTACGATTCAGAGGGCTGCGATTCGATGCTAAAGCGATTATCGATTATCTGAATCTTTTTGTGTGTGTGTGTGAATATAAATACTTTGCTTTAAAAGTACAAAGTAATGACCAATAAAGAATTAACGTACAATATATTTTATTAACATTGCAAAGAACCAACAGGAAAATAAATGTGTGCCTGAACTAGCAGCATACTTGTAGTAAATTAATAATATAACAACGACCAGCGTTCTGACGATTCATGCTACCCATCGAGATGTGCTACTTACTGGTTATGCGTATGTGCAGACTCATTTTCCTTCTGCTTACCACGCCCATAAATCTATGCATCCTTGCTGTGGAGACTTGTAGGAAACTTTGACAGGTCAAAGATGAATATTTGATGATAATTTTTACTTTTCACACCGTTTTAAAAATGAAAACAGTACAGTATACTGTACACTTAACTTCAAATTTTATTATAATTGTATTTCATATAATAATGTCATTTTTACTTGTTATATCAAATGTGATAATTGCTAGTTCATTTAAAATATCAAAATATGCTCCTCATACACTTACCCTAATTTAAATGAAATAACGATGTCATAATATTGTGAGATTTACACCATTATGGAAACAATAGAGAATGAATCAACATTCTCTGTGATCGATTCGCGCTTGGGTAACGTCAGCATTTTTCGACAAGGCAGCACAAAGCCGAGTGTTTTTCCTCCTCTGGGTGGAAACGTGTCATATGGCTTCACATATTTGTCGTGTTTCCGAAATATTTTAGTTTTATTCTACAAAGCTTACAACTAGTATGGCTCTTGTCCACCTCCTTTCCCCCTTCAACTTCACAGAAGCCAAAATATTTCCACACGTCAGCTTTTAACGAGGAGGGTGTTTGGATTTCGCGCTCAGCCTTCGCGTCTCTGTTATGTGCACACGCCACAGACGGTCCGGGCACTGCACTTCCGCGCTTCAGAGTTCCGTCTTTTGCGTTCCGTCAATATTACGTTATTATAAATATATATCTAAAAAAAATTATTTTTTTTTGAAAATCGATTTTTGACATTTGTGAATCGATTCAGAATCGTCCATGTCCGCATCGCGATGCATCTAAGAATCGATTTTTTCCCCCACCCCTAGCGCTGACGCCATTCATGGTAAATATTAGGGCTGGGACGGTTACCGCGGTCACGTGACTCCAACCGCGGGTCTGAGCTCGTCACCGTCATCACCGCCAAAAAAAAAAAAAAAAACATTGGCCTGCACATGTGTGCACGTTGTGTCTAATGACATGGATTCATTGATTCTAATGACATGGATTATGTCTAATGATATTGTGTCTTACATGGATTCAAGGTTTTATAAAGAAAACTTATCAAAAGATGGAGCAAATCCGACCTTTCGCGAGTTGAGGAGCGCAATGTTCCATGACACATAATAACATTCCATTCGTATTAGAGATGCGCGGATGGGCTATTATTATTTCATCCGCAACCGCATCACAAAACTCATCATCTGTCCGCACCAGCGTTTTTTGATCAATTTTCGAAACCGCATTCGCGGCGCTGACTGTTTTAAGGTCTATGCGGCCGCGAGGCTAGAAAGCTCTTGGCTGTTCTAGAAAGAACACTGATCCAATGCAGCAAAGATATTTAAAGGCTAAAGTCCCTAGTATATTGGCTATGTTGTATCCCCAGAATATCAGCAGTGAACTCCGTCTCCGATCGGCGCACAGGGATGAATATAAATGAGTAAATAGTCTATAGCGCACATCGGCAAACCTGACCTTACCTGACTAGGCTACTGTAGACTAAAATTGTATCATTTCGTTTTGAATTTTGTTTAAAGGTAGACATTTAGGCCTAGCCTACGCCGAGTTTCGGTTCATGTACGAGACAAGCTCCAGTTCACGCGCAAGAGACCGCACCGGCGCTTCCACGTCCTCCTGATTATATGTCTGCTATATTTGCTTCTTATTTATTAATGCCAGGCAATTCGTTAATGAAACAGTGATTAAAATTAAGGTACAATTTATACAAAACAAAATTTAATTTAAAGAAAGGCTTTCTACAAAACAAAACTTAATAAAGTGGTCAAAATCGTGTCTGACCCATCTTATGATCCTATCTTACTCATGCTGTTCACTTTTCATAATCGACATAGATTAAATAAAAAATAACACTATATTATGTAAACATAAATATGGAGTATAATATTTGTAATTAAGACATGTTGCAATAGGTGTTCTTTCATTTCCAATGTGAACATCAATGTGTTCTCCTGAAAATGATGAATTCAATGCAAATGTATCTGAGAATATTCTTAAATAAGGAAATCTATTCAGTGATTGGTTCATGCCAAATTATTAGCCTAATCTCACGGCAATTCATACGAATTTTACGAGGTGGCTAATTCGTACCAATTCATACAACCTCACTCGTACGAATTAGTACGATTTTTGCTAAATCGTACATATTTTACGAGTTGCCCAATTCGTATGAATTTGCACGAATGACCTAACCCTGACCCCGCCCCTAAACCTACCCATCACGTGGGTTTAGACAAATCGTACAAATTCGTACGAGTGAGGTCATACGAATTCATACGAATTAGCCACTTTTTAATCACTCGTACAAATTCGTACGAATTGGTTGTGAGATAGCGTTGAAATTACTGCTTGATAAAAATTTGACTATTTCAAATTGTGCTTGTTTTTTTTTTCGGATGTAGGCTAAGTGACAATATTTAACAAAGTCTGTCTAGCAAAAACGACTTTTGGTGCGTGCGCGAAAGTCTGTGTGTGTGGGGGGGGGGTATTTAAAGCGGTTTACCGCGGGAAAATCTTGCTTTTCAACCGAGGTTAGAAAAAATCCATACCGCCCCAGCTCTAGTAAATACCCTTACACGTTAAAAGGATGATATCCCACGACAAATATTTCGCTTTCCTTGGAAACGGCAACCTTTTCACGATGACTTGACTTCAAAGACAGACGCAGGTAATCGCACGCACTCAGTCGATCTCATTCACTGTCTGTTTAGGCTTAAGTCCAAATCCACGAATCCTCTGTACAAATCACCATGATAAACAGTCTTGTTATCATTATTAACTTATTTAACATTCAATACACATGGTACGAACTATGAAGGGTGGCCTTATGAAAAAAGAAAATGCGGTTCGCGGTTGCTGCGGTTACTTGCATTCCTCTGCGGTTGGCCTGTCAGTAGCGTGGTACTGCAATATTGCCTGTTATCGCGACAGCCCTAGGTATGAATACATAACACTAAAGTATATTGCCATATCATTATAAAGTAATTAATTTGTTGACTAGATGCTGCATCAGCAGAGAAAGAACAGAAGTATGTTTGCCGTTGAGGCTGAGAGGACTCTAACATTAGTACCTCAGTCAAGTGGTTTAAACAATGTGACAAAAACACACGCAGACCTGACCCAGATGTTTATGTTGCAATTGTTACCATCTATTTGCATTATTTTATATCCAGCTGGTCACTTTTATGCATTCATTAGCCAACGAAGTTGCACATTTAAAACTAGTGACGTGATTGCTTTCTCAACATTGATATGTTCATATAAGTTAGCCGACAGACACATAAATCAGAAACGCGTTCGATTTAAGTTATTTTTTTTTATCACTACAATACATCTTGTTATTTTGATTAGATAATCATCAAGTGTTCTAAAATAGAAGCAAATAAAGTGAGAGACTATACATAGGCTATATTACGTGTACGTAATATAGGTCTTTATTAAATTTTAATGGCCATCTTTAAGAATGACTCTTTGGAGTTATATGAAATGGTAACACTTTACAATAAGATTCCATTTTTAGCATTAACTAAGGTTAATAAAGGTTGTAGAAGTATTATTCATTGTTAGTTTGTTAATTTCAACATTTACTAATGCATTTGAAATGGAGTTTTAATTCTTATTTTATCTGTTATTACCTTAGTTAATGTACTATGAACTAACATGAATGATAAAGGTTCAATTGTATTGCATAATGCATATAGTTCATGAAAGCTAGCTAATACATCCTTGTTAACAAATGCGACTTGCAAAGTGTTACCTATGAAATTTACGTATGTTTCTAGGTTATAGCTAACGAAACTTGTAATATTTTAATGTTTAAATTATATTCTATATAGAGTTCGTTCTGTAGAACTTCTTATTTTAATATATTCATATTTATATATTTATTTAATTTAGCACATTTCAGTTCAGCACTGTTTTACTTGTATTATGTTTGTTTTTAATCCAGGATCCATTTTAAAAAATATCGGTTGAATTATCGGTTATCAGCATTTACGGTCAAACCTAAATATCGGTATCGGTAAAATCCACTATCGGTCGACCTCTAATCACAAGGGTCTTGGAAATATATTATGAAGGTTGAAAAACTACATAGTGTTACTTTAAGACTTAGAGAAACTTGTGCATGCTTTCATCACCAACAGGGTGGATTATTGTAATGGACTTCTCACTGGCCTTCGCAAAAAGACCATAAGACAGTTGCAGCTCATACAGAACGCTGCTGCTAGGATTCTGAGCAGAACCAGAAAATATGAACACATCACACCAGTCCTCAGGTCTTTACACTGGCCGCCAGTTACATTTAGGATTGATTTTAAAGTATTACTACTGGTATATAAATCACTCAATGGCCTAGGACCTCAATACATTGCAGATATGCTCACTGAATATAAACCCAACAGATCACTCAGATCATTAGGATCACATCAGCTTGAAATACCAAGGGTTCACTCTAAGCATGGCGAGTCCACCTTTAGCTACTATGCCAGCCGCAGCTGGAACCAGCTTCCAGAAGAGATCAGATGTGCTCCCACAGTAGTCGCATTCAAATCCAAACTCAAAACACTTCTGTTTAGCTGTGCATTTACTGAATGAGCACTGTGCCACTGTTCGTCCGACTGTTAGTATATTTTATTTTTTTATTCTAAACTGTTTTAATTATTCTGATTTCTTTTGATTATTTTAATTTCTTCTATGTAAAGCACTTTGAATTACCATTGTGTATGACATTGCGATATTTTATTTTTCTGAGATATATACTTTTATCCATGACCACATCATCAACGAGCATATACACTTCATGTGCCTAGTTGAAACTTGGCAACAACCAGAAGTTTACTCTAGTCTAAATGTCCCCCTGGCTATACCTACCTAAGCAGGGCCCGCACCACTGGCCGCGGTGGTGGCCTTGCCGTTGTGCACCGGGTAGATTTTGAGTTGTCCCCCCTGTCCCTGCCTCTCCACTCTTCTTTTGAATGCCTTGCATTCAAATGCAAACTGCCACTTTCCACTACAATGCTCGTGATATACCGGCCCCCCAAACCGAATCCAGCTTTCATTCCTGAGATACATGATCTCCTCACCACACTTTACTCAACCCCAGGGAATATCATCATACTTGGTGATTTTAATATTCATATAAACGATCCCCAATCCTACTCGGTAGCTGAACTCACTAATCTTCTTGACAGTCTCAATTTCATTCAACACGTCGATGTCCCAACACACTCCAGAGGCCATACCCTTGATTTGTTGATCACCAATTCCACCTCTATCAGCAATCTCTCGGTGCACGATCTGGGCGTGTCCGACCATAAGGCCATTTCAATGGAGCTTCCCATCCTGTCATAAGGCCATTTCAATGGAGCTTCCCATCCTGTCTCCCCTCAGTAAGTCAAGCAGACAAATTAGTTTCAGGAACCTTAAAAACATCAACCCACTCACCCTGACTACCGACCTCCGTCATCTCTCTGCTGCTAGCCCCCTTTCAGTTATTGAATCTGTGGATCTTTACAATTTATCACTTAGCACCCTCGTGGACCGTCATGCTCCAGTAAAGTCCAGAACAGTTACCTTCAAACACTCAGCCCCCTGGTACACCAGGGAGCTGCGGCTGCAGAAGAGAACAGGCCCTGTCCTTGAACAGCGTTTCAAGGACTCAGGGCTTGCTGTTCACAAGCTAGCGTACCGGGAACATCAGAGGGCCTACAGCAAGTCCCTCAGTGACACCCGGTCCCGGTTCTACTCCCACATAATCAATAATAGCCCTGGTAACTCTAAGCAACTTTTCTCAGCCATAAATCATCTCCTCAAACCTCAGATCCCCCTACACTCAGAGAACATGCAGGAGCGTTGCAATACTTTCATCTCCTTCTTCAAAACAAAAGTTGAAAAGATCCGTTCCCTTCTCTCCAGCCCCCCTGCCCTCCAGCCCCCCGCTGTATCTGTTACCTTTCACCCGCCTCTCCTCCCTAGCCCCCCTGCTACCCCAGTTACATCCACTGACCCTCAATCTGGGACTACACAGCTCCTTTGCTGTTTTACGGATATCACTCAGCACGACATTGAAGACCTTCTAAGGAAGATGAAGCCCTCCACCTGTGACCTGGACCCATTTCCCTCAGCCCTGATAAAAAGTAATTCCTCTGCAATAAGTCCCATGATCGCCAAAATCATCAATCAGTCTCTCCGATCTGGCCAAGTCCCTAAGTCTCTGAAAACCGCGGTCATCAAGCCAATACTCAAAAAGCCCTGCCTTGACCCCGAAGTACCTGCCAACTACCGCCCCATTTCCAACCTCCCTTTCCTGTCAAAGGTGCTGGAAAAGGTAGTTTCTGCTAAACTCCACAATCATCTAATAACAAACAGTCTTTATGAGAAGTTCCAGTCTGGTTTTCGCTCTGGCCACAGTACGGAAACTGCCTTGGTCAGGGTCACCAATGACCTGCTGATGACGGCTTATGCTGGCTCTCCATCACTTCTCATCCTTCTCGATCTCACTGCAGCATTTGACACCGTGGACCACCATATTCTTTTACACCGCCTCCACTCCTCCATTGGACTCTCAGATATTGCTCTGGCCTGGTTTACATCATATCTCACAGACAGAACTGAGTATGTAGCCCTGGGTGCTGCTAAATCGGACACACACTCTGTCACTTGTGGTGTCCCTCAAGGATCAGTCCTTGGCCCCACCCTCTTCACGCTGTACATGCTCCCCCTTGGTCATGTCATCAGCCGGCATGGAATATCTTTCCACTGCTACGCTGATGACACCCAAATTTACATCAAAACAAACCCAAACCCTTCTGCAGCCCCTTCCACACTTTCCACCTGCCTGGAGGAGATAAAGACGTGGATGGCTGCTAACTTTCTACAACTCAACAGCTCAAAAACGGAAGCCATTCTTGTTGGCACTCCGCACCAAACCCGGTCATCCTCCATCACCAGCATCACCTTCTCTGGTCATGACATCCACCTCTCATCCTCAGTCACAAACCTTGGTGTTAGAATGGACCCTCACTTGACCTTTGAGGCCCACATTAAATATCCTTCTTTCATCTCAGGAACATTGCAAAACTCCGCCCAATGCTCACTTTCCCTGATGCCGAAAAACTTGTCCACGCCTTTGTTTCTTCCAGGCTGGACTATTGCAACGCACTCCTCATCGGGATCCCAAGCAAGAACATCAGGCACCTGCAGTACATTCAGAACTGTGCAGCTAGGATCCTGATGGGCGTGCGGAAGTACCACCACATCACTCCCATCCTTAAATTGCTCCATTGGCTTCCTGTCCAGTACAGGATTGAGTTCAAAGTTTCCCTTCTGTCTCACCAGTGCCTCCATGGCACTGCCCCCCTATATCTCAAACAACTCATCACCCCCCTTTCTTCATCACGCCATCTCCGCTCTGGACAGGCCAACCTCCTCCAGCCTCTGAGGACAAGGCTTCGTACTATGGGTGACCGTGCCTTCTGTTCAGTTGCTCCCAGTCTGTGGAATGCTCTCCCTGTCCATCTCAGGGCCCCACAGTCTGTGGACTCTTTTAAAAAAGGCCTCAAAACCCATCTTTTTAGAAAAGCCTTTTATGGCTAAAACTGTTATTCTAATGTTGCTGTTTTTATTCTGTTCTGCATTGTAGCACTTTGAGGTCATTGAATTGATGTAAAGTGCGTTCTAAATTAAATTTATTCTTATTATTATTATTATTATTATTATTATATTGCGATATAAAAACAATTTCACCAGATGACTTGAATAGCTCTATTTGGAAAGAATGAATCATTCTGGAATGACTGGGGTGGTTTTGTCATGGAGGAAATCCGCATAGAAACTAATATTAATAGAATGTTAACTAATGTAGTTAACTAGAGTTTAATAAATGGAACCTTATTGTAAAGTGTTTCCGATTTGTTATGTCTCGTGAGTTCAGTGTTGGACAGATCAGTTGTTTTAACCATTCATTAAAGTGAATCGGTTCAAAGGAGTCATTAGTTCGCGAATCGGACGTGTCATTAACGGACCACGGCACGTTGTGTGATTATACAGGCAGTTTAGGACAAGATTTGTGTCAACACAGAAAACATTTCATCACTGGATAGATTTTTTTTTATTGAAAGTGTGGTTTATGTCATCTGAATAACTGAATAAAACAACTTTTACCATTGTGTATTCTCAAAGATATTCAGTCAACTCCATTCATTAATATGTGCGAGGGAGGGAGAGAGAGCAAGACAGTTTGAAGACGGTGAGAGTGCGCGGGCGCGCGACCGGGGCTTTCACTATCTCTCTGCTCGTTCTCTCAGTTAAACAAGCGCAGCAGTCCGTCATCTACATCACTCACCGGTCAAATAAGGCTTTGGCGGGACAAAAATACGCTTTAAGTCTGACAGAAAACAGCGCGCAAGTTCCAGTCTTCTTGCGCTTGATGTTTAAACTGACAGGACTTGCAAATTGATAAACTCTCACTCTATGATGGTTAAACTTTGCAATTAATCCGCGAATCACAAGCGTTACGCGCTGGCGAGCTGCTGGCTCCTAGCCTACTGATCATGAATCACGGATCAACTACGATCCCTATACTTGACATCGCACATCCTGCGATGTGACTATCGTGGATGCGCACATCGCGATATCGATGCTAAAACGATACATCGTGCAGCCCTAGCGCAGTCTATTTTTACTGTCTCAAAATACCAACGCGCAACAATGCGCCTGAACACACCTCGTTTTCAGACCAGCACGTCCAGGGACGCACAAATGAGCGCAAATGCATTTGCTATTTAAACAACGTGGCGCATGACGTGAAAATGAAAACTGCGTCAGACTGGCAAAAAACACTTGTGGCCTCTGGCGCTGCATTGTGCCGGGTTTATGATAGGGCCCTCAGACTTTACATATTAAAATGCATCAGATTATTCCAAAACAAAACCAGATGGATAATCGAACATCGCTCAACTGCATAATTCTCTATTGTGTCTACAACCTATATATGTTTATTAGGAGTGTAACGATATTCGAACCGAACCGAAGAACCGCGATACAGAACCCACGATTCGAATCGCGATATTCTAATGGCGTACCGAACACGCTCCGCCCCCTGCTCGGCTCATTGGACCTAGAATGTGTACACAACGAATTCAGTTTTGTAGACTATTACCATTAACACCAAATAGAAAGCTCCATGTTTTGTTACTTTTGATAATAAGCAAGGTGTAATCTTCAAATTCGGACTATTTGATCACGAAAATCAAACAAGAAATGCCGTTTTGGCGCTCTTTGCTGTGGCGTGACAGATCGCTGTACTAGCTCCTCATTCAAGTGGCAGCGCAGAGCACGAGTAAACGCGATCATCTCTTCCTCAGTTACAGAATAAACATGAATGGACACCTGAAGGTATGTTGAAAAATACAGTATACTTACTGAAAGGCATCATAACTCGTGTAATCGCTCAATCAGTGTTTCAGCAGCGGAAAGACGTCAATAAAACAGCATAGCTTGTCAAATAGCATTACCTCAGCAGGCAAGTGATTCAGTGTCCACAGCTTGTTGGTTCCTAGAGAAAAGAACTCTTGCACTAAATAAATGCACTATATTAGCCTATATATTATATTTTACTTAACCTGTTAATTATACCTTGATTATTTAATGTACGTTTACAATATCTTTCCTGAAAATGACAGCATCTGTGTAAATTATTATATTTCAATAACAAATTAGAGTATAGTTAATGCAAAAACTGCCTTATGTTCAGTTTACATGCTTTCATACAATGTGTTGGGTGTTGATTATTATAAAAAATAAATAGCATCTGAATTTAGGCTCTGTTGTTAACCTTTAATGTTATAGTAATGTGCGGCTCCCTATATAGTTTACAGCATTAGCAGATTTTTAATCCTTGCAAAACGTTTAATTGTAATTGAATTAATTTAAAGACGAAGACACAATTTTTTCATTAAACCACTGTTTAAAAAAAAAAGCTTTCTAAACCGAACCGAGATGTTAAAACCGTGGGAAAACCGAACCGTCAGTTTTGTGTATCATTACACCCCTAATGTTTATATAATATACTAATTAATGCAATTGTTATAACTATTGAATGGTTGATTGAAAGTGAGCCTTGCATGGTACCAGTGTGCGTTTCTGTTCATAACTCTTACTCAGAAGATGACTTGAATGAAATCTGTGTAAAATGTTTTGTATTCTTTTTTTTTTTAGAAACCATTTCCAAATTGTACTCTATTAGAGCGGGACAGTTAAGAGACCACAGATAACGTGTAATTTATTAATTTTAGAGGAGGAGAAACAGCCACCTCTGAAATAAAGGCCCTGATTATTTCCAGACTTGATTACTGCAATGCTCTTCTGGCTGGACTTCCATCATGTGTTACTAAACCTCTACAAATGATCCAGAATGCTGCAGCCCGCCTTGTCTTCAACGAGCCCAAAAGGGCTCACGTCACTCCTCTGTTCATCTCACTGCATTGGCTACCACTCGCTGCTCGCATCAAATTCAAAGCTTTGACGCTTGCTTACAGATCTACCACAGACTCAGCTCCGTCCTACTTTCACTCAATCCTACGGGTCTACATCCCTTCAAGAAGCATACGATCGGCCAAGGAACGACGGCTCGTGGTTCCATCACAGCGAGGCACTAAATCACTCTCCAGATCATTCTCATTCACGGTTCCATGCTGGTGGAATGATCTCCCCATCCTCGTCCGTAATGCAGAATCCCTGGCATCATTCAAAAGACAACTGAAAACTCATCTCTTCCGAGTACTTAACATTAAAAAAAAAAAAAAAAAAAAACCTTCTCTTTTAAATCTTTCCGTCCCCTTTTAAATCTTCCCTTGTTTGGATTTTGCTACTCTGAGCAATGCCTGAACTTTGTATTTTGAGCACTTCTTGCGTTGTTCTTCACTCTTCACGATGACTTGCTTGCTTTAGTCCTCAGTTGTTAAGTCGCTTTGGATAAAAGCGTCTGCTAAATGACTAAATGTAAATGTAAGACAGAAGGGGCTATCGCACTGGAGGAACCTTTTCATAGTTCCTAGAATTATTGGCTAAAGTACCCGGATTTTGATGCGTTCGCACCGCAGGAACTAGGAAAGATTTTAGTTCTAGGAACTAATTTAGCTCCTACTTCAGAGTCGATCTAAAACAGCACTATAAGAACTATCCGTGATGTTAGACACCAGCACCCGCCATTTAAAAAAAAAAAAGGTTTTCCAAGCACACCAATTACAGCCTATATATTTACCTCACCAACTAATTCTACGAACATGGAAAACAGAGATAGATGAAGCTCTTAATCTTTACGCTGAGGACAAAATCCAACGTAACTTTGAGGGGACCAAGAGAAACACGATTATAAATGCATTTCTGCTCAGCTGGCGACACTGGACATCAACCACAAGACACGCGCTAACTTTTCATATACGGTCTACTTTTGTTTACATTTCTATCTCAGCCACAATCAACAACCTGATCAACTCTATGTGAAGGAAATGTGATGCACTGCGTACTGACTGTTTTTTTTTCTCTGACTGGCAGAACTACGAACCGATTGCCCTAAACTCAGTGTTTTTCCCTCCCTGCGTGAAAACAGAAGTTTAACCATTTCATCTGCAGCAAAAAAGGGAGATCTTTACTTACCTTTAAGTAACTTCCAATAGAAGTTACTTAATTACTTCACATACATTTAAATTAATTGAACATGTCTGTTTTCTGATATAAAGAATTGGATGCAGTTGCATATCAGTTGCATTTAAAACAAGGTTTGTTTAATTTTTGTCCAAAGACAGAGAAACAACAGGACCATCATGTTTAACTGAGCTGCTGAAAAGCCTCTTTGTCTCCAATATTTCCCTGTTTTCAACTCATTTATTATGGTGATCTCTGAGATCTTCTGTAAAGTGGCACATTAAGCACATTTTATTGGTGTCAATAGACTAAAACAGAGTCTGTGGAAAAACTCTCTGCCAACATATTACACTCTAATTAAAAATAAACCAGGACACACAACACATTTTTGACCCTGGATCACAAAACCAGTCTTAAGTAGCACGGGTATATTTGTGGGAATAGCCAACAATACATTGTATGGGTCAAAATTAGCAATTTTACTTTAAATGCCAAAAATCATTAGGATATTAAGTAAAGATCATGTTCCAAGAAAATATTTTGTAAATTTTCTACCGAAAATGTATAAAACATTAATTTTCTGAGTGAATGCAGCACAATCGCGAACATAAATTACAATTTTAAAGGCGATTTTCTCAATGTTTCGATTTTTTTGCACCCTTAGGACTCCAGATTTTCAAATAGTTGTATCTCGGCCAAATATTGTCCTATCCTAACAAACCATACATAAACGGAAAGCTTTTATTCAGCTTTCATGTGATGTATAAATCTCAATTTTTTTTAAAAAATGACTGGTTTTGCCATCCAGGGTCACATTTCATCACATTATTAACGTTACTTAAACACGTAAACTCTGGAGCTGGTTAATGTTCAACTCTGTACATCTGAAACATCTCTCACCTGCAGACTGGAAATATACAGCATCCGAAGAAAATATTCCACATTTGTCCTTCATTCACGATCGTTAACAGCGTCACTTTCAGCCTCAACTGGTTAAAGTTCCAGCTCTGTCCCAAATAGCACACTTCATATGCACTTCGGTCTTGTGGTTTTACAATGGCTGCCGCGTGCGTGTGTCCGTTAAATCGGCGAGACCGTAAAGTGTCCCATTTGTCATTTTAAGTCTCAGAAGGGTGCTCGCGAGCGCCCTCGATGCGCACTGATGTGAGTTCCGCAGCAGACTTCTTCCCGACAGTCAAAGCGCCGTCACGTCACGAAAGGAGACACCCCTCGCTGCAGCCTGTAGCACGATGACGTATAGCTGGATGGTCCAATACGTACTGGATGGTGGTGTGTTTGGGCGACGTCATAGATATATAATGCGCATGCGCTGGTCTTAAGTGACATGTATGCTCAATATTGTATTGAGATAATGTTCTAACCTGTGTAGTAATAGTACTGATAAATAGTAATAAGTAATTATTGATGAATAATTATTTACATAAAAATGATCCTTGTTTCTCTCTACATAGGCCTACATGCAAAATAGTTAATTTTAAAACATTTTAAATCACATGATTTTAAACCTAAATTTGATGGATTAATAGCATGTTGTCACCACAAGTATATATATATATACATATATATATATATATATATATATATATATATATATATATATATATATATATATATATATATATATATATATATATATATATATAGGCTATTTTATTTCAGTGTCTGCAGGACATGTACGTACATTAAAAAAAACAAAAAACAACTAATTTTAGGTTTCATATACAAACTGGTTACAGCAGTCAGATCAAGCGCTTGTCACTAAAGTGACCATTTATGACAAGTGACATGTAGCCTACGTACATAAAAAAAAAAAACTGATTTTAAGTTTCATATACAAACTGAGCAGTGATCACACAGCAGTCAGATCAAGCGCTTGTCACTAAAGTGACCATTTATATTTATACATGGCTATCAATGGACAGTTGTGATGTGGTTTTGTACGTCTCACAAAAAGGACAGTGATACAGGTTACAGCACCGTGTGCACCTTAAAATTACAGGGCAACTGCTCTTTTTAAAGACATTCATCTAGAACAATGCAATAACAAATAAGTAAATATTAGCCGAGCAGAATCATGTTAATTTTAGATGTCATGTTCTGAAGTAAAAGATTAAAATGAGAATCGCTGTGATTATCTTAAAAGTCATATCAGCTAAACACGTTTCGCTTCAGATGCATAACACTAACGTTACACACGACTACATGTTGAAGCAACAAATCAGTAAATAAAGATTCCAAAGATGAAATACCTAACGATATACAATCAATGTTGTTAATTATTACATATTTTTTCTTGGAAGATCAAAGCACGTCCCTCTCTAGTAGTGCGCATGCATGTATAACGTCACCAAAACACACCACCGCGCATGCGCGTAACAGCGTCCATGTCGTATTGTGAAGTGAAGTGACACGTGATGGCCAAGTATGGTAACCCATACTTGTAATTTGACCTCTGCATTTAACCGATGCAAGTAAGTGCACACACATTAGGAGCAGAGTAATGAACACACACACTGCAAACGTGGAGCAGCGGGCAGCCTTGAGTGGCGCCCAGGGAGCGATTGGGGGTTAGGTGCCTTGCTCAAGGACACCTCAGTCATATTCCTGCCGGTACTGGAATCGAACCAGCAACCTTTGGATCACCAGTCCAACTCTGTTACCATTAGGCCATGACTGCCCATGACTGTATTGGACCATCCAGCTACGTCATCGTGCTACAGGCTGCAGCGAGGGCCTCATGCACGAAAGAGTGCCATTTGGGACAGGGCCTCTCTCGTGTCTCTCACGCTTCGCTCTTCTGCGCATCTTCAGTCCGCAGAGTGTCACATTTCTTAAAGGGGCCTCATATTCTTAAAGGGGTGGTAAAACACGATTTCACTTTTCTAACTTTAGCTAGTGTGTAATGTTGCTGTTTGAGCATAAACAACATCTGCAAAGGTACAACGCTCAAAGTTCAAAGCAAAGGGAGATATTTGCTTTTAAAGATATCAATTTCTAAGGACTACAGCAAACGGCCGGTAGGGACTAACTTACACGACATTTCTCCAGGGTTGCTGACATCTCTAACCCCAATATTTACATAAATCCCTGCTCCGAGAATACTATTTACTATAAAATACTAAATAAGGGTGGGGCCATTTTATATTGCTTTGTTTGGAGAAGAGTTGTTGTGGTATAGTAGGCTGTTGTTGCCGCAATGCCGTCGAAACGCTGTTATTTTCATTTGGATTGCAGGTCCACTTTGCTCAGCCTTCCTAGGGACGAGGGAGTTAAGGATCAATGGTTACAATTTATTTTTAACTTGGTCCCTCATAATTATGACCCAAATCTCGCTCTCTGTGCTGCACATTTTACAGAGGAAAGCTTCCACAATCTTGGCGAGTTCAATGCAGAATTCACACAATGGCTTGTCCTGAAAGATGGAGCAGTTCCAACTTTAAGAACAGAAGCTGTTGTTTACAGGCCACCAACTGTAAGTATGATTTATTTTTTTGTCGATGTGTTTTCCTGTAATAGTTCGTTTTGTTGTACGTTGTAGCAAGGAAGTAAACAAATGACAATGCTGTTTGGCTCTGCAAACCAGTTTGTTAAATGCTCATTCATCCTTAAAGGGATACTTCACCTCTGTGAAGATGAATGTGTATTTAATAGTGGTCATTTATATAGTAGAAATGTGAAATTATTTTTGAAATTGAAGCATTCTAGACTGAGAAAAGGCAGAAAATGTATTTTTTACTCATGTGGCTGAAAGACAACAACTCCCAGAATGCACTTGCTTTGCTGCCCTGAGAGGCCACTCCCTAACCACGCCTACCGGTTACAGAGGCGACAGTATCCGAAAAATTTCTCCACACATTCTTTAGGCTAATACATACTCTAGTAACAGTAAAGGTTTATAAAAAGAACCACAACCAATGTGAGTTATAACTTTTAAATAAAAAAATAATTAATATTAAAGGGGTGGTTGATTGCGATTTCACTTTTTTCATTTTAAATAGTGTGTAATGTTGCTGTTGGTGCATGAACAGTATGTGCAAAGTTTCTGCGCTGAAAGTTCAACGTAAGCAGAGATATCGTCTTTGAAAAATCAGGAAGTTTAATGCCTACAAAAACGACTCGAATGGGACTACAACGAGATACTCCCGGGTTTTATACGTAACTAACCCATAACCAACCCTCCCTCCGGAATATTCAAAAAAGGGGGCGTGGCCATATTTCTGCTGCTTTGTCGAAGAGGAAGAGTTATAGTGGAGAGCTGTAGCCATGACGTCGAAAGTGTGTTATTTTCACCCAGCTGTCAGGTCTTCTGTGTTCGGGCTTCCTACGGATGCTGTAGTTAGTCAACAATGGCTGCAATTTATGTTTGAGATGCTTCCAGAATCTTCACAAATGCAATGCCGGATTCAACAAGAAACTGTTACTAAAGCATGAAGCAGTTCCAACTTTAAAACCAGAGGCAGCAGTTGTTGGGCCACAGCCAGTAAGTACGACTTAATCATTTTAAATGTATTTGCATGTGTAATTTTAGACGTAATGCTTTAGTTTTTATCAAGGACGTAAACAAATGCCAGTGCTGGCTTTAGTAGCCACTTAAGTTATGCTATTTCGTGTGTCTATGACAAACGCCTACAAACATTTTGGACCTGAATTTGTAATTAATGTAATTAATTTTGTAAATGTATTTTCCATGTATACGACGTAATTTTTCGATTTGATCGAACGCCAATGCCAACGCTGTTTGTAGCTAGTTAGTTCTTTGCTATTTTGTGTGTATAAGACAAACGTGTATAAAGTTAAAAAATTATATGTAATTGCAACAGCAAACTTCAGCTGCTGTTATCAGATGTTTTCACGTTCTGTTGGCATTTTAACACAGTTGCCACATGTACACCTAAAGAAAACGATACACCGAGTAAACTAAGGTTTGTGAATAGATAAACGGTTGTTCATTATATCGACAAAACAATAACTTTAAAAAACGGTATTATCTCAAAAGCATTTTCAAGTAACAGCATATCAAAATTCTTATATAATAATAGTAGAATAGAATAATAATAATTATTCAAAAATGTACCATTCAGAAACGTTTTGTAAGAGCCGTGTTTGGGGAGGTTCTGCTTGACTCTCTTCATTGCCGCTTTCTGGGTCTGATTCTGGCTCAAGCTGATACGGCAGTATTGACACCATTATTTACATTTGACCGGAGCACATGCAGCTTTCGCCCGTAAAGGTAATGGGCGTGAAGATTCTGCCACGCAGTTTAGCCAATTGCAACACAGCGGCCCAACTAACCAATCTGAGCCCATTGCCTGTTTCTGAGGGAGTGGTTTCATAGAATCAGGAAGTCAACCGGTCGTTCAAATGACAGAGGAGAAAGCGGCTTACAACAAAGGTGAAATTTATGAAAAATAAGGCTTAAAAAAAAAAAAAACACGAAGACATGTTATATTGCACCCCATAAACACAGTCATGCAAAGAAAAAAAGCAGTAAACCACCCCTTTAACACTTTTACACTCAAAGCTCTTCCAGAGCTTCAGCTGTTTCACTATATTCATTCACACTCACAGAATTGTCCGTCAGGAGCTGGATATCTATGTCTGATATTCTGGACAACACAGGTGGGCAAAAACGAGACGATAGTCTTTACCAAGTCTCTCGCCTTGCAGGAACCATTCCATAAAGTGACGGTAGGCTGTTAGGTGATATTGTCTACAAAACAGTAAGCACAACGTTAGCAATGTGAACTATTTGCACATACAGTATGCTATCCTAGATGTAAATATAATAACAATAGCTCAGCTGACTACGCGGGAAGAACATTGTGATAATGCCGGGTGTCCAAACTCTGTACATTCCGTCTTGGTAAAAAAAAGAAAAACAAACCAAATACTCACTTTAGCCCCTACTTGTCCCTGCGGGCTTTGGCTGGCGTTTCCAATTTATCTCATCCAGAAGAAAATGGGATCGCTGAAATTCGCGACAGCAATAGGACTCTGTATCTGTTTCCATAGGCGCACAGCGAGAGCACTGACACCACCAGTCCGCCCCAGCTCGAGTCTGGCCGGGCTCGAGTCAGGTCTTGCTCCCCTGCTCCGGCCGCCTCTTGTTCCTCCATCTCCCGCAACTATTCATCGCTGTATTGCGGCTCGTACAGGTAGCTGCGAGCATCAGATTCGCGCAACAGATCTTCGAAATCCCCTTCTGCCATTTCAACTTCAAAACTACCTTCCGCCATCGTGATTAGCCTACTATACAAACTTTCTACACAGAGCAAGAGCCTGTTAGCTTAGCTTCTACAGAAAGATGGCTGACACTATCTTTACATTCTGTGAGTGAGATCCCGCCCCATATGGGCGTGGTGAAAACATGCGGAACTGGGTACTAGTACTGGCTGTAGTTTTAAGCCTCTGGCCCAAAAATCCTCAGATGACGCAAAATGACGATTTTTGCATCATCGGAGGATTTTTTCCAGACTAAAAATACATAAAGCTCTCATATCAGGGGGAAATGAGGGGGGGAAGCACGGTAATTCGAAAATACTAATGGTTTTCTACTGATACAAAGCTTAATGCTAAACCCTGAAGTATCCCTTTAAAGTTATCCGACAAACACCTAACGTTACAAACTTTTTTTTAATCTCAACAGCGAACTTGGAATTATTGTAAATTATTCTTTGATTACAGCTTTTATGTATTGTTTATCTACATGATTGGAGCTTTTATGTGTTGTTTATCTACATGCTGGTTTATTTACAGGCATGCTAAACATGGTTCTGTGTTTGATTTGGCTACTGTAAAGCCAATGTTTAGTGTTCGTTTTGGGTTAATAGTTATGGCGACAGATATTTGGCTACAATCGTTCTAAAAATACAAAAGTAACGGTGCCATAGATTCAGTAACTATCACTATAGATCCACAGTTTTTACTCAAAAAAATCCCTTTGAGGACTGTAGTATAATTTGTTAGAACGATTATATGAAATTCTTGTTTATTAAGCTTATTTTTTTGTGGTCTAATGATTATTATCCAGTAATTCATTTTTTGTACTCTTTTACATGTCAAATGTATGTTTTTCCTCTTATTTGATCATTGATTACATACTGTCATTATTTCTTACAGACAACATCTCAGCAGGGTTCGAGTTCCCAAGAGTTCCCCACTACATCTACACTTCATAAAGTTGGATGTCAGTCAGACCCTATAGAGACTGAAACTGTAGCCACAGAGATAAAGCCAAATATGCGATCAGTGGGCACACAACTTTCAATGGGTACATTAAGCAATTCCACTTAAGGACAAAGGTATAAAATACAGACATTAAATGTTTGTGTTACTTTATTAAGTTAACGGTGAGAGTCGGTTCCCGTCCGAGAGCCGTTTACCCTTTTTGTATATTAATATTCTTGTATAAATTATTCTCCTTTCACTACACTGCTCAGCCATACATCAAGTCACTAACTCAATGTAATTTTGATTATTTGATTTTAAATTAACATAATATTCAGTCACTCACTGTATGAAGGGTGTGTGGTCGAGCAGTGCGGCGAAAAGTTCATCCTTGATTATACTTATACTCGTATTCCTGAGCTGAGCCAAATGATCTGGTTCATTTCCCTAAAAAGAGCCGGAATTCCCATCATGAGGAAACAGCCGATCAGACACGTGGGTTTATTGTCAGAATTTATTCTGTCAATTCCGTTTCCATCTCCCATTATTTGCCTTAACTCTTTTTCGCACAAGTCAAAAACCACCTCGAGTGTAAACACTTTTTTGCGAATTAAGGGTTTTTGTTTCTAAATTTTGGTTTCCTTCTCTCGTTTCTGATGCGATACTTCAAAATGCGATGTTGTGGCAAACATTTCTATCAAACCATCATCACTGTGTAAGAGACACTCTGAATCAAATAGTCATTTTTTAGCTATTCTTGCAAGAAGGCCCAGTCACCAGAAGTTACGCTGTAGAGTGAGTGAGACAACACCAGGAAGAGCTGGGCTGCCTTTATACTGATTTCAAGCTCTTCCAAGAAGCAGGGCTTTTTTCTGCCACGTTCCTTAGATAAAGGACCCATGGCTGCTATCCTCGATTATTACTAACTGACCCTTAAGACCCCCCGGACTAGATAACCTCTGACTTCAGAAGGCAGAGGTCCCTACCCAGCTGTTCTCGAAGTGTCTCGCTCCTGTATTTCTGATGTACAAACATACATGTATCTCCCGTCCGAGTCACATTAGAAACATGTGACTCACATTACTTTGTAATATCTACTGCAGATCAATGAAAACCACATTTTTCCATTACAACTTTTAATCATAATCTTCTATGCTTTAACAGTTGTCAAACACATTTTTTATCATATTAACTAGAGAATGACAGAACTAAACTTTGGCGCATTAAAGGTCTGATACTTGATCTCTGTTGCTTTCTGCTATTGAATCAGTGGCGGCTGGTGATAATTATTTTTTGGGGGGTGGGGCGAAAATAAATACAAATAAATTTCAGATAGCTGTTTGAGGTTTCTTACCCCCGTTATTGTCCACAAAACTCAAGTGCCTACACGTTTCTCATAACACGTGCGGGTGAAGCTCATCCTCTGTCACTGACTGCTGCCGGATTTGTAAATCGGGTTGGTCCGGTCCGACTCCGAGATCCTTTATCCTTTATTTTTTTTCTTCCGGCAAACGCCTTGTGAAAGGGTTTTTATGTAAATCAATGACAGAATTTGGTTTAACTGCTGCCATTATCTCTACGAAAGTGATCAGACTCCCTAGCAAGGTTTTGGCGGAATCGCCTGCGCACTCGCAGTAGTGGCCAAGAGCGTAAGGTTGAATGACAGGTGACGAGAACCAATCAGATTGGATAAAATAACATGTATCAAATTCTGATTCGCCAGGGACGCAGCGACCTGCGCCCGGAGGAGGATCTTTAAGAAACCAATTAGAGACCAGCTTCAGGTCACATGCTGCTGAAAATTTAAGGACTCTCATAGACATCCATTTGTCCGGCGTCCCTCGCCCGTGAAACCTCATGAAACATATTGAAAAACATAGAAAATAGTTAACTGATTAAAGCCAGTTTTTATTAAATGCTGAGGCTCTTACTAGCAGCCTGCACATCGTATGAGTAAACTATTTTATTTTTATTTCATTTTTATATAATATTATATATACACTCACCTAAAGGATTATTAGGAACACCATACTAATACTGTGTTTGACCCCCTTTCGTCTTCAGAACTGCCTTAATTCTACGTGGCATTGATTCAACAAGGTGCTGAAAGCATTCTTTAGAAATGTTGGCCCATATGGATAGGATAGCATCTTGCAGTTGATGGAGATTTGTGGGATGCACATCCAGGGCACGAAGCTCCCGTTCCACCACATCCCAAAGATGCTCTATTGGGTTGAGATCTGGTGACTGTGGGGGCCATTTTAGTACAGTGAACTCATTGTCATGTTCAAGAAACCAATTTGAAATGATTCAAGCTTTGTGACATGGTGCATTATCCTGCTGGAAGTAGCCATCAGAGGATGGGTACATGGTGGCCATAAAGGGATGGACATGGTCAGAAACAATGCTCAGGTAGGCCATGGCATTTAAACGATGCCCAATTGGCACTAAGGGGCCTAAAGTGTGCCAAGAAAACATCTCCCACACCATTACACCACCACCACCAGCCTGAACAGTGGTAACAAGGCATGATGGATCCATGTTCTCATTCTGTTTACGCCAAATTCTGACTCTACCATCTGAATGTCTCAACAGAAATCGAGACTCATCAGACCAGGCAACATTTTTCCAGTCTTCAACTGTCCAACCATGCCACGCTCAAAATTGCTTAAATCACCTTTCTTTCCCATTCTGACATTCAGTTTGGAGTCAGGAGATTGTATTGACCAGGACCACACCCCTAAATGCATTGAAGCAACTGCCATGTGATTGGTTGATTAGATAATTGCATTAATGAGAAATTGAACAGGTGTTCCTAATAATCCTTTAGGTGAGTGTATATTTTGTATACATGTAAATTTCCGGAATGTTGATTGGGGCGGCGCCCCAGCGCCCTCTATTGACGAGCCGCCACTGTATTGAATCAGGGTTCACTTAAACTGATTCTAATTTTGTTTATTTTAGATCGGATGGAAGTGAAAGAGGAAAGACAAGAAGTGGAGGAATTTAAGGAGGAACATCATGACTTTAAAATTCAAGAAACAAAGGCCAAAAAGCTGCACATCTGCACTCAGTGTGGAAAGAGTTTCAGTCAAAAAGGAAACCTTAAGAGACACATGAGAATTCACACTGGAGAGAAACCATATACATGCACTCAGTGTGCAAAGAGTTTTTCTCATGCATCAACTCTCAGTGATCATCTGTGTATTCATTGTAAAGAAAGAACATTTAACTGTGATCACTGTGGTAAAGATTTTAATTAATCATTTATGCATCAGCCTTATGTGTGTTCTCTCTGTGGAAGTTTTTTTTGGAGTTTTCCAAGGCTGGAAAATTGTAAATATCACCAGAAAACACATAATGTCGTGAAAGATCATGTGTGTTGTGACTGTGGGAAGAACTTTACTAGAGCTGAATATCTGAAACGGCACCAAATAATTCATACTGGAGAAAAACCTTACAAGTGTTCATATTGTGACAAGAGTTTCACTCAGTTGGAACACCTGAAAACACATGAGCGAGTTCATACTGGAGAGAAGCCGTACCACTGTACTCAGTGTGAGAAGAGTTTTAGACATTTATCAAGCCTTTACAATCGTAAGAATAAATGTTGCAAGTGAGCAACAATTGTTTTCATGTCAAATACTTCAAGTAAACTGTGTGAGATAAAAAAAAAATGTTTTTCCTAAAAATGTAAGATTACTTACTAAGATTACTTTACTCAGTGTGGGGAGAGATTTAGACATTCACTTAATTTTCTCAGGCACATGAAGCAATATCGTAACATTTAATTTTCATGTCAAATCCTGTCAAATAAGTAAATGTTGTGAGTTGAACAAAATATGGAGTTGCTCCCAAAGAACATTATCTAGTTTGACTTGTGAAGTTGGTGAAATGCTAAGATAACTAGAAAGACTTGTTTAAATTGTGTTCTGATTTTGATATTGCAGTTATAGGAAATAAACAAACAAAAAAAAACGGTTGAATTTTGTTGGTTTAATGTAAAAAATCAAGCGTAGCTTCAGTTCTGGCGGGTCACGTTAGGCAAGCTCACATCAGCTGATCCACGTCTACCTATAGAAATACAACGCCAATCACAGCATCCATATATAAGCTCCTTCGGTGTTATCAAGAGCTATCGTTTTTTCTCAGGAGCAAATTACCCTCCTCCATCCCCAGCTCCACCTCTCTCAGTCAGGATTTGGCATCCGAAACTACCAATATTTGCCAGATCGGGTATCGGCCAGACGAGACCATCCAAATCCGATATTGTACGCATGTTATTTTTATACAACACAAAAGGTACAAAAACATTATATAGCACCATAATGTTTTTGTGTACTATATTCCTAGTTTTCTGAAGCCATTCCATATAGTTTAATGTGAGGTACAGATTTAAGTCGTTAAATTAATCTTCACCTAAGTGCTTCCCTCCTGCGGCTGGCAGTCATTCTCCATTCGGCATTCAAACAGCGCGTCGCGCTCGGTTACGACAGTCAACACGATGAAACTTTCTCCAAGATGATTCAATGTTCCTATTATTATTCTGTAGATAAAGCAAAGGTCTATCATCTATGGTTTGCATAAAATGACTTTATCTTGCTGGAGTTTCACATGTTACTTTCACAACTGATCAGTGATCACAACACTGGAGTAGAGAGCGATATAATTGTTCTTCACATGCACATTAACTGAAATTTAAAACTGTTAAAGGGTCATGAAACCCTAAACCAAATTTTCTGAGATTGTAACAGAGGTATGTGTGTTGAACACCATTGAAGACAATGTTAGTATCTGATAGATTTAATAGTAGGGTGAAAATGGTTAAATTTTAGTTTCTTTCCGCTATTTTCGTCTTCCGGGTTTAAAATCTTCAGCACAGGCTGTGACGTGGCAGAGCACTGTATAGTGCGTTGATGACTCATCGGTCTCTCATAATTATTAATGAGACTGAGTTTTCATTATCCTATGAGAAGACACTGTCTCTTAATTATTCATGACACCACGTGGATCTTTCCAATGACAGACATGTCAAACGGTGATATCGCGTATTAGAGGAGAGAGACAATCATGGGACGCAAGTGTATATTTTCGTGGTGCAGAAGTTCAAGTGGGTTGAATATATTTCCCAGCGATTCTGCAGGACTAGACTCTGGCTCCGGGCGGTTGGTTGGCCATCAACCACGGACATATCTAACCTGTACGTGTGCCGCAAACATTTTACTTACCCGAGAGAGCTTCGAGAACTGGAGAATGGTGGACTTCGGCCTTGTTCACGACCAATGCAAGTTACGTATTGCGAGTAATGCCGTCCCGAGGACTTTTCTATCCCTTCAGAGGTATGTGCGTGTCTAAAATGTAACCCTGATCGTTTTACTTGCCTTTTGTTAATAAGCACTCGTTATTAAAATTTGAAATATTTCGATAATACCTCAATTGTATGCTTAATTCGTGTAATTAAATATATGTCATTGGGGTTCAGGGGGCTATGCACGGAACGTTTTTTTTTTTTTTTTCTATGTTTTAAATAGAATTACGATTACTGTAGGCTATGTAGCAGGGCATTCAGTTACTTTTGAAAGGACAATAATAAAGTGTCAGTGTATTTCATTAGACGTTAACTTTGCCAGCTATAAAAAAAAAAAATCTAGCATTTCCTCACGTTTTACCACTGATTTTTAGTGACAGTCGATATGCATGGGCCACTGGCTGATGACAGTTCCCTCTCTCCCCTGCCGTGACACACCCACTCCCTCCCTTCTTCTCACAGCATCCACGCCCACTTAAAGGTGCCATATGTAAAAATTGAGGTAAAAATATCCAAAAAATTTGCTACACGTATCAAAAGAATGAGAAGAAATAAGTGCAATGATGTCATTAAAAAAATTACAAGTTATAGTGCTGCTGAGATATAAACCTGAATTAGCATGCTAAATTACTAGCCCCGGCCCGGCCGGTGTCTAATACCAGTTTCGGCCATGGGAGGCGGTATGCTGGCAACATACATAACCACCAGCCAAACTGCAACACACGAATAACTCGCACGGCTTGTATCTCTTTAATCTCTAAAAATCTCCAAATGCTCCACGTGAAACTGCGGTCTTACTATAGTGTCAATTGATTTGATTAATATGCGCGAGGGAGAGAGAGCAGGACCGCGCTCATGTTGTTTGTAGACGTGAGAGTGCACACGCGCGGCCGAGCTCTCTCTCTCTCTCTCTCTGCTCGTAATGCGCCCTGTCAAGCGCAGCGGCAGCAGTCATTCTATTCTAAATCCCTCACCGATCAAAATAGGCTTTGGCGGGACAAAGCGGACTATTTGACGGTTTTAGAAGATTAACAACCTGAAACTAAAAAACAGACTAGAGTAGGCCAACTTTCTGGAGGTATACTGCCCCCATCTGGTATGGAATATGTGGAGTATGTGATTTTTTGACATAAGGCACCTTTAAGGTGCATTTTTCAAAAATAATGTGAGCTAGACTTGAGTTGAAAGAGGGGGGTTTCATGACCCTTTAAAAGGCTCAAACTAATGAATAAATAAATGTATGTATATCTTACTGTTGTGCTTTGAACTTTTCAATGTCAAGCCTGCGCGCCGTGTTTCGTGTTTCCATGTTTCGAGCGCATCATTCTGCGCACGGGATGCGCATAAGTGTTTCGTGCCACTCTGAATTGGAGCCTTTCATATTACAATACTTTGGGGCAATGACAGTTTATTGATAGCCTTAGTAGTTCTGTCCAATCTATCATATGGTGCTGATTCATTAAAATTTGATGCGCTTAAAATTTTATAAGAAATGTCTTTTAATTATATTGTATATTTTGTATATTGTTTTACAAAGTAAGGAAAATAATGTTAAAGTCAAGCTTGATGCCTTTCACAAAAGAATAATCTCAGTCTCTTCCCCACAGTGATGCGTACAGATACAGTTTATTAGGTAATTCGGTTCTGTTTTTTTAATTACTATTTTAGTACTGGATCGGTGGATCGGTGTATCGGCCAATACTGAATCCCAGGTATCAGAATCGGTATCAGAGGAAAAAAAGGTGGATCGTGCCACCCCTAGTTTTGTTTACCCTAAAACCCAATTTATACTTTATATACATATACAATATTAGATCATTTCAGAAATATTGTATGCCACATTGATCTGACATCACTAGCTTTAATCTAAATCACTATCTGTTACAAACTGTTCAGAGACAAGGTTGAGGATCCAAATGCATTTTATTAGAGTAATCGAGAATCGTAATCAAACACAGGCAAAGGGTCAAACACAGGAAGGCAGTCCAAACAAACAAGCAAACAAACAAACAGGCAGGGGTCAGAGGCAAAAAGGGAATCCAAAAATCCAAGAGACAATGAAACCAGGGAGAATGCTCAGAAATGCAGCGCAACAACATTCAAAACTTTGCAGTGAGTGACTGGGTGAACCAGGCTTATATGGCGTGAGCTAAACAAGAAAATGAGAGACCGGTGAGTGTGATTGTAAAGGCCAGCCATCGCCCAACGACGGACTCCAACGGTGTGGGTGAAGGTATATTGGCCCTCATTTATCAAGAGTGCGTACACCAAATTTCCAGCGTACACCTGGCTTACACCCAAAACCATGGTGACTTTGAGATTTATCAATATGGACGTTGGCGTACGGCACGCTCAAATCCTACGACAGCTCAGGAGGTGGTGTACGCACGTTTTGAGTTAGTGCGGAAATGTGCCGAAAAACCTAACTCCACAAAACGCACTGACAAACTAAAAGATATGATATATTATGACCCACTGTAAAAAAAAAACAACAACAACAAAGTAATTATAAACTTCAGTGTTTATTTTTGTGCAACATGGACTTCAATGTTTAATTTGTGTGATTTTACCAAAGCATTTGATTTGTAGGCATATGTATTCCTTCAGTTGCGAGCCTGTGCGCTTTACCTGACGTTTCAGGGTTAGGTGGTGCGCACGGACTGGGTTCAGTAATGAAAGGCTTTCAATGACCAAAAAATAATTCAGAATGACAAAATAATAAAAATGACATTCTTCTTCTGTTAAATAATAAAAATAATAACGACATTCTTCTTCTAAATAACAATAAGCGTCATTAATAATAAAAAAAAATCATAAATAATAAGATCTTCAGTGCCGAGACGTGCCTCTTTGTGGCGATCTTTAGATCTGACCACTTTTTTTTTCACCTACAATAAACAAGAAAACTCATGCTTTACTTGATCACTATTGGTCTATATTAAGCAATAAAACATTCTTAACTCTGCTGGAGGGCGCTTCTCAACCCCCACACTATTAACAGAACTCGTAATTTAGGTTGAATTAATCCCACTTTAATCCACTTTAACCTTTAATCCCACTCTTTAAACTCCCAAATAAAACAATTGTATTTCTTTCCATTTCCCTGGTGATGGTCTCGATCTCCACGTCGGAGAAGTTTCTCTTTTTTGCCGTCTTCCGTGTGTCCATGGCGTAAAATGAAGGCGTGGGGGAAGCGGAGACTTGAATATACTGTATAGGGGCGTGTTATTCTAATGACGAACGTTTTCAGCCGTGGCATTTATCAAGGGCAGGTATTGCGTACACCTAGATTTCAAAGGTACGCACAGCTTCATAAATCAGGCAGTGAGAGGAGTGTAAGCATAATCTTACGCCAACATATACGCCCGTTTCTACGCAAGAATGATAAATGAGGGCCAATGCGTGTATGCCTTTTCAGCGCTCCAGTGAAGTTCACTTTATTTATTAGAATTTGGTTTCAATATTAGGCTACTTTAGCTCTACGCTTAATCTGACTCCAATTTCAAATGATATTCAAATTTAGAAACCATTTCTAAAATAGAATCATCATGTGTCGCCGTCGAGACTGGTTAGGACAAAAACTCTAACATGGAAAAGATACCTTTTATCGCGTATCCCGGCGTCTGGTTAGAACATGGTGTAAGGCCTATGTCTGTTGTGATTAGTGCCCTAGTGCCTTTGGTGTCCTAATCAGAATCACCCAGTCATCATGAACAATGTATAATAATGAAATTAATTTTAAAACATTGTATGACGGAGAAAATGCTGCATTACTGTTACTAATAATAAAGCTACATCAGTTTATGTTATGTTAGCCACTTGACAAAATAGTGTTTTTCTCTGAGATATGGTAAAAACATGATACTTGCAGAAAATCAAGCAAACAAGCAAAAAACAAGCAAACAGTGTTGAACTATATAACAATGATTCGTTTTCTGCCTATAAATGTATCCAAATAGTTGTTCCCTTGTCTAATAAAATATTATATTAAAGCGCCTTTGGTGTTTCCATGGTTTCTACAAAGTAAAACCGGAAAACGTGGGTAATGCAGGTATGGCGTCACTAGCTGGGTTTCCATCCAAATGTGAAGCGAATCTTTTCCAAGTTCGCATAAAAACGAAACAAATGCAAATTAGTTGCGTTTTCATCAGCTTGTTCGAGCGGACGATGGTGGTGTTGGTAATCAGCAGTAAATAAAAACACCCGTCAGTGGAAACAGTGATGTGTCGTTTGACTCTATGAGCCGAATCCTTAAAGGGATACTTCAGGATTTAGCATTAAGCTTTGTATCAGTAGAAAACCAGTAGTATTTTCAAATTACCGTGCTTCCCCCCCTCATATGAGAGATTTATGTATTTTTAGTCTGGAAAAAATCCTTCGATGACGCAAAAAACGTTATTTTGCGTCATCAGAGGATTTTTGGGCCAGAGGCTTAAACCTACAGCCAGTATTAGTAGCTAGTTCCGCATGTTTTCACCACGCCCATATGGGGCGGGATCTCTCACAGAATGTAAAGATAGTGTCAGCCATCTTTCTGTAGAAGCTAAGCTAACAGGCTCTTGCTCTGTGTAGAAAGTTTGTATAGACTAATAATAATAATAATATAGTAGGATTTCGAAGATCTTTTGCGAGAATCTGATGCTCGCGGCTACCTGTACAAGCCGCAATACAGCGATGAACAGTTGCGGGAGATGGAGGAACAAGAGGCGGCTGGAGCAGGGGAGCAAGACCTGCTTGGTGGTCAGGAGGAAGAGCCCGGCCAGACTCGAGCTGGGGCAGACTGGTGGTGTCAGTGCTCTCGCTGTGCGCCTATGGAAACAGATAGAGAGTCCTATTGCTGTTGCGAATTTCAGCGATGCCATTTTCTTCTGGATGAGATCGCTGAATCCGCTGATGAAACTGCACCGCTAGCATGTGTAACTGAGGACCCAAGATTTGTACCACACATGGACAGGGGGGTCTTGGAAACTTATTTCAGGATCCCGAAGATAAATTGGAAACACCAGCCAAAGCCCGCAGGGACAAACGGACGGCTTAGTGTAAAGTGAGTATTTGGTTTGTTTTTCTTTTTGTTACTAAGACGTAATGTTCAGAGTTTGGACACCCGGCATTATCACAATGTTCTTTCTGCGTAGTCAGCTGAGCTATTGTTGTTATATTTACATCTATGCTAGCATACTGTATGTGCAAATAGTTCGCATTGCTAACGTTGTGCTTACTGTTTTGTAGACAATATCGCCTAACAGCCTACCGTCACTTTATGGAGTGGGTCCTGCAAGGCGAGAGACTTGGTAAAGACTATCGTCTTATTTTGCCCACCTGTGTTGTCCAGGATATCAGATGGAGATATCCAGCTCCCGACGGGCCATACTGTGGATATAAGGAAACAGCTGAAGCTCTGGAAGAGCTTTGAGTGTAAAAGTGTTAATAATTATTATTTTTTTAATTAAAAGTTATAACTCACATTGGTTGTGGTTCTTTTTAGAAACCTTTAGTGTTACTATAGTATGTATTAGCCTAGAGAATGTATTATCTTAGAGAAATAGTGATTTCAATTGGAGGAAAGCAGTTCAAATGCAGAGCTACTAAGCTACTCTGTTGACATGGTCCTGCCTTGCATCATATTTTTAATGTGAAAGTCTAAGTTCTGTTATATACATTAGGCCCACTTTTTTAACCCAAAATCAATTCCAAGAAGGGAAATAATCCAGGTAGTATGTGTACAGTAAGTAATTACAGCAAAATCAGTGACAGTAACTTCGGATGGATAGCCCACAGCCATTGCTCCAAATTTTTATCGGCAAATGATGGAAACTTACTTCTTGTCCTTTCCTGGTTTTGGTTGTACATCCCGGTAAAACGCAATTTAGCACCATTTCGATGGAAATTTATCAACTAACTCACAATTTATAGAGTCACGATGTATCAAAGCAAGCCTATCAAAACACATTGTGGGAGCTACAATATGTAAATCATATGAATATATCTAATTCAAGAAAGATCTACTCAGGACACGACCCATCCTGACAGATTTTTCAAACTAACCAGTAGGAAAGAAACAGATCATTATTTACACTGCAAGAATGATTTTCTGAAGCTTCAAACACTCGTTTAGTTCCCTGATCAGACTACAAACAAGCCTTTCTAGTTCTCTAAGAATTTCACCAAATTCACAAAGTTAAACTAGATATTGTTCTTTTGGGAGCAACTCCATATTTTGTTCAATTCACAACATTTACTTGACAGTATTAAACATGAAAACTAAATGTTGCTCAATGTGACGACTTATGCAGGGTTTGAAATGAACTTTTTCACTCACCGGCCAATTTGGCTAATTTTTTTAAGTTAAGTGAAAAAAAGCAAAATCCTGTCATCTAGCCATCTTCTCCCATCCTTTGTCATCCTTTTGATTGATTGAAATCTTTATTTCGAACTATTAAAAAGAAAGAAACACATAAATGAAATATAAAAACGAGTAAGAAAAACAACAACAAAATAAAACAATATTTTAACATATTAGTAATACTCAATCCATCCTCATCACCAAAAATGTGTTTTAGGTGGACAGATCAATACAGTAGAAAGAACATAAAAAAATGTAGGATGTTGGAAAATAGCAACGTGTCTTCTGTTAACCAAACGCTTTTTAAAGGGATAGTTCACCCAAAAATGAAAATTCTGTCAGTATTTACTCACCCTCATGTTGTTCCAACCCCGTAAGACCTTCATTCATCTTCGGAAGACGAATTAAGATATTTTTGATGAAATATGAGAGCTGGATCACTCCTCCATAGGCTTCTTCAGGGATTGAAACTTGCCAGCCTCGAAAAGTTATTAAAGACATCGTTAAAATAGTCCAAGTGACTACAGTGGCTCAATCTTAAGTTTATCAAGCGACGAGAATACTTTTTGTGTGCAAAAACTAACAAAAATAACAACTTTATTTCATTTATTTATTTCAAACTATTAATTTCCTTCTCTGTGCTAGTCAGTTCACGTAGTGTGATTGCGTAGAGCTAAGTCACACGTAGGCTCACTATTGGCCGACGCTGGTCATGTGTGTGATGCGTGTGACGTACAACAGAAATTTACGCTATTACACTAGATTAACTGACTAGAGGCCCACAGAGAAGGAAATGAATAGTTGAAATAAAGTCGTTATTTTTGTTTGTTTTTGCGCACAAAAAGTATTCTCGTTGCTTGATAAACTTAAGATTGAGCCACAGTAGTCACTTGGACTGTTTTAACGATGTCTTTAATAACTTTTCGAGGCTGGCAAGTTTCAATCCCTGAAGAAGCCTATGGACTAGTTTGGAGGAGTGATCCAGCTCTCAGATTTCATCAAAAATATCTTAATTCGTGTTCTGAACATGAACGAAGGTCTTACGGGGTTGGAACAACATGAGGGTGAGTAAATACTGACAGAATTTTCATTTTTGGGTGAACTATCCCTTTAATCTTCACTATTGCTTCAATACACATGAATAAGCGTGCCGTTATTTGTACACGTAGTGACGTGTGTGTTCAAGTAAGCCAAATATCAGCAGATTCTGTGCAATACGCTGTATTTAATATATCATGAGTTGAGTATTTGCGCTAAATCTGTGCAGATTTGTCTTACACGAACTTCCTCAGCAAAGTGGGTAAACATAATAACCCGCCAAATTGGCAAGTGATTTGACAGCGTTACCCGTCACAGGTTATTTTTACACGCATTTGGTGTTAATTTCAAACCCTTGACTTATGATATCTCTTCATGTGACTGAGAAAACTATATGAATGTCTAAAATCTTCTCACACTCGGTACAGTGGTATGGCTTCTCTCCAGTATGAACTCGCTCACGTACTTTCATTGTTCCCAACTGAGTGAAACTCTTGTCACAATATGAGCACTTGTAAGGTTTTTCTCCAGTATGAATTCTTTGGTGCTGTTTCAGATGGTCACCTCTAGTAAATCTCTTCCCACAGTCACAACACACATGATCTCTAACGTCATTATGTGTTTTCTGGTGCAGTTTAAAACTGTTCAGTCTTGAAAATCTCTTTGCACAGAGAGAACACACATAAGGCTTCTCATCTGAATGAACTTTCAGGTGTTGGTTTAGATATGATGCATGAAAAAAACTCTTTCCACACTGAGTGCATGGATACGGTTTCTCTCCAGTGTGAATTTTCATGTGTATCTTAAGGTTTCCTTTTTGACTGAAACTCTTTCCACACTGAGTGCAGGTGTGCAGCTTTTTGGCTTTTGTTTCTTGAATTTTAAAGTCATGATGTTCCTCCTTAAATTCCTCCAGTTCTTGTCTTTGCTCTTTCACTTCCATTCGATCTAAAATAAACATAAAATCAGAATCAGTTCAAGTGAACCCTGATTTAACCCCTTAAACCCGAAGTGTACCGCCGGCAGTGAGAATGTCCAAATGTAATGTATATTTTCTAAAAATGTTTAAAGTGTGCTATCAAACAATACCTACTTTTTGACTCTTTTGGAGTTGAGTCTTTAGTTTTGTGTATGTCACTCAGAAAAAACAACTCTAAAATGTCCTCAGGGCTTACGGGTTAATAGCAGAAAGCAACAGAGATCAAGTATCAGACATTTGATGCACCAAAGTTTAGTTCTGTCATTCTCTTGTTAATATGATCAAAATGAGTTTGACAACTGTTATAGCCTACAAGATTATGATTAAAAGTACATAAAAGATGACAATTAAAATTATATAAGCATTTCTATTGAATTTTTCATCCATATACTATACCAAAGCAGTCAACAATGAAGAATTAAGAATGGACACCAACCTATTTGTTCCTCAGTATCTTCATGTTTTATTCTGGATGGTTCTGGAACACTCATGTCTTCAATCTCCTCTTTAATAAACTCCATCTTTAACAGTCACACAGATTTCAGCTGCTACTCCTGGAGTTTGTCCTTCTCTTGTAGGATGATGGGAATATTCCCAGTATTTATTGGTGAGTTGTTGTGGGATGGACACCAGATCTGCCAAATTCAAAGATAAGTTACTAAATGACTTTACTTATATTTAAAATTAATTGAACATGTCTGTTTTCTGATAGAAATATAGGGAATTTGGATGCAGTTGCATTTTAAAAAAGGTTTGTTTAATGCTTCTCCAACGTATGAGAGAAATAAGACCACCATGTTAAACTGAGCTGCTGAAAAGTCTCTTTGTCTCCAATAGTTCCGTTTTCACCTCATTTACAGGGCTTGATAAAACCACCATCCACCCTTACCATCCCCTCTTAGATTAACAGTGTTGTGTATTATGTTAAACTTAACATGTAAATAAAATGTTAAAATTATCTATAATTAACAAACTATATATAACAGCTATATATAACAGTGATTGACCAATCAGAACTCAATATTGTAACGCCCTGCGCACAGTTACGCCAGAGCTCTGAATCAAGCAATCTTTCGTCATTTTTTGCAACATTTGTTGTGTTGAGCTATTTCGATTACTTTTGTGTTTGATTTGTTCATTGCAACCAGCTGAAAGTCTGTACATTTTGCAAATAAACCTGATTTGCAATGGGTGTTGAATCATTTTGATTGAAACTGTAGCTAATTTTGCCCTTCATGACAACTTTGGGGGGGGGGGGGGGGGGGTTATGACTCATCCATTTAAATTATATTAAGCCTTTAATTTCTGCATAATTAAGGGCGTGGCCACTTGAGTGACAGGATGATTGCAGCTGCTGTCACTACTACCGTTTGTCTGCTGTCTGTTAGCGTCACGTCACCTCAGCTAATCCCGCCTTTAGGCCCATTTTCGTTTATCCGAGAGACGCGCTACCAAGATGGCAACGACCGGCTCCAACCACTTTGGGCTTCAAAAATGTTCTTCAGAAAGCTTCAGGCGCGCGGCAATAGAAGCGACGCGGCACGCTTGTTTTTTCCAGGCGCCCCTCTGTTCATGGTTACATAGCAACGACAGACCACAAGAGATAGCCACGGGAGAGCTTGTGGAAAGACGGAGAAAGCGGTGCGAACTGCGCTCTCCATGATGATGAGGAAGTATCAGCAAAGAAGGAATTGATTTCTAGCCCTTGCATTAGCTTTACTACTAGATATATTTATGGAAATGAGAAATAAAATGCCGCCCTGTACAGCTATGATCAGCTGTTCGGCCGAGCTTTCCATGTTATTACGGAAAGGCCGAAGCTGATCGGTTGGTTTTTGTCACATGACCTGTTGAGATGAGATGTTTTCATCTTGCCGAGGCAACGAATATGTGAACGGCCTCTAAAGTGATATCGGGTGCAGTTGTATCGGACCGACACCAGAGTACTGGTATCAGTATCGGTGCATCCCTATTTATGTCATTAATATCAGTCCGTCAGAAAGCAGTTCTAGTCTTATTCTTGGCTGGATAACTCTTAGCAGGTTTAAAAAGTTTTGGATTAAATACAAGTACAGTCAAGTCAAATAAAACACGTTTTATCTCCTGTATAGTTTGGTAACACTACATTAAGATACCATTCATTAACATTGCTAAATGCGTTCTCTAACATCAACACATGTGTTGTGAATCATTCGAGTCAAAGAGATCCATTTGCAGCTTTCTTTATTTCGTAGAGTAGTCCAACAGGCAAGGATCAAAACCAGCAAACACAGCAGAGAAGACAGGGCTAAGTCGTAATACAAATACCAGGCAGAAGATCAGGGCAGGCAGATAACAGTCAGAGTCCGAGAACAAGGCAGGGGTATCGTAGGCGGGCGGCAGACCAGGAGGTATCAAAGACAGAAGAGGTCAACAACAATCAGGCAATCACAGGGATAAACACTTGGTAATGTTCACAGTAGCAAAACAAGACTTCCCGACAGAGAACTGTGTAAAACGAAGCTATAAAGCCAGATGAATGAGCTACAGCTGGGCATAGTGATCAGAGACAAAACTGGAGCTGTTGGGAAATGTAGTGAAAACAGGAAAGAGTCAATATTCGGGCGAGGGCGCCCTCTGCTGGCTGGAGAGGGAGGTAACGGAGTTGGGGATTGTGACAACATGAGTGAACAATATATTTTTACAACATGAATTAATGTTTGTGCATGTTATTTAATACAAACACTTGATTTTTCATGTTTGTTCACTTCATTCATTGTGCATTAAATAATGTTAACAGATAAAACTTTTGATTTTAAAAATGTGTTAGTACATTTTTAAATTAACCCCAAGGAGAATAATTGTGTAACGAGGTGCGATTGAAGTAAAGATGAGGCAGGATCCAACTGCAGCACACGCTTTAATTAACAAACTACAAACTTTACAACAAGCAAGACTGGATACAGGGCTCGGGAACAGGAACAACCAAAATCACGTTAAACAATAGACAAGAACTCACAAAGACAAGACTGAAACACAGGGCTTAAATAATCAGGGTCAAACGAGCTAAACAAGGGGGCGTGGGAAATCAGAAACACCTTGGATAACTAATAGACAAGACAGGGAACCATAGAACAAGACCGGGCACAAACCCACATCGTAACATAGCCCCCTCCCTATGGGCGGCTCTCGACGCCCATCAAAACAAGCAAAAAAGTTCAGGAGGGCGGTCCTGGGGGAGGGACGGGGGGCCAGGCCCGCAATGGGAACCGGGACCAGGACACCAGGCGAGCCTGGGCCGTGGAGCATGGGTGACCAGGGCGGAGCAGGGCATGCCGGCGGCCAGGGCGAAGCAGGACGTGACGGCGGCCAGGGCGGAGCAGGGCGTGATGGCGGCCAGGGCGGAGCAGGACGTGACGGCGGCCAGGGCGGAGCAGGGCGAGATGGCAGACAGGGCGGAGCCTGCTTGGCAGGGGACCAGGGCGGAGCACACTTGGCAGGAGACCAGGGCGGAGCACACTCGGCAGGAGACCAGGGCGGAGCACACTCGGCAGGGGACCAGGGCGGAGCACACTCGGCAGGGGACCAGGGCGGAGCACACTCGGCAGGGGACCAGGGCGGAGCACACTTGGCAGGGGACCAGGGCGGAGCACACTTGGCAGGGGACCAGGGCGGAGCACACTTGGCAGGGGACGAGGGCATAGGAGGCTCAGGTGAAGATAGCACCGACAAGGTCCATGTCAGCACTGCCTCCATGGCCCTCTCAGGGTACCTACTGCCCCCCCCCACCCCCCCCCAAAAAAAAAATACTTGGGGAAATCCACGGGAGGAACCTCCGGGCTGTAACTGGGTTCAAGAGTGACCTCCCAGAGCTTGAAGGACACAGGTAAGACGAGGCGCAGAGGCGGGGCCGGCAGGGCGAGGCGCAGAGGCGGGGCCGGCAGGGCGAGCCGAACGAGTCCTCCTCCTCCTCTTCCTGCGATGGCGAGTCACTGGGCTAGATACTCTCACTTGGTTAGATTCACTCACTTGGTTTGATTCAGCACTGGACGCACTTGTCTCACTTGATTCGGCACTTGACTCGGCACTTGATTCACTTGATTCACTTGACTCGGCACTTGATTCACTTGACTCGGCACTTGATTCACTTGACTCACTTGACTCACTTGATTCGGCACTTGACTCACTTGATTCGGCACTTGACTCACTTGACTCGGCACTTGATTCACTTGACTCACTTGACTCGGCACTTGACTCACTTGACTCGTGAAGCGCGGGCTTGTGGAGCGCGGTCCTCCACGCCTACGGTAAACGAAGAGCCGCTCCACAACAGGGCCAAGTCGATATACCACTCTAAAGACCCGTGCGGATCAGGTTCGGGCATCTAAGACCCGAAAGGGTTCCGATAATCCCCCGCGGAAGAAGATCTTCAAGCCCTGTGTGCTCATTTGCGCGAGATGCGCCAGCTCGAGGAATTCTGTGACATAATCCTCGATGGCGCGATTCTCCTGGCGAAGACGGAGAATCTGGACGTCGACTGGACTCCAGAAAGGCATGGCTGCTGGATCATGATCTGGTGAGTTCTTCTGTAACGAGGTGCGGTTGAAGTAAAGATGAGGCAGGATCCAACTGCAGCACACGCTTTAATTAACAAACTACAAACTTTACAACAAGCAAGACTGGATACAGGGCTCGGGAACAGGAACAGCCAACATCACGTTAAACAATTACAAAGTATTACTACTGACCTATAAAGCCCTAAATGGTCTAGCTCCTGTGTATTTAATGGACCTTCTATCGCCCTACAATCCATCGCGTTCTTTAAGATCACTAAATTCGAGGCTTCTGGTCATTCCTAGGATATCTAAGTCCACTAAAGGAGGGAGGGCGTTCTCGCATTTAGCTCCTAAACTCTGGAATAGCCTTCCTGATATTGTTCGAGGTTCAGACTCGCTGTCCCAGTTTAAAACTAGATTAAAGACGCATCTCTTTAGCCAAGCATTCACATAATGCTTACCTTTTATACCACTGTTGAATCAGATCGAATGCATTAATTTTATGAACAGCAGCTAATTATTGCTAATTATTTCCCATTTGCTTTTCTGCTGTTATCTCGGGACGGTAAATGGCGTTCGTCAGCTCCAGTTTGTATCCAGCCTCTCACGGAGACTTCAGATGCCCCAACACCTGCGATGAGACGACTAAACGCCTGTGAAGAGACGACTCAACGCCGGCGATATGTTATGCCCTAAATTAATACATGATTAACTAACTGTATTTTTTCTATGTACATTTCTAAAATGCACTTTCTGTAAAGCTGCTTTGAAACAATATGTATTGTGAAAAGTGCTATACAAAAAAAATTGAATTGAATTGAATTGAATTGACGGTGAGTCCGTGTGAAGTGAGTGAATGCGAACAGAAGATTAGCTTCACAGGAGACGCGATCGAAAAACTTTAAATCTTTAATTTTAAAATATGCTGTGCTATATCCAGTTGCCCACTGTGTCATATTCATATAGTTTTCACTGTGTGCTGTATGTAAAATTAGCGTTATCTTGTCTTTATTTGAAAAAATATGATTACCAGTGCGCACAAAATTACCAGATTACTCAGTCCCCTGTTAAGAGTGTTTACTTCCTTTTTATTCACATATTCATATGTTTTAAGACAATTACTTTATTTGTGAAAAATAATGCCTACTGTAATAGGATTGCAGATTCAAGAAGTTGAAAAATATCGGCCATCGCCCACCCTGCTCTCTAAGATATCGGCAATCAAAAAAACAATATCGGTCGACAGCTAGAAATGATCATATATATATATAACATTGATATAAATGATCACATGGATTTAGACCTACCTATGTTGTATTTATATTAAGCATTCACAGGCACATTTGCTTTATGCATTTCCCCGGAGTCAAAATCAGGCACGTTTAAATGTCAGGAAACATGATTCCTGGCTGCATGTAAATATCGATGGATCACTGGATCTTTGGTAAGTTGTAAGGAAAACTATATCAAGTCCAACCTTTAGTTTAAACTGATAATAGTTTAACTCGCTGTGGTAAGCAGGACGAAGCACAGGGCCGTGAGAACTGTGGCGTGATTACTAACTAGCGTCACCTGTGTGCCGCACCGGCCTTGTATCTCACGGAGGAGCTTCGGAAGCGTAAAAGGAGGAGCGACAACAGTGAAGGATGAGAGAGGAACAGGCCTGGACTTTTATGTTATGTTTTGTCTATGTGTGTGCGGCAGTCGTCCGTGAGGGGCTGCCACCTTTACTTTCGTTTAGTGTTTGTTTATTATTATTCATTTATATATTGTTTGAAGGACTCTCTCGTCCTTCACTGCCGTCACTCCTTTTATGCTTCCGCTCCTCTGTGAGATACGAGGCCGATCACGCAGCAGCTATTTTGTCACTCAGTCCGGTTGAGGAGTGTATGTTTCAGCAGGAAAGTGACATCAATGCATACCATCTATTCGACCTCTGCTTATTCATTATGGTGATGTCCAAGATCTTTTGAAATTTAACACATTAAACACATTTTATTAGTGTCAACAGCAGGGCTCCAGACTGCGAACAAATAATTGCATTTTACGACCATTTTCCCTGCTGGTGCGACCAAAATTGGATATAGGTCATGCTGGTACAACAACAACGTTGCCCAGCATTACATGGAACACGAAATAAAAAAGCGGAACGAAACTGCACCACACATTTGAGCTTCACAGACCGTTTATTAGTTCAGACCAATAATAGACAGCACAGCGTCACAAGCTACTCGATCACGCGACACCGTTACTACACAGTGCTGGGAGATCCAGTGAAGAAATCCATTGAATTCGCCACAGAATTAATAACATCGCTGCGAGATCCAGTGAGAAACATTCAGATTTGGCACAGAGTTCTCTGTTATAAACCATAGATATCAGATCAAACAGCGCTGATGTGGAAACCAGGATGAACGAACAAGTTATAGAAGGCTTTAAGTCCACAAATCAGCAAAATTAACTGTAACTATGGTATTGTGAAAGACAATAGTCAGACGCTTACGAGTACTACACATCATTTTTTGCACTTCAAAACTATAATATCATATATAAATGTTATTTTTGATGTGATGACCGAAACCTTTTTTGTTCATCCTTGAAAGACGGTCCCCATTTACAAAATCTAAAAGTTTCAAGATTTAGGAAACTCACACTTATTTAAAAATGAAAAAAAAGATTAAATTACCATTGTAACCAGAAGGTGGTTGCTGAGGACCGCTTTATTAGCAGTTTTCACTCCCTAATATCTATGTTTTCCCTCGTTTTGCTTTTAAATTATCATCAAGACATTATGAATGATAATAATTAACGTTAAAGTTAATTTTATCTACTCCTCAAATTAAGCTCAGTGCTTTATTTATTGTTAGCTCCACAGTATTACCACTTTCTGTAGAACTTAGTGGCTCTGGTGCTGCTGCCCTCAAATGTTAGTCTGGCCCTGTGAACTTAAAATAAAACTGCACATTGTAATTTATGGACGTTATGTCCAGTCTTATGGGGGGTCCCCACCATAAAAAAATATTTTTGGGCGGGGGATTGTTTAGTTGGTTAGTCTCGCAATATACAATTTATACAAAATATACATATAATATATTTGATCATAATATGCATAAATATATACTATTTATTAAAAACTGTTAAGATTTTTTAAAATGCTTTTAAAAGAAGTCTCTTTTTCTCAAAGCTGCATTGATTTGATAAAAAAGAATAATACTGTGAAATATTGTCACATAATGCTACAAAAGTTTCTATTTCAGATACATTTAGTTCTTTTGATCTTTCCATTAATCAAAGTAAAAAAAATCAAAATCAAAAAAATTTTACACAACTTTGTACAATTATTCAACATTGATAATAATCATAAATGTTTGTTGAGCATCAGATCATCATATTAGAATGATTTCTGAAGGATCATGTGATGAATACTGAAGTAATGATCACAGAAATAAATTATATTTTATTGTATTATTATTATTTTAAATTGTAATAATATTTCATAATATTACTGTTTTCAGTATATTTTGGATCAAATCAATGCAGGTTTGGTGAGCAGAAGATACTTCTGAACAGTAATTTACATCCAACAGAATGATTCTAGCTTTATTTACCAATGTAGTATTATACCCTAAAAACAACTGGATGAAAAATGTGACACTGTGATAATAATGTTTGTTTCAAAAGACTTGATTAAATGCATGAAACTAGTTTATTAGATATTAAACATATAAATTGTGACAAAATAGTCTGTGTGTTGGTGGGGATTTTTCAACGATTTCAGTGCATACGATTTTTGCATGGTTCTAATTCCCAACACTTTTCAGCGTGTACGTGGCCATTGGTCCTAGCAGCATGAAAAACAAGTTTTATACAAATTCTGAATGGATATTAGAAAGAATAGAAAGCGCTCCCTACTAAAAAGCTGTTACTTATCTTCATCGAGATCTCTAGAACTCCCGTAGAACCAGGACTATTAATAATGAAAAATTAGTAACTTAAGCCTAAATGTTTCCAATTTATGCAAGTAATACAAAAGCCCCGATATGGAGTGGATAGATATAGTAGGGCTGGACGATATGGCCAATTTTTATATCACGATATATTTCTTAATTTCGGTCGATACGATATAATTCCGATATCGATATGAACAATATAAAAGCCTCAGAAAAACTGCCAAGAACGCCCACAACAGATGTCTGTACCTACAATCTTTTGAAAAATTAATTTGCCAAGTCTATGAAACCTGCTGGAGTCTTGCGGTACTGCACCATAACAAATTACATGAACCAATGAAATAACCCATCATAACAATAATATTCTCTTCTCAATACCTGCTACAAGACTATGGAAGCATATGGGTAGCAATATATTTAATTTGAAATGTAATATGCAAAATGACAATGTAATATGTAAAATGGCAATGCATTTTTGTTTTTAAATTTACATTTGCCATTACATTTGTGCAACGTTTGGTGCAAAATTTAAATTAAAATATATAATTTACATTTGCCATTTCATACACTAGTTTTAATATGTAAATTGAATACATATTTTAACGGTTTATTAGTTTCAAAATTAAAATGTATTATAGAAATGATTAGATGCGTTTAACATGTTCAAGCAAAAACTATAGTAAAATGATAATTTAAATGTAATTTTTCTTAATTGCATTTACACTCACAGTTAAGACACTTGCGATTGCATTTTCTTTAAATGTCCCGCAATGAATGTAGCAAAATTCAATGTGCAAATTGAATATGCATTCCGAGCCGATCATGCCCCCTCCCGCCCTGTCAATCATTGCGTGAAGTTCACGCAAAAAAGTCTCGCTTGTTTGTGCTTTGTTTGTGCCGGTTAAAGTTTTGTTTGTGCTGCTTCTATCGGGTGGAACTGCTTCAGATGGTGGAAAAGATTTGATGTGTTCCCGCTGTTAGTCGGCACCACTCTCTGGCACATTAAAAACAGTTAGTCTGATGCCCTAAACAGAGTCTGTGAAAACACTCTACCAACATATTATGCTGCATTCACACCAAATGCGAATAGAGCGTCAAATTCGGATCTATCGCATCTAGTTGGACGCTTGAACATTTTGAATCCATTCGAAATGAAAAAGAAAATTAGCGCGTGTAAAAAGCTAAAAATTGTCTGAGGCTAAATCCGCTTCTTGTGGAAGGGGCGAGTGCTAGGCGGTTGTCTGTTTGCAAGATGGCTGATGTTGATCAAGCATTCATCGAGAGTCACCGCTCTGTATTTGCTCTGGAGAGCAGAGAGCAGTAGGGGTCATCGTCGCCGTACTTGGGTCCACCAGACCCTCCGGAGGCGTACCCAGTTTGGCGAGTTTCACCATTTGCTCCAGGAGCTGCGCCTGGATGACGGTCACATTCAGCGGGTACTCCCGCCTGTCCCGCGGCTAGTTTGATGACCTGTTGTGCCGCATCGGAGCGAGGATCACCCTCGCCGTCACCCACCAAATCTGTCATTTATTTTTGTTTTGATGATAAATGGAGCCAGCCTCCAAAAGTGATTAACCTGTCCTGTGATTTATTTTCTCACACAACACTGTCCAGATACAAACTATGTTCTTCCACTAAAGTATGTTGGTAGGGCCCTATAAAATCCGTTTTATTTTTTTCCAAATTCCGTTTTATTTTTTCCCAAATTCCGTTTTTTCTGTTTTAATTTTGGGGAATTCATTTTTTTTTTTTTTTTTTACCCTTTACTGTTATTTTAGTCGTAAAAATAGTGTGCTTTTAATGTTAATGATTAAAATGTACACAAATAATAACAGGAATGACCTTAAATTTATTGAGGTGACAAACATCACTTCACTCGAAGTACTTAAGGTAACAACAAATATTAATGGTTATGAGCTTTAAATTGTCCAGTAAAATAAATTATATTAGTTTATATAAGTTTAAATAAAAGTCACACTCTGTCTCACTCACGCAGTGTCGCGTTCGCGGAGTTCGCTTCACTTTTGTCCAGTCCGGAGCGCCTCGGTGTGCACGGAGGGAACATATATGGCGGCAAATCAATGCCAATAATATCCGAGCGCACAACTGATGTTGGCGCGCGCGGTAAATGACTTTCGCGAGAGAATAACAGATCTACACGCGAGGAAACGGGAACTCGCGAGCTCATTCATACTCTGCGCGCGCTCTTTATGGCGCTCGCTTTGTCTCATTTCTTTCCTAACGAAGCTTAAAGACGTGTTAACGTGCGTGTGGAGAACGTCTGCACTTCTGCTCGTCTGCCCGTCTGCTCGTCTGCCCGTCTGAGCGCAACAGGCTACTTAACGTCTGCACGTCTTAACGTCTGCACGTCTTAACGTCTGCCCGTCTGCCCGTCTGCACGTCTGCCCGTCTGGACGTCTGGAGCTATCTCCATTCAGCGTTTTTTTTTTATCCAGCCAATGACGCCGTTTCTGACGCCGCAGGCCATCCATAGTGCGCCGTAATCTGCGGCGCTTCTGTCTGACAAAGACAGCGTAAAAAGCGGCGTTTTGTATAATATTATATTCAGCCCCAGCCTTTTCTTCAAAGTTCAGCCCATCTAATGAAGTAGAGGGAAAGACGTAGTAGTTTGTCGATCTGAATGGCGATCCGTTTTAAGGGTTCTGGTTCCCTTTCGAGAGGTCTCTCCTATTGCGTAAGTAGCTTACGCTATGGGAAAACTCCTTTTCTCGAGAATATTGAAGTCTTTATGTAAAACGCATTGCAGCTGCACAGCTGACAGCAATGAACGAAGGAACTCGGTCATTGGCTGTGCTGCGGCAACTTGCTTGAACCAATGACGGGGCGACTCTGAATGCGCGACCAATGAGCACGCTTCGCGCCCGCGCGCGTCAGAGCCCGCCAAGATGGGCGTGGCCAAGCTATATATTGGGCGCCCCGTCATGAGAGTTCTTTAGATTTAATCTCCTTCAGCGAACACCTTCTTCGCTGGATCCTCCGGATTATTGGAAGCCTTCGCCGCCGTGGAAAAGCATACCAGCGGGATTGCTACGAGGACGTCGGCACCTTCAGCCGCCTTCAAGCACCTCCTACTGAGCCATCCGGCGCGCCATATACGCAAGTATTTTACATCTGTCTGCCCCGCGACATTTGTGAAAGAGCAAATTTCCAATAAGGCGTTGTTTCAAATGCCTTCCTGCGCGTCGTGCAGAGACCTTCTCCCGGACGGGGATCGTCACATCATCTGCGCTCGCTGCCTGGGCCGTGACCACGCAGAAGCTGCATTGACCAAGGGCGGATGCCCGGAATGTGATGACCTGGGTCTCTCCGCACTACGGGCTCGCCTCGCCGCTTTCGCCGTGAGCGAGCCCATCGCCACCCCTCTGTTTGAGCCGCGCACTAAGAAAAAGCGCCGCTCACAGAGGCTTCCTGAACCTGAGCTCAGTGACGTCACGCCGAGCCAGTCTCCGCGTGCTTCACCGCCGCTCTTGCCTTCCCCACCGCCGGTTCAGTTCACCCAGCCGGACCCACACCCCTCTGGCAGAGCGGTGGGCCTTGTGACTTTCGGCGCGTCCGAGGACGACGGGGGAATGGACGACAGCTTGTCCATCGACGCTGCATCGGACGACTGGCCGGGCTCCACTCTCGACCCCGCCCCGTCGACGCTAGCTAGCACGAGCGGGGGCTCCACTATGGATACTGAGATTATCCGTGTCCTCTCTAAGGCCGTGGAAGACCTCGGGCTCGATTGGTCTTCTCCCGAAGAACCAACCCGGAGCCGACTGGATGAGTGGTTTCTGCAGGGGCGCCAGCAGGCCCCTCGGCAAAGGCCTTCTCCCTTCTTCCCGGAAGTTCACGACGAACTCACCAAGTCGTGGAAAGCCCCCCACTCTGCGCGCCTAAAGCCTTCTTTTTCTTCTTCGCTCTCCTCAGTGGACGGCGCGAAGGAAAGAGGCTACGAGGGAACGCCGCCCCTCGAGGAGGCCGTGGCCAATCATCTCTGCCCGCCCTCCACCACCGGATGGAAAGCCAAAGCTTCCCACCCCTCGAAACCCTGCCGCACTACCTCTGCTCTCGCCGGTCACGCCTACGCTGCCGCCGGCCAAGCTGCATCAGCGCTTCACTCAATGGCGGTACTTCAAGTGTTCCAAGCCAAGCTTCTCCGCTCTATGGACGAGTCTGGCCCCGAACCCGAAGCCTTCAGGGACTTACGCAGCGCGACTGACATAGCTCTGCGAGCCACGAAGGCCACCGCCCAGTCCATCGGCCGTGCTATGGCTAATTTGACTGTTCTCGAGCGCCATCTGTGGCTGACTCTGACTGAAATGAAGGACGCGGATAAGGCGCCATTTCTCGATGCGCCTATCTCCACCAGCGGGCTGTTTGGACCGGCGGTTAAAGGTTTCGCCGAACGCTTCACTGAGGCCCAGAACGCTTCACAAGCTATGCGTCATTTCCTGCCAAAGCGCTCCAGCTCATCGCAGAGCAGACAGAGACCGCCACAGCCGCAGCGGGCTAGAACAGACCCCACCGCCTCTCAGCCCGCGCCTCAGGCTGACGCTCGACGCCGCTCGCGCTCTCACAACCGCAAGCCGCCTCCTGAGCGACGGGGTCCTCGGCCCAAGATTGTGCTGAACCCTGAGCCTCGAAAGCCGTCCTAGCCACAGAAATGAGAAGAGAGAGTGCGTGTCTCGCAAAAGCCGGACCACTCTCTCTGCAAAAGCTCAAACATTACCCAGTCCCCTTACAGGCGGCTGGATATGTCCATACAGCAGTCAATGGGCCAGTCACAGAGCTCGCTCACCTGCAAACAAACGCCGTTTTTACGGCGACGCACAGAAAACACAAAAAGAGTCTTTTTCTGCCTGCATCACTAAGGGTTCACATGTCCACAAAGTGTGCATTCCCAGATACTGTCAAAACAGTGCCAAATTCATTCCCAGCTCAGGCTGCGCTCCCCATGAATGTAGATCACGTGCCTACGGTCATGTACGCACCACTACACACAAGCACTGTTCACACAGTTATAAATTCATCCCCCGTAAAAGCGGGAAACATTATAAAAGTGACGCGTGTGCCTACCACTGTTTATGCACCCCCACTTATAAACACTGCCCTTACAGTGTCAAACAAAACCTCAGCTCAGGCTGCGAGTTTTACAAACACAGCGCGCACTGTTGTAATCACACACGCGCCCATTCACTCAGCTGCTCAGCGCGCGCCCGCGCCTCTGAGAGCTATGAGCTCAGGCGATTCGCTAGCCGGGTCCCTACGTCACAGCGGCCCGCCCCTAGCCTGTATTCAGCCCATATCTGTACACGCAGCGGCATGGGAAAACATTCCAGATATGCCGAAATGGGTATTGAATAAAGTAAAGCACGGATACTCGCTCCAGTTCGCTCGCAGACCACCACGTTTTACGACTGTGGTCGAGACGAAAGTGAGAAAAGAGTGTTCACATGTTCTACGCACCGAGGTGCGCAAACTAATAGAAAAGGGCGCTGTGGAAACTGTTTCCCCCTCTTTGAGCGGGACAGGTTTTTACAGCCGCTATTTTCTCGTCCCGAAAAAGGATGGCGGTCTCCGCCCCATCCTAGATCTCAGACACCTGAACAAAGCACTAATGATTCGCTCGTTCAGAATGTTAACAACCAAGCATATCCTCGCGCAAGTGCGCCCAGGAGATTGGTTTCTCTCAGTGGATCTGAAAGATGCTTACTTTCACATTCCAATAGCGCCTCATCACAGGCCGTTTCTGAGATTCGCTTTCGAGGGACAGTCATACCAGTACACAGTACTCCCGTTCGGCCTGTCCCTGGCTCCCCGTACATTCACGAAATGTATGGATGCAGCACTTTCCCCCCTAAGACGAAGGGGAGTGCGAATACTGAATTATCTCGACGATTGGCTGGTTCTAGCACAATCAGAGAGTCAGCTAATAACACACAGATCTTGGATTATCAGCCATTTAGAATGCCTGGGTCTAAGAATCAATTTTGCAAAAAGCATACTATCTCCCAGCCAGAGAATTTCTTTCCTGGGAATAGTTCTAGACTCGATGCAAATGACAGCACGTCTCTCATCGGAGCGCGCGCTCACCATCCGGCGCCTTGCAACATCATTCAGAGCGGGCGCGCGCGCCCCCGTCAAACGGTTTCAGAGGATGCTCGGTCTCATGGCCTCAGCATCGGCCGTACTCCAGCTAGGATTGTTGCATATGCGCCCTCTCCAACGCTGGCTCAAGAGCCGCGTCCCTACTCACGCGTGGCGTTCGGGCCACTTTTTAATCAGAGCGAACCACGGCTGTATAAAAGCCCTGACGCACTGGAAAGCCGCCGACTGGTACCAGTCAGGCGTGAGTCTGGGTGTGAACACAAGGAGAAAGATGATAACGACAGATGCCTCCAAAATAGGTTGGGGGGCCCTTTACGAGGGCAGGCCTGTCTCCGGCTTTTGGTCAAACCCAGAGAAGCGCCTACACATAAACTGTCTGGAAATGAAAGCGGTCGCTTTGGCTCTCAGAGCCCTGCTCCCACATCTAAAAAATGAACACGTCCTGGTCCGAACGGACAACATGACGGTAGTGTCGTACATAAATCGCCAGGGTGGACGGTCGAGCTCCATGCATTCAATGGCCAGGAGACTCATTTTATGGTCCCAGCACAACTTGCGCTCGCTGAGAGCAGCGCATGTGCCAGGCGCCCTGAACCAGGGGGCAGACATGTTATCCAGAGACAAGATTCTCCCAGGAGAATGGGCTCTCAACCCTCTGACGATTCAGTGGTTATGGAAAACCTTGGCAAAGCGGAGATCGACCTCTTCGCCTCCAAGGAGAACGCGCACTGCTCTCTTTTCTTCACGAAAAGCACGGACGCGCTCGCCCAGAGCTGGCCTTATATGCCTTTTATATGCCTTTTATATGCCGCCCCTTATATGCCTTTCCCCCGATCGCGATGCTGCCACAGGTCATCAGTCGGGTCAGAGAGGAGGGAAACGCAGTGCTGCTGATAGCCCCACTCTGGAAGAACCAAACATGGTTTCCAGATCTGATGCAAATGCAATCTGCACCACGGCCGATTCCACTGAGGCCAGACCTCCTCAGTCAGGCCAGCGGGATGATATTTCATCCCCGCCCCGATCTGTGGGCCCTTCATGCATGGCCCCTCAACGGGTTCCCAGGAACCTCGCGAGCGGAGCACTAAAAACCATCGCTGAGGCGCGGGCGCCCTCCACGAGACGCTTATATGCCCAGAAATGGAAAGTGTTCGGTGACTGGTGTAATACCAAGGGCCTGAACCCTGTAACATGCGAGATTACGAGTGTACTTGTTTTCCTACAAGGGCTTCTGGAGGCGGGCCGCACCCCCTCCACGCTCAAAGTATATGTGGCTGCCATCACAGCGTCACACGACCTTGTAATGGAACGTCCATTGGGAAGAAACGACCTAATTATTCGTTTCCTAAGGGGCGCCAGGAGGATGAACCCTTCACGCCCCCCCTCAGTGCCGATCTGGGACCTAGCTACGGTCCTAGACGCACTTAAAGGGCCCCCGTTCGAACCACTCCGAACCGTGCACCTTAAACAGCTCTCGCTCAAGACGGCGCTCTTGCTGGCACTCGCCTCGGTCAAGAGAGTGGGCGACCTGCACGCGCTTTCAACAAGCGCTGCCTGCCTAGAATTCGGACCTAACGACTGCAGGGTCGTCCTTAGACCGAAACATGGGTATATTCCTAAAGTGCTCACCACTCCCTTCAGAGCACAGGTTATCTCCCTAACTGCGCTTTCGTCTCCAGCAGACGAACACGACGCTAATCTACTCTGCCCCGTTAGGGCTCTCAGAGTGTATTTGGAGCGTTCTGCCCTATTCAGACAGACAGAACAACTGTTTGTATGCTTTGGCGGCCGTACGAAAGGTTCCGCCGTTTCAAAGCAGAGAATCTCTCACTGGATAGTCGAAGCTATAGCTCTGGCTTATGAAGCTAAGGGACTTCAATGCCCCTGGGGAGTCAAAGCACACTCCACCAGGAGTGTGGCTTCTTCCTGGGCATGGTCGAGCGGGATACCGATCGAGGATATTTGTGCGGCGGCAGGCTGGGCCTCACCGTCCACATTTATCAGATTCTACAACCTACAGGTCCCAACATTGCATTCCAATGTGCTATCAGCATAATGCTAGTTGAACTGCGAGTTCGTATCTAGATTATGTATGTGCTTGTGTCACACTGAGCGCCTTCTAGCCGCTCTGTATTTTTTCCCACATATAAAGCTCGCCTCTGCCGGCTAGTTGGATGATAACTTTGCTTTTTAGCTCAGGCACCTGCCTCTGGCTATCATAAGGCGAAGTTCAGCACGCACGGCATTTTGCATGGTGTTCCCATAGCGTAAGCTACTTACGCAATAGGAGAGACCTCTCGAAAGGGAACGACTCGGTTACTAACGTAACCTCGGTTCCCTGAGAGGAGGGAACGAGTATTGCGTAAGCTTCCGTGCTTGTGCTTGGTTAGTTCGCTTCAGTCGTTTTAACCTAAAGAACTCTCATGACGGGGCGCCCAATATATAGCTTGGCCACGCCCATCTTGGCGGGCTCTGACGCGCGCGGGCGCGAAGCGCGCTCATTGGTCGCGCATTCAGAGTCGCCCCATCATTGGTTCAAGCAAGTTGCCGCAGCACAGCCAATGACCGAGTTCCTTCGTTCATTGCTGTCAGCTGTGCAGCTGCAATGCGTTTTACATAAAGACTTCAATATTCTCGAGAAAAGGAGTTTTCCCATAGCGTAAGCTACTTACGCAATACTCGTTCCCTCCTCTCAGGGAACCGAGGTTACGTTAGTAACCGAGTCGTTTTCTATCGTTGTTAGGACTATGTTGTATAGCTAGGCCTACTCATTTCGTTTTCATATAGGCGGGCAAGCATTTTTTTATTATGATCTGAGAAACAGACTTCTCACCAAAACAATAAGATCCCGTATTATTACTGAAGTAGCTAGATAGTCCATCATACAAACTAGACCACAATCCTTTTGCATAGCCTGCTACGTATTGCCTAGGCCTACTTCATAAAAATGAGTAACAAAAACGTTTCAATTCCTCCAACAACACAATGATAAAAACAATACATACCAAATATCAATAAAATATGAAGCCTACATATGTAGAAGGGCTGCACAATTTATCTAAATTATCGAAATATCGCAAATGTATTTCGCAATATGCATATCGCAACGGCTTGCAATAACTGGTCATGAACAAAAGACAAGAGAAAATCACTCACTGCTCTTGGCTGAATAACTTTTGTAGCTTTAATAAGAATCAGTATAGGCCTATATTTAATTGATACAGTGAAAACTAATGTGTGTGGGGTTTTTTTTATTTAATTTTTTTTTAACATTTGATTCAGTTTCTGTTATCGCATTTATAAAGATAATATATCGCATTTTTCTTCAATATCGTGCAGCCCCAATCTGTAGCATATAGTCATTTATAAATATAGGCTAATAATGTTTCAACGTTTCGTTTTGTGTAATAAAGCATATAGCCTATTAATTTTCTGACAGGCGGAGGGTGAACCAAGACGCGCTTCCCATTTAAAAACAAGTTTCAAGTTACTTTTCACCGTGACTGTCCGCTCAATATCCGCTCTTTGCCAGTTTCACATTTGTTTAAATATTATAATAGGCTTTTTTAATTTTATTTCATTTATGTTGATTATGAACAGTGAACAGCATGAGTAAGAGCAACATCATATGACGGGAGACATGAAGTTGGTCAGACATGATTTTGACCACTTCATTAAGTTTTGTTTTGTAGAAAGACTTTCTTTAAAGTGAATTTCGTTTTGTATCAATTATGCACGGGCATGCATGGGAATAGGCAATAGGCTATATAATAATAATAATAATAATACAAACAAATAGTAGAGTGGCAGTGGATGGAATTATATTCTGAATTTCTATGTTATAAAAAATCGTTCTAACTTCTAGCAAGCTCATTTAAACCGAGTTGTAAATGCCGAAATGAAAGGAGCTCGGCCAAACAAATATGAAACTACTAAATATAAATATAAAACCGCCAGTAGATGGCGGCAAGGCACTGTTCTATTCACATTACTGGTTAATGTTCAACCTATTCTTTCAAAAACACAAAGAGGCTATATATTTAATATCCACACAACTACTCCTTTTAGACAATTGCAATTGTTCTGCTGTGGTGCTGTTTGGAACTATTTTTTTATTGTGTGAAATAATAAAAAAAAAAGATTTAATGTAGCATTTATGATAATTGTGTGTTTGTGTGTGCTTTCATAAGAGCATGGTAAAGCTATGGGTATCTCATGTATAAATAGGTAGACAAGTACAATGCAACAACTACAATACAAGTACAAGGGTAGACAAGTACAATAGGTAGACAAGTTGCAATACATTGCAACAAGTACAATGTTCCTGAATCAACATCCTTTTTGATCATTGAGCAATATTACAATTAGACTTGAGGAATAAGTTTACAGTTAATATCAATTTTCAGGCTATAACCAGCAGTGCCTAAGCTCCAGGTAAACTTTACACAGCCTATGAATGTTTGAGTGTCGGCCTAGACAATTTATTTATTATCAGAGGAGTTTTTGCAGGAGTTCCATCAGTCGCTAAATAAAAAGATCATACTTTGTTCGCTTTCTTTATAATCTATTCACACTTTAAATAAAATAGTTGTGTTTCTCATAAAGGAAAGAGTGAATCCAAATTGTTCTGTGGGTCAGTAATTTTTTTCTACTTATAGCCTATTTAGAAAGTGGAAATGGTCAAATAAATGCTACTCTGCTGCCACCTACTGATGCAAGTGTTCATCTCATCTCATTCTGTTTTAAGTATTTGTTTTTCCTGCAGGTGAAAGCGATGCATTCGTTTGCTCCTCTTACTGTATTTATCTGGGCTGTCAACTGTTTTGTCTGACTTGGACGAGATTTTTGTATGCTCTCAACAGTAGCAAAAAATGTGTAGTATGACTAGACGACATTATAGGCTTTATAAAAACGTTATTGTAGCTCTATTAAATAGTACATTTATGTTAAACATTTTTAAATTGAATGATTGATTACTTGTTCTGAATAAGAATAGCAGTAGCCTAGTCCAAGCAATCACAAGTAGGCTAACTAATTTTAGTTTAATATCCAATAAGCTCTAAAATGGTTTCTGAATTGTTAATTGATGCTAGATGCAGCATCTATGAGTGAACTCGAGGCATGCAGACCGCCGCTGCAGAGCATTAACAAATCTGAAACACACTAATATTTAATGATAAAGACACACTTTTTCTGAATTTTACTAGCCCATTTTACTTTTATCTCTGAAGATCGAATAATCAAAATACAACATAGACTTTTATTAAAAAGTTACATCTATCATTGGGATACCAAATGTATGGTAGCCTACATTAACAGATATTCAGGTTTATACAGATAAATAGGTTTATCATAGTCCTACATAAAATGTGCCAAAATAAGTCACGTTTTTAAACTTAGATTGTGGCAGACGGGCAGACGTTAAGACGTGCAGACGGGCAGACGTTCTACTCTTGGCTTTCCATAGACGTGCAGACGTCAAAAAAAACGCTGAATGGAGATAGCTCCAGACGTGCAGACGTTAAGACGGGCAGACGTGCAGACGTTAAGACGGGCAGACGTGCAGACGTTAAGACGGGCAGACGTGCAGACGTTAAGACGGGCAGACGTTAAGTAGCCTGTTGCGTTCAGACGGGCAGACGAGCAGACGGGCAGACGTGCAGACGTTCTCCACACGCACGTTAACACGTCTTTAAGCTTCGTTAGGAAAGAAATGAGACAAAGCGAGCGCCATAGAATGGAACATTCCGAGCGCCATACTCTTGACATCTCCTCTGCACGCAATACAAGCCCTCGCGCGCGCGCGCATGATCATTTCACACGCTCTCTCGCGCGCGCATGATCGTTCCACACGCTCTCGCGCTTGATCTGCTCTGGCCTGCTACATTTGCTCGCTCGAACAATTTTATTTTTGACAGTCGAGGGGCGGGACTTCCTGTTTTAATAACCTCAAATGTCATTGGTTACTTCCCATTTTCCGGAAGTAAGTTGTGATTGGATGCCTGTCCAATGACTCGTAGGCTAATTCACTTGACTTGAGACATCACTTAATTTGTCTTTTATTATGGTTTATTAATGTGTAATGTGATTTAATGCATTGTTAATGTAGAATATATTCTTACCAGATACTTTATTAACAGAAAGTCTTACTAGTGATTGCATTGTGTTGTTAAGAGATATTTACAGAATGTAACAACGCATTTCCATGGTTATTAGCATTGTAAATCTACCAAAATTCATATGTATTTTTACATTTTGTATTTATAACACTATCTAAAATATCTAAAAGAAATTGGAGAAAAATGTGAATGCAAAGTCATATTTGCTGTAGTTCACCACTACATTACCACTATACCCCCATTTACAGCTATTTACGTTTATCCAAACAAAATTAAATTGGATCTGAGAACCTCAGAATGTAAAAAGTAAAAAATGTCCATTAAATAGTTGTAAATATAACAAGGGCTTTGAATAAAAGATAAATTAATTGTTTATATTAATAAGAAAGAGTTGTTGTGTAAGCTTTTTGTTTTCATCCTGTGTATTACTAATATGTCATTTTTGAGTGGTTTATTATATTTTCTATTAAATGTAAAAGGGGTTCTGGTAGCATGAGTGCCTTTTATTTTTTTAAGATAGGCTATGTTATGTTCAGATGGGTTGTAATCATTTATGCTGTGTGCTTGCCTCATACTTTCTCTTATTAAGTTGTTCTCACAACATGCAAACAAAACGGCACTGTTTTTGAAGATGTCTTTATCACATTTCTGTCTTTATCACATGGTTGAACCTTACTAACTGAACAAATGTTACTGCAGGAAGTGGAGAAAAAAAAGAATGTTTTACACAAAACTCTTAGTGACTTCAAGCAAATGCAGACACCCAAAACTCTTAGTGACTTGCATGCAGACACCCAACTTTACACATTCATTTATAGATTTAACACTTAGTCCTGACCCTGGAGGATCATGTTCTGCAGAGTAAAGCTTGTTCTCATACACAGATATGGCCTATTTATGAATGAAATTCATGCATGTATTTGTCATTTAAACTGATGCAAACAGGGAAAGAGAGTAGAAAAGATTTATTAACCTGTCGCCCCCTCTAGTGGACAGCATTAAGTATTACAGCCTTCATTGCTCAGATTACGCAAATCAATGGGATTTTTTGGGAAAGTAAGTCTGACCAGTTAGAAAAGATATAAGCGAGTCTAACCAGTCTGAAGTTCTGAGCCGAGTTTGGTGAAGCATTAAAGTTCTAGGTGGAGTCAATTTCTCACAATAATAATAATAAATACTAATAATGTTTAAATATATGCTGGCTTTCTCAAGCCAACATAATAAAGAAGACTCCCGAGACACATCGACCAATTCAGTATGTAATAAAACTGTATTAGTTTTATAATAAAACTAATAACATTTTAAAGGTATGTCGTGCTCTTAAACCGACATGATTTTAATTAATCCCAAACCCTGCTAATTTTGTCAGTATATTAATGTACGTTCACTGATTCTAGCGTATCTCTTTTCTGTCTCTTTCTTTTCATGGTAATGAGGCAAATACAATGTAGCTTACAAAAAGTTAGATGATTAAGATCACTATATAATGTTGTAATAGCTACTTTGCTGGGTTTAAGCTGAGTTTAATAATTTGCTGGGTTTAATATTGTTCCTCTGTATTCGGTAGCAAATTCTGAAAAGGCATTTGTAAGCTATAATTAATGCTGTGTACTGTATCTTAACTTACGAAGCCAGAACCCCTTTTACATTTAACAGAAAATATAATGAACCATTTATATTATGTAAAAATGCATAAGAATTTTGGTAGATTTACAATGCTAATAACCATGAAAATGCGTTGTTACAGTTTGTAAATATCTCTTAACAACACAATGTAATCACTAGTAAGATTTTCTGTTAATAAAGTATCTGGTAAGAATATATTCTACATTAACAATGCATTAAATCACATTACACATTAATAAACCACAATAAAAGACAAATTAAGAGATGTCTCAAATCAAGTGAATTACGAGTCATTGGACAGGCGTCCAATCACAACTGACTTCCGGAAAATGGGAAGTAACCAATGACATTTGAGGTTATTAAAACAGGAAGTCCCGCCCCTCGACTGTCAAAAATAAAATTGTTCGAGCGAGCAAAAGTAGCAGGCGAGAGCAGATCAAGCGCGAGAGCGTGTGGAACGATCATGCGCGCGCGAGAGCGTGTGAAACGATCATGCGCGCGCGCGAGGGCTTGTATTGCGTGCAGAGGAGATGTCAAGAGCGCGCGCAGAGTATGAATGAGCTCGCGAGTTCCCGTTTCCTCGCGTGTAGATCTGTTATTCTCTCGCGAAAGTCATTTACCACGCGCGCCAACAACAGTTGTGCGCTCGGTTATTATTGGCATTGATTTGCCGCCATACGTGCAGAGGAGATGTCAAGAGCGCGCGCAGAGTATGAATGAGCTCGCGAGTTCCCGTTTCCTCGCGTGTAGATCTGTTATTCTCTCGCGAAAGTCATTTACCGCACGCGCCAACATCAGTTGTGCGCTGGGTTATTATTGGCATTGATTTGCCGCCATAAACATAGACAGTATAAGAAGTGGACAGAGCCATCTCATTGGAACTCAGTTGAGACAGTTGAAGCCCATTTTTAGCGATTTTTGAGCACTTCCGTTCCTGACGCGCAGACTCAAACCGACTCAAACTAAGCTTGATGACATGAGCAACCTGTCTGACAGACGTACATCTTCTAGTAGCTGTGCGTGAAAATTGCCAACGTTAATCACTTCATATGTATTCACTTGCCACATACCGAATTATTTCCAATTCCCTAAAAACGTTGTTGAAATATTTTGTCCCGTTGCTTTTATGGACTCATTATCTATGGGCTTCTCCCTTGACGGAACGTCCCCCCGCTTCTCCTCCTATCTATACGGTAATGTCTCTATTGTGCGACATAAAGTCGCGTGGTTATGACGCAATCGTTAGCCTGTTTTTAACAAAAACGGCTTCTACGGGGCCATAACGTAAGATACAAAGTAATGGAGCCTTTTATACATTTTCGCGTTTATTTAGAAATAAATAATGGACAAATGAAGTCTTTGGATGCCTCAGATGTAAAGTTATTCGCTGTCAAAGTGACGCCAAAATGAATGGGAGTCAATGGAATGCTAACAGCAGGTGAAGTTCTGCTACAATGGCGGCTCCCGCGAGGCTTCAACTTCCGGCTGATGGATTACCCCCTTGGGGAGGGAAGGGGTTGTGTGTGTGTGTGTGTGTGTGAGAGAGAGAGAGAGAGAGAGAGAGAGAGAGAGAGAGAGAGAGAGAGAGAGAGAGAGAGAGAGAGAGACGCGTGAGTGACAGAGACGGAGGAAGAGCAGGAAAAGGAAATGCAACTGAAAGAATACACCGCGTGTTTTAAATAGCGTTAAAGAAAATGAATAACGAAACGCAATATATGGCGGCCGGTGTTGATTGTGTGGCGCACCGCAACGAATTAGTCTACGTGTGGGAAACACTGCATAAAAGTGACGTGGGAACTGCTCGGCTCGGTACTGAGGGCTTAGCGTCAAGTTTCTTAACTTTTTCGCCGACGAAAGCAGAGCCGCTTCGCCATACTTTGATTGTTTTGAAGGGGGAGAGGCAGCTGAAACAAAGAGTATAGAAGAACAAGAGGTGAAACTCTGATGTTTTTTTGGAAACAGCCACTAGGTGGCGCTTAGGTAGCTTTATTGAGTATTTCCATTTTATGCAACTTTACACATTTATTACTATTATTAGTTACCAACTCCACTAGTACGTTTTACCCATACAAAAATGTAATATATGGCCATATATGTACTTATATTTAAAATAGCATGACATATATCTATACATATATTTGACTTATCTGAGAACACAATATAGCCTATGCCTGCAACATATATGAACATTTATGTGTCCAAACATGTGAAGAAAATATTTGAGTTCATCCATATATGATACCATATATCTGCATATATTACAGTATAGTATTGGTTTCTCGCATATATGGACAACATTAAGTATAAATATGTGACATACATATTTGTTTCCCACATATTTAATAAATGTATGTAAACATACATGCATGTGATACTGATGCATTGAAATAAGTACATATATACATATATGCATCTATAGGCTACATATATTTAACATTTATGTGCATATACAGGAAAATATATGGCACTTACATGAAAACGGACATTTTTGCTATATTGTTTCATATATGTCTATGTGTTTTATATGAATTTTGCATATATTCTCATATAGGCAGCAGACATACATGGGCACTGACATTAGGCTATATATGTAATTTACTTATATTGACATATTACATTTCTGTATGGGTAATCCCCTGGATCATGCTACAAACATGATGATCTTATAGAACATGATGGACAGTGGCTGTGTTTTTTTTTTTGTTTACATAGTCTTGCTTTAACGGTCATTAATATAAGATAGTAGCTACTGCAAAAACAAAAAACAAAAAAACAGTTGACTATAAAGCTCTTCTATTGCTGTTATATATAAATATTGTCCAACATTCCCAAATATCTTATATGTCCTATTCCTACTTTTATATGTTGGTATTAATTCAGTGTTTGTAATGCTAATACTAAAGGTTTTGTGGGAAAAAAGTAGAAAACTTGTCTAAGTTTGTGAAATAAACTGTTAAAAGGGATTGGATGATCACTAGTCTAGTGATTGTATGTTATTATGTGTTGTCATCATTCAGTTTGGATTTGATCTTTAATGTACTTAAAAAAAAAAAAATTACAAAGCAGCTGATATTGCCATATCGTCCGGCTCTTTTCAAAGAATCGGCTTTTAGAGCGGCTCGTTCGCGAATGACACATCAACACTAGTGGACTGCCGAGTCGCTTTCACCCCAAAATGGCGGAAGCGTAGTGCTGCTGCTGGGCGCGTTTGTTGCAATGGAACGTTCTATTGAGTTTTACCTCTTGTTCTTCAATACTCTTTGGCTGAAATGATGGGAGGGGTTGTGTCGCCCAGATTTGCTTCCCCCGGTCTGCATTTTCCCCAGACATACGTTCTTCTCCCACACAAAAACATAATTTCATTCCAAATATGTAAAATTCCGCGAAATTCCGCGTTAACACTAGATTCTGCATTAATTTGCCAATTACGCGATTCCATCCGCGATTCCGTGATCGCGGAAATTAGGGCCCTATGTTGGTTGTCTTTACATTAGAATAATAATGTTTCATATAATCTAGAACAGGGATCTCCAACCCTGCTCCTGGAGGGCTACTGTCCTGCAGACTTCAGTTCCAACCCTGTTCCAACACACCTGCCTGTAATTATCAAGCAACCCTGAACAGCTTGATTAGCTGGTCCAGGTGTGTTTGATTGGGGTTGGAGCTAAAATCTGCAGGACAGTAGCTCTCCAGGAGCAGGGTTGGAGACACCTGATCTAGAATATAATGGAATAGCATTAAATACAAAAATGAATATGTCTCATATATTGAACTCAAGTTTTTATGTGATTTACTTCACCACGTGACAGCAGCAAGCAAGCTCCTGATTGGTTAACGCGAACTGACGCCAAAGTTCAGATTTTTCAACTCGGGCATCAGACGCGAATTTGCGAATATGGAAGGCCAAGAGGGCCAAAAACATGTGAATTTTAAATGACATAATCAGCACGTATTTCACGCGTATTTCACACGTGAAATACGCGTTAAAAATCAGTTTGAACGGGTCGGTGTCATTGGCTGCTGAAGAATTGGGTCTAACCATGTCTGTGAGCTTAGAGGGGTGTACCTTTCATAGACTAGGCTACCACCAGTTTACATGCTATATGTCAGCTTATTCAGCCTATATTTAGCCCTTTTTTGTATAACATATAGAAATAATATATTTAAATTGCAGTTTTATGAAAACTTTTTGTAAATAAACACATTAGTGGACATTCTAGCTTTAACATCAAAGCATTAACATTTGTGTGGGGAAATCAGTTACAGTGGAGGTAACCAATCAATGCAGGTTTAAGATACAGACTTCTGTAATCAATATCTGTCTTTGGAAAACAACATGAGCTTTTGGTGTGCTTACATGAACAGCTATCGCAAGCAGGTGGCGCTTATTCAAACCTTTTTGTTCTGAAATTGGGCACTCATCAGACAAATCGTAATAAGGTATACAGGTGATATTATCAATTTAAATGAATTTTGAAAAAGGAATCTTGCAGCAACATTTTGCACTAATTGAAGATGAGCAATTGGAGACTTTGAAATCCTGCAGTAAAGTGAATTGCAGTAGTCTAAACGTGAGGTGATAAAAGCATGAACAGAGTTCATAAACTCTAGAGTTTTATGATTAAAGGTGCATTGCGCAACATTTCATGTTAAAAATACCCGTTTTTCTAACCCATACATGCTTAAACAATTGCCTGATGGGCTGAATGAGCCCTTCTCTGATCACTGCGATTGCCTCTATAATCCTGTACAGTAAAATAAATAAGAGGGATTCGGGTCGGAATTTGAGACTGGGCGTGACGTCATGCGCGTTCACGCTCACCTGGCTATGTCTGGCAGGTTTGTGTATTCGCCGCCATTCTCCGTATCAGCGAAGACAACTCGAGCGACAAAAGTAGAAGATGGATTCAAAGAGACCGACCGGCTTGTAGTCCATTCCAAACCCCAACGCAAACTCCACGTAAGACAAAGAAAAGAAAACTTTTGTCTAGTGCCACCACTACATGTAGTTTAGTGATTCGCTATTCAAGTAAAACAGTTCAAGATTCTTGAGTGTGATATAAAATGCTGATATATAAGTTAGATACTTAGACACAAATATTTGAACAAATTACTGCCTAATTAGGATGTATTGCTATTGGAATATGCTACTTAGCAGATCAATAACAGGCTAAACCCCCGCAAATCTTCGGCGGATTAGCCTGTTTGGCTTTTACGGTAACGTCATCGTGCCATTTGATTGTTTATTACCTTGAGACATTTGAGTGTACGTTGTTGACCAACTGTATATGGTATGATTATTATTTTGAGCTTTTACAGTAATGTTAAGTAATAACTTATATTGTTCATGAACGTGTTTCCATAATAATACAATCATAAGTGGATACAGTAAACACATAAAACAGTTCAACATGGAGATAGATGGAAACAAAAAACGAAGTTTTCTACTACCCCCGTTACCCCTCACACATAAGTGTGTAATTTACTCAAATGCCTTTCCTTTCATATTTAAAATGACTTGCAGATTTATAACTTTATTACCTCTGAAGACATTATGACTGTAAACAAAAGATTTGTGCAGCTGATGCTCCTTTGGTTATGAACAGCTCGTGCTCGTGCAAGCGTGCGTGTGGTCCATGAGCGTGCACACCTCTGGTTGCAGTTTCGCTTGTTGCCAGAGGGGGCATAGTTCTGCAAAAACTGCGCTATGCACCTTTAAGGAAAGGTTTGACTTTAGACCACAGACGAAGTTGATAAATTGAACTTGAATTTTTAAAATACAAATACAATGTAAAAACATGCATGTACACAATAACTGCATTGTATCAAATTATTTCATTATTTCAATTAGGGATGTCCCGATCCGATACTCAGTATCAGTATCTGCTCCGATACTGCCATTCTTGGCCGGATCAATATCGGTCAGACGAGGCCGATCCAAATCCGATATTGTGCGTTTACTATTCTGTGTTCTTGTTAAGCCCCACAAAAGCATAAAGCACCATAAGGTTTTCTTGCACTATATTATAAGTGTACTGAAGCCATGCTATAGTATAATGTGAGATAGAAATGAATATTTAAGTCATTAAATTCAAGTTCATGTTAACTCTTCCCTCAGCTGCGGCTGTCAGTCATTCTCCATTCAGCATTCAAACAGCGCGTCGCGTTCGGTGACAGTCAACGATGAAACTCTATCCAAGATGATTCAATGTTACTATTATTATACTTGATCTGTAGATAAAGCTCTATGGTTTCACATAAAATGACTATCTTGCTGGACTTGCTGTACCTTAATCATGTTCCTTTCTACCATGTGTCTGTTAGATTGCAACACTGGAGAGCACTATCATTGTTCTTCACGCGCACAGTAACTGAAATTTAAAACTGTTAAAAGAAAAGGCTCAATAAACTATTGCATATATACTGTATAATACACTATGCATCGATATGTCTTTCCTTTTATTTTACAGTTTAGTAGTAATGATTTCATGAACTTCTTCACCGAGAAAATTGAAAGCATCAGAATCAAAATCGTAAACGTTCGATCTTTTCTCGCGCCTTATAATTCGGCCGCAATTATCACCCCGCAAGAACAATTACAATGCTTTACAACCATAGAACAAAAAGAGTTAAATAAACTTATCACTTCATCTAAAACAACAACATGTTTATTAGATCCTATACCAACTGAACTACTGAAAGAAGTGTTACCTATAGTGGAAGAGCCTCTTCTCAATATTATTAACTCATCTTTATCTTTAGGTCATGTTCCAAGAACGTTCAAGCTGGCAGTTATAAAACCTCTTAATAAGAAACCACAATTAGATCCAAATAACCTAGCAAATTACAGACCCATTTCGAATCTTCCATTTATGTCAAAAATATTAGAAAAAGTTGTGTCCGCTCAACTCGGCTCTTTCTTGCAAGAAAACGACATCTATGAAAAGTTTCAGTCTGGATTCAGGCCACATCATAGCACTGAAACTGCGCTTGTTAGAATCACAAATGATTTACTTTTAGCTTCGGACCAAGGCTGTATCTCAGTACTAGTTTTACTTGATCTTAGTGCTGCGTTCGATACTATAGATCACACAATACTCTTAGATCGACTACAAAATTACACTGGTGTTCAAGGACAAGCATTAAGCTGGTTCAGGTCATACTTATCTGACCGCTACCATTTCGTCTACTTAAATGGAGAAAAATTGATTAGAACTTCGGCAAACTATGGAGTGCCGCAGGGATCTGTGTTAGGCCCTTTATTATTCTCAATATATATGCTGCCACTTGGTAATATTCTAAGGAAACATGAAATTAGTTTCCATTGTTATGCTGATGACACTCAAATATATATTTCATCATGGCCAGATGAATACGCTAAATTATCCAAATTGACAGATTGTGTTAAAGATATAAAAGATTGGATGACGCGTAATCTTCTTTTATTAAATCCAGACAAGACAGAGGTAATACTTATCGGTTCTAAAAACCGTCCACAAAACCTTTCACAGCACGACTTTAACATAGTAGGATGCTCTGTTACTTTATCCGCTACAGTAAAAGACCTGGGTGTTACATTAGACTGCAACCTGTCTTTTGAAAAGCATATTTCATGTTACAAAAACTGCCTTTTTCCACCTTAGAAACATTGCTAAGCTACGTAATATGCTATCAGTCTCTGATGCAGAAAAGTTAGTTCATGCATTCATGACCTCGAGACTAGATTACTGTAATGCTTTATTAGCTGGTTGTCCTGCATCTTCAATAAACAAGCTACAGTTAGTCCAAAATGCAGCCGCTAGAGTTCTTACTAGATCAAGAAAATATGATCATATAACACCGATTTTATCATCACTTCATTGGTTACCTATAAAGTTCCGTATTAAATACAAGGTATTGCTTTTAACTTATAAAGCTCTAAATGGTTTAGCTCCAGTCTATTTAACGGATCTTCTATCGCCTTACAATCCATCGCGCTCTTTAAGATCACTAAATTCAAGGCTTCTGGTCATTCCTAGGATATCCAGATCCACCAAAGGAGGCAGAGCATTTTCACATTTAGCTCCGAAGCTCTGGAATAGCCTTCCTGATATTGTTCGTAGCTCAGACTCGCTCTCCCAGTTTAAAACTAGACTGAAGACGCATCTATTTAGCCAGGCATTCATATAAATTTTTTATCTTACAGTTACTGTAAATTCGGCCTCTAGTTCATAAACGCCAGAGGAGAACTGGCCCCCGACTGAGCCTGGGTTCTCCCAAGGTTTTTTTTCTCCATTGGGTCATCTGATGGGGTGTTAGGACACCATTAGGTCACTGGATGGAGTTTTTCGGTTCCTTGCCACTGTTGCCTTTGGCTTGCTCAGTTGGGGATATTCAAATTAATTAACCAACCATACCATTGATCAGCTCTACCAAACTTGGATGTCTTTTTTTCCAGTAATAAACAAACATTATTAAGTTGTTTTGATTGATACTGTGAAGCAGCTTTGATCCAATCTGTATTGTGAAAAGCGCTATATAAATATATTTGACTTGACTTGACTTTGTGCTTTGAACTTTTCAATGCGGACTCGACGCGCTGCACGATGTGACACTGTGTTGCTTCAAGCGCATCATTCTGCGCTCGGGATGCGCATAAGCGCTGTGTGTTGCACTGTATTGGAGTCTTTCATAATCATATCATTATAATTTTGCGCAATGAAAGATTATTAATAGCCTTTTTTGTTCTGTCCTATCTATCATATGTTGCTGCCTCATTAAACAGCTGTGCTATACATTTAAAAAAATGTCTTAATTTTATAGTAGACTATATATAAAATAATTGACCTTTTTGATGTTATCTTGTTTTTCATGAATGTATTTTGCAACAGTACAAAGAGCAATGTGTAACATTTTACCAGATATAGTTATATATTTCTTTAATGAAGTTGTCTGTATTAAGTAGATTGTGTTTAACACACAAAAGAGTGCTTATCAGTTCAACACACAGAGTTATAGAAATTCTTCTTGATTTAAAAAAAAACACTGCGCTGGTATCAGATCGGTATTGGTCTATACTAAGAATTTTTGGTAAAAAACAATCGGTTCAGAAAAAAATGGGATCGGGACATCCATAATTTCAATGTTAGAACATAATAGTTAAGGACACGCTTAATATAAAGTGGGACCCAGTTGATTTATTTATTTTCAGTATATACTTGTGTGCGGTCATGTATGCAGCCATAGGCTATATCAAGGTGGACCTCACACAGCAGGGTTTCATTACACGGACATTTATCTACTTTGTCCATCATAGAAGGCTTTCATAAAATAGCTAACAAAGATACATTGACAGGTGACACTGCAATGACTCCCCTTTTAAATGTCTAATTTAACCCTTTACACCTTTTTTTTAATTTATTTTTTACATCAGCAGGGTTCACTTGTAATGCTCAGTCCTGGGCAAACACGGTCCTGGAGGGCCAATGCCCTCTGCCCTGCAGAGTTCAGCTTCATTTCATTTTTTCTAAATGTAATACATTTTCAGTGACATCAATTCTGATTTAAAATAGTAATACATATGTTAACAAACTGACCCACTGTACATTTTTTCATTTTATTTAATTTTATTTTTTGTATGAATGTATGATCACAAGCTTAGATGCGTTCTGTCAGTGCTTGAGGAAGGTAAAGTAATTGGGGAACTGAAAAAAACTAGTTCGCTTTAATAGCACAGTCTCGGTTCAATAAACTGCTGGTTAGGTTTAAAATCTGCCACAGGGTAAGAGATTTGGTGAAATGATGTTGGAAATTTGAGAGTAACCTGTTTATTTGTCACCACAACAACTCAGTTATGAAAGGTCCCCTGACATGAAATTTTCACTTTCTGAGTTTTTTTAACATTAATATTAGTTCCCCTAGACTGTATTTGGTCCCCTCGTGTCTAGAAATTTCAATCGGTGTAAACCGAGCTTTGGCTATCTTTCTCTGCCTGTGAGAAAATGAAAGCTCAGACGGGCTGATCTTGAATCTCCTCCGTATGACGTCATACGGAGGAAAGGTTACCTCCCCTTTCCCCTTTCCAGTGAAGCGGGCTGTCACGACACAGGTGCACCTGTGTCTGGCGGCCGCTGCCTTTTGGAGGGATCCTCGTCCCCCCCTAAGGCCAGTGAGTTCTCGTCCATTTCGACGGGCAGAGTTGACAAAGCCTATGGGCAAGCTGTCTCCTCTTGCGTGCCATGGCACTGCTACAGGTCTGTCAGACCACAGCACCCATGGACATGCACGAGGGTAGCCCAGACCGTGTGCTCATAGGTGAGCATCGCACTGCATCTGACCTCACCCTCCGGGGCACGAGTGTTGTCGTGTGCGCGATCGGTCTGGCGATATCCTCCTTACTGGTCCAGGAGCGCCATCATGGGCTCAGCCTGGTTGATATGGCAGAAGCGGACAAGATTCGGTTCCTGGTCTCCCCAATTTCCCAGGTTGGGCTGGTCGGCGACGCGGCGGAGAACTTCGTCCAACAGTTCTCTGCCGCCCAAGTGTAGACGGAGGCTATCCGGCACATCCTGCCCCGGCGGCTGCTGCTGCCTCCACCCCGCCGCCGGTGGCAGTTCATATGCCTGCTCGTCGCCGAGGGTGTTCCCCGGCCACCGCTCCCACTGGGCCGCTACAGCAGCCTCCAGCCAGGCCTCAGCATGGAGCCGGCCACAATAGGGACGCCCAGCCCGCTCCTGGCGCTGCCAAGCCAGGTGGTAAGCGACAGCGAAAGCATTCTGGAGTGGGCCACCCAGGGATGGAGGAGGACGCTCTTGGAGTTGGTCACTGATCCACTCCCTCCCCGCGGGTGAGGGCCGGGTGGAGTCTTCGTTTGTGTGCATGTCTGTCCCACCGCTGGCTCCCAAAAGAAGTGGCAGAGCGGCACGCCCTGTGTGACAACAGATCACCCCGGCCAGCCGCCAAACCCTCAGTCCGTGATCAGACCTTTCGTTTCTCCGGGCCAATCTGCTCCTAGATCAAGCTCCACTAACACCGTCTGAGGGGCCATGTACAAAGGGCATGCTTTAACAGAGGCCTGGGCGACCTCTGACTGCATTGGCATTCGTGCCTTGAGTTGTCGCAGTTCACCTCACTTTGAGCCACCGCTGCTCAGCGAGCTGGTACTGGTCTAAACATCGCGACAATTGCGTTAAGCTTCCCTCGCATGCCACAACTCGCCCGTCACCTCCCTCTTGGAGTCAGAAGCTTCTGAGGTAATTTCATTCCACTATTTCTTCCGGCCTGATCAATCGTGAAACCAACGAGCCTCACAACAGCTATGGCCAGGGAGAGTGGAGACTTCATCCCCTGGCCGTCCAACTGGGCAGGGACCACTTCAGGGCAGCACAGTTACATCTGTTTGCCTCTCTGGAGTCCTCCCTCGGCCAGTTGTGTTATTTCTATCTGAGCGGACAACCCTTGGACAGACACTGGCTCTCAGCTGGCCCCGGGGCTCCGCAGAAATGCGTTCCCCAGTGAGCCTCCTAAGAAAGCGGCTATGTGATTCATTGTCGCTTGGCCCCTGCTCAAGTTCAGTGATTTCATCACACTCACATGTTGAGCAGAGATGCTCCTGAAGCTCAGTGAAATTCATCACACTCAGGTGTTCAGCAGAGTTATTCCTCAAGCTCAGTGATCTTCACACTGTGTTGAGTGTTGAGCAGTGCTCCTGTCTTGTGCGCACATGCCGCTTGCACCTATTGTGCTAGGTCAGGAGTGGAGCAGGTCTTGACAGTTGCCCCTTATTGGCCCAACCAGAACGAGCTCTCCTCGACAGCCTCCTGACTTCCCCTGAATACATTTCAGGGACGGGGCATGATGGCACACGCGTTCAGACCCCTGGAGAGATTCCAGGCCGGTCCTAACTGGACGTGGAGGTTCAGGTGGCTACCACAGGAACATGTGGTAGTTACCATCACTTCTATGAGCACCCCCTAAATTACGAAGTTGTGCTCATGCCAAAGAAAGTGGAACCTATTCGTTGAGTGGGCCTTCTCTCCGTGAGGAGATCCTGAGAGCGTTCGGTCATTCAGGGCTCTCTTTCCTGCAAGATGGGTTGGAGTAGGCTGTTTCCTCCACCCTCAAAATGATGACGCCTCTGTTTTCTTGATGCACATCATGATGCAGAAGCATGGGAAGCACGTCTGATCGTCAGGTTCCTGAGGGAGCAAGGGAATTGCCTTGCGCCCCTCTTTATCCTCTTGGGCCTATCTTTGGTGCTACTGCACTCAGAGACCGCCCCTGAGCCACTGCAGGTAGTGAGTTAAAAATTCTGTTTTTAAACATTTCTCTTGCTCGCCTGGTCTCTACTAGAGGGTAGGGACTTGCTCACTTCGGTCAACGAGTTGTGCCTGGAATTCGGGCCGGCTAACTCTCACAAACTGAGACCCCGGCCTGGATATGTGCCCAAGGTTCTTACCTCTCCCTTTAGGACCAGGTGGTGAGCCTGCAAACGCTGCCCCGGAGGAGGCAGAACCAGCCCTGGCGTTCTCTGTCCGTCCGCTTCATTGCGGGTTACATGCACAGAACGCAGACCAGCTCTTATCTGTTAAGGAAATCAGCAGAGAGGGAAGACTGTTTCCAAGCAAAGTTTGATCACTGAATGGTGGGTGCCTTCATCTTGGTGAAAATTCTGAGATGCACAGGTCCACTTAGGTGTTGAGCTCCTCTTAAATGAGTGTGTGCTCCGCCTAGGCGTTGACACAGAGTGCTTCGCTGACAGATATTCTAGAGTTAGGGGCTGGGCGACACATATAGTCGAACCGCTGCTCCCGTGGGCTCCCTTCTTATGAAGCCAGTTTCACCGTGAGCCCGGTTCAAAGTGTCGGCTTGCTGCGCCATTCCCCTCCTACGGACTGGATACGAGCGCCATTTCTGCTCCAGTTGAGTTCCCTTTTCCAAACCCTGTTGAGTTCCTCAGCACCCCTCCGACATCGGACATGGCGGAACGCCTGGTGTTAGGCCTACCACTCATAAGCTTGTGGAACCTGTGTTAGACTGGGTCCATATGTTGTGATCCCTACGGTGATCCCATATGTGTATTTTTCCACGGTACGGCTCCCTGCGGCCAGCTCGTGTCTTCCCTCGGAAGAGTCTGCTCTGCCGTCACTGTCCGGTGAGTCTCGCCCCTGTCATAGGCTGGAGCCACCCCAGTGACATTCCATATGTTGTACTGCCGGTCATCCACCCAGTTCATATGCGTTTCTCCAATTTACCTCCCTTCGGGCAGGATGAGGCTTCTGCAGTGTCCCTTCCTTCCTTGTACAGGGAACGCTTTCCCAGTGGTCCTGTAGGAACAGCAGTGACTTCCCTGGCCTAAGCCCTGTCATTCCCCGCCTTAAATTGCGGGGGAATCAGGAGTCTTTTGTCTAGGCACTGGAAGGTGGCAGCTTTAGTGGCGTTTTCAATGGTTGATCCCCATTCAGTCGACTACATCCGACGTTATCGACTGAAATGGAACGTCCTGGTTGCGTATGCAACCCACTGTTCCCTGAAGGAGGGAACGAAGGACGTAGTTCCCTTGCCACTACCGCTGGACCACCGCTGACTCAGAGTTACGCTCGGCTCCTCAGCGAAAAGCAACAAGTGCATGCATCCACTTCTGTATTTATACCCGCGGGGCCAGAGTGTGTGTAAATCACGCACGCCAAATACACTGGCTCGTTCAATAGCACTCGAAGACTATTGCCTCCCTAGCGTGATCCCCCATTCAGTCGACGTCGACTACGTCCTCTGTTCCCTCGTTCAGGGAACGGTGGGTTTCATACGCAACCAGGACGAAATACATGAATATATCAAATTTAAATAAGACCCATTTAGCACACGACCCATCCTGACAGTTTCTTGCAAACTAAACACTAGGAACGTTTATGATTTATGACTAACCACTTTTTCTGAAGCTTCAAACACTCTTTTAGTTCCCTTATCAGACTACAAACAAGTCTTTCTAGTTCTCCAATAATTTCACCAAATTCTCAGTTAAACTAGATATTGTTCTTTTGGGAGCAACTCCATATTTTGTTCATCTCACAGTATTTACTTGACATGAAAATGAAATGTTGCTCACTGCAATAACTTATGCTATTTCTTCATGTGACTGAGAAATCTACATGAATATCTAAAACTCCTCTCACACTCAGGACAGTAGTACGGCTTCTCTCCAGTATGAAGTCGCTCATGTACTTTCAGATTTTCTGAAAGAGTGAAACTCGTCCACAAACACATATTAGACTTCTCATCTGCATAAACCTTTAGGTGTTTTTCAGAATTGATGTTGAAGTAAAGTATATACCACACTAATCAAAGATAAATTGTTTTGTTCATTAGATCGGTTTATTCTTCATAATTGCATGTACTATCAAAACACAATGTGGGAGCTACAATAAGTAAATCAAATGAATATATCTAATTCAAAAGTAGGAAAGAAACAGATCATTATTTACACTGCAAGAATGATTTTCTGAAGCTTCAAACATTCTTTTAGTTCCCTGATCAGACTACAAACAAGTCTTTCTAGTTCTCTAAGAAATTCACCAAATTCACAAAGTTAAACAAGATGATATTTTGCTTTTGGGAGCAACTCCATATTTTGTCCAATTCACAACATTTACTCGACAGCATTATACATGAAAACTAAATGTTGCTCATTGTGACGACTTATGCAGGGTTTGAAATGAACTTTCACTCACCGGCCAATTTGGCTACTAATTTTAAAAAGTAAAGTTAAAAAAGTTACCGGCCATTCATAACTTCTACTAGCCAAACAAAGAAAAAGAAAAGAGCTAGCCTAATTACATCACAACTTTATATATATAATCAAATAAAATTGGGATTTTATACATTCATTTCTTATTCAAACAAATTTGTTATCCAGCCATCTTCTCCCTTCCTCGGTCATCCTTTTGATTGATTGAAATCTATTAAACTATTAAAAAGAGAGAAACACACAAATTAAATATACAAACGAGTAAGAAAAAATAAACAATTACACAAAAAAATACACAAAACAATATTTCAACATAATACTTAACCCATCATCACCAAACATGTGTTTTAGGTGGACAGATCAATACAGTAGAAAGAACATAAAAAATGTAGGATGTTGGAAAATAGAAATGTGTCTTCTGTTAACCAAACACTTTTTAATCTTCACTATTGGTTCAATGCAAATGAACAAGCGTGCCGTTATTTGTTGCGTAGTGACGTCTGTGTTCAAGTAAACCAAATATGAGCAGATTCTGCGCAATACGCTGTATTTAATATATCATGAGTTGAGTATTTGCGCTAAATCTGTGCAGATTTGGTTTACACGAACTTCCTCAGCAAAGTGAATAAACATAATAACCCGCCAAATTGGCTAGTGATTTGACTGCGTTACCGCCACAGGTTATTTTTACACACATTCAGCGTTAATTTCAAACCCTTGACTTATGATATTTCTTCATGTGACTGAGAAAACTACATGAATGTCTAAAACTCTCTCCACACAGTACAGTAGTACGGCTTCTAGTATGAATTCACTTGTGAAGTCTTTGGTGCTGTTTCAGATTACCAGCTGTAATAAAGCTCTTCCCACAGTCACAACACACATGATCTCTTACTTCATTATGTGATTTCTGGTGCTGTTTAAAACTGTTCAGTCGTGAAAAACTCTTTCCACAGAGGGAACACACATAAGGCCTCTCATCTGAATGAACTTTCAGGTGTGATTTTAGATCTGATGATGAAATAAAATCTTTACCACACTGATCACAGTTAAATGGTTTTTCTCCAGAGTGAATACGCAGATGATAACTCAAACTTTTGGAATCTCTGAAACTCTTCTCACACTCAGTACAGTAGTATGGCTTCTCTCCAGTATGACCTCGCTCATGATATTTCAGAGATGCAGAATGAGTGAAACTCTTGTTACAATATGAGCACTTGTAAGGTTTTTCTCCAGTATGAATTCTTTGGTGCTGTCTCAGATTGTCAGCTGTAGTAAAGCTCTTCCCACAGTCACAACACACATGATCTCTCACGTCATTATGTGTTTTCAGGTGCAGTTTAAAACTGTTCAGTCGTAAAAATCTCTTTCCACAGTGAGAACACACATAAGGCTTCTCATCTGAATGAACTATCAGGTGTTGTTTTAGATATGATGCTTGAGAAAAAGTCTTTCCACACTGAGTGCAGGTGTGCAGATTTTTGGCTTTTGTTTCTTGAATTTTAAAGTCATGATGTTCCTCCTTAAATTCCTCCAGTTCTTGTCTTTCCTCTTTCACTTCCATTCGATCTAAAATAAACATAACATTAGAATCAGTTCAAGTGAACCCTGATTTAATAGCAGAAAGCAACAGAGATCAAGTATCAGACCTTTAATGTGCCAAAGTTTAGTTCTGTCATTCTCTTGTTAAAATGATCAAAATGAGTTTGACAACTGTTATAGCCTACAAGATTATGATTAAAAGTACATAAAAGATGACGATTAAAATTATATAAGCATTTCTATAGAATTTTTCATTCATATACTGATTATTATTTCACAGCTACCAAAGCAATGAAGAATCAAGAATGGACACCAACCTATTTGTTCCTCAGTATCTTCATGTTTTATTCTGGATGGTTCTGGATCACTCATGTCTTCAATCTCCTCTTTAATAAACTGCATCTTTAACAGTCACACAGATTTCAGCTGCTACTCCTGGAGTTTGTCCTTCTCTTGTAGGATGATGGGAATATTCCCAGTATTTATTGGTGAATTGTTGTGGGATGGACACCAGATCTGCCAAATTCAAAGAGAAGTTACTGAATTACTTTACTTACATTTAAAATAATTGAACATGTCTGTTTTCTGATAGAAATACAGGGGATTTGGATGCAGTTGCATTTAAAAAAAGATTTGTTTAATGCTTGTCCAACGTCTGAGAGAAATAACAGGACCATCATGTTAAACTGAGCTGCTGAAAAGCCTCTTTGTCTCCATCCCCTTTAGATTAACAGTAGGGGTGGAACAGTACATGTATTCATATTGAACCGAAACCGTACGGGCGTCACGGTTCGGTCAATGAATTTACAAGGAGAATACACGGTATAAAATTAAATAAAACTCGCATGCAAATGTATTAATGTAATGAGGAACTACTGTTAGATACGCGGGTTCTTTAGGGATACTTAATCTGTAGCCCCGCCGTAGCTCTGAATGCTGCAGCCAGAATGGTCTTTAATGAGCACACGTCACTCCTCTCCTTACAAAACTGCACTGGTTGCCAGTTGCCGCTCGCATCAAATTCAAGTCACTTACTTTTGTCTACAGAACAACCACTGGCACTGCTCCCTTTTACCGAAACTCATTACTTCAGACTTATGTGCCATCCAGAAACTTGCACTCTGCTAGCGAATGTCGTCTTGTGGTACATCATCTCAAAGAGGCACAAAATCTCTTTCTCTGACCTTTACCATGACTGTTCCCTGTTGGTAGAATGATCTGCTTAACTCAACCAGAGCTGCTGAGTCAGTAGCCACTTTCAAGAAACTGCTGAAGACGCATCTTTTTCGGCAGCACTTGATCCAGTAATACTAACACTTTCTCTTCTCTTCTATATATATATATTTTTTAAACTGCGTTAAATTAAACAGAGGGGTCATAGCACTTACATATTGTTGTCCTACTGTTAGTTTAACTGATTCTATTGTTCTCATTTGCAAGTCGGTTTGGATAAAAGCGTCTGCTAAATGAATAAATGTAAATCTCTGAAGCTCTGATTGGTGCCTATGTAGCTGAACTCCGCCTATATATGCAGTTTTTTGTCAGGTCGACAGTCCAGTGAGTGAGTCAGAGATAGCAGCACTAAGGACGAGTATGGCAAGTGGTGGCGACCCACAATATTTAGAGGAATTTTGGGGCTGTTTACACCTGGCCACTTCATGCGTTTTCTGTGATCGGATAGCTATCCTATCGTGTAAAAAACAGGTGTAAATGCCCTCCGAAACGCATTTGAGACGGATTTGAATCCGATCGCTCAAACCACTTCAGGAGGAGGTCTGGGCCGCATTCCAGATGAAAATGGACATGAAAATGGAAAGTGTAAATATATCTGGTTGTTGAAACCACATATGTAAATTTTACTACCAAAAATGTTAAAAAATAAACAAGTGAGAGCGTGTTATAGGCTATATGTAATGTTATATGACGGCGCTACTGCAACACGCATCACCGCAGATGAGAGGCTCTATTCATCAAGCCAACGAGCAAACTATCGCAAATCAAAGTGAAAGTAGTCACAGACGCTTAACACACAATCATCATCATTAAAAGTAAAGAAACGAAATGATCTAACCAGTGCTGTTGCCGCTCTCTCTTATTGCGGTCTTTGATTTTGATTTTAGCTGATGAATAAAATGCGGCTCATATCCGTTGCTTTCGGTGACATGAACTCCATTAAATCTGCATATAGCGCGGGAATTGAAGATCAGATTTATATCCGTTTTGCGAAAACACATTTATGTGATCAGGTGTAAATGGAATCGTTTTGATAAATCAGATAGCTATCCGATCTGAGAAAACGCATGAAGTGGCCAGGTTTAAACAGCCCCAAGATCACAAGTTTGGGAAAAGTTCAGTTTCCCAGTCAGTTACAGTAGTACAGGCGAGAGAGTGGCAACATGCTAACGCATATCCGACGCCATCACCCAGATGTATCAATCACTGGAACGAGACAAAAAAATAAATAAAAATGGTCCAACTTCTCCTCCCTACAGAAATATGGACTATGGGACAGTTTATGTTCACAGCAAGCCGTGGTTATAAATACATATAACTGTAATGTGATAATACAAAAAATGACTCCTTAATCTTTATTCTGAAGTTACCAAATTTGCCAGTTGGCAAAGGTATGGCTTCACTTGATAGCAAGTGAATGATGGCTTCTCTTGCTATCACTTAATAGCAAGAATACTTTCTTTTGTGGGGGAAGGTCTCGCCTAAGTAAATTTCTTTTTGTTTTGTTATTATTCTATGTAATTTGCACATTCATAAATAAGACATGCTGTATTTTCAGTTTTATAGCTGAATGTCTTATTTTATTTACAAGTTACAGATGGAGTCTGGAGATGATGTGTACTTATTATTTACTGTTTATATCTTACTTTACACACTTCAGGCTGTTGCAGCAGCTCAGGGGAGAGACTGTAGGATACTGGGTGGTACAGACTGAGACATGCACAATAAAAAAGAAAATTGCCTTCTGTATTTTTGTTTTGCTTTTCCGTCCATTGTACCGAACTCGTACCGAACCGTATGAACCGAACCATGACTTCTGCGTACCATTCCACCCCTAATTAACAGTGTTGTGTATTATGTTAAACTTAACATGTAAATAAAATGTTAAAAATGATCTATATGATAATTAACAAACTATAAATAACAGTGATTGACCAATCAGAACTCAATATTGTAACGTGCAGCGCAATCACGCCAGAGCTCTGATTCAAGCAATCTTTCGTCATTTTTTTGCGCTTGTTCAAAATAGTCAGGAAAACATTTCAAGTGCATCTTTTGGCATTCTTTTAAAAGAATAAAGAGAAAGTATGATATTTCTTTGATTAGTGTTTAAGGGCATTCCCCTGACACGTTAGAAAGAATAACGAACACAGCTAAAGTGCGTTGATTCTGTAAGGGATCGCTGTCAAATGGCGCTTTTCCACTACACAGTACCAGCTCGACTCGACTTGCCTTTGTTTGGTTTTCCACTGTGTAAAAGTTGTACCTGTACCTGCTTTCGGGTACTTTTTTTCGTATCACCTCCGGCGAGGTTCTGAGCGGGCTGAGGCGATACTAAAATGTGACGTGAAAACACTGCAGAGTGCTGATTGGTCAGAGAGAATCGTCACTATTCACTACGTCATCATTGCACGCGCCAGACGGAGCCGTTTTATTCAGCAGTGTTTCGTTTTGCTGCCCTCAGCCTCTCCTGAAACAACGTTTGTCTTCTTGCTGTGAAAAATAGCCACATCCCGAGGATCAAAAACAGCATGCACTCGATTTCCTCCATTGTCCTGTGTGTGTGTGGGTAGCGGGTGTGTGTCGCGTAGTTCCTGTGGCGTCGCTATGACGACCAGGTACTATTATGGAGGTACTATCTTTAATGGAAAACGGAGCGAAAAGCGAGCCGAGTCGAGCTGGTACTGGTAATGGAAAAGCGCCAAAAGTTAATTATTTAAAGTGAATTATTTAAAGTGAATGTAACCACAGAGGTGATAATGCACACATGCAAATATGTTAGCTAAACGCATGTGTGTTCATTTATTTGAATAAAAAACAAACAAAATAAAAAACTAAGAGTTCTGTTCATACTCCACTGTTTAAATCAACATAAACCATCCATTCAAGTCAAAGCTAACTGTACCGCTAATTGTTCGACATAAGCACTCAAGCTGCTATAGTTAAAAAGTGGCAGTTTTGATGGAGTTTCTGGCTGTTTCTATCTAGAATATTATTTTTCTTCAGAATAGAAAGAATGAGTGCTTGTGACTGTGAGAGAAAGAGAGAGAGAGTGACTGTTTATTTCATTCAGAAATGCTAACCTTGTTATTTTTTCCAAGCGGCAACCTTCCTCTCTCTCTCTTGAAACCAACACGGAAGTGACTTTAACTGCAATTCATCGACTGGCCGCTAGAGGCAGGCTGCAAAAGCGAGTCAATCCCATATGCCCCCCATGTTAATTTGACCATCTTTCCAGCAGAAAAAAATTTGTTTACAGCCTGGTGCAAAAAGTGTTTTTGGTTTATAGTTGCAATCGAAATTATTCAACCCCCATTGCAAATCATATTTATTGGCAAAATTTACAGACTTTCAGCTGTTTGCAATGAACAAATCAAACAAAAGTAATTGAAATAGCTCAACAAAACAAATGTTTCAGCTGAAAATGCAACTTTTAATGACTTCGTCAAAATTATTCAACCCCTTCATGGCAAGCATCTTCAGTACTTAGTAGAACACCCTTTTGCTGTTATGACCTGCTGCAAACGAGATGTATAACGGCATTTTATTTTTATTCATTTACAGAACACAACAAGTTCATGTTTACAGATTTAAAGAAGATACCATTCTGTAAAAGAAAAGGACCTCCCAGAAGCCATACCGGCTTATAAATAGGGCGCTTCAAGACACATAATCAGCACTAATAACAACAGAGAATAATCCACCCACCCAATACCCATCCACACCCAACAACAACACCATTAACCACAAAATATCCACCCCCCCCCAGCCAGCATACATCACGCATCTCATCCATCCCTCAAACAAAATCCAATAGTAGGGGTATTCGAGAAAGTCAGATAAATCAATAAAATATAAAACCTTCAGCCTTGTGGGGTCTATCATGCATAATGTTGTAACAATTTGCGTTTAAGATACTTTATAAACATATCAAGAGAAGGTAGTTCCTTTAAAGAATTGTCAATCTCATTCCAGATCCCAGGACCCTTACATGCTATACTAAAGCTAGTACACTTCAGCTTACGCTTTTTCCTTCGTAATAAAATTCTCCTTCTAGTGTTATGGTCATGAAGAGAAAAAAAGCAGAAAAAAACGGTATAATTCCAAATTGGTGGAATTTGAGGTATTATTGGGATTATTGTCCTGTTGGAAGGTCCAATGACACCCAAGCTTCAGCTTCCTCACTGACGGCATTACGTTTTCTCCTAGGATCCTAGGAATCCCATAACTTCTGTGGCTAATTTTGAGGAAATTGGAGCTGACTTTTCATGTGATTTTGGGTCAGTAGTCTTGGAGTTCTGGCATGCATGAGAAAAGAACGGCAGCGCCTGATCACACAGCGCTCACTCACATTCTCCGTCTTCATTAGTTTACGATCTCTGTCAGTCATATCTAATACTTTGTTAGACAGAAGTGAAAGCTTTAGGATAAAGTTCTGCCAGGAAGACTGAATTATTACGTCACTTATTACCTTCACATCTATCCAATCACGTCCTTATACTCGCTGTATAAAAGATTGGTACTTACACACGTTTGAGTTCGCAGATGCTGTCGCAACAACTACCTCCACCATCCCCACCACCACCAGGATGGTCCTGTCCATACCTCCCAGGGGGGTCTGCTGCGCCCCTGCCTTCGTCTTCAGGCAGGAAATGCAGATCCGCTACCCTCGGATTATGAACTACGGACGGGGCCTACGCCAAAGAACTTTATAAATTTATTTTATTATATTTATTATTATTATAATTGCTTGCTGGGCTGTCAAAAAAATTAATGCTTCGTTACATCATTATATCTCGAAAAAAGTAAAGAGTTTGCTTTTATATTATTTGTAACAGAAAAGGCAAAATATCAATCAGGCTAAAATACTTTCTCATTTACCGTCAACATTCACCAAATGCGCATCTACGTCATTTAAACAAATCTCTGAAATCTAATAAACAATTAATTTCACAAACCTTGCAGATTTAATCGAATCCAGCTGTGATATCTTGTGTAGTTTGCATTTGTAGCCTGCATAAACGTGTTCCTGCGAGTGACGGTAAGTGTGCGAAGTGAGTGAATGCGAACAGAAGATCAGCTTCACAGGAGACGCGATCGAAAAACTTTAAATCCTTCATTTTAAAATATGCTGTGCTATATCCAGTTGCCCACTGTTTCATATTCATATCGTTTTCACTGTGTGCTGTATGTAAAATTAGCGTTACCTTGTCTTTCATTTGAAAAAATATGATTACCGGTGCGCACAAAATTACCATATTACTGAGTGCCCTGTTAGTGTGTTTACTTCCTTTTTATTCACATATTAATATATTTTAAGACAATTACTTTATTTGTGAAAAATACTGTAATAGGATTGCAGATTCAAGAAGTTGCCACCTAAAGTATAAGCATGTTTATTTATAAACATCTATGTATGCATGTATGTATATATAAATATCGGCTTTATATCGGCCACCCTGCTCTCTAAGATATCGGCATCCGCCATCAAAAATCAATATCGGTCGACCACTAGATATGATATATATATATATATATACAGTTATACATAAACTGTAAACCCTTCTACTCGCCTCGGGAATTTTCCTCTTTCATTCTCGTGGATGTTTACATCCCTCCAGACGCGTGCGTGAGCGCGGCGCTACAACAGCTGGCTGAACAAATAGCGGAAACGGAACAAAGGAACCCAGACTCTCTTTTAATCATTCTTGGGGATTTTAACAAAGCAAATCTTTCCTGTGAACTACCAAAATACAGACAGCACGTTACATGTCCCACCAGAGACAGTAATATACTGGACCACTGTTACACCACAATAAAAGATGCGTATCACTCCGTTTCACAAGCAGCTTTGGGGCTCTCTGATCACTGTTTGGTTCATCGTATACCGACCTACAGGCAGAAACTGAAATCGGCTAAACCTGTAATAAGGACTGTAAAAAGATGGACTAATGAAGCAGAGCAGAATCTACAGGCCTGCTTTGATTGCACTGATTGGACTGTTTTTGAAGCTGCTACCAACGATCTGGATGAGCTCACAGATACTGTAACATCATATATAAGTTTCTGTGAGGATACATGCATTCCTACCAGGACATTCTTATCATTTACTAATGATAAACCATGGTTTACTGGGAAACTCAAACACCTTCGTCATGCCAAAGAGGATGCTTACAGAAGTGGGGATAAAATCTTGTATAACCAGGCCAGAAACAGATTGACAAAGGAGATCAGAGTTGCTAAAAGGAACTACTCTGAAAAAACAGTTTTCATCCAACGACCCATCATCAGTCTGGAATGGCCTGAGGAACATCACCAACTACAAGTCACCATCCCCCCGATCTGTGGACAATCAACACCTGGCTGACAATTTAAATTCATTTTACTGCAGGTTTGAAAAGCCCTCATTCACACCACACACCCGGTCTGATCTGCACTTCACACATTAACCATCACCTCCTGCACTCCCATTACTCCCCCTCCTGCCATCCTACCTGAGCTTAAGGTCTGTGTGGAGGACGTGAGAACAGTCTTCAAAAAACAGAAGACTAGGAAAGCCTCAGGCCCAGATGGCATCTCATCTGCTTGTTTAAAAGCCTGCCCTGACCAACTGGCCCCGGTCTTCGCGCAGATCTTCAATAGATCATTGGAGCAGTGTGAAGTTCCCTGCTGCTTCAAACGCTCCACTATCATTCCTGTCCCCAAAAAATCCAAAATCACTGGACTTAATGACTACAGACCTGTCGCTCTCACGTCTGTGGTCATGAAGTCGTTTGAAAGACTGGTGTTGGCCCACCTGAAGGACATCACTGGACCCCTGCTGGATCCCTTTCAGTTTGCTTACAGAGCAAACAGGTCTGTGGATGATGCAGTCAACATGGGACTGCATTATATCCTGCAACATCTCAACAGACCTGGGACTTATGCAAGGATCCTCTTTGTGGACTTCAGTTCGGCCTTCAATACCATCATGCCTGACCTTCTCACAGCCAAACTGACCCAGCTCTCCATACCATCCTCGATCAGTCAGTGGATCTCCAGCTTCCTGACGGACCGGCAGCAGCGAGTGAGACTGGGGAAACACACATACAGGACTCTCACCACCAGCACTGGCGCCCCTCAAGGGTGCGTTCTCTCCCCACTGCTCTTCTCCCTGTACACTAATGACTGCATTTCTAAAGACCCCTCTGTCAAGCTCCTGAAATTTGCAGATGACACCACTGTCATCGGTCTCATCCGGAACGGTGACGAGTCTGCTTACAGACTGGAGGTTGAACAGCTGGCTGTCTGGTGCAGTTATAACAACCTTGAGCTGAACACGCTCAAAACAGTGGAGATGATCGTGGACTTCAAGAGGAACAGCCCAGCACTCCCCCACTCACCATCATGAACAGCACTGTGGAAGCAGTGGAGTCATTCAGGTTCCTGGGCACTTCCATCTCTCAGGACCTGAAGTGGGACAATCACATTGACTCCACTGTGAAAAAGGCCCAGCAGAGACTGTACTTCCTTCGCCAGCTGAAGAAGTTCAACTTGCCACAGGAGCTGCTGATTCAGTTCTACTCAGCCGTCATTGAGTCTGTCTTATGCACATCCATCACTGTCTGGTTTGGTTCAGCTACAGGAGACTACAACGGACAGTCCGGACTGCGGAGAGGATCATTGGTGCCCCCTGTCAACCCTCCAGGACCTGTACTCTTCCAGAGTGAGGAAGAGAGCAGGTAAAATCATCACAGACTCCACTCACCCTGGACACCACCTGTTTGAACTGTTACCGTCAAGACGGCGACTCAGATCACTGGCCACAAGAACATCTCGGCACAGGAACAGTTTCTTCCCACAGGCCATTTCCCTCCTGAACAGTTAACACTCCTCCCAAGGCACATGCCTTAAGTGCAATACTCCCACTGTTTAGTGCAATATCCAACAACTCAGGTGATAATTATATGTAGATTTATTTATTTATAATATTCAAAACACTGTAAATATGTTCATAATCTGTAAATCTGGAAATGTCTATTCTGACTAAACCCAACGGTGATACTTTTATTCCCATATATTTATATTTTTATTCTTTATTCTTATAATTTGTAGTATTATGTTTCTTGTTGTATTTGTATTTGTATATGTCCACTGGAAGCCTCAGCACCAAAACAAATTCCTTGTGTGTGCAAGCACACTTGGCAATAAAGCTCTTTCTGATTCTGATTCTGATTTGGACCCGTGTGCGCACTGGGGTACCGAACCCGAGACTGCCTGGAGGAGGTGGTCTGAGTTCGGTTGCTCCCGAACCGTGCTGCGGTTCGTGTGTATGAGAAAGCAACACGGACCCAGGTGCGCACTTGTTCAGGAAGAAAAGTATCCTGCGCATGCGTTTTAGCCGATTATGATGTATTTAGTTAAATAAAACGCACGTAAGGGATGATAGTGTTGATGATTTACCTTGGATACGAGCAAGAGTGATCCTGCAGTGTATTTGCGCGTATAGTACATGCAATCAGGGCAACAAATTAATGGAAATCCACTGTATCCTTTTGCAAGCAGCAGAAAGACACCTTATGCGACACACACACACACTGTAAACCTGTGTTGTTTACTCGGCTATATATTGACCCGCGTAGTGTTTTCTGTCATGCGCCGTGCACGTTTGCGATGACGTAAGATGCACACAAAAGTGTGAAACCAGACCGACGCTGCGGGGGGTGCTGGGAGCAATCGCGCTCGGCCTCAGACCTCAGCAAACGAGCCCAGTGTAAAAGCCCCCTAAGCATTTAAATGTGTGTTGAAAGTTGTTATTCTATGTGTTAGTGTGTTTGCTATATGAAACTAGCAGTAAGTTAGATCAACATTAGAAAAAAATACTGATCATATTCTAACATTTCATCATGTTGAGCTATATAACATTGATTTGTTTTATGTACATTTGCTCACCTGTCTGATAAAGTATGTGCAAGAGCGGTGTCGCTGTCAAGTCGTGACTCGTGAAGCTCCATCAAGTCCAAGTTAGTCGCAGACGTGGAGCTCTCAGCATCTCAAAAACGCCACGCCGATATTGATCCTCATTTTAGTTCTACTTTTTTGTCCCAAAGTCTGCTTGCCAGGGTCTATAATGTTTGAACAAAACAAGAACAGCGTGCCGCTAAACATTATGCACTACGCAGTTGTCCACGTCTGTTGCCATGGTTACATAATGGCTATGGCAGTACCAGCGGAACCCGAGAATAGCGCGGATATTGCGTCATTGACAGGCAACATTTTTTTTCCAGGACGGCCAATTATTTAAAATTGTAATTTCTCTGAAATAAAACATCTTTGGAGACTTTTGGGATATTATAAGTACACAACTGCAGGAAATATAATTAGCCTGTGAAAATTAGCCTGTGATGCTGAGTGGATGCCAGCACTCCGCATCATGCATTTCTAAATGGTGGGTTTAACCTCCATCTTTTACTCATTTGACTCCGCATGACGCATCCAATGTAGACAGCATTGCTTTCGTTTGAAGGCGCTTAACACACTCAAGCACCCCCGTAGAAACGAGCATGACAGCTCGCGCCAGGTCTAGACACGGTGAAAGTTACCTGATTGTGACGGATGGCCAGATTTACATGACACATTATAAATTAGCATTATAGTCTGTGATATAGTGCCAAAAAGAAGAGAAGAGGATAAAAGGGGATAAAGACAGATGTAAAGTGATGTAATGAATGAACAGTTTATCTGCATAGTACAGTAGTAAGATGCTATATTTAATGGCAGTTATTTTGACCTTAAACTTTATGCTAACAGTTGTTCTGAGTTCTCCAGAGGCCCCAGACAGTGTGATTTGTAACAATCATTTACTATCACTTTTATTAATTAATGTTTTACTCTACAGTTGTGATGGGGATATACGATATATATTTTTATATTATATTATTTTTAAATATATATTATATATATATTTAAATTTATTTGCCAAAAATATTAATGAAATTTATATAGGCTACAGGTTTATAAAAAGTAGCAACGTTTTATGTAAAATTCACATTAAAGAAGACATTTCACAGTTTCATTCATGGTGAAAACTTGAAACGTGCCATAGTTTAGTGGAAGATTGCTGCCATCAACTGCAAAACAAACACTTTTGCTAGCGCTCAATGAATAGTTTGAGCATGAATGACATTTGGACGATGACATCACTGTTTTATCCAGAGCGGCTTTATATAAATTAACTAAATTAATAATTTTTTTACAACAAAAATAAGCCATCACTGAACATACTTAAGATGGATAATGACACTATTTTCTTCTAGATCTGTATATATATATATATATATATATACAGATCTACATATATATATATATATATACACGGGGTAAAATGAGCTGTGATGCATGGGACACCAGGTAAAATCTTGCCTAGGGCAGCAAATTGGTCAGGGCCGGCCCTGCATTTGATGTTATTGTATTGATTATCTTTGAATTGATTATGAAACATGATACATTTACCTGACATAATAAATTGCAAACATTTGATTTTATTCTAACTGGCTTTGACATTATTTTCAGTAAAAAGTTCCAGTTCAAGCTCTTTCTTCAGAAGCTTGTCCATCTTGACGGCAACTGTGGAGTCAATTCCATTCTTGGTATGGTTGGAGACTTTAAAGACGCAACCCTTGCCTTTGCCATAATCAGAGTGGATTGAGCTTCACTGCTTGCAGTGCGTAGCAGTAGGTAGCTTTTTGTTCAGCATCAGCAAAATGATGAAACTGTGCAAAGACTGGCGCACCAAACTGCTTTGTCTTAACACATCTGTCAACTCCAAAGGTCTCAAGCTGTTGCAATCCAGACATCCACTTTTTCCAGCTCTTAATGACATTATCAGGCAGGTCTTCATCTCAGCTATACTTCTGCCGGCATAAGTCTTGCAAGATTCTTTTGGCAGGCAGTACCACTGCAGCGAGAAAACCCAATGGATCAAAAATGGAACAGACGAGGGAAAGTAGGCCTCTCCTAGTGTGTGGTCGAACTTTGAGGTTGATTTTGAACTTGAACCGATCCGTTTCGGCACACCACTGGATTCCCAATGCTCTCTCCATTGGCAAGTTATCCTCATCTAAGTCCAAATCCTGAAAACCCTGGGCCTTTTCCTCTTCAGGAATGGAGTTGAGCAACCTTCTACTGTTACTCGACTAATTCGTTAGTCGAAATCCACCTTTTGCCAACATATTCCTCAAGTCAGCACAAAGAGTGATCGCTGTGTCTTCATCTGTAGCTGACTTAAGACAATCGTCTACATAGAAATTTTTCTTCACTGTTTTGGCAGCTTCTTGACCAAATTTATCCTCAAAATCTGTAGCACATTTTTGAAGTGCAAAGGTTGCAACACTTGGCGAAGACGTCGCGCCGAAGATATGGACCAACATCTTGTGTTCGACAAGTGCCTGCTCGTAGTCCCATCAGGCCACCAAAGAAACCTGAAGAGATCCGTGTCTTCATTGCTGACTCTGACCTGGTGGAACATAGCCTCCATGTCAGCCATGACCGCCATGGTCTCCTGACGGAACCTTAAGAGGACCCCCACCAGCGAGCTTGTTAGGTCCGATCCCAGCAGGAGCTGTTGGGTTCAGCGATGTTCCTTAAAAACTCGCTCCACAATCAAAAACAAAACGCAGTTTCTGCTTAACTGGATGTCTAACTCCGTGATGAGGCAGATACCATGTTCGTCCCTCATTTGGCTGACGTTCAGCGCTATCCAACTTCACTGCGTGGCCTTTCTTGAGAATGTCATCCATAAATGCAACGTATTCTGCATAAAACTTGGCATCTCTGGGGAATCTTTTCCGTAGGTTCGGCGCACGCTGCTCTGCGACTGCTCTGTTGTTTGGCATGACTTGTTCTTCACCGGCAGGCAAACACTGTAATGACCATCCACAAGTTTTGATGACCAAGACACCATGTCAATAAACTGGTGATCATCTTTGGACATTTCAATGTCTTCATTTTGTCCAGCATCAGGAAAGTCCTGCTTGAACTGCAGTTGCCAGAGCTCTTCTAGCTTGGCTACTGAGATACGATTGTTGATGACTCCTGTCAATGTGTTTGTCTCCCTCATATCGCTTCCGCCTCTGAGTGGCCCATTAACAGTCCATCCTAATATTGTTCTCACAGCGTATGGGCCGTCATCCACGCTGTTAACCACCTGCAGTGGCTCCGTCGCCTTGTGAACATTTGCTCCTATGAGTTATCCAAGCAGAGGTTGGATTGTGGGGAGTTTCACCTCCTTTAAATGAGGCCAACTGTCAACATACTCTTGACGGAGAATATTGTCTTTTGTTACAGGAATGTTTTTCTGTGAAAACACCTCTGAAAGTTCAATAAAGTGGTTGCCATCCAAGCTACTGATTTCCAGTCCATTCAAAATGCAAGTGTTAACAATAGATTCATTCCCCATTGTTTGCAACAAGATGCTTGTATTGTGTCCTTTCATACTCAGTCGGTTTATTAATGACTCCGTATCAAAAGTAGCTGAGCTACCCGGATCCAAAAATGCGTACGTTGTCACTGCCTTGGTTCCCTTTTGCGCCTTGACACACACTGAAATGATTGAAGGAGCGCAGTTTTCCTTACCGGCCCCGGTGACGGCAAAAGTTTCCTTCATGTGTACAAGAGCGTTTGAAACAGATTGCTGTCCACAATGCTCGCTTGTTTCTTCTCGCAAGTCTTTAGTGTTCATGTGCAGCAGTGTGGGATGCAGTCGAGAGCATTCTTGACATTGAGCTTTCTCTTTACAGCTACTGCTCATGTGACCATGTTTTAAGCATGCAAAACACAGACCTTTGCTTTGCAGGAAGTCAGTCTTTTCATTGTGCGGCTTGCACTTGAGTTTTCTGCAGACTGTGAGACTGTGTTGCTTTCCCTTGCAATAAACACAGGGCTTGCTGTTTGCGTCCATTGAGACATTATGTGTTTTTGCCGTTGGTTGTTTGTCATTTTCAGTCTTGAATTTGTTTTCAGTTTGGGAGGAGACAAGCGCCATCTTCTGGCCTGATTGTCTGCCAATGCAATGCCTCCTTTATGTATGCTTCTGCTATCTTGTAGTCATCACCAAAAAACTCCTTCAGCATTTCTTTCGCTTTAGCATAACCTGCTGAGGGTTCCATGTGAATGCAGCTTTTTACCAACTCATGTGGTTGTCCACTTGTGTACTGCAACAAAAACTGTAGGCGATCACGACTGTCACCAGTGCGGCCTTTAACTCCATGTTCAATAGATCTGATAATGGATTTATACTCAAGCGGGTCACCCTTGAATGTTGGAATGGTGAGCTCAGGGAGTAATGTGGCTTTGTGATTCTTCACAAGGTACTCAGTGACGTCAACTTGCTGAGAGATAGCCTTGCATAGACTATCAAGCACTGGTCCATCATTGAGGTCCATGTTCGATGCAGGCGGGGCCCTTTGCGGCCTTGCTAGCTGAACCTTGTTTTCAAGCTTGGGCGTAGGCGAGGTGTGCTGTGTTGGTGGTTGGTAGGTGATGTTCACCTTTGTTTCAGCGATCTGTTCATTAGCTTCTAGTATATTGCTCTCGGCTGCTTGTGTGCATTCATATTTTTGCAAAACTTCCATTTTTGTATCTGACTCTGCAAGAGCAGTCTGCATTGCATGCATCTCCTTTCTAGCCTTTATCGCAGTTTCTATTATTTTTTGCTCAGCATCAAACTCCGCCTCTCGCCGCATTTCTTCTGCTTGCAGCTGAGCTTCCCTGCATCTTTTTTCTGCATGCCAATCTGCTTCTTCCTTTTTTATGGCTAGCTTCTCTCTTTAAGCTTAATTTCTGCCTTTATTCTGACTGAAGATGATGATGACACGCTTCCACATTGTGATCCGGTTCTACTTGACCGTTTCGTGGTGGTTTTTGATAATGTAGACCTACTATCTGTGGGCATTACGTGTTTATCACACTCTTCAGCCTGCTCAGAGCATTTCATGACCGCTTTCATCCATTCCTCACATTTCCAGAAGAAATCATTTATTGACTTATTTTTAAGATCAATCCAATTTCGTTGATCATCCAAGAATTCTTCATCAGACATAAATCTTCTCAAACCAGAATTTAAGTCGGTTAAATTCTTGCTGCAAACCACTGAAGTCCACACACAATTTATTTTTAACAATGTCAGCGTTTGCATCATCTTCCATTAATTGCTCAATATGCTTTACCATACTCGTTAGCTGGGATAGCTTATACCTGCGTGCACGAAGTTGTCGGGACTTGTGTTCTTCCACAGCTTTCTCAGTCAATTTTACAGTCCGTTTTTCACTGTCTTGTTCATCCAGAACAAGCAAATGTTTCCACACTTTATTAGTGCAAATGTCAAAACCGTAGGGTGAGCTTAACACATACACACTGCGTTCCACTTCGTCGTTCAGCCGAACGGCGTCCTTTTAATTATTTATTTCTCTCTCTCACGGCAGCGCGCGCGCCTACCGCACTCCTCATGGTTTCGATTAACGATTCGCAGCAGAGCAAGGAAAGCTACGACTTACAGTTTCACCGTGAATGTTTCCTCCTTATGTCTTTTGTCTCGAATCCGACAGTTCCAAAGTCCAATAATCCATGCAGAGCGAGCTTTTTGACTAAAATGTAGGTCTCCACTGAATGAAGCCTTAGCTTGACGCTTTATCCACTCCTTTCGTCCACACCCACTTCAATAAATCCACAGGATAAACTCGTGAAAAATATATCCGTTTACTTGGTTATCAACAAAAGCATCAGCACAGTAATATTACAAAAATAAAAAATGATTATTAACGTCAAAAAAGTGGAGAGAAAGAGAAATAAATGTAAAGGTCAAAAAACTGTATGGCTCCACTCCCTGCGTGCCTGACTGTTCACACAGAAAACTTCACTGACTCTCCTCACTAACTCTCACGAGAGTATTCCCCTTAAAGATGCATGCAGTTAAAGATAAAAATGTGATTACAATTCTCTATTCCCAAAATATCACTAATGTAATATGAATACACTCTAAATTATCAACACGCATTTTAGATAATTACACAATTAACTCCTTGCATTACTGTAAATATTAACTGCATCAAACTGTAAATACTGTAAATATTCCCTTCAATTTCTCCACATAAAATTAATCATGCAAATGACTGTTTAAAGGTGCAGTGTGTAGATTTTAGCAGCATCTAGCGGTTCGGTTATGAGTTGCACTAATGGCTCAGCCCACTGCTCACCCCTCCCTTTCGAAGAAGCTATGGTTGCTGAAACGGGACAAACAAATTGTCGTCTGAGACAGCAGAGAATAGCCAGAGTAAGCCAAGAGTGTGTAACATTGTCACTGTTTCTGTACCACAGTCCATTATGGCTCGTTTCCACTGAGTGGTACGGTACGGTTCAGTACGGTACGGTTCGGGTCGCTAAACCATGATCGGGGCTCGCGTTTCCACTGCCAACAGTACCCTACTTGATAGGCGTGGTGTATGCCGGAAAGTAGTGATAACGTCACTTGATAGGCGTGGTGGCGACGGAAAGTCGCTTGACGTCACTCACGCGCGAAGAAGAAAGCTGAAACCGCAAACAACAATGGAGGACATACAGCAGATATTGTTCTTGCTTCTCGGCATCTAGCTGTTTGTCACAAGGAGGAGACAAGCTTTGTTTGAACAAAGGCTGCAGGGAAAAACATAGCCGAAAAATACAGGGGAATTCGGGAAATGTTAAGGAGCTGGGACGAGACAGACAACCGCGCAAGTCAAGACAAGGCAAGACAGAAACGACGGCGCAGGAGGGTAAGCTTGAGCCAAGCTAAATGTTTTTATGTCGTATATTACAATGTATTTCGTTTCATGTACTGTAATCCGTTAACTAAGCAATATTCTTATAAATCAAGTAACCCTCCAGAACGAATAAATAAGTACAATAAGCCCTGCCTGCGAAACCAGGCATATTGGCCTTTAAACTGTGATAACAGTAAACTACATTATATTAACTACATTATATTAATAAGCACTGTGAAGGTTACATCTTAAAATCATAAATCTCTCTCATGAATCTGTATGAAATCTATATTATTACAAGTGCAATACTAGTTGTGGTTAATGACTGATTATATGTAAATTTTGCGAAAATAGTTATATCTGCAAGCTATTTTTTCTTTGTGCTTCAATGACACCACAGTGCTATTCTCTGGTGCAGTATATTGGATATTGTATAAAATGTATATATTTTATTTTGTCCAAGGTAACACTTTCAATGTTTGAAGTTCCCAAATACTTTATGTATTGTTTCATCTGGCCTATGATAGTTGCACTAATAATTAAAGGACCTGAACACACCCACCATCACTGCTACATTGTATTAACATTTTGTTTGCTTTATGTGTTTTTCTAGATAATCAATCTGGTGCAATATCGGTGCTGCAGACCAACCATTTGGACTTTCAGCCGCTCAAATGACTGGTGGGATGTGATCGTTCCAGGATTCACACACACACAGTGGGTGCACAACTTCAGGATGTCTGAAGAAACATTTCTGTCCCTCTGTGCCATGGTGCATCCAGCAATGGATAAGCAGCACACGAACTTCAGAGTGTGTTCCCCTTAAGAAAAGAGTTGCCATAGCACTATGAAAGCTGGCAACCAACAGCGACTACAGAAGTATTGGCCATCTTTTTGGAGTCAGCAAAACAACAGTGTGTCGGTGCGTCCAGGAGTTCTGCATGGCCGCTTGCACATTGTTAGTTCCAGAACAGATATGTTTTCCTGACCGGCAGAAGCTTAAAGAGATGGCAGCCTACTTTGAGAACCGATTTGGGCTTCCGCAGTGTGTGGGTGCCATTGATGGGTCACACATACCCATAATAGCCCCAAAGGAGTACCACTGCGATTACTTCAACAGAAAAGGCTGGCATTCCATCATCCTGCAAGGAGTAGTTGACGGAAAAGGACTATTTTGGAATGTATATGCAGGAATGGCTGGAAGTTTGCATGATGCTCGGGTTCTGAGACTGTCCACATTGTGGGAGTTAGTCGAGCGTGGAAGCCTTTACCCAGCTTGCACCAGGAACATCAGTGGGGTGAATGCTGGCTATTATGTGCTAGGAGTCTCTGCTTATCCTTTGCAGAATTGGCTCCTAAAACCATTCCCTAACAATGGCCGGCTGACAGCAGAACAACTGACCTACAACAAGAAAGTGTGCAGGGCTCGGGTGGTTGTAGAAAATGCTTTTGGGAGACTCAAAGGGAGGTGGCGGTGCCTTTTGAAGAGGAATGACAGCGACATTGAACTGGTAAAATCCATGGTGTTGACTTGTTGTGCTCTGCACAATCTTTGTGAAAGACATGGAGAGGATTACCAGCACAAATGGGATACAGCTGTTGCTGCAGAGCCTGTGGTGCCACTGGCACAGGGTGTAGAGGAGGAGGGCAGGGATGTACGCGAGGGTCTGATGTGGTTTTTGAACAGTTAAATCTGTTGTACAGTTATCAAAGGCGCACCTGTGTAAATGCTAGGTTTGTTTGTTTACATGTTTTGATTGATTTTATGGACCCAAATAAATCGATTTTACATTTACCCTGCCTCTTCATATTTTGTAAAAGAGAGAACTTATTACTCTCTGCAATACCCATGTAGAAGAATTAATTCATATTTTGTTTGCAATGGGTTAATTTTAAAATCATATTTGAGTACAGAGTGAAATATTTGAAGATTAGCTATGTAAAGTAACACATTACCAACTATTTTGTATTTAAGGCAAGCATAAACTCTCAAATCAACATTATCATTAACAAAAGGTGTCGTTGACGCCAGATGACAGGAACGTTAATAAAATGACAAATTTATAGCAGTGTTTTGCTCCTGAAAGACCCCCAAGACACATAAGGTTATGAAAAAGTACTTTAATTTGAAAAATCAAACGAATGCTTCAGTACAATGTGCTGTGCAACAATAATAGAAGAAAACGTGTAAACAAGTGCAAACAAAAAGTAAACGAGTGCAAACAAAAATTAAACGAGTGCAAACAAAGTAAACGAAAGTAAAGTGCTGTGTGAAAAGCACTAGTGGCTGGGTCACGGCGACTACTCAACGCCTGCACCAGCTGACTGAGTGTGCCGAGGAAGGCCTGATTGAAGCTTGCAGACTGCTCCATGTGTTGCCGAGTTATTTCAGCCTCATGCCGCCTTGCCTCGCGGGCGTCCTCCAGCATCAATTCAAAGCGCCAGTCACGACGGTCCTCCATCCTCTCCAGCCACTCCTGCTGCCTCATCAGCTGCCTGCACCTCAACCAGGGCTGCAACAACATCCTGTTGCCCCCTTTTCCTCTTGCCTGGAACGCAAAAAAGACAGGAATGTTGGTTGTTTAGCGAGGCATTTTTATCCTTGTATTTTGAGCCAACCAATATAAAGGGGGACACATCTACAGTACTACAATACAATGTCCAGATTATACTGTATATGGTCTCTATAATACTGTAATAATCAGTGTGTAACTTTTCACTCTGGTGTTCATGTCTTACCGATGGTTATACGCCGAGGTTCACTCGAAGTTGATGGGGCAGATTCTGGTGGTGGTGTCGGTGTTGATGTCCTGGCAGGCGAACTTGAGCTTTCAAGAGTGGACATCTCGTCAAGTCCCTCTATTTCCTCCTCACAGCTAGGATCCTCAACTGAAAAGTTACACAAGTCACGCTAATTACACAAACTGCAACAATACTGTTTGAGATAAATACAGAACATACAACGTAGTAGGACTGAGTGGGAAGTCAATTTACAGCAGTAGACAGTAACAAAGCATTTTTACTTCGTCAATGTACATAAGTATTTTTTTCAAGTATCTATAATTTTATCAGAGTAACTTTTACTGCAATACATTCCAAAGCATAATATTGTACTTTTTACCCCAGGACATTGCTGTACTGTTTAAGGCTTAAAAAGTACAGCAATGTTGCGGGGTAAAAAGTACAATAATTTTAAACTTTAAGCCCATTGAATGTGGACATTTTTTCCCATCTCACTCTGATATTTTATAATTTTCTTACCTAAGCTCTATCATTACACCCATCTTTCTTTAATATATATTTTATCTATATAATTGATCTGTGTTGTATTATTTTTATGTTATCACTGTGAAGCTGCTTTGATACAATCTGTATTGTAAAAAGCGTTATATAAATAAAGGTGACTTGACTATTTAGTTGAATATCTTTAGTAGTATAGTAAATGGTAGTTAAATAGTTTTAAGATTAGGGTAAGTTATCTGTACAAGGTAACGTTTACTGGACACGTACGTAAAGTTACTCCGTTCACCACTGGCTAATAAACTAGCGTTTTGCTAGCTTGCAAATTATTTGTTGGTACCACACTGGCTGACTGACAAACAAACAACAGGTTTGCTCAAATGTTGTGCATTGCAAGTAAGCTTTCCCGCTATCGTTGTATACTTTTTCACAAGTAAAAGTTATAAGAACTTACCGGCAGGCTCCATCATCGACTCCAGCAAAGCGTTGGCCGTATCGATGCCTCCTTCTCTTCCCAAACTCGCCGGTCTGTGTCCGTAGATTGCGTCCATCATATCTAACCACTTCCAATTTTTTCTGTGAACACCACTCCGGCTGTTGTGGTCTTTCACCTTACGGTAGTCACTCCGCAGTTTCTTGCTTTTAATTCGCCACTGTCGGACGTCCGCTGGAAACCCTCGGCATCCATCCTTTCAGAAACATGCTGAAAAACCTTTTCGTTTCTCACCATGCCATCGAGTTCCCTTTGCACCCTTTCTTCACCGATGATACCCAGGAAGGTCTGAACCTTCTGAGTCGACCACGGTAATGTTAAGCTGCGCGGCGACATTATTTTGCAACGGTGTTTTAAAAATGGCGCTTCTTGTGTTGTCGACGTTCCCCTTGTAGCACGCGCAAGTGACGATTCTCTGTCAACCAATCACCGTTCTGCAGTGAGTCTAGCTCCACCTTTTAGTACCGTACAACTGTGCTAGGTACCCCAACGAAAGGGTACCCAAAAAGTGGTACGGTACGGTTCGGCTTTTTGGTACCATTCACAACTTTTGACAGTGGAAACGCAAATAATTGCGTACCGTACCGAACTGTACCGTACCGCTCAGTAGAAACGAGGCATTATAAACCACATGGATAAAGTTTACAAAGCCATAGTCAGGTGAGGATCAAGGGTTTTAATATATAATATAATAATAGTAATCAGCTGATTGTCTCACGAACGTAACCAGCACATTTCTCCCCACATAGCAAACCCATAATACAGCGAGGGATAAGAACCACATGAAACTATCCAACTACATATTTTTTCTAACAGGGTAGTAAAAGTTTAGCTGGCTAATATGAACTGTTATGCTGTAGGGCTGTGGCTGAGCTGGTTAAAGCGTAAAGCATTGTTTATACTCGACGCGTCTGCAAAAATGATGTGATTGTAACAGCGCACGCGCCTCCGCATCCCCTAGACACCATTTACTACACACAAATTAATAAATAATAATGAATAAAAATATTGGTTATTTTCTCTGGTTTTGAAAACTCTTCACGATCAACTTAAAATGCTTCCAAGATTGACTTGTCGACCGCGATCGACGGGTTGGTGACTCCTATAACGTTACTGTTTTACGGTCAATAGTACTAATCAGCTGATTGTCAAAGCCATAACACAGCGAGGGAGAAGAACTAAGTTACATGAACAATCCTACTACATATTTTACACCACTGACCAGGGAAAAGTCACTACTCACGGTGTCTATGGCTAGCTTCTAGCGTTCTGCGGCTTCTCTTTCAAGGTAGTGACGAAACGTGCTCTGTAGCGCTGTTTGTTCGCTGTCGGCTACGGTAGAAACATGACGTCACAATATGTAGACCTTCATGGAAGGGGGTGCCCGCGGTTATGTAGATATAAATGTCTCATTCTAAGGTAATAAAAACATACCGGTTCATTGAGTAAGGTCTTTATACACCACTGAACACATAGTTATGGATCTTATATTGCATTTCTGTCAATAGATCCTCAGAAATAGTACACATTGCACCTTTAACAGATAAATAAAATTATTTATCAATTAACTGCATTTAGGCTATTCGACCTCTGCTTATTCATTATTTTATGGTGATGTCCAAGATCTTCTGTAATTTAACACATTAAACACATTTTATTGGTGTCAACAGCAGGGCTCCAGACTGCGAACAAATAATTGCATTTTACGACCATTTTTCCTGCATTTTGGTGCGACAAAAATTTGATATAGGTCATGCTGGTGCAACCACAACGTTGCCCATCATTACATGGAAAACTAAATAAAAAAGCAGAACGAAACTGCGCCACGCATTTGAGCTTCACAGACAGTTTATTAGTTCAGACCAATAATAGACAGCACAGCGTCACAAGCTACTCGATCACGCGACACCGTTACTACACAGCGCTGAGAGATCCAGTAAAGAAATCCATTGAATTCGCCACAGAATTAATAACATCGCTGTGAGATCCAGTGAGAAACATTCAGATTTGGCACAGAGTTCTCTGTTATAAACCATAGATATCAGATCAAACAGCGCTGATGTGGAAACCAGGATGAATGAACAAGTTATAGAAGGCTTTAAGTCCACAAATCAGCAACATTCACCATGGATTTAATATAGTACCATTAACTGTAACTATGGTATTGTGACAGACAATAGTCAGACGCTTACGAGTACTACACATCTTTTACACTTCAAAACTATAATATCATATTTAAATATTATTTTTAATGAGATGACTGAAACATTAAATTACCATTGTAACCAGTAGGTGGTGGCTGAGGACCGCTTTATTAGCTATTTTCACTCGTTTTGCTTTTAAATTGATATCGAACCAATATGAATGATAATAATTAAAGTTAATTTTATCTACACCTCAAATTAAGCTCAGTGCTTTATTGTCAGCTCAACATTACCACTTTCTGTAGAATTTAGTGGTTCCAGTACTGCTGTCCTCAAATGTTAGTCTGGAGCCCTGTGAACTTAAAATAAAACTGCACATTGTAATATATGGACTATGGGTTATGTATATTTATTACCAAAGCATTTGTAAGTAATACAGTCAAAACAGGGGAAAATGTAAATTTTCAGCATGTGCTCCTAAAAAATGAAAAAAATATCAGTTATGAGTAGGGTGACCACCCGTCCCGCTTTGCGTTGTACCGCACAGCATTTTCACCCCTTGTCCCGCACGTGGCATATTGAGAAAATGTCCCGCATTTTCATCAGTCTGTTGGTTTTTAATGATCATATTAAGAAAACGTGCATGCGTTCTTTTGCCTTTTTAAGAAAGCATTTTATTTATTATTTTAACAGCGCTTCGTCAGAAGTACAAATACAACAGCCGTTTTTAAAATCCTATCCAATGGTTGAAAAGAATGGAGTAAACACGGTCACTAGTAGGTTGTGACGGCTGTCAATAAAAATGTGGAGCGGTGATTCGTTTCATGTGTTTCTATCAGAAAACAAATGGATAATTCGGTAAATAAAATTTAAAATTTAACAGAATTTATCAACTTGTTGCCTGCTGTGGTTGTATTAATTCACATCCTTTCTAAAAAAAAAATATGAACGTTTTTAGTTTAGTATATTCTTATATAAGACTGTCAATTATCTAAATTCATATTGGTTTATATTTTATTTGTTCATTATTTATTTTGTTGGATTTTAGTTGGACTTGTTCAGAACTGTTTCAAAAATAGTTATCTGCATGATGCCTGCCTTTGGGCTCAGTGATGTTGAATTTAAATGTCATGTAAAATAAAGACATGTTATGTTACATTGTGATGTAATGGTGTTTTTTGGAAGGGAATAAAGAACAAAGAATTTAGAACAGAGAACAGTTTCAGGTTATGATTTAGTGTGTCCCACATTTTCCCACACAAACTTATAATCGTCCCACATTTGGTTTGTTTGATGGTGGTCACCCTAGTTATGTGTTACAACAGCGTTCCTAGTAAAAAAAAGTTAGTCTGGAGCCCTAAACGGAGTCCGTGAAAACACTCTACCAACATATTATTACACTAATAATAATAATAAACCAGGACAAACAACGAATATCATTACATTGGCCCTTAAACACACAAACTCGAGGAGCTGTTTAATGTTCAACTCTGTAATCTGGCAACATCTCTCACCTGCAGACTGGAAATATACGACATCCGAAGAAAATTGTCCACATTTGTCCTTCATTCACGATCGTTAACAGCGTCACTTTCAGTCTCAACTGGTGAACGTTTCAGTTCGTCTCTTCTCGTCTCGCTTCTTTCTTCTACGCATCGTCAGTGGGCAGAATCAGAGCGTCATGTTTCTTAAAGGGGTCGCAAAGTCCCCGTGAACCGGAAGTTGCAACCGACTTTATTTACAGTGTTGTGGCGTATTTCCGAGAGAAACGGAATGGGTGACATTTGCTTGTTGTAATTCTTTAAAACTAAATTTTATTTTTTATCTTTTTTCACCACTGAATATAATACTACATATATTTATCTATTCAAAATGTATATTGGTCAATCTCAGGGAACTTTATTTTTTTACAAGGTTTCTAAGCAGAAGATGGACGCATGTCGTCTTAGTCCTGTTACTGAAACTCATGCGACATTTAAAAAACATGTTTAAAAGCATGTCAGTTAGTTCCTTTGTCTTCCCCACAAGAAAGTATTTATTTTAAAGGGACTATGTGTAGTTTTTGTAGGTATTTTATTATCTAAAATCAATATTTTTATTCATAAATATGTTTCGTCTCGTATATATGAGGAGCTCTTTAACAAAACGTTATAAATCCATTTCAACAGTTTTCAGGAAAATTACATTTTTTACCTAGACCCACACATTTTGTGAATATTCAATTGATCCTGTTAAAATGTTGTTGTTTTTTTTTTTGGCTCAGTCTGAACATGTTTATTAATGATTATTAAATCAAACAACAATATTGTTTATGATAAATTCAAAGTTACATTTTGTTTTCAAAATGCTATAAATCCATCATTTTTTTTCAAAACGCTATAAATCCATCCATTTTTTCCAAAAATTTACGGTTTGTCTTTAAAAAAAAAAAACAAGAAAAAACAAACAAACAAGAGAACAAGCAAACATCAGGGGCTCATACTATAAATTAATATAAATTAAATTTAGTAACACATTTAGGCTAATAGTCATTCGGTCATTAAGTTATTTATTAATACATTCAGAGTCATTTTTAGTAAAGTGTCAAACCTGTAACAAGTAGGACCAATTTGTCCTCTACCATATGCATGAAAAAATGTATTATTAAAAATATTGAATAATGATAACGATATTCAAAAGTGGGGATGGGAATTTCAAGCAAAATAATATTCGATCGCTGGGTATTATTCGATTATTACTCGAAAATCAAATATCGGAAAACATTTGGAATGGGTCAGACATGATTTTGACCACTTATTACGTTTTGTTTAGTAGAAAGCCTTTCTTTAAAGTGAATTTCGTTTTGTATAAATTGTATCTTCATTTTAATCAATGTTTCATCAACAAATTGACTGGATTAATAAATAAGAAGCAAATAGTAGCAGGCAATATAATCAGGACACGGCGGCGCCGGCACGTGAACTGGATAAGATACTTGCCTCACAGTCCTGAGAAGTATAGAAAGCTTGAAATGTCTATTTTTAAACAAAACAAATAAAAACGAAAAGAAATTGGCTACTCTCTGCTTATGTAGGCTAATTCATATGAAGTGTGCATTTCTCTCTATAGGCGCGTTCACTACTGCGAAGATGGCGAGTCAGCATCGTCAACTTTATCTTTGCAGCCGACACTGACAGAAAACACTAGTTTATTAATAAACAATTCAAATGTTTCATGCATTATCATTACTTTTGCCGGTTCTTTGTGGCAAGCTTTATGCGTGCGTTGAGATGCGGAATAGGCAGTAGGCATCTTCTCCCTTCCTCTGTCATCCTTTTGATTGATTGAAATCTTTTTTTTGAATTGTTAGAAAGAAAAACATAGCCTAAATGAAATATACATAAAAAAAATGTTATACAACAAAATAAACAAACCAATATTTCAACATACTCAACCCATCCTCATCACCAAAAATGTGTTTTAAGTGGACATATTAATACAGTAGAAAGAACATCAAAAAAGAATGTAGGATGTTGGAAAATAGCAATGGTTCTCTTAACCAAACGCTTTTTAATCTTCACTTTTGCTTCAATGCAAATGAACAAGCGTGCCGTTATTTGTTGCGTAGTGACGTGTGTGTTCAAGTAAGCCAAATATGAGCAGATTCTGCGCAATACGCTGTATTTAATAAATCATGAGTTGAGTATTTGCGCTAAATCTGTGCAGATTTGGCTTACACGAACTTCCCCAGCAAAGTGAGTAAACATAATAAACTGCCAAATTGGCAAGTGATTCGACAGCATTACCTGCCACATGTTATTTTTACCCGCATTTGGCGTTAATTTCAAACCCTTGACTTATGATATCTCTTCATGTGACTGAGAAAACTACATAAATGTCTTAAACTCTTCCCACACTGAGTACAGTGGTACAGCTTCACTCCAGTTAGTATGAATTCGCTCATGTACTTTCAGAGATCCAGAATGAGTGAAACTCTTGTCACAATATGAGCACTTGTAAGGTTTTTCTCCAGTATGAATTCTTTGGTGGTGTTTCAGACTGCCAGCTCTAGTAAAGCTCTTCCCACAGTCACAACACACATGATCTCTCACGTCATTATGTGTTTTCTGGTGCTCTTTAAAAATGTTCAGTCGTGAAAAACTCTTTCCACAGAGAGAACACACATAAGGCTTCTCATTTGAATGAACTTTCAGGTGTTGTTTTAGATCTGATGATAAAATAAAATCTTTACCACACTGATCACAGTTAAATGGTTTTTCTCCAGAGTGACGGAGCAGATGATGAATAAGAGTTGATGCTTGAGAAAAACTCTTTCCACACTGAGTGCATGGATACGGTTTCTCTCCAGTGTGAATTCTCATGTGTGTCTTAAGGTTTACTTTTTGACTGAAAGTCTTTCCACACTGAGTGCAGGTGTGCAGCTTTTTGGCTTTTGTTTCTTGAATTTTAAAGTTGTGATGTTCCTCCTTAAATTTCTCCAGTTCTTGTCTTTCCTCTTTCACTTCCATTCGATCTAAAATAAACATAAAAATAGAATCAGTTCAAGTGAACCCTGATTTAACCCCTTAAACCTGAAGTGTAACGCCAGCGGTGAGAATGACCAAATATAATGTAATGTATATTTTCTAAAAATTTATAAAGTGTTCTAACAAACATACCTACCTTTTGACTCTTTTGGAGTTATGAGTCTTTAGTTTTGTGTATGTCACTCAGAAAAAACAACTCTAAAATGCCCTCAGGGCTTACGGGTTAATAGCAGAAAGCAACAGAGATCAAGTAAACATTTGATGTGCAGAAGTTTAGTTAAGTCATTCTCTTGCTAATATGATCAAAATGAGTTTGACAACTGTTATAGCCAAAATGATGATTAAAAGTACATAAAAGATGACGATTAAAATTATATAAGCATTTCTATAGAATTTTTCATTAATATACTGATTATTATTTCACAGCTATCAAAGCAATGAAGAATCAAGAATGGACACCAACCTATTTGTTCCTCAGTATCTTCATGTTTTATTCTGGATGGTTCTGGATCACTCATGTCTAAAATCTCCTCTTTAATAAACTCCATCTTTAACAGTCACACAGATTTCAGCTGCTACTCCTGGAGTTTGTCCTTCTCTTGTAGGATGATGGGAATATTCCCAGTATTTATTGGTGAATTGTTGTGGGAGGGGCTTCACTGCAGGTGTGAACTGTGATCACTGTGTGATACTGACGCCCACAGGACCAGGGGCCTGTTCTTCGTACGTCGCTAACTCAGTTAGCTGGATTTGATTGTTGGCGATTTGGCGTGATCTTGGATCGTTTGGTTCTTCGAAGCTCATCCTAGACTTGCTGTCATAGCAACAGGTGCGCCAGCTTGAACCTGCTCGCGAGCAGGCTTATTTCATGTAAACAGGATTAGATTGCGGCTTTATAAGCGGAGGTGATACGGGAAGTCTGTCGTAGCCATGTCTTGTCCATTTTTACGACAGCAACCTGTTGCGGAAGGTGCGAGGATAATTCGCAGAGCTTTTCGAATTAATCGCGTATTGCAGGATATACTGGATCCTTTAGCGCAGCGCGACAGTGTAATTTTTGAGAGATATCGTTTTTCTCGTGAGGGTGTTATTTACATCATTAATTTGCTGGAACCACACATTAAATGTTCAACACGGAGGAGTCGGGCTTTGACAACTGCACAGACTGTGTGCATTGCACTGAGATTCTTTGCGAGTGGCACGTTCCTTTACACTATTGGAGATGCAGAGAACTTAGTGAAAAGTGCTGTCTGTCGTGCCATTCGCAAAGTTTACTTGGCACTCAAGCAGTTTTTAGGGGGTTTTGTGGTATTTCCAAGCCACTTAAGACCCCAGGTTGTAAAGCAGAATTTTTTTGCTATTGCAGGTACATTTATAATTGTTAATGACATGCAATCATGACCATGCCAAAAAGTATGACTAACAGTATGTGTCCTTCAGGCTTCCCTAACGTGATTGGTGCCATAGACTGCACACACGTCCCCATCAAGGCCCCACCAGGGCCCAATGAAGGGGATTTTGTGAACCGAAAGGGGGTTCACAGTGTAAATGTGCAGGCAAGTTACTATTACAATTTATAATATTCCAGATTAATTAGTAATATATTACATAAAAAAATGAATGTAATCAAAAAGTATGCAGTTGACTGACTAAAATCTCTTAGATGGTGTGTGACTCTATGTTCCATATAACAAATGTGGAAGCAAAATGGCCAGGATCAGTGCATGACTCAAGAATTTTCAGAGAGTCACATTTATGCACATTATTTGAACGTGGTAAGGGAACTTATAAATGTCAAGCTCACAGTATTACACACACTTATGCTGAGCCTAACAAAACTGCATTTTTCCATTATACAGGGAATTTTGACGGGGTCCTGCTTGGTGACCGGGGCTATGCCTGCAGGCAGTACTTCATGACGCCATTCCCTGACCCAAACCCTGGACCACAAACCCGTTACAATGCAGCTCTAGCCAGGACAAGGGCACGCATTGAAATGACCTTTGGGCAACTAAAGGAAAGATTTCAGTGTCTGAAGGGTCTGAGGGTTGCACCTGACAGGGCCTGTGACATAATTGTTGCATGTGCCATATTGCATAACATTGCCACTATCAGAAAGGAGAGGACCCCTGTGGTGGGGGTGCAGCCTGATGATGACCTCCAGCCAGTGCACTTGGACCAACCTAGTGGCAGAGCTGCACGGGACAGAATTGTGGAACACCATTTTTGAATGTGTAATAAAAGACAAGACAAAAATGCTTAGTTCCTGGAGTTTTATTTAAACAATTCTTTATAAAGAAAAGCCAGCAAGTCATCCTTTGCCTGCAATAAGAGATAGTTATGTAAAGTCAGCAATACTACTATGTGTCAAATGATGTATTAGCACTTACTCTGAAGGTCCTTTTGAAGCAACTCTATCCAGAGCCAGATTAACGCAAAGGCAAACTAGGCACGTGCCTAGGGCCCGATTGGTGGGATGGGGCCCAGACAGAAGGACAAAAATAAAAAAAATGTACAAATGTCCTATCTACAATTTATTTCAATATTTATTAATTAACTAAAAATAGTGACGATGTTTATCTTAACCATAGACTGTTGCATTACGTCACATTAACGCCAGCCCATCAGGTGCTGCGAAGCAAAAGTCTAAATAGGCATGCAAAGAGGCACAGCTCGTAATGCAGGTGTGTGCGTTGTCGTCATCTATTTTGGAGTGATTGCAATGTATTCTAAATATAAACTTGTACTGTAGATCAGCGTCATTTCTGGAAAAAATCATTCACCGCTTTATTACGAGTTTAAAAGAGCGCGAGCGTGTTTAACGTGCCCAGACGCGACGCTTTGAATTTGCGCGTACAATGAATAACATCGCGTCGGGAACTGACTAAAAACGCTACAAAAGTAAAAGACAGGACGTTTGTATTCAAAGTTAAAAAGCCAACACACTACAACATTTTAAATGTTTCAAATAAAGGATCTCATGGGTCTATCTTCTAAATTCTGCTGATGATTAGATTATACCCTGTCTGACATCAGCCTACTTACGCCAATAATATCAGTTTAGAATTTTTTTTTCTAATCAGTAGCGATCGTGTCTTTCTCTTCCACTTGATTTGTGTATAGCATATTTAAGCTAGCAATGCAATGCATATTATCATATTAATAATATGACATTATCTGCAGTCAATATTGATTAAATGGGAGGGGAAAATCCTGCCCATACCGCAGCTATGAAAAAAAGATGATAAAAGCATATATCACTGAAAGTGAAGTGGTATTCTGGAACTGTGAATAAATTGAATAAAACAGCAAAATAACAATAACAACAACATCTTCATTAAACAAAAAAGAGATTACCTTAGATGAAGTTTGATTAATATGTACATACAGTAGCCTACTGGTAAAAAGTCTGGACCAATTACTATTTTTAATGTTTTTGAAATAAGTTTTTTATTATGCTCTACAAGCCTGCATTTATTTGATCAAAAATACAAACAAAAAAACAGGAATATTCAGCAAGGATGTGTTAAATATATAAAAAGTGATAGTGAAGACTTTTTTAAAACAACTATTTAATAATAATAAAAAAAAAATCCTGAAAAAAAGTATCACAGGTTATAAAATAAATATTAAGCACCATTTCTAACATTGGATAATAAATCAGAATATTATAAAGTTTTCTGAAGGATCACATGACACTAAATTCAGCTTTGCATCACAGAAATATATTTTAAAGTATAGTAAAATAGGAAAACCATTATTTTAAATTTTAATAATATTTCAATAGGCCTATATATTATTTTTCTGTATTTTTGATCAAATAAATCCAGGCTTGATGAGCATAAGAGACTTCTTTTTAAAAAACATTAAAAATAGTAATGTGTCCAAACTTATGTACTGTGTAAGTAAAAACATTTAAAATTAAACGTTGTATAAATTAAAAGGTTAGGAATCATATTTGTTTCAAGAGTTTTTTGTTGGGGGTGGGGGGCCCTCCAACATGAATATTGCCTAGGGCCTCCAAATGTCTAGAACCGGCCCTGACTCTATCTCTAGTGCAATTTTTCTCTTTTTCAAGTTGTCAAGTTCAATTTCTCCTCTTAATTTGTGTTTTTTCAGGTCAAAATACTCGATTTTTTGTTGAAGATGCCGTTTATATAGGGAACGGACGTCACCCTGTGTCATTTTGTGAAAGAAAAAGGGTCAAAACATGCCTCATGCAACAAAAGTAAAAAGTAAAAGTACAACACTGTCCACCTCTGTATCAGTTCTTTGTGCAGACTCTGCTGTAGGCCTTTCTGTAGGTGTGGACTCCTGCAACTCATATTGCAGACAGAAAGAATAGGTACACAAGTATATACAAATTAGTGTAAAGTTATTTATGCACTTACAGGTTCTTCCTCCAAAGGACAGTCATCTGAGAGGGTTTCTTCACTGTCCTGTGCAATGGAAATAAATGGGTATTACAAAGTGTTGCACTTTCTTCCCTTTATGCAAGTTAGAAAAAGTACACAACTTACTGCATATGCTTCAGCCACCACTTGCTTGGGAACAGGTAAAAGTGTTGGTGTATTATGTAAAACTGCACAAAAGAGGGGAACAAAAAAAATTGTCATTACAATTAACTACACTGTAAAAAAATATAATGTGATCAATAACTCATGGCAATATATTTTATATTAACTAAAAGTTTAGAAGTTTTCACTTTCACAAACGGTTTAAATTACTGTACAAGCCATTTGGATTATACTTCATTTATATTTACAGTGTACTAAGAGAATTGAAAACTCATTTAGCCTACCAGTAATAAAGGTGTTGCTGCTACTGGTCCCTGGCTTTGGGTCTGAGGAAGAGCTGCCCCCAGGGATGCCCTCCACAATGGGTCGGTTTTCATTCAACCCAAGGGCCAGCTCCTCTGCTGGGGTATATTGTGGTGGTGCAGGACCACCACCTGTTTTTTTTTTTTCAGCCTTTTTCTTGGTGGCTGTTATAAACAGACAAACACATTATTTAACAGTGGCTTTTAAAAAGAGGAAAAAAGTGGCTTTTTTAAATTAACACAGTATAAGAATTAAAGGCTACCATTTTGTAGAATATTCTTGTACTTCAATTTTACTTGTCCCCATGTTCTAGTGGGTCCCGCGGAGGCTCTGACATAAAAGAACAAAATAAATATGAAATTATTAAAATGCAAAAATACATACTGTAGAAAGTGATAGAAACATCTACCATGGACAGCACTTACGCATTTAATTTGTCTGCTACTTTTTGCCAGCCCTCTCTCCTGGATTTTGCAGACTTCGAGGTGTTCCCTGTCGTTTTAATTAAAGATTCAAATTCGGCATAACCTTCCATTAAAAGCTCTTGTTCTCCTTGGGAGAAAAACTGGGCGCGTTCTTTGGCCATGCTGAACAGCCAATAGCAGCGTTGCTGATCATTGTTTCTACTATCGATACATATCCCCTTTTAACCCAGCGCATGAACGCGCAATTATCTCAGATAACTCAATCCAGCGATACTAATCATAAACAACAGGTGTGTTCGAAGAACCCAATTAGCCGGATCATGATTAGCACGATGATATCATCTTGGATGTCTCATTTGATCTCGGATGTTTTAAGCAACGTACGAAGAACGAGCCCCAGATCTGGAAAAATCAGAGATAAGTTACTGAATTTATACTGGAATACTTTAAAAGCAAAACACACACGGTGCTTCAAATATATTTAGCTCAAATATAGAGCATTTTGAGTTACATATTAGTAGTGTATAAAACAGCTCTAGGTTGCTAATTTTTATGTAACCTAGAATATTATAAGGATGAAACAGGGTACATGTTAACTTTTTATCTAAACTAATCAGAAATCTAATATACGACGACAGAAATCCACTTAATATGCAATATGCATACTGAATAGAGGGTTGTAGTATAAGTAATAATTGTTTAAAAAATTAAATTCTACATGTTTTGAAACAACGCCAATGTCTGGTAACGTAATAAACTGTACAAGGACAATAAAAATACAATGTAAACAACTTTACCGTTCACATAATATAGTTTTGACTAAACAAAAATTATTATAAAATGATAAACCTCACATTTGAGCCTAATTAATGATTATGTAATTAAAGTTATATGAACAAACTGAAAGAAAATGCAAATTCCCTCTCTGACAGAAGAGAAAAGCAGAAATACAGCGGTTACTCCTGAACACAAGCAGCGCTGCGCTTATAAACATTACTTTATTAGACATTACTGAGGAAAGATAAAAGATGATGCCATCGAAACTTTTATGAAGACCATAAATCTCCCTTCACATATACATTCAAATAAAAACTCGGATCTGCACTAATCATGAATGGTCGATTATATGATTATCACATAAAGTGATGATCCTGTAGTTTGTCTGACACTAATGACGTGCTTGATGTGCCAATTTACAGAAGATCTCAGACATCACCATAATGAATGAGATGAAAACAGGGACTATTGAACAAGATGATTTTCAGCAGCTCAGTTAAAGGAGAATTGCGTAGGTTCTGAAATTTCTAACTGTTACTGACACCAGTGGCCGTTAGAGAAACTGCAGCCAGTCTCATGCTCGTTTTCGGTGCGCACGCTCGTATGAGCACGACCACAGCAACCAGAGAGTTGTAACTATGTCTTACCTTTGCAGTAAAAAGAAAGCCAGCTCGTGGTCTGTTTTTATACCGATCATGCAGGTTTGCAATGTATAACATCAGGAAGATCAGGCCTTTCCTAACTGAGCATGCAACACAACTTCTCGTCCAGGCCCTGGTTATTTCCAGACTTGATTACTGCAATGCTCTTCTGGCTGGACTTCCATCATGTGTTACTAAACCTCTACAAATGATCCAGAATGCTGCAGCCCGCCTTGTCTTCAACGAGCCCAAAAGGGCTCACGTCACTCCTCTGTTCATCTCACTGCATTGGCTACCACTCGCTGCTCGCATCAAATTCAAAGCTTTGACGCTTGCTTACAGATCTACCACAGACTCAGCTCCGTCCTACTTTCACTCAATCCTACGGGTCTACATCCCTTCCAGAAGCATACGATCGGCCAAGGAACGACGGCTCGTGGTTCCATCACAGCGAGGCACTAAATCACTCTCCAGATCATTCTCATTCACGGTTCCATGCTGGTGGAATGATCTCCCCATCCTCGTCCGTAATGCAGAATCCCTGGCATCATTCAAAAGACAACTGAAAACTCATCTCTTCCGTGAGTACTTAACATAAAAAAATAAAAATAATTTTTTTTTTTTTTTTAAATCTTTCCATCCCCTTTTAAATCTTCCCTTGTCTGGCTTTTGCTACTCTGAGCAATGCCTGAACTTTGTATTTTGAGCACTTCTTGCGTTGTTCTTCCCTCTTCACGATGACTCGCTTGCTTTAGTCCTCAGTTGTAAGTCGCTTTGGATAAAAGCGTCTGCTAAATGACTAAATGTAAATGTAATACTTTTTTTAATATATTTTTTTTACTTGCGAGGAGTTTCCGTGGGTGTCTGGATTGTGCTAGAGGCTGGTCGCTTCTTTCCGTCCGCAGAGTCCATTTGAAACACTAACGTTACTGCTAGCGATTGCCGGATGTAAGCCCAAGTAGACGAGAACGTGCATGACGTCACATTTTGTGAATTTTCGCGCCAATTCGGACCCGACTCCTCCACACACAATTGAGTCTACAGGCTGATAGAGGCAACCGTGGTGGACATTAAGGTGTCATACTTTCTATTACATTATGGTTGGCTCATAAATGTATAAATGAAAACTCTATCTTAAAGATTTTTTTAAGTAAAGCTACACATAGCCCCTTTAAACGTGTTTGTTACACTGTTAATTTGCTAATTGACATTCACACTGTTTTGTTTTTCTGTACATTGTTTTGCACTAGGGCCTCTTCTCAATTGTTAAAAGATCATTCAAGAGCACATTCATCCAGTAATGAAACAAGTAAAAGATGTGTTCGTCTTGAAGCGATGCTGCACTGACTGATCGATGTATGACATGTAAATACTGTGAGCCGCTCTCTAATCGCTCTCTCTGTACTTTGCAACATATATTTCTCAAACACCGATCGGTCTGTGCAGCGCCGCTTCAAGTCGAACACACCTCAAGTCTTTATGAGAGAGTCACTGAATCATTCACTCAAACATTGAGCAATAAAGCCGGAGATAAAGATTACATCATCATATCCTTTGTGTAAAATTTTTAAACGTAAATGATACATCACTCTACCCGTCTAGGGGAAGTAACAAAGGAAAACGAATAAACAAACAAAAAAAAAAGTAAAAAGGGAGAAAAAAGTGAGAACACACTTTTATCCTCTTTCCCCGGCGGAAGATGACGACACCAGATTAGATATAAACAAAATGTTTATTTACAAAATATGGGCCAGGTTACACAGACAGGGCTTAGATTTAACCAGGATAAAGCCTTAGTTTAATTAGGACATTTAAGTAGCTTTTATAAACATGCCTTAGAAAAAAACATGGCCATGATGTGTCTTCCTACATCAGTTAGGGTTAGAAGAACTGTTAATAATAATGATCCAATTTTTTGACTGGGCAGTGCATGTGGCCAGAGTGTATTATACTTGCTTGTATTGTTCCTACATCACACCAATAAAAAAAGGGAAAATTGAATTACAGGGAAATCTTTGCCCTTATATTTTGACGTTTGATGACATTTTAACAGTAACAGTACTTTACAAGAAACTTAATAGAAATTATTATTCTCACTAAAGAAATGTGACAAACGCATTTATAAAAAATTTCAAACTTAAAGCCTGTTTTTACATGAAACAAATCAGTTACACTTTTTTCCAAAAAAACTTTTTTCTGTTTATTTCTAACAATTGCATATACTTTCAGTAACAGTACACTTACTAAATAAGTAAATACATGAATACATCAAAATCAAAATAAGACCCATTTAGCACACGACCCATCCTGACAGTTTCTTGCAAACTAACCATTAGGAAAGAAACAAATAATTATTTACACGTTTTTATTCTGAAGCTTCAAACACTCTTTTAGTTCCCGGATCAGACTACAAACAAGTCTTTCTAGTTCTTTAATTATTTCACCAAATTCTCAAAGTTAAACTAGATATTGTTATTTTGGGAGCAACTCCATATTTTTTTCATCTCACAATATTTACTTGACTGCACAGCAAAAACTCCAGTGTTAAATTAACTCTCCTGGGAGTTTATATGGCTCCAGACTCAAGAGTGTTAGAGTGTTAAAATATGAGTGTTAAATTAACACTCAAGAGTGTTAAAGTTAATGAGATAATTAAGTGATTAATTGAGTGATGATTGGCCATTATTGAAGACACCTGATGTTAACAAGCAGAATCACCAAAGGAGAAAATAAAAAAAATTAAGCCACCATTATGGTGATCAGTGTTTGCTTTAGTTGGGCTCTTGACCCTTAAACAATGATTATATCAATTTTGTTCGGCTGATGTAGTTGAGTTATAACTGCCAGATGAACATTGAGAAAAGGTGATCAGGTGGTGTCGGTTATGTTTTGATGCGATCATCACTTGACTTGAATAACCAAAGTCATTTGGAATGTCTTTACCTTGTTAATTACAGAAACGCTGTGATTCTATAGCAAACAATTATCAGCATTTTCAATTTAATTTAAAATATTTCTTAAAAGTTGTTCTGATCGGAAGTCTTTGAAAAATATGTTATAATTTTGTTTAGACACACTGACATCAATAATCAGCCTGTGAATCTCAACAATGGTGACAGTACTAAAGCATGTTGCAGTGCATTCTGGGTGCCACCAATCACAACTCATTCATAGCTCCCATCATGCATTGCGGTATGAATAAATTATGATCTGATTTATCTCAGTAATTTCCTTTTTCCTAATTGAATATTTTGCTTGTCACCATTGTTGAGATTAATACACTGATTATAGATATCCGTATGTGCCTAAATGAAATACTTATTTAAAAAGAACAACTTTTAGGAAATACTAAGGATTAAATTGAAAATTTTGGTTATTATGCTGTAGAATCACTGTGACGCTGTAATCACCAACATGAGTCTTAGTCAGAAATTTCACTCTAAATGAGCTGAAAGATTGAGGTCCAATTATGATTATATAAAAACATAACCAACACCATCAGATCACCTTTTCTCTTTGTTCAGCTGGCTGTTCACCACTCAGATTCGGCAGCCAACCAAAATCTAAAGTTAAATTCTTTAGGGTCAAGAGCCCAACTAAAGCAAACATTGATCACCAAAATGGTGACTTAAATTTGTGATTTTCTACTTCAGTGATTCTGCTTGTTAACATCTGGTGTCTTCAATAATGACCAATCATCACTCAATTAATCACTAATTATCTCATTAACTTTAACTCTGCTTCAGTGTTAATTTAACACTCTTGAGTGTGGAGACATATAAACTCCCAGGAGAGTTAATTTAACTCTGGAGTTTTTGCTGTGTGTATTTGACATGAAAATGAAATGTTGCTCACTGCAATAACTTATATTCCTTCATGTGACTGAGAAATCTACATGAATATCTAAAACTGTCTCACACTGAGTACAGTAGTACGGTTTCTCTCCAGTATGAAGTTACTCATGTACTTTCAGATTTCCTGAAAGAGTGAAACTCTCGTCACAATATGAACACTTGTAAAATCATTCCCCATTATGAATTATTTTGTACTTTTTGTACTTTAAGTAAATCACTTTTCGTCACTGATACAGAGCAAATACACTATCGTCATACTTAGTTATGACTTCGACAGTCTAGTCCCCTAAACTGGGTTAATCAAACATAATCTGCCAATGAATACTACAGCAGATTGTCAACAAAGCATCCAAGATCATAGGAAAACCACTGCCCTCAGTCGATTCCCTCTATACACATCGGACTGTAAAGAGAGCAAAGAAAATCATCTCGGACCCCTCACATCCTGCTCACCACCTCGTCCAGCTCCTTCCCTCAGGGAGGCGCTACAGGTCTCTCTCTACCAAGACCAAACGCTTCACAAACAGCTTTTTCCCCATAGCCATCAGGACTCTGAATTCCTCTCTTTAGTTTAGTTGTCTTCTTATACACTACGCACGGTCATTTACCCACTGTATCTTGTATTGGTACATGTTGTGAAGTGTATTGTCTATTTGTTGTTTGTATACGCATGATGTAGAGCTTAAACATACTGTACCGAAAACAAATTCCACCAGCATTGTCGTGGGGCTAAATAAACTATCTATCTATCTATCTATCTATCTATCTATCTATCTATCTATCTATCTATCTATCTATCTATCTATCTATCTATCTATCTATCTATCTATCTATCTATCTATCTATCTATCTATCTATCTATCTATCTATCTATCTATCTATCTATCTATCTATCTATCTATCTATCTATCTATCTATCTATCTATCTATCTATCTATCTATCTATCTATCTATCTATCTATCTATCTAATCTATCTATCTATAGAAACAAACCATCTATCCGGCCAATTTGTTTAAGTTAAAAGTAAAAAGTTACCGGCCATTCATAACTTCTACTAGCCAAAAAAAGAAAAGAGCCAGCCTAACTACATCACAGCTTATATTTCATGTGACTGCAAAAACTACAAGAATATCTGAAACTCTTCTCACACTGAGAACAGTGATACGGCTTCTCTTCAGAATGAATTTGCTCGTGTATTTTCAGGTTTCCAGACCGAGAGAAACTCTTGTCACAATATGAGTACTTGTAAGGTTTTTCTCCAGTATGAATTCTTTGGTGCTGTTTCAGATTGTGAGATGTAGTAAAGCTCTTCCCACAGTCACAACACACATGATCTCACACTTCATCATGCGTTTTCTGGTGCTGTTTAAAACTGTCCAGTTGTGAAAATCTCTTTCCACAGAGAGAACACACATAAGGCCTCTCATCTGAATGAACTTTCAGGTGTTTTTTTAGATTTGATGATGAATTAAAATCTTTACCACACTGATCACAGTTAAATGGTTTTTCTCCAGAATGAACACGCAGATGATAACTGAGAGATGATGCATTAGAAAAACTCTTTCCACACTGAGTACATGGATATGGTTTCTCTCCAGTGTGAATTCTCATGTGTCTCTTAAGGTTTCCTTTTGAACAGAAACTCTTTCCACACTGAGTGCAGGTGTGCAGCTTTTTGACTTTTGTTTCTTGAATTTTAAAGTCATGATGTTCCTCAAATTCATGATGTTCCTCCTTAAATTCATGATGTTCCTCCTTAAATTCCTCCAGTTCTTGTCTTTCCTCTTTTACTTGCATCCGATCTAAAATAAACATAAAATTAGAACCAGTTCAAGTGAACCCTGATTTAACCCCTTAAACCCGAAGTGTACCGCTGCCGTGATTATGAAAATCCATAATCAAATTACTTTGCAACCACTGAATGGAACACCACAAAATATGTATAATTTTAAAGCTTAGAATCGTTTCAGCTTTTTAATGCATCCAACCACTTCGATCAACTGTTGATGTGCTGAGTAGTCCCTCTAAAACAGGGTGTACCGCCCTAGCTGCAAAAAAAATCAGTCATATTTTTTAAAACTACTGCCTTGATCAACACAAAATAGGTGTCATTTGAAAGCTTAGAGTCTGAACTTTACAATGAATGTAGCCAATTTAAAGGGGTCATATAATGGTACATGCAATGATACAATGATACAAGTTGATTGTACTGAAATGTGTGTTGGCAGTGCCTGTACACAACCATCATATAATGATACAAATCCATCCAGTGTTTTTGTTTTAATCTCCTGATATGTTTTCCCCTGCCTCAAATTGGGCCGTTCATTTTTGTGACGTCAATAAAACGGACGTCCCTCCCACGATTGATAATTGACAGCAGCGTTTCAACACAGACCCGCCCTGAGCGAGCGGTCATCGTAGTCCGCCATTGTTGATACACTGGAGCAGAATGGCATCTAAGCGATTGTGGTGTTCTGTTCTCGCGTGTAATAATAAACACAGCAGTCATTTTAATGTTCCTAAATTCGAACCGCTGAAGACGCAGTGGCTGAGTTTTATTTTTGAAGGGAATATTCCCAACGATCTACGTAAATGCTTTTATGTTTGCGCTAATCATTTCTCACCAGACTGCTTTATAAACGAGGGTCAGTGTAAATCTGGTTTTGCTAAGAAGCTGGTCCTGAAAACAGAATCGGTACCAACTATTCGTGTTCCTGCTGCACCTCCAGAAGAAGTGAGTGTATGTTTTATTAACCTTTAAATATTAATCTTTGCAAATCGCTTGCACGCTTGATGATGAATGCGGCTAATGTTTACACTCAGGCGGTTTAAGGCACAGGCGAACCGGGCAGTCGGTTCTATTATCTATCATTTCACTGTGTGGGGAATTGGCAAATTGGCGCCCCTGCTTGCTGAGAAGGTGCCGTGTGTGACGCCGGTTTCACACTGCACGCGTCAGCAGTGCGTATTTTTCCGGCGCCCATGTTAACAGATTAGAGCAGGGATGGGCAACTCCGGTCCTCGAGGGCCACTGTCCTGCAGAGTTTAGCTCCAACCCTGACAAAAATAATTTTTTAGTAATCCTGAAAACATTGATTAGCTTGTTCAGGTGTGTTTAATTAGGGTTGGAGCTAAACTCTGCAGGACAGTGGCCCTCGAGGACTGGAGTTGCCCATCCCTGGATTAGAGCATTCACACACCGCACGCAGAAGCGGCGCGGCAGCGCGTAGCAGGAGCACTGTATCAATACTCTAATGGAATTAGTGGGCTAAAGTCAGTCACACCACCTCGACTTTCTTCCAAAATAACGCACACTTCATTCATAATATTATAAATACAGGCCTATAGTTCCTGCAAATTTTTGTTTTTCTGAATTGTGTGAAATGGCTAATACAAATAAGTAATACAAAACGATTATGTGGGTCACCTCACCAAGGTGAATTGGTTTAGTCTTGAAGTCTGGCCGTGAATCGTGACGTGAGTGACAGTGTTGGGGGGCGGGGGATGGGAAATCTGTTAATTGTCGAGTGCCAAATAAACAGAGATGGACAGGAAAAGGTCTCGCCCAAGGTGTAATTCAATGTAGAACCGCCACTGCACTCAGGGTATATTACGGCATGTTTTCTCTGTAACGTTGCGACGTTCTCAATATAATTCATAATCCCACGTTTATAATGAACAACGCGTTATGGTTAATGTTTCAGCACTGACAGTTGTACCTAACACTGAGATAACGTTACGCATCACTGACAAGCCTACATTTACCAAAAAAAGTTTTTCAACATCAATCTGTCAACAAACTAACCTATACATCAGTAAACACATAGCGTCTGTATCTCACTACTCTAAGTTACCCTGCCAGTACATAAGTTACAAAAATAGATCAAAGTGACATTATGTTAACCAACCATTCAGAAACGTCCAGTTCGAGCCTTAATTGTCGAACTTCTTCGGGGCCGTCATCTTGTTCCGGGTCCGACTCCGGTTCAAATTGGTACGGTTGCACAGATGTGTCCTCAGAGACTCCCGCTGACATTCTTGTTGCAAAATATACCCTCAACTGTTGTCAAGGCAACACTCCACGTGCGTTGTGTCATAACGCCCCACAGAACAGAGGGGCGGAGTGAGCAAAGCTCATTATCATTTAAAGGCATATGCACTGAAACGGCGTGCTGAAAACAGAGCTGTTTTTGACCAGGTAAAATTAGTGTTTTCTTACAATACTAATGAGAATTTTTAATAAAAGTATATTACAAAGTTTTCATTTAGACCCTGAAGATTCATATTAACTTGTACAAAAATGGCATTATATGACCCCTTTAACTCCTAAGTAGTGCTGAGTTATTTGCTGGTAAATAGAATTAATTTTTTTCAGAATCTATAAAATACTTTTTTCTACTATGTACTGCAATGTGTCAAAAACATCATACAGCTCATGCAACATTCACAGATCGTTGAAAATGGCACATCATTTTTCACAGCATATAATTACAATTAAAATGAGCCCAAAATGAACAATCTATTCCGTGCAGATCCACGTGCAGCTCACACTTTTTGGGACTTCACCAAAAAATAATTTTCCTCCTACCTTATTTCCTTCCTGAATTATTCCATGTCAAATAAGAAAGATATGCAAAATCAGAAAAACATATTGATATACATTTTGTCTTTTATCAGCGGTTTCTCAGCATGAGAATGTCCAAATGTAATGTAATGTATATTTTCTAAAAATATAGTGTTGAAGTGTTCTATCAAACAATACCTACCTTTTCACTCTCCTTGCTATAGTTTTGGAGTTATGAGTCATTAGTTTTGTGTATGTCACTCAGAAAACACAACTCTAAAATGCCCTCAGGGTTTACGGGTTAATAGCAGAAAGCAACAGAGATCAAGTATAGCTGTCTGGCGGACGTCTCGGCATGGATGAAAGAACATCACCTGCAGCTCAACCTGGCAAAGACTGAGCTTCTCGTCCTCCTGCTAATCCGTCTCTACAGCACGACTTCACTATCCAGCTGGATTCATCCTCAATCACCCCATCAAGATCAGTCAGAAATCCTGGAGTAATATTTGATGACCGGCTGACCTTCACAGACCACATTACAAAGACAGCTCAATCATGCAGGTTTGCACTGCACAACATCAGGAAGATCAGGCCTTTCCTAACTGAGCAAGCATGCAACACAACTTCTCGTCCAGGCCTTGGTCATATCTAGGCTGGATTACTGCAATGCTCTTCTGGCTGGACTTCCATCATGTGCAACTAAACCTCTACAAATGATCCAGAATGCTACAGCCCGCCTTGTCTTCAACGAGCCCACTTCACTCCTTTGTTCATCTCTCTGCACTGGCTACCACTCGCATCAAGTTCAAGGCATTGACGCTTGCTTACAGATCGACCACAGACTCGGCTCCCTCCTACGAGTCTACATCCCTACCAGAAGCCTACGATCGGTCAATGGGCGACGGCTCGATCTCGAGTCTCGATCCCAACACCACGACAGTCATATTCCCGCAATGAGAACATGAGCGGTCCACAAAAGCTGCCTCAGCATGCTGAACATATAAATCCATATGCATACATATTTATATACACATAAACATACAGCCCAAACACGCGATGCAACAATTGTGACCGTCAGAGAGGAAAAGGGAACGATCGCATCCAGAAACGTACAGGTGGAATGACATCTTGAAAAAGACGCAGACGCACCCATGTTGCTCTTTTAGGAAGTGAAAACCTCTCACCAGTGCCGGAGCACACAGGAATGACCGCAGCAACACTGATACAGGAATGGTGCAGCCTGTATCAGTGAAGCACTCACTCTCTCGCCCTCAACCGACCGTCAGACAAACAAACACAAAAGAAATTTGGTTGCTGTAAAAACAGCAGTTGAGAGCTTGAAAGCTCGCGATCACCGCTGCACTCGCACTGTAAACACCGACACCAGGAGAGACTTCCCAAGAAGCACCGACACACTCGCTTGTTGTATAACAACACTCTTCAGAAGACCAAACATGAAGCTCGGCTCCGAAGCGAAAGGCAAATGGTGCGTGCATCTACTTCCGTATTTATACCCGCACTGCGGGGCGGAGTGTGAGATGCAGATCTCGCAGGCCAATGTGGATTGGCTCGTTTAATAATGCTCGAAGACAATAGGCTCCCTGGCGTGATCCCATTTCAGTCGAGTCGACTACGTCCGAAGTTATCGACTGAAAGGGAACTCCAAGATATTTCAAACCCAATATTTGTTCAATATTTGTTTGTAGAAGTGGTTCAATAACAAGATAATATAGCATTCCAGATAATGAACAACCTTGTATAATACCTCTACTGACCTCGAATGGAGCACATAAGCCACCATTAAACTTAATAACACTCTCAATGTCACTATAAAGAATTTTAATCATATTTAAAAACTTCTCATTAAAACCAAAAGCCTCTAAAACGTCCCATAAATAAGCATGCTCAACCCGGTCAAAAGCTTTCTCTTGGTCAAAAGACAACAAACCACAATTGATATTAAATAATTTGGAAACCTGTATAACATCTCTAATTAAGGAAATATTGTCAAAAATTGACCTGTTAGGTATGCAATACGATTGATCTAGATGGATCACCTGTCCTATTACTTTAGTCAATCAATTAGCTAAAGTTTTAGAAAGTAACTTATAATCACTGCACAGAAGTGATACCGGCCTCCAGTTCTTAATCTCAGTAAGATCTCCTTTTTTCGGAAGAAGAGTAACCACTGCCCTTCGGCAGCTCAACGGCAGCCCACCCTTTAGCAAGCTGTCACTGAACACCTCTAGCAGGTCAACTCCCAACTCCGACCAGAAATCTTTCAAAAAAATCCACTGGAAGCCCATTTACTCCCGGGGCCTGTTCTTCGTACGTCGCTAACTCAGTTAGCTGGATTTGATTGTTGGCGATTTGGCGTGATCTTGGATTGTTTGGTTCTTCGACGCTCATCCTGGACTTGCTGTCATAGCAACAGGTGCGGCAGCTTGAACCTGCTCGCGAGCAGGCTTATTTCATGTAAACAGGATTAGGTCGCGGCTTTATGAGTGGAGCTGATACGGGAAGTCTTTTAGCGCAGCGCGATAGTGTACTTTTTGAGAGATATCATTTTTCTCATGACTCGTGAGGATATCGTTTACATCATTCATTTGTTGGAAACACATAAATGTTCGACTCGTCGGAGTCGGGCTTTAATAACAGTGCAGGCAGGTTACTATTGCGATTCTTATCCAGATTAGTATTATATCAAATTTTAAAAAGGCAGTTGACTGACTAAAATCTCTTAGATGGTGTGTTACTAGTTCCATATCACAAATATGGCCAGGATCTGTGCATGACTCAAGAATTTTCAGAGATTTATGCACATTATTTGAACATGGTAAGGAAAAATATAAATATCAAGCTCACTGTATTACATACATGCTTATACTACAGAACTGAATTTTTCCATTAAACAGGTGATTACAACAGGATCCTGCTTGGAGACAGGTGTTTTATGACCCCATTCCCTGACCCAAACCCCAGACCAGTTACAATGCAGCTCTAGCCAGGACAAGGGCACACAATGAAGTGAACTTTAGCCAACTAAAGTGTCTGAAAAGTCTGAGGGTTGCACCTGACAGGGCCTGTGACATCGCATGTGCCATATTACACAACATTGCACCATCAGAAAAAATATAAAACATTTAATTAAATGTTTAATAAAAGACAAGACAAATATGCTTAGTTCCTTGATTTTTATTTTAATTGTTCTTTGTAAAGAAAAGCCAGTGATCAAGTCATCTTTTGCCTGCAAATATTATATATTGTACTCTGTGTGAAATAATATATTAGCACTTACTCTGAGTTCCTATAAAGCAACTCTATCTCTAGTGCCAGTTTTTTTTTTTTTTTTTTTAAGTTGTCAAGTATTTTCAAAATACTTTCTAGGGGTAGGGGTAAACCTGTCAAACACATGGCTTATGCATCAAAAATGAAAAGGAAAAGTACAACACTGCCCACCTCGGCATCACTGCTTTGTGCAGACTCTTCTGTAGATGTGGACTCCTGCAACTCATATTAGAAATAATAGGTACTCAAGTGTAAATTAAGTAAAGTTATTTATGCACTTAAAGATACTGAGGGGTTTTCTTCACTGTCCTGTGCATTGGGGGAAAAAATGGCCATTACAAAGTGTTGTAGCTACTTTCTTCCCTTTTGATGTAACATTAGAAAAAGTCCACTTACTGCATATGCTTGGGAACACATAAAAGTGTTGGTGTATTGTTTAATACTGCACAAAAGAGGAAGACACAATTTCATTACAATGAAGTACACTGGGGGAAATGTGATCAATAACTCATGGCAACATATATTTTTTTTTACATTAACTATGTAGTTTCACAGTCACTCATGTAGACTTTCACAAGTCAAAGTAATTCATTGCTACTCAAGGTTTAACAGCTGATATGACTGGACAGCCATTTGGATTATAGGCCTACTTAATTTAATGCAGCAACAAATTATTTTACAGTGTAGGATCATTTAAAGTTAATTTCCCAGCAGTAAAGGTGTTGCTGCTCCTGGCTGTGGGTCTGAGGAAGAGCTGAACCCAGGGATGCCCTCCACAAGGTTCACACTCAACCCAAGGGCCAGCTCTTCTGCCTGGGTATAATGTGGGGGTGCAGGACCACCACCTGTTTGTTTTTCTTTTCTTTTTTTTTCTCAGCCTTTTTCTTGGTTGCTTTTATAAACAGGCAAACATTTATTAACAGTGCCTTTTTAAAAGAGATTAGTTAGTACAAATTACTATTATGTAGAATATTCTAGTACTTCACTTTTACTTGTTCCCATGTTCTGGTAGTGGGTGGTGACTCTGACTTTACAATGAACAAAGTTATTAATTATTTAGAAATTATTAAAATATAAAAATATATACTGTAATAAGTGATAAAAACATATAACTACATACTTAATTTGTCTGCTACGTTTTGCCAGCCCTCTCTCCTGGCTTTTGCACACTTTGAGGTGTTTCAATTAAGTTTTCAAATTCTGCATATCCTTCAAGCAATAACTCTTGCTCTTCTGTGGAGAAAAAAACTGAGCGCGCTCTTTGGCCACGGTGAGCATCCAATAGCAGCGTTGCTGATCAATGTTTCTACTATCGATACATATCCCCTTTTAACCCAGCGCATGAACGCACAATTATCTCAGATAATTCAATCCAGCTATACTAATCGTAACCGGCAGGAGTGTTCGAAGAACCTAATTAGCCGGATCCTGATGAGCACGCACGATGATATTATCTTGGATGTCTCGTTTGATCTCGTGTTTTAAGCAACGTACGAAGAACGAGCCCCCGGAGCTTTCCCAGACTCCATATCATGGAGTGCCTTATAGACCTTATGTAGCCACGCCCCTTTTCAGCGCGGAGCTCGTTGTCTTTTGACTTCCGGTCTGTATTTTCTCAGCGATCTGGCGTAGTTATGAATGAACGGCTCGTTTAAAAAATTTCCAAGGTCTATTTGTTAAGACATATGCTTTACAATTGGAAACCTGTATAACATCTCTAATTAAGATGTTGTCTTTGGCTTGCTCAGAGTTGGGGATATTCAAATTAATTAACCAATCATACCATTGATCAGCTCTACCAAACTTGGATGTCTTTTTTCCAGTAATTAAACAAACATTGTTAAGTTGTTTTGATTGATACTGTGAAGCAGCTTTGATACAATCTGTATTGTGAAAAGCGCTATATAAATATATTTGACTTGACTTGACTTGACAATGCTTATGATAAACATTACAATGCTCATGATAACTTTCGTTAACTCTACAATAAGTAAATCAACTTCACCAGCTAATTACTCCTGGACAGTGATGCCATATAAATATACAGAGCGACCGCAAAAACGGAAGTTCAAAGACAATATTCTAAAGATGGCGGCGCCCTCGTTTCTCTGGCGCATAAGGTCTATAGAGCTCTTCCAGAGTTAGGCCACATTCCAGTTCCTCATTGGACTCTTCTGAGATCTTGGGTAGATCCTCTAAGAAAGGGGATTTTTGCTAGAAACATAATAGTCACTGCAATAATGATCCAATTTTTTGACTGGGCAGTGCATGTGGCCAGAGTGTATTATACTTGCTTGTATTGTTCCTACATCACACCAATAAAAAAGGGAAAATTGAATTACAGGGAAATCTTTGCCCTTATATTTTGACTTTTGATGACATTTTAACAGTAACAGTACTTTACAAGAAACTTAATAGAAATTATTATTCTCACTAAAGAAATGTGACAAATGCATTTATCAAAAAATTTCAAACTTAAAGCCTGTTTTTACATGAAACAAATCCGTAACACTTTTTTCCAAAAAAACTTTTTTTTGTTTATTTCTAATAATTGCATATACTTTCAGAACACAGTACACTTAGTAAATAAGTAAATACATCAAAATCAAATAAGACCCATTTAGCACACGACCCATCCTGACAGTTTCTTGCAAACTAACCATTAGGAAAGAAACAAATAATTATTCACATTTTTTTTCTGAAGCTTCAAACACTCTTTTAGTTCCCGGATCAGACTACAAACAAGTCTTTCTAGTTTTCTAATCATTTCACCAAATTCTCAAAGTTAAACTAGATATTGTTATTTTGGGAGCAACTCCATATTTTTTTCATCTCACAATATTTACTTGACTGTATTTGACATGAAAATGAAATGTTGCTCACTGCAATAACTTATATTCCTTCATGTGACTGAGAAATCTACATGAATATCTAAAACTTCTCTCACACTCAGCACAGTAGGGATGGGACGATTACCGGCAAGGCAAGTTAACTTTGATCAATACTAAAACTACGTCTGGGAAATAATTGGGCACAGAATGTTGTTTTGAGTTGAAATATTTTATCTCATTCACTTAAAATAAACTTGAAGCTTCCGCGAAGAAAAGTTTGCAGCAAGTGGCTTTGAGCCAAAGACGAACAAACAAGTTCAAACAAGACTGAGTGACATTTAAGAGATAATGTATATTCATTGTACACTTATTACACCGATTTTTTTTTTTACCACATAATTACGGGGACATATTGAATAGAGATTAATGTCTCTATTCTTAGCTGTTAAATCCATTTTGTACAGTGTCCGTTGTGATGCATGGATGTGCGCTGTGTTATAATATGTTGCTGTTGACAATGGTCATTATAAGGAAATGCCAAAGAATAGAATCTTGCTTTAAAAAGTGCATAGAGCTGCTTGTTTTATTTGTTGTTTGTTGATTCTCAAATATAAAACTTGTTGAAATGTTTTCAGTGTGAGCATCAGTTCTTTTTGAACACTTTCATCTCGTTTTAACAAAACTGTGATAATATTGATAATCATGATAATTTCGGTCACTATAATCGTGATATGAAATTTTCATACTGTCCCATCCCTACAGGACAGTAGTACGGCTTCTCTCCAGTATGAAGTTAATTTAACATCAAATGTAGACTTTTTCTTGAGTCTCCTGCTTCTCACCTGCACCGGACATTTTATCCCAGAGAACTTACTTTAATGCATTTAACATCAAAAAACGAATACTGCAAATGCCATATTTTTTCATACGCGTTTGAAGGCTTGATAAATGTCTAAAACTCTCTCCACACTGAGTACAGTAGTACAGTTTCTCTCCAGTATGAAGTCGCTCAAGTACTTTCAGATTTCCTGAACGAGTGAAACTCTCGTCACAATATGAACACTTGTAAGATCATTCCCCATTATGAATAATTTTGTGCTGTTTCAGACGACTAGATGTAGTAAAACTCTTCTCACACTCACTACAGTGATACACCTTCTCTCCAGTATGACGTCGCTCATGTGATTTCAGGTGTGCAGACTGAGTGAAACTCTTGTCACAATATGAGCACTTGTAAGGTCTTTCTCCAGTATGAATCCTCTGGTGTTGTATCAGATGCTCAACTCTAGTAAAGCTCTTCCCACAGTCACAACACACATGATCTCTCACATTACTATGTATTTTTTGGTGCACTTTAAAACTGTTCAGCCATGAAAAACTCTTTCCACAGAGAGAACACACATAAGGCCTTTCATCTGAATGAACTTTCAGGTGTTGTTGTAGATTTGATGATGAAATAAAATCTTTACCACACTGATCACAGTTAAATGGTTTTTCTCCAGTGTGATGGAGCACATGAATACTGAGACTTAATGCTTGAGAAAAACTCTGTCCACACTGAGTGCATGTATATGTTTTTTCTCCAGTGTGAAGTCTCATGTGTCTGTTAAGATTTCCTTTTTGTGTGAAGCTCTTTCCACATTGATCACAGTCAAACAGTTTTTCTCCAGAGTGAACACGCAGATGAATTCTGAGTCCAGATGTATATAGGAAACTCTTTCCACACTCAGAGCAGCAGTGCAGCTTTTTGGGTTTTGTTCCTTGAGTTTTGAAGTCACAGTGTTTCTTTGCTTCATATAGTATTCGTCTCACTTCCATCTGGTCTGAAATATACACATTAAGTAGTCAATAATCAGTTCAAAGAGGATAAATGTGAAAATTCAAGGGAATATTTAGAGTTTCTGTCTGAGTATCAAGCATCAGATCTTTGAAGTTCAAAGGTCAGTTCTGTCATTCCCTTGTTAAAGGCACAATCATTTTCACAGTAATTTTCACCACTAGAGGTCACTTTTTCAAAACAAGAAAAAAGGTGTGGCTTGATGATGGGTGAATGAGCGTGGAATCATGGGAGTTGTTGTCTACACCTCCAGAGCCGATGTAAATCATAATTGTGGCGAGCAGGACGAGGCCGAAGGCCGTGAGAGAGCGGCAACGAGCACCGGTCTCGATCTCCACTGTCGTCGCTCCTCCGTGAGAGATACGAGACCGGTGCGTCACGCAGGCGTCGCTTATCAGTAATCATGGCACCGGCCTCGCGCCGCTCTCTCACGGCCCTCTGTCTCGTTCTGCTCGCTAGGGCTGTCGCGATAACCGCAATATTGCAGTACCGCGCTACTGACAGGCCAACCGCAGAGGAATGCAAGTAACCGCAGCAACCGCGAACCGCATTTTCTTTTTTCATAAGGCCACCCTTCGTAGTTCGTACCATGTGTATTGGATGTTAAATAAGTTAAGAATGATAACAAGACTGTTTATCATGGTGATTTGTACAGAGGATTCGTGGATTTTGACTTAAGCCTAAACAGACAGTGAATGAGATCGACTGAGCGCGTGCGATTACCTGCGTCTGTCTTTGAAGTCAAGTCATGTATATTCGTGAAAAGGTTGCCGTTTCCAAGGAAAGCAAAATATTTGTCGTGGGCTATCATCCTTTTAACGTGTAAGGGTATTTACCATGAATGGTGTCAACGCTGGTCAGCATTACACAGCGCGAGGAAGCCGTGGGGGGAAAGCAGCGAGTCACGCATTGAATCAATGCCATTGGTCTCTATTAAGTGAAGCATTGCTTCAGCTTTGCCCAAAAGTGAAGCATTGCTGGCCAGCAGAGCCTTGAAAAGTGGAGCTCAAAGTAAAAAAATAATTAACACCTTGTTTCATTACATCTATCATTTAAGGAATCAGCTTTTTTGAATGTTTTCGTTGAATGAACGGTTTAATGACTCACTCAAAGAGTCCGTTGGCGTAACAACTGCGCGCTGAGTGACAGTCTTTCAATGCGCAGAGACGCTGTTTAGTTTCGGTTACATTGGTTACATTGTTTTTGTGTATGCTGACCACATCATAACACGTATTTATATAGCAACAAATAAATGTAAATAAATAAATAAATAAATGGCGGTAAAACCGCATATCGCGCTATTGAGCCACTCAAAATTACCGCAAGGGAAATTCCTTCACCGCGACAGCCCTACTGCTCGCAACAATGTTCGTGGGTGAGCTAATCTAGTTTTATTAACATTACGGTGTGTAGGAGCTAGGGCTGTAGTCAAGACCACCTTTGTCGAGTCCAAGACAAGTCCAAGACCATGGGCCGGTTTCACAAATGGGCCTAATTGACCCTTCGCTAAGCCCCGCCCTCCCTAGTTACTGTTGCTACGCCTGTCAAGCTTTCACGCCTGGCACGTCTATTACAGTGTGTATGCACCGGTGTCAGACATTCCCAATGAGATAATTAGTAATTTTTGGCGAACATGTGAAATATCTGAGAGAGCAAGACAAAAGGGACTGCAGTGTACATTCGAGGGATATATCCACGACATAATATGCAACCGATTAGCGAATAATTTCATACAAATTGAAGCTAAAGCCTATAGTCCCAGCGCAAGCAGCAGCCGCCTCATACTCTGACCATTCAAATGGGAAACACACAAATTGAGGAACAGCTATGTTCGTGCACAGCAGGGTAAGTAAAATGTGAAAATCTAATAATTATAAATCAAACAGTTTATCCATAAATCTTGTGGAATAACACTAACACCGGGAGAGCCGCGATCGGATTGGGTTAGAGTTACTCAGTCAGGGGTAGTATGCTGTTGATTAACAAAATGCTGAAATATATTTAAAAGTATGTCAGTGAGCTTAGCAAAGGGTCAATTAAACACACCTGCCTTTAATTTTCAAGTGATCCTGAAGACCTTAATTGGTTGCTTTAGGTGTGTTTGATTAGGGTTGGAGATAAACTGTGCAGGACAGTCGATCGGCAGGAGCACGGTTGGGCACACCTGTAGTAGATAGTCAGACTTCAGGTAGACATCTAAATCAAACCGTTGCACAAAGCACTTGAGACTCTGACTATCTTAAGTAGGACTACACTGCAATGCATTCTGCGTAAAATAAGACACTTTTCAAAACAAAAAACATGGCGGATCGAGTAAGAGCATTCAACCGCTCAGTGCAGTTTACCCCAGCGGAAAATATGTTTGTTGGAGGAGTATAACAGTTACAAGGACCTTTTACCTAGGAAATTTAGCGGAGAATGTAGTAACAAGAAATGTTTAATTTGGAAAAAGATTGTCATGACAGTTAACAGCGTTAATCCAACCGTTGAGCGGAGCGTTAAAGACGTACAGAATAGATACAAAAACATGGTACAAGATGCCAAAAAATAAATATTTAGGAGGAAATATCCTAAAAACCCTTTCCCTTCTCATAGCTCTCTCCATAACGTCGTCAGCTAACCACAAATGATGAGCCTTTTTCCCTTTTCTTTTGGCTGTTTGTAATGTAACTGATTGTTACTGCTGGTTGCCAAGGTAACAGAGTCTTAGACCTAAGTTCGCCTGGGGGTAAGGGGTCTAATTCTTTTGGTCTAAATTAAGTCAATCTTTATTTTTGTGAAACAGTCTAACTTGCATTAGACTAGTCTATGAGCACATTTTAGACTTGTCTAACACTGTAGACCGGTCTAAAATAGCTTTGTGAACCCGGCCCCTGGACAGGAAAAAAAAGTCTTATGCATGACATTATCAAGACTAGGGATGTTAACCGATGACCGTTTGACCGATGGTTGACCGTATCAACGTTAACCGATCAAAGCTGTCGGTAAAAAAAAAAAAGTGATCTCTAAATTAGGCTATTATAGACAGTGGACTAAACGCTACTACAGTTAGCTATCTCATTCCAAGATATTTTTGTGTGAAGTGAACAAATCCCTCACTCAATTTTTCATAACTCGCCTGTTTGTACTTAATAAACAAATAAAAACATTTGGCGCGAGGTCACAGCGTTTGGGTTCGCGCGCTCACAAGGTTTGCGAAAAGTAAAGGCTACAGGCTAAAACACTGGAGGTTAGAGCCAGGGCAGACGACAGGATGAAGCGTGCAAAGAAAAGTAGTGTGTGGGACCATTTCACCAAAAAGAATGACACAGATGTAAGTTGCAACTAAGGAGCCATTTGTCCTCCGATTACATACAAGCTCCTCGGCGCCGCGTTTGCAGGACTCATGTTTCGCGCTGTAGGGGATTTTAAAAAAAGTGACGTGAGTGGAAGGGCGGCGCCGGGGCAGTGTGTGTGTGAGCGGGAGGCAGAGCGGCAGAGAGATGCGACAGAGTTGTGAAATTGCAGGCGCGGCTAGAAATGGCTGTTATTTCAAATAGCGTAGCATATTTTAAACTAATTGGTTAACCGGTTTCAACCGGCTAATGAGGCTCGGTGGTTGGTCAAGAAAATATTTAGTTTTCGCCATCCCTAATCAAGAAAATAATTTTGGGTTATTATTTGTTGATCTAAAAGCAAAACCAGTCACAACACCCAGGATTTTTAAGTATAGACATTCCCCTCGATATCATATAATCTTCTAATCTAAAGAAAACAGAATGATGACATCTGTTGATACCTCATAATACTAGTGTTTCACTGTGGATCTGAAAGACGCATACTTTCACATCCAGATAGCCCCCCATCACAGGCCATTCTTGAGATTCGCCTTCGAGGGGCGGGCTTATGTACGGCAGCTTATCTATTCTGCCGTTCGGTCTGTCTCTAGCACCCTGTACATTTACGAATTGCATGGACGTGGCGCTTTCTCCCCTGAGACTCCTGAGAGTGCGCATGCTGAATTATCTCTGCGACTGGCTGATTCTGGCGTAATCGTGGCTCACACCAGAGCAAATAAACGGCGCGCAATATAAACCATATAAACAGCCTCGATTTTGTATCGTCATTAGTAGTGTTAAAAGTTGTAAAGAGTACTAAATTGAACAAAACAATATAACTGCAAAATTTGAATTTATGAATATATAACGATATCCTCGGTCTTGCAAAATCCATAACATGGATTAACATAATACTGGTAGTCACATTCATACCGGTATAGCGCCCACCCCTAATATAAATCAGACCTTCTTCTTAAAGACCTCAGTTTGACCTGAGCTCTGAAAAACAGATCGAAATCTCTTAAACCACAGAGACTGATGGCCCTATTTTAACAATCCAAGCGCTTGGTCTAAAGCACAAGGAAGTGCACTTAGTGCGTGTCCGAATCCACTTTTGCTAGTTTAACAACGGGGAAAATGGTCGGCGCATAATTTGGCATGTTTGTGTGCAATTAGCAGAGTTTATGTGCGTGTTGGACCCGACCTATAGGCGCACATTACTAACGCGCTCTTTAAATAACAAAACAAAAAAGTGTGCCATTGACTTTAGACCAGGTTTCAGTTGGTCAATGGCGCAGTCTATTTCTGTTGCCCCAAAATAGCAACGCGCAACAATGCGCCTGAACACACCTCCTTTCAGACCAGCACGCCCAGGGACGCACAAATGAGCGGAAATGCATTTGCTATTTAAACAATGTGGCGCATGACGTGAAAATGATAACTGCATCGGGCTACCAAATAACACTTGCGTCGCGTCTGGCGCTGCATTGTGAAGTGTAAAATGCAACAGGACAACAGATGAAGAGCCCAGAGGGTCATTGCAGCAAGAAAGCAGCAGTGATACATCAAGTGTGTGTAAATACTTTACTAACCTAACAGATATTGTTGAAAGCGAAAGTAAAAGCATGACGCACGCTCACTGTTTTACCGGGAAATTAGAGTTCAGTATCTTTATTAAAATCATTAAAACATTATTTTTTTTTCATTTATTTATTTAAACATATTGATGATGTAGCCTACCTCTAATTCACCCGCAATTAATTGGAATATTATTTTGTATTAGGCTACTTGGATCTGCGCATCACTAAGGCGCAGATGTGAATTTTTCTTTTTTCTTTTCATCCTAAATGATGAAGTAAACAGCGGGCTGTTTACACCTCGCCACTTCATGTGTTTCTGTGATTTGATAGCTATCCGATCGTGAAAAGAGCAGGTGTAAATGCCCTCCGAAACGCATTCGAGATGGATTTAAATCCGATCGCTCAAACCACTTCAGAAGGAGGTCTGTGACTGGGCCGCTTAACAGACGAAACTGGACAAGTGTAAATGCATCTGGTTGTTGAAACCACATATGTAAATTGGACTTCTCCCAACAATGCTAAAAATAAACGTGTGAGAGCGTATTATAGCGATGAAGCTGCAACACGCATCACCGCAGATGAGCAGCTGGAGCATCTATTCATCAAGCCAACGTGCAAACTATCGCAAATCAAAGTGAAAGTAAGTCGCAGACGCTTATTAACACACAATCATCTTCGTTAAAATTAAAGAAACAAAATGATCTTACCAGTGCTGTCTCTCTTATTGCGGTTTTTGATTTTGAAATTAGCTGATGATCAATAAAATGCAGCTCATTACTGTTGCTTTCGGTGACGTGAACTCCGTTAAATCTGCATATAGCGCGTTGTTTGAAGATCGGATTTATATCCGTTTTGCGAAAACATATTTATGTGACCATGTAAATGGAATCGTTTTGATAAATCAGATCAGTAAAAACGCATGAAGTGTCCAGGTGTAAACGGCCCCATTATGAGCTGTCTGTCAGCATCTGTATAATTTTCTGTTAATTAATTGCAAATTGTGGCATGTTGCAAAGCAGTCCCATCTCTTGTGTTTTTATGAATGATGTCATCGACTAGTCGACGTCGACTCGACTTTGATGTCATAACAGTCGACTTCAAAAAATCTGAAGTTGTTCAACCCCTGATATGTGTATATAATTATATACTAATTAATGCAATTGTTATAGCCTAACTATTGAATGGTTGATTGAAAGTGAGCCTTGCATGGTACCAGTGTGTGTTTCTGTTCATAACTCAGAAGATGACTTGAATGAAATCTGTGTAAATGTTTTGTATTCTTTTTTTTAGAAACCATTTCCAAATTGTACTCTATTAGAGCGGGAAAGTTAAGAGTCCACAGATAACGTGTAATTTATTAATTTTAGAGGAGGAGAAACAGCCACCTCTGAACTAAAGACAGAAGGGGCTTTCGCACTGGAGGAAACTTTTCATAGTTCCTAGAACTATTGGCTAAAGTACCCGGATTTTGGTGCGTTCACACGACAGGAACTAGGAGCGATTTTAGTTCTAGGAACTCCTTTTGGAGGAACACATTTAGCTCCTACTTCAGAGTCGGTCTAAACCAGCACTATAAGAACTTTTTAAAAAAGTTTTGTAAGCACACCAATTACAGCCTATATATTTACCTCACCAACTAATTCTACGAACATGGAAAACAGAGATAGATGAAGCTCTTAATCTTTACGCTGAGGACAAAATCCGACGTAACTTTGAGGGGACCAAGAGAAACACGATTATAAAATGTATTTCTGCTCAGCTGGCGACACTGGACATCAACCACACGACACGCGCTAATAACTTCTCATATACGGTCTACTTTTGTTTACATTTCTATCTCAGCCACAATCAACAACCTGATCAACTCTATGCGAAGGAGATGTGTTGCACTGCGTGAGGCAAATGGTGGTCACACCAGATACTGACTGGTTTTCGGTCTGTGGAAAAACTCTCTGCCAACATATTACACTAATTAAAAATAAACCAGGACACACAACACATTTCATCACATTAGTAACGTTACTTAAAAACGCATAGTGACTACATCGCACAGTTGAAGCAGAACTACGAACCGATTGCCCTAAACTCAGTGTTTTTCCCTTCCTGTGCGAAAACAGAAGTTTAAACATTTCAACTGCAGCAAAAAAACAAACAAAAAAAACGGGAGATCTTTAAGTTCTGTAGTTCAAACTAGCTACAAATTTGCTTACCTTCAGTTCGTGTTGTAAAATAGATTAACCAATGTAAACGATGTAAACGTACAACACCGAAGCACTACGCTATTACACTACGTGAACTGACTCGAGGCCCACAGAGAAGAAAATTAATAGTTGAAATTGAGTCGTTATTTTTTTTTATCTTACTTCGTGTTCCGAAGATCAACGGGGTTGAACAACATGAGGGTGAGTAATTTCTGACAGAATTTTCATTTTTGGGTGAACTATCCCTTTAAGATATTGTTGGTCATTCAGTGTTTCTGTACAAAAAGTAGATAATAGTAATTCATAATAGTAATTATTATTAAAAGATAATAATCCTACTACTAATAATGACAATATACAAAGATAACACAGTGAGTCATGTGCCTTCAGACTAGAGTTTACGGTACGTCAAATACAGGTACGCTGAGCTGAATTTCAAATACTATACAGTAGGCCTGCACGATAAATCGTTATAAAATCGCAATCTCGATTCACCCTGTTCACGATTTCATTTTTAAATGACTTCGATTTAAAAAAAAAAAAAAAAAAAAAAAAGGACAGCTCTCACAAAGTTCAGGGCTTCACCCTCAGCCAATGACAAAGCACCTTTTAGTCACGCGTTTCACTCGTCGAGCGAGCGCGGTAGTTCGGAAATATTTAGAGCCATGTTTAGGCCTGAACGCCTGCGGTGAAAGTACATGGTACAATTTGTCCTAAACATGAGAAGCTAATATTAAGCGCTTCAAAATAACTGGTAAGATATAGTTAACAAGTTTAAAGCAGCTTGCCCTGTCAGATGCTCTGACAGAGACTGTTGCTGACTGATAGATACTTGCGCTGTTTAATGCGTTTGAGACGTGGTGCTTTCCTCAGTGCTTAACTTACATTTCACAGGTATATTCTCCATCTGTAAATGTTAGAAAATCAAACAAATATGTCCATTTCACTGTCAGGAGAGGACGACCCTTCTAAAAGTGAATCTCCGCTAAAATTCAAGCTTCCATTAACGAGCGCCGCCGCGCGCATGCACGCCAAACAAACGAGCACAATAGAATAGTAGCGCAATAATTCTGACTAAAATATACATATTGCTAAAATGTTTGTTGTTGGAGACAATAAATGTGCCATATGTGGAATTTTAAACCTACAAGTATGTTTTTATGAAAGTGACCATTATAATGGGGTAATCAAATGCAAGCTAATATAATTAGTTTGTGCTTTTGTTTTTATTTTCATTTTTAGTTTAGCCTTTAGTCATTTTAAAAACAAAAGCATTATTTTTGTTTTTAGATTTTAATGTTACAATGTTAGAATGTAATGTGATTTTAACCACCTTTTTGCACATAATATATTGCATAGCCTACATTCACTATATTTGTTTCCATTACACTTTATGAGGAAAAAAATCGTTGCAGAGAATCGTGATATCAATTCTAAGCTAAAAAATCGTGATTCATATTTTTCCCAGAATCGTGCAGGCCTACTATACAGATCGCTTGATGGAGAGCGAAACTCTCAAACGCTCAGTCAGAGTTCAGCGAGTGAAAATATATCTAGGCTAAACTTATACTTGACATCTAACACACAAATTTATTAGCCAATGGCTAATGATAGACATTATTTAGTCCAGGTTACCCCCAGGATCCTCCAACTTAAATTCAAGGCTTTTTAAGACCTTTTTAATACCATATCAAATGAAATTCAATGGCAACTTTGTACCCATTCCGACAAAAGTATGAGGGGAAAATGTCAAATCTGTATACATTTTAAACCCTAGAAAATAATTATGTACAAGTAGGCTACTTGAATTAAATAAAATGTTTTACTTAAATTATCAGTCATATTTAATATATACACAACAGCGTTGTGGCGCGCACTTGTGTGTAGGCCGGTGTTAATCTTCAGACAAAAATGCTTATTGGTCTTAATCACATTTGAGTCATTCTGTTTTTTATAGTTTTAGTTGACAGTTACTTAACTGTTGGTAGTTATTTTATATGTAGTCTTTAGACAGAAAATGTCATAATTATTCTCTCTAGGCCAATTCAATTACCGTAATTCCTCAAATAGAAACCGGTAGTCAATTAAACGCCGGGCTTCTGATAGTGGCCGGGGTCAACACAGACAAATAAAGGCCGGTCTTAAATTAAGGCCGGGGAAAATTTAGTGTTGATAGGTAATCTCCTAAGTGCCTTTTATATAATGACATAACGTAACGTTAACATACTTATTTTCCACTAGATATTTTCCTCTACATCTCATCAGCAATTTCGATTTTGGCCCACTCTGCATCAGCTGACCACTGAGGAGCCGATGTACAGTGACGTGACATCACTGCCAGATTCAAACTGTGCTTTTGCGCTATGGCTGGCGCTGAGCCAAAGACGGACTTTCAGCGATGTCATATTATATCACAACTATTTAGTGTTTTTAACCACATAATGTTTATTTTAGGTTTCAGGCATTTAAATACATATAATTTATAGCAAAACAATACATTTATAGTTTGGAAAATACACAATGGTGTCTATGGAAGCAACAATAACAATTCATTCAAATATATTTGCCGAGATGTTTTATTTATATCAGATACACAGTGTAAGTAACTATAAAGTTTACTCTATTCTTCTCCCAGTTCACCGGCCACTTACTTTCATGTATTTCGGGAGAAACTGTTGAATTCACGTGCTTTAATAAATCCAACAGACAGGAATCTCTGAACAGCGGCCCAAACAAACATCTCACGTTACAGATCAAGATCATTTATAAAGGTTTTTTAAACGACAAAAACTCACTTACATGTATTTGAGAAACGGAATAGAAGATAGTTGATGACATGGTAAGCAAGTTTGTTAATATTTAGAAAAAAAGTGCTACATCTGTCATACAGCGCTATTTTGGCTGTGGTGTATCACGTGCCAAGCATGACGCGTCACCATGGAAACATGGCGGGCTGGGGGGATCGCGATGCCGTCTCAACATAGTGATGTCTGTCAGCCATCGCAATAGATGATTGTATCGTCCATCGGCCACATCCTATTATTTATCAAAAGGATGGAATTAGAAATAAAGGGCTGCCTCTCATAAAGGCCTGCCTCTAACAAAAGCCTGCTTCAAATAAAAGCTTATGAGAAATGATTGACATTGCACTCTTTAGCAGTAGCACTTGTGCAGTTCTACATAATTATCCCTTTTCCTAAGTTCTGTGGTTCTCCCATTTTTTAGAGTGCCGTACCCCCTGGAACCCCCTCTCTTCCACTTAGACTGCACCTTTTCCATTAAGTGACAATATTTGCCCCCTTTAATCAATTTTTCTATTTAATTTTTTACCTTTATAATACCTTTAAAAAAAAGTAATAATGCTTTAAATAAAACAATGTTCATTAAATATGCAATGTTAAAAACATTAAAATCGCCAGTAGGTGGCGGTAACTCGCTATCTTTATGAGTGACGAGTCTTTGAGTCAGTCATTCATTGAATCTCACGATTCATTCAAAGCCACATATTTCGTTGCAAAATAGAGCAATAAGCCTGACAATGCTGTTTTAAATGTAGTACATCACTTAATGTTACCTTTTTTTTTTTTTTACTGTTGTATAAAATGGGTCACATTTGAAATCGTGTGGATATTCGGGAAACATTGCATTCTTGCTCGTATAATATGATCAATATTAAAAACACTGCTGGATATCAGCCTGCATTTTGATCACAGATTTAGTCGCACAAACAGCGCAAGCAGCTCGTGACAGAACACAGCGGATTAAACCGACACTTTCCCATGTCAGACGACAAACTAGGCTAGGTTACTATCTTGTTCTGTACCTCACTTGCCTAGTAACCATAGTAACAAGTGCGCACGCTATTGCTTTTTCTGCGATGACGTGGAGCGTGAGGTGCACTCAACGCTGCATGAATTTTGAATTAGCCTACATTAGTAACAGTTAATTTTGCTACGGTATGAACTTAATCCTAGGTAGAGATAGGAATTGATAAGAGTTCGACTGTTCGTGAAGTCGCAGTGACAGAAACAGTGACATTCCAGTTTAAGTTTCATGGGACTAAAGTCTGTTCATGCTGTGTGGCCAAATGTTTCTGCATATTGGAGGTCCACCCCTTTGACGAAATGGAAATTTTACAGGTGTTGCAAGTGACCATATTGTTATGAGGCGCCGTCATACTCTGAGTATGTGCACGAGTTTGAGTGTGTGTGTTCTCGCGTCTCATATGAGTATGTGCGTGTAGAGTTTGTGTGTGCGCGCGCGCGCGTCTCATTTGAGTTTGTGTGTGCGCGCTCGCGTCTCGTATGAGTATGTGCGTGGAGAGTTTGTGTGTTCGCGCGCGCGTCTCATATGAATATGTGCCTGGAGAGTTTCGCGCATCTTGTGTGTGTAGAGTTTGCGTGTATGCGTGAGCGACTTTAGGTGTGTCGTTGTGCATTTCATATGTATTTGTTTGAGCATTCAGCAGTATACATGTATGTTTGACTACTTAATATATGTGTATGCAAGTGTTTCATATATGTGTGCGTGAATGAAGTTTGATTTAAGCCCTGGACGGACCTCATATATTGTCGTCTTTTCGCGTGAAATATAACCAAACGAGCGCTTCTGCCTCGATGCCATGTTTGCTGCGTTCTGAATCAAAATAACGCAGAGCTTGTGTGACGTCATGACACATTTGCAACGAGCGGAACCGATAAGCGGAATCGTTAAGCAGGCATGCTAACGGTTTCAAGGAATTGGTTCACTGGGAACTGGTTCTGAAGAAGAACCGGTTCTCGATTCCCATCCCTAATCCTAGGAAAGGCAAAATAATATTTAAGACCTTTGTAACGAAATCCAAGACTTTGTATACCAAATTCAAGGCTTTTAAGGCCTTAATTTGAGATTATCAAATTTAAGACTTTTTCAATGCTTTTAAGACCCGCGGGTACCCTGTAGTCGCCCAGAGTGAAATTTACTCGCATTGTAGAGGGTTGGGCCACCATATCTGTATCGGCCGAGATATGTTCATTTTTTATGTTATCGTTATCGGCCCAATAAGAACATTTGGCCGATATATTTAAATCCGATAAATAAAGGGTTACAGATCTGCCAATATATCGGCTTACAAACATTAAGAATTATCGGTAACAGGCAAAAATTTATTGAATATTAAAATAGCTGATTTCTCTGGATTTAAACATTGTTGGAAACGTTTGGGATACTGCAAGTACACAAGTCAACAAAATATTGTTCTACTGGTTTTTGGATGTTTTCATCTAAAAATCATACATATTGTGCCTTTGTGCATTAAAACTGCTATACTATGGCAAGCTGTTTTAACTTTTATTAATTTCCAGGATATGAATCCTTGATATCAACAATTCAATTTTCACTAGTTAAAATTACAATTATTGATATCAGGAATAAGATTTCTACTAGTAACAATGGCAATTTTTGATATCAGAAATTACATTTCCACTAGTAAAAATGTGAATTCCTAATATCAAGAATTACGAGGTTATTAGTAAAAATGTCTATTCTTGATATCAACAATTGAATTGCTACTAGTAAAATTGTTAATTTTTGATATCTGAAAATGTATTTCTGATATCAATATAATTTCAGATATCTAAAATGGCTTTCTTACTAGTAACAATCATTCATGATATCAGAAATTAACATTGTCACTAATAACAATCGAATTATTGATATCAAAAATGAACGTTGTTACATTGTTATAGCAATTCAATTGTTGATATCAAGAATAGGCAAGACATTTCAACTAGTGACAATTGAATTCTTGATATCAAAAATAAAGGTTTTTACTAGTAAGAATTGTATTTCTTGTATATGTGAAATTGGAATTTCAACTAGTAAGAAATCAATTCTTGTTATCAACAATTGATTTTGAATGGCAGCCTATGGTGACATTTCACTAGTGAAAATACAATTACAGATATCAAGAATTATAGTTTTTACTAGTTGAAATTAAATTGTTGATATCAAGAATTAGCATTTTAACTAGTGAAAATTGAATTGTGGATATCAAGAATTGTCATTGTTGCTAGTAGAAATCTAATTCCTGATATCAATAACTATTATTTTAACTAGTGAAAATTGAATTGTTGAGATCAAGAATTCAAATCCTGAAAATGAATAAAAGTTAAATGGCTTGCCATAATATAGGCTACAAGGTTATGAACGTTTAGATGCATTTCTCTATCACTTATCATCCAAATTATTGACAAATCAAGAATGGACACCAACCTATTTGTTCCTCAATATCTTCATGTTTTATTCTGGATGGTTCTGGATCACTCATGTCCTCGATCTCCTCTTTAATAAACTCCATCTTTAACAGTCACACAGATTTCAGCTGCTACTCCTGGAGTTTGTCCTTCTCTTGTAGGATGATGGGAATATTCCCAGTATTTATTGGTGAGTTGTTGTGGGATGGACACCAGATCTGCCAAATTTAAAGAGAAGTTACTTAATTACTTCACTTACATTTAAATTAATTGAACATGTCTGTTTTCTGATATAAATATAAATAATTGGATGCAGTTGCATTTAAAACAAGGTTTGTTTAATTCTTGTCGAAAGACAGAGAAACAACAGGACCATCATGTTTAACTGAGCGGCAGAAAAGCCTCTTTGTCTCCAATAGTACCCTGTTTTCAGCTCATTCATTATGGTGATGTCTGAGATCTTCTGTAAAGTGGCACATTAAGCACATTTTAGTGGTGTCAATAGACTAAAACAGAGTCTGTGGAAAAACTCTCTGCCTCGTTCACACTGCAGGGGCTTAATGCTCAATTTCCGATTTTTTGAAAAAATCCGATTTTTTTGCAAGGCCGTTCACATTTCCAATTAAATGCGACCTTTTGTGATCTCCTGTGTGAACGCGAAGTGACCCAGAAGTGACCCGCATGCGCAGAAGAGAACTCAACGGTCAACGACGTCACTTGTTGTTTGCGGAAGTAGCTTAACATGGCCTGAAGGGTTGGTCCAAGATGGTGACCGTTGCAGACGCCTTATTCTGAGCTCCGAGACTCTGACTGAGTATTAATGATTTTAATTTATTTCTTTGAGACTGTTTATAGATAAATGAAGGAGTGGATCGTTGCTCTGTCATTCAGTAAGTTATTTCACTCGAATAAAAGGCCTTTTGCTTGTTGATAACCAAAGTTGGGCTAAACCAGGACACGTGCGCAGTGTGCCGTAAACTAAAATTGTGCTAATTAGCCAGGAAGCAAGTGTGCTACGATGTCAAAGAGAGATGCCAAGAAGGTGAGAAAGGAAGGCTTGATAATAGATATAGAGGCTGAAAGTTCATTCTCCGGTTTATGTACACCTCTTCCTGATACTCCCACAAAAAGCCCAAATCCTAAGAAAGTCTGTACCAAAGAAGAGGAAACAGTTTCAAATGCTGACATCCTAAAAGCAATTAATGGCTTAAACGATCGTTTTTTAAAGTTTGAAGAAATGGTCATGAAAAATAGAGCCGAGATTGCTAAAGTGCAAGAAAATGTGAAAGGGCTGGAAATTCAATGGAAAGGTACTGAGGACGCAGTAAAAAAGATGAGTGACCAGATGACTATCCTGAGGGAGAAACAAGAAGAGTCGGAGCGGTACAGTAGGAGATGGGATCTTCGTCTTCTGAATCTTCCAGAGAGCAGCAACGAGGATGTGAGGAAGGAGGTGATGGAAATTATTGCGGAAATCATTCCAGAGGAAAAGAGCAAGCTTGGATTCATGGTGGACACTGTGCACAGGGTCGGACGCCCGAGAGAGGATAAAAACACACGTCCAATCATCATCCAGTTCACCATGCGCACCTTCAGATTCAAACTATGGAGAGCTTCCCTCAACGCTGATGTCATGAAGTAAAAGAGCCTGCGGATGACTGAAGATTTAACCCAACAGGAGAGACAATGCAGAAATAAACTGTGGCCTCTTGTGAAGCAAGCGCGCGCTGACGGAAAGAAAACAAAATGGCTGGGGCCTGCTGTCATCTTTAATGGTGTGAGACACACCGCATAACTTGTTAAACTTCCGTCAATGTGAGGTACAATTTTCAAATTAACGATGCCACGCGATCATAGGTTAATTTGCTTTTCTGGTAGACAGTTAAAAAGAGTAATATGTTCACTCCAATAGTTATATAAGAATGTTTAGGAGTTTGTTGAGGTACTCATGTTCAGAGTTTTCTTCTAGGCGGTAAGCTAATCTTTTATATTTTATATATTTTTTTCTCTTTCTTTCTTAACTAGTTTCTATAACTTTAACAGTCATCCAGTTCTTTATTTTTCTTTTTTGCACTATGACATACTTCCGTTTTAGTTCCTTAAAAATAACATCTTTGAATGCCAGAGGTATTCGCGATAGTAAATTAATAAATTTAATACATTTAAAGGAGATATCATTGAATCAGTGACCTCAAATGAGGGTAGATGGATAATCTTGGTTTTCAAATTAGACAATTCCTTCTTTATAGTTTGTAATGTATATAACTATAACAATACAGCTCAAGCAAAAATAATGTTTTTACAACTTTGTTTGAAACTTGAAGCCTTTAAAAACAAATATAAGGATGCACACTTGATAATTGGAGGTGATTATAATGATGCTCCAGATGACCTTGTAGACAGAGTACCGGTAAGATTAACTCCACATTCGAGATTCAAAAGTACTGCATACATTTGTAAACAACTAGCAATTATAGATGTTTGGCGTTTTCTAAACCCTGATATTATTGAATTTACCTGGAGCAATGTTAGTAGATCCTCTCAGTCTAGAATTGATTTATGGCTTATATCTCCCTCTTGTCTGCAATTTGTGACAGAATCATGGCATAGCTATGCCCCATTTTCTGATCATAAATTAATTTCAATCCATTTAGCAGGAACAGAACAACAAAATGGTAATATACGTGGTTATCGGAAATTAAATAATAATTTATTAAAAGATGAGGAGTTTTGTGATTTAGTTTTGTGGAAAAAACCCAACAAAAAGCATATTTGATAATGACTAAATGAAATCCATACAAAAATGGGAATTTTTCAAGTTTAAAATGAGAGAAATAGCAATTAGATGAAGTAAAGCAATTAAAAAAAAAGTATAGCAAAATAAATAAATATTATGGATAATTTAAATATTTTGATGACTAAAAATAATCTCTCAGAGGAAGAAACTATAATGAAAAAATTAAAAGAGGAAATAGATATGTATATTGAAATGGCTAAAGGGGCATTTGTAAGGTCGCGAGCAAAATGGCTGGAGCAAGCGGAAAAAATTTCAGTTATTGCTTTGCTTTAGAGAAACCAAATCGCAAGAGAAATAATTTAACTACTCTTAAAATTGATAATAACATCACCTCTAACTCTTTAGATATTTCAAGATATGTGGGTACATTTTATAGCAATACAAGTCTAATATTCAATTTGATGATTGTGATAAATTTGTCGAATTAGTTAAAGCATTTACACCAACTAGATCTGAACAATATAAGTTGGATTGAGAACGTCCCATTACTAAAGTGGAAATCTCAGAGGCTGTCAGTTCAATGAAAAAAGGTAAATCGCCGGGTAATGATGGCTATCAGTCGAATTTTATTTGCATTTTTGGGAAATTATTGAAAATCCTTTATTTGATTTATTTAAAGAATGTATCTTAAAAGAGGAAATGTCTACGAGTATGAAGCAAGGTTTAATATGTCTTTTCCCTAAGCCTGATAAAGATCATTTAATGATAGAAAATTGGAGACCTATCACACTCTTAAATATTGACTACAAAATTCTATCGTTAATTTTTGCTAAACGGTTAAAAAGAGGTCTTCATGAGATAATAAGTGAAACACAAACAGGTTTTATGTCAAACCGTCACATTAGCTCCAATATAAGACTTGTTCTTGACCTGCTGGATTATTCTGATAACATCAATACTGATGCACTGATAGTATTTCTTGATTTTTATAAAGCATTTGATACTGTAGAACATTATTTTTTATTTGAAGTTCACTTCAGATTTTTGATTTCGGACAAAGAATGATATCTATAGTTAAAATGCTTTATAAAAATATTGATATTTCTGTAATATTATATCCAAACACCACAAAAAGATTTCCTGTACTGAGATCAGTTCGCCAGGGCTGCCCTATTTCACCGTTTTTGTTCCTGCTGGTGGTTGAATTACTGTCATTACATATTAAACATAGTCCTATTATTATTAAAGGATTGTCTATTTTCGGTAAGGAAATCAGAGTAACTCAATTAGCGGATGATACAGCTCTCTTTTTGAGTGACAAACATCAGATTAATAATGCTATAACTCTAATTGACCAATTCTCTGCTGCTTCAGGTTTAAAGCTTAACAAATCTAAATGTGAAATCTTATGTTTGTAACAGACTGATGAGGAAAAAATGTTTAACTTACCTGTTAAGAAATGTGTAAAATATTTAGGTATTCATATCTGCAAGGATCACAAGGAACGCCAACAACTAAATTTCTCACCTAAATTGAAAAAAACTAAAACAATTCTAAATTTATGGCTTCAAAGAGACATTTCAATTTTAGGAAGGATTCTTTTGACTAAAGCAGAAGGGATTTCAAGATGCGTCTATCCTGCTCTCTCTCTTAATGTTCATGATTCAATATGTAAAGATATAAATACCATATTTACTAATTTTGTGTGGAAAAACAGACATCATTTAAAAAAAGCGGTGCTCTCTGGTTCTAAGGATGAAGGTGGATTTGAACTTTTGGATTTTTGTGACTTAAATTATACATTTAAGGTGAAATGGTTAAAGGAATGTTTAAGAGCACCAGAGTCCTTATGGTACTTTATCCCCAACAACATTTTTAATAGTGTAGGAGGCCTAACATTTTTATTGAAATGTGACTATAAAACTATCCCAATTTTATCAACAAGCTCTTTTGGCCTGGAAGCGGTGTCATTCTCACAACTTCTCTCCACATAAGTCCATCGTTTGGAATAATGAATACATCACTAGAGGGAACAAGTCGATAGAGATATCATCTTTTTAAAAGACCTTTTTGATGGTAATAATCAATTACTTAACTATGAATCTTTTCTCAGGGAGAAGGCATTCCCAATAACGTTCAAAGAATATAATTTGGTTTTCAAGTCTATACCTAATGGTATATTAGAACTAATGAAGAGTTATAATAAACAAAACGATATTCCTGGTATTAATATTGACTCTTTATATAAATGGTATGGATATTATGAGTAGCAATTGTACTAATAAACATATCAGAAAATGCTTTTTGAATGCAAAGAAAACAACACCTCATGGGAAATTTTTCTGGAATTCTCTTTTTTATGAGATTAATTGGCATAGGGCGTGGCTTGTTCCTTTTAGATTTTGTATCACAAACAAAGTTATGGAATTACATTTGAAAATATTACACACAATATATATCCCACAAACTTGCTTATTTAAAAATTTAAACCTGTTGATAATCTTTGCAGTTTTTGTAAGACAGAACAAGAATAGTTACCTCATCTCCTTTATGGTTGTTCATTTTGCATTATATTTTGGAAAAAATTTTGAAAGTTATGTGTCATTTAAAACAAATAATACAATAACTCTTGAAGGGAAACAGATTATTCCATATTTTGATTGTAGAGATAGAAGTCTATGCAATATTGTAAACCTCTTTATTTTACTAGGTAAATTCCATATTCATAAAGCTAAATTTTCCAAGTCAAGGCCATGTTTTCAATTTTTCCAAATTGAAACCGATATATATTTTGAGTCTCTTAAACGGGTTAAAAATAAGAAAGCTATGTCAGTAACTGAAATGTACTCTAAAATGTTTAATTGAAAATTAGAAAAATATTTTTCTTTTTATAGATAATAAGGTTTGTAAGTCTGTCTATGCATGTATTATTATTTTGATTTATTTAATGTAATTATATATATATATATATATAAACTTTATTCTGGTGTTTATTTAATTTTCGCTGTATAATATTTGTTTATGAACTGTGATGCTTGTATGTTTGTAACTTGAATTCTAATAAAAAATAAAAAAAAATAAAAAAACATGGCCTGAATAGAGCTGTCCCCCCACATATTTATTAAATCAGAAATCTTGCTTCCCTTCCATTGACTGGTCTCAGCATCGTCCGCCATAGTTGTTGTTTATCTTCTCATTCCCGCCTACTTCAACCAAAGAGTATAGAAGAACAAGAGGTGAAACTCTGATGCTTTTTTGGTAACAGCCACTAGGTGGCGCTTCGGTAGCGCGGCCGCCATTTTGGGGTGAAAATTCCAACTGGATCACTGGACAACAGCACAGATAACAGTTGCTTTATTGAGTATTTACATTTTATGCAACTTTACACATTTACTACTATTATTAGTTACCAACTCCACTAGGCCTGAAATATATTTTGTACGTTTTACCCATACAAAAATTTAATATATGGCCATATATGTACTTATATTTTAAATAGCATGACATATATCTATACATAGCCTATATTTGACTTATCTGAGAACACAATATGCCTGCAACATATATGAACATTTATGTGTCCAAACATGTGAAGAAAATATTTGAGTTCATCCATGTGATGTACCATATATCTGCATATATTACAGTATAGTATTGGTTCCTCACATATATAGACAACAATTAGTATAAATATGTGACACATATTTGTTTCCCACATATTTAATAAATGTATGTAAACATATATGCGTCTTAGGCTACATATATTTAACATTTATGTGCATATATGGGAAAATATATGGCACTTACATGAAAACGGCCATTTTTGCTATATTGTTTCATATATGTCTGTGTTTTATATATATGAATTTTGCATATATTCTCATATAGGCAGCAGACATACATGGGCACTGACATTATATATGTAATTTACTTATATTGACATAAATTACATTTCTGTATGGGTAATCCCCTGGATCATGCTACAAACATGATGATCTTATAGAACATGATGGACAGTGGCTGTGTTTTTTTTTTTTTTTTGTTTACATAGTGGTCATTAATATAAGATAGTAGCTACTGCAAAAAAACAAACAAAAAAAAGTTGACTGTAAAGCTATTGCTGTTATATATAAATATTGTCCAACATTCCCAATTATCTGATATAGCATGTCCTTTACTTTTTATATGTTGGTATTAATTCAGTGTTTGTAATGCTAATACTAAAGGTTTTGTGGGAAAAAAAGTAGAAAACTCGTCTAAGTCTGTGAAATAAACTGTTAAAATGGATTTGATGATCACTAGCCTAGTGATTGTATTCTGTTGTCATCATTCAGTTTGGATTTGATCTTTAATGTAACGTTACTTTAAAAAAAATAATTACAAAGCAGCTGATATTGCCATAGCGACAGCAAAAAGCAAGTGGATAGTGATGGGAAGTCCGGCTCTTTTGAAAGAATCGGCTTTTAGAGCGGCTCGTTCGCGAACGACACATCAACACTAGTGGACTGCCGAGTCGCTTTCACCCCAAAATGGCGGAAGCGTAGCGCTGCTGCTGGGCGCTGGTGTTGCAAAAGAACGTTCTATTGAGTTTCGCCTCTTGTTCTTCTATACTCTTTGCCTCAACACAGAAATATGACTTTTGTCGCATATCAATGACGTGCGGGTCGGATATGTGACCTGGCCGTTCAGATTGAAGTCGCATTTCAAAAGATCGGATACATATCGGATTTGGACCACATACCCAATTGGCCTGGGTCGCATTTGAAAAGATCGGATCTGTGTCGTTCAGACTGTCATGAAAAGATCAGATACAGGTCGCATAGGGGCAAAAAAATCGGAATTGGGTCGTTTCAGCCTGCAGTGTGAACGTTTGTCTCCAATATTTCCCTGTTATCAATTAATTTATTATGGTGAGATGGCTGAGGTCTTCTGTAAAGAGGCACATTAAGCACATTTAATGGTGTCAATAGACTAAAACAGAGTCTGTGGGAAAACTCTCTGTTATAATATGTTGGCACAAAAATAAACCAGGACACAACACATTTCATCACATTAGTAACGTTACTTAAACACGTAAACTCTGGAGCGGTTTAATCTTTCAACTGTAATGGTAACGTTAACATCTCTGACCTGCAGACTGGAAATATACAGCATCCGGAGAAAATATTCCACATTTGTCCTTCATTCACGATCGTTAACAGCGTCACTTTCAGCCTCAACTGGTTAAAGTTTCAGCTCTTGTCCCAAATGGCACACTTCATAATGCACTTCGGTCTTGTGGATTTACAATGGCTGCCGAGTGCGCGTGTGCGTGTCCGTTAAATCGGCGAGACCGCAGCGTGGCCCATTTGTCATTTTAAGTCTCAGAAGGGTGCTCGCGAGCGCACTGATGCAAGTTCCGCAGCAGACTTCTTCCCGACAGTCAAAGCGGCGTTACGTCACAAGAAGCGGACTCAGAAGAAGACCGCGAGTGCTTAGAGTGCCATTTGGGACAGGGCCTCTCTCGTGTCTCTCGCGCTTCGCTCTTCTGCGCATCCTCAGTCCGAAGAGTGTCACGTTTCTTAAAGGGGCCGCATATTCTTAAAGGGGTGGTAAAACACGATTTCACTTTTTCTGACTTTAGCTAGTGTGTAATGTTGCTGTTTGAGCATAAACAACATCTGCAAAGGTACAACGCTCAAAGTTCAAAGCAAAGGGAGATATTTGCTTTTAAAGAAATCAATTTCTAAGGACTACAGCAAACGGCCGGTAGGGACTACAGGACATTCCTCCAGGGTTGCTGACATCATTAACCCCAATATTTACAAAAAACCCTCCTCCGAGAATACTAAATAAGGCCGGCGAGGCCATTTTATATTGCTTTGGAGAAGAGTTGTTGTGGTATAGTAGGCTGTTGTTGCCGCAATGCCGTCGAAACGCTGTTATTTTCATCCGGATTGCAGGTCCACTTTGCTCAGCCTTCCTAGGGTCGCGGGAGTTAGGGATCAATGGTTAAAATTTATTTTTAACTCGGTCCCTCATAATTATGACCCAAATCTCGCTCTCTGTGCTGCACATTTTACGGAGGAAAGCTTCCACAATCTTGGTGAGTTCAATGCAGGATTCGCACAACGGCTTGTGCTGAAAGATAGAGCAGTTCCAACTTTAAGAACAGAAGCTGTTGTTTACAGGCCACCAACTGTAAGTATGATTTATTTTTTGTCGATGTGTTTTCCTGTAATAGTTTGTATTGTTAATTGTACGTTGTAGCAAGGAAGTAAACAAATGACAAGGCTGTTTGGCTCTCCAAACCAGCTTGTTAAATGCTCATTCATACTTAACGTTATCTGACAAACACCTAACGTTACAAACTTTTTTTTAATCTCAATAGTGAACTTGGAATTAGTGTAAATTATTCTTTGATTAGAGCTTTTATGTATTGTTTATCTACATGCTTGTTTATCTACAGGCATGGTTCTGTGTTTGATTTGGCTACCGTAGTAAAGCTAATGTTTAGTGTTCGTTTTGGGTTAATAGTTATGGGGACAGATATTTGGCTACAATCGTTCTAAAAATACAAAAGTAACGGTGCCATACAGTCAGAAACGATCACTATAGATCTGCAGTCTTTACTCAAAAATCCCTTTGAGGACTGTAGTATAATTTGTTAGAATGATTATATGAAATTCTTGTTTATGAAGCTTATTTTTTGTGGTCTAATGATTATTATCCAGTAATTCATTTTTTTGTACTCTTTTACATGTCAAATGTATGTTTTTCCTCTTGTTTGATCATTGATTACATATTGTCATTATTTCTTACAGACAACATCTCAGCAGGGTTCGAGTTCCCAAGAGTCCCCCACTACATCTACACTTGTTGTAGTTGGATGTCAGTCAGACCCTATAGAGACTGAAACTGTAGCCACAGAGATAAAGCCAAAGATGCGATCAGTGGGCACACAACTTTCAATGGGTACATTAAGCAATTTCCACTTAAGGAGCAAAGGTATGAAATACAGACATTAAATGTTTGTGTTACTTTATCATATGCAGTACTATTGTTTTTTAATTATAATTGTTATACTGGCTATTGAAAATTATGTGCATTAGAAAGTGGCTTATGTGTCTCCCTGTAAAAAATAATTTGTAATAGCATGACAGATGGTTTTGAGTAATTGTATTTTTTACTTTTTTTTGGACTTGTAGGCATTCAGCCGACATTTTATGGTCATGATGTGGGCACTCAAACAACTGTCATGTGTCCTGATGTGCAGCTGTCTTCAACACCAGTAAGGGGCTCAATCTTCAGGCCCAGCAAGAGACCTCGTCTGGTGTTAGATGAGGAGGAAGAATCAGAATTACATGTCGAACCCAATGAGTCCACATATAACCCAGATTCTGTTGTCACTGAAGAATCTGAATTGGCGTAAGATATAAATACATATTTACACACATTTTTACCAATACATTTGTGTTTAAAAATATATATATAACATGAAAGCAACTTCCTAATATTTATTATTTTTATATTGCTTTAGGATAGATCCCCAGCCCAACTACAGCGATAACAAATACATTGTTTTTGAAAGCTGTCTTAGAGAGCTGTTTGTGTCCTGTCCAATTTGTAAGACGAAGTGTGTTGTCCAGAGCAGACGAAGGGGGACTTTTGTTGCGTTTACCCAGCTTTGTGAAAAGTGTAACTACCACAGACAGTGGCAGAGTCAGCCCGTTGTAGGGAGTACCCCACTTGGAAACCTGCTATTGTCTGCTGCAACATATTTTACCGGTGGATCTTTTAAACAACTAGAGAAGGTATTACAATTACAATAACATTCACAAAAAATTACTGTGTTGTTTCAGTATGTATGTAGTGTATATCAATGTTATTTAATTTCTATGTTCATAGATTTTCAAGGCCATGAAGCTCCAGATGATGCATTTTGTAACTTTTAGGAATCATGCCAGGAATTTCATTGAGCCTACCATTATACACAAGTGGAACCGAGATCAGCTGAATCTTATAGAGCAGCTGCAAGAGGGAGGAAATGTTGCTGTGGCTGGAGATATGCATGCTGACACACCAGGTACGTTTAGAGTATTTAAAAAAAATCACGCTGTTTATTTTATAGTCTTTGAGTTTTCCTAAAATATTATGATACTGATGTTCTCAGTTATGTTATATATATGATTATGATGTTTACATAGGACACTCAGCCAAATTTGGCAGCTACACCATTATGCACATGGAAACCAACAAAATTCTGGATCTTCAACTAGTTCAGGTTAGTAATTCCTAACCATTTACAAAAAATCGTTACACTTTCTTTAATCTGTTATTGTTTATACTCCTACATTTGAAATGTTGTGTACCCAACAACAGAGCAACGAGGTTGATGGCAGTTATCATATGGAAAAGGAGGGATTAAAGCGTTGTCTCGATAAGCTGGAGTCTAATGGTTTAGCTGTTGACTACATAGTCACCGATCGCCATCCGCAGATTCAGAAGTACCTGAGGGACCGCAATATCACTCAGTTCTATGACGTGAGGCACTTTGAGAAAGGTAATTATTTATCTTTGTGTTTTTAATCAAATACAAAGTTGATTCTAGTTCAATTAATTGTATTCAACTGTTCAACCTAACTTTTTTGGTGTAATTTGATTATCTTGAAATAATGATTGTACAACCGAGCTTTTACTTTGTACAGGTTTATCTAAGAAACTTCACAAACTTTCACAAATTAAGGACTGCGAGGTGCTGAAAAAATGGTTGCACAGCATCAGAAACCATGTTTACTGGAGTGCGGTTTCCTCTGATTCTGGGCCAGAAAAGGTGGCGAAGTGGAATTCACTGCAGAACCACATACAAAATGTACATGTTCATGATAACCACCTCTTCCCCAAGTGTGAACACCCAGACAAAGTTTCCAGGGATCCAACAAAATGGTTCCAACCAGGTATGACTATATAGAGAGGGTAAATAAAATAACAGCAAACTGGTAAAATTTTTAGATTTTCTTCATATTTTTTATCTGTTTGGTTACAGGATCAATAGCACTCCACAAAGTGGAAAAGCTATTATACAACAAGAGAGTTCTCAAGGATATAGAAAAGCTCAGCCACCACTTTCAGACGTCGTCACTGGAGGCGTTCCACAGTCGGATTTTGCGTTTTGTCCCAAAGAACGTGATTTTCCCTTTCATAGGAATGTTGTGCAGGTAATAATCTTTGACATATTCAGTAATATTTATAAACATTGTTTCTAACAATTGTTATGGAAATGTTTTTTTATTCATTTTATTCATATTAATGATTAATTTCTCTATAATAAATAATGTACTTTCTAAAAAAGGCAGAAAAAGGTTCAATTGGCTAGGAGCCTTGCCTGTGGCCCTATGTTTTCTATGTTATGAGTAGCCGAGATTTAAAGAGGTAGAGAGCCTCCCGTCTCCTGACTGACTGTGCGACTGTGAGCCCTTCTTCCAAAAAAAAAACATTATAATCATTGATTGAACATTTGTCTCGTATTCAGAATTGTTTGTTTATTTGCCACAATACAGTCTACTAATCTTTGCATATTTTATGGATTGTGCAATGATTACAGGCTGTATCTTGCAGCAATGCACTATAATGAAAATGCTAACCGTGAGCAGGCAACAACAACTGAAGGACAGGCTGTGTATAAATTCATTTTTCCAAAGTCCAAAAAGGGGGAATCATGCACAGCAAAGCCGGTGAAAATAGACCTAACATACAGTAAGTTGTAAAATATATTTTATTAACAATAATATAAAAAAATAGCTATAATAAAATAAATATAAGCTTAAAAAATGTATAAATATTACACAAATGGAAATTATAAAACAAACGTAAGATTGTTTATCAGTAATTATGTAAAACCATAGAGTGACTCGGTATTCTGTCTCATTACAGACTATGTCGATGAACTTATGAGCCTTCTGCTACATAAAGTCGTTGTGGACCCCACGCCATACGCGGAAGAGCTGCACACAATCCCCATTCCACCTTCTCTGCCATCACAGTTTACAAAACCCTCCAAAGAAGAGGTGGTTGCCCATCGTGTGTCACGATTCAGTCGAGGGGTGGCCGGAACCCAACATACTGTCCAGCTGGATCAGGAAACTGCAGGCGGATCCGGCCAACAACACATGACGGGATGACAATCCTCACACTACGTCCTAGGTAGCACCAGCACCAGCTGACAAAGCTGCGATAGGCCAGATAACGGAAACGCCTATGGCAGGAATAGAAAACCTCAATATTGTATATAAAACCATTAGTATATTGGAAACTTGTATATGTGATGTGTAAATATGTTTGATAAAAAATGATATTTTGATAGTTTTTGTCTTTTCTACAGATAGAAAACTATTTATGAATAACATGTCTTTACTTGTATATATATTGTTTGTATCTATTGTCTTTTATTTTTATTATTTTACACAACATCATTTAATAAAATTTAATAAACACGAGACACTCTTCATTTCTGCACCTCACTGGTCCATAGTCAACTCTGTAAATATTATTGATATTTTGTAAAGTATATGGATTTAAGCAGTTTGGTTCGAAACCTGGATGCTCAACCATACATGTAGGAGGGTCTGGAACCTCCATCATTCGTTTTACAACCTAAACTTAATGTAATGTAAGACAATGAGTATATACTGTACAATTAAGCTATGTTCGTCTTTTAAATATGAAAAAAGGATTACATAACTATAAACACATTATGCTTAATTTTGTATTTCTTTGCAGCAGATGTTTTCCACATCAGATCTCCTGTTGAAGGAGATCGCCAAGTACCCGGCAGGTCAATTCTTCTAACGCAGTTTCTGAACCAGGCATGCACATCTGGCATACACCCGGACTCCTTTAAATGGCGTACGACCCCACAGTGCTTCATAGAGGCTTTGGACACCGTGGTATTTGGTAGAAAGCCTTGGTTAGGTCAGTGGAGGTATATTATCGCCACTGACCTAACCAAGGCTTTCTACCAAATACCACTGTGGACGCAATGTGGCGTCCACATTTGGCATAAGTGATGGCTGGGGTTTGCTATGACGACCCACATCGGCGAAAAGCTGTAACGAGACGAAACCCCCCATTAGGTTTTTGATAAGAAATGATGGGTTGACATATTCAACATCGACATCAATGTCTTCAGGCTTTCGCTCCTGTAACTCTTCCCTTCCGTTGCGGTGGTTGGACAGGTCCTAGGTTTACCCTCGCCTGGAAGGGGCCAGCACCATTATAGCCCCCAAACTACGGACTGAAGACCTCATCAAATTCCTTATGAATCTCATGAAATGACACCAGCAAAGATAATACACAACGCGGCACGTTTATGCGCGTTGATAGTGTGAACTGATCTCACATGAACTCACCAGGCTGTTTGGGGAGAGAGTACAGTAAAGCTGCCGCCACGCCAGTGTAAATATGATACAAAGAGTCGCCGACACGAGAGACTGGTTTAGTCAAGCCTTTAATGGCGACAAACGTTTATACAACCACAACACAGGAGACTCCCCCGCGCATGCGCCGCGTGGGTCTGCGCATTTGCGCTCAACGTCACAGAACACGTCACGATCCACGTAACACTCCACATATTGGCGCTGGGCCAGCTAAACAATCTGAGCCCATTGCATATTTTTTAGGGGCTGGCTTCATAGAACCCGGAAACCATCAGACCGTCATATTTATGACTTCAACAGTCTAGTCACCTGAACTGGGTTAATCAAACCTTATCATTCTCAACAAAAATCTAACTTTTTGTTGACTGACTTGGGTCTAAAATTAAAGTTACCCAATAATAACTTGTTTATGGAGCTGTAACATTAATTTAATAATGCGGTCATGCTCATAGATGGGAAAACATCACTTTGGATTGTAAATGTTGCTTGATTTTATGATATTTGCTTGTATTGATCCTACATCAGATAATTATTAAAAAAGCATATACATTTTTTTTTTTTGGTCCTTACATCTTACAGGTAACGGTAACAGGATAGTGAGACGGGGGAGAGATAAATTTGACTAAATTACTTTGGTGGAAACTAAATAGAAATGACCATTCTCACTTAACAAATGTGACAAACACATGAATTTATCAATATTTTTCTAAATGTTCTCTTTTGAACTAAAAGCCTGAAAGAGAGTCGTTTTTTTTCAGTCTTGTGACCACAGAAAAACAGGAGCAAACATGATTGAATAAGTACATGTTCTTTTATGTGAAACGACGATAAAGCATAATTTGATTTAATATGGTCTGGTTAGCTCTTGTGGCCCGTCGGTGGGAATGTGAATAATAATTTCTGACTGGCATATAATGAACAAATCAACCGAATACAAACAGGTAAAAGTGAAGTCACTACCGGACAGAGTCCAGTCTAGACCAATGGAGAGTCCGGCTGTGTTCAAAACATACATGATTTCTCTCATGGTCTGTATTTTCTGGTGCTGTTTAGAGTCCAGCAATGAAAAACTCTTTCCACAAACACATATTAGATATGTCTCATCTGCATAAACCTTCAGGTGTTTTTCTGAATTGATTTTGAAGTAAAGTTTTTACCACACTGATCACAGATAAATTGTTTTGTTCATTAGATGGACCAAGACTATTTTTTATTCCTCATAATTGCATGTATTATCAAAACAAAACATGGGAGGTACAATAAGTAAATTATATGAATATATGAATATATCCAATTCAAGATAGACCTATTTACCACACAACCCATCCTGACAGATTTAGCAAACTAACCAGTAGGAAAGAAACAGATCATTATTTACACTGCAAGAATTATTTTCTGAAGCTTCAAACACTCGTTTAGTTCCCTGATCAGACTACAAACAAGCCTTTCTACTTCTCTAAGCATTTCACCAAATTTACAAAGTTAAAAAAGATGATATTGTGCTTTTTGGAGCAACTCCATATTTTGTTCAACTCATAACATTTAATTCACAGTATTATACATAAAAATGAAATGTTGCTCATTGTGACGAGTTATGATATTTCTTCATGTGACTGAGAAATCTATGAATGTCTGAACCTCTTCTCACACTGAGTACAGTGGTACGGCTTCTCCAGTATAAAGTCGCTCGTGTGATTACAGAGAGTCATATACTAAAACATTATACTGTTGTCAAGATTTTTCAACATTTAAAAATAGTCATTCAAGTTTTCAGTATTAAGATCACATACCAGTAAAAGATATACAGTATAGTATATAGTATAGTTTGATAAATTGAATTCTTTTATTGTACAACTTAATATACTTTTTCTCTAAAGCTAATGTTTAATTTACTTTGCTGTTTATTTCAGCAGAATGAGCTTGGACTGGAGTCAGTGGAGACAGAGATGGATGTGAATGTGGTGACGAGGACGGCAATCAAGGTCCTGAGCAAAAAGACATTTCTGCTGTCCATCCAAGAGATCCAGGCATTCTCTAGCTGACCCAACATATGTTACAGGACCTGCAAAGAAATGGAAAACTGCTGAGGACCAGGCAAAGGAGGAGATTTCAAGATACAAAGAGGAAGCTCCACTGCCGCTTGGTGTTGTCAATCCACTGGACTGGTGGAAAGGGAATCAGAGCAAGTATCCTTTCTTGTCACACATGGCAAAGAAATACCTGTGTATCCCGGGGCGTGTGTCCTCAGAGAGAGTGTTCTCTAGGGGATATTATTAAAGCTCACAGGAGTGCACTTACCCCAGAACATGTTGATCAGATTCTGTTCCTAAACAAAAATATGAAGTCAAAATAGGCCTGCCATGGAATCAATGCTTTTAACAAGGGTTCATATAAACATTTAATGGACACATGCAAAAATCATTTGAGTTGTATTTATATTTACATCACACGGACTATTTAGTTTTATTAACGTTGTTTATAATATTTCACTTCATTGTTTACATGGACAGTACCTGAGCATCTGCACTTTATTTTCATGTTTATATATATATATATTTAAGCTCAGCCCCACACAAACCACAGTGAGTTAACTTAACTGTGCACTTGAATTTCATTTTAAATATCTAATGCACTTTATTTTAATGTTTTCAATATCAGTGTGTCCAGTGTTAAAAGTGCAAGTCTATTTTGTTATGGGAGCTAAAAAATAAATTGGAAAGGAAATTTTGTATTAAAGTTAATACAAAAAAGTCTCTTAATTTGTACATGATATAAAAATAAACATCATATACACAATTCACATTTCACAGATCATTGGTCTGCATTCAGATGTTGTCATTTTTGCAACAGGATGTTTTCTATTCTACAATGTATTTCTATAATAAATAAACACAGTATATGACATATCTTACATTTCGAGCAATGTGGAGGCAAAATGACAAGTTTTACAACCATGTAATCTTTGCAAGCACAGACCATTTAGTTTAAGAAGTCTTTATTTTTATTATAGAATTAGCATCAAATAAACAATATATTTCTTATTCACATTGATTAAAAATTATTAAACGAAATGATTGAAAATTTAGTAAATAGGTGGGGATATGCAAGTATGTAAATAGCCATTGAACAAAAAAAGAAGAAATAGTAGGCCTATGGCGCGCTTTTTCTTAGTATCTGTTTCATAAGCCCCTTTCACACAGCGCGTTGATCCCGGGAAATTGCCAGGAAATTGCCAGAACGCCTTCTGTGTGAACGCAAACACGACCCGGGATGGATGCCGGGTTGGGGACCTAGTAACATTGCCGGGATCAGTCCTGGAACGCGCGCTGTGTGAACAAAAGCCGCAATCAATGCCGTGTCGTAATGATGACGCTGAAGTGAAGTGAAAGCAGGCTATAGTGAAACGGTACGTAATGCGCTAGTTTATGATCGAATCAGAGAAAAAAATGCACAAGCGTGGTTTCTCCAGAGAGAAATCGCAGCTCATAAGCAAACTACAGACGTTGCTGAGACATTACATGTCACATCGATGTCACGTGTCTTTACGGGATTTTTACGGGTTGTGTGTGAACGCACTTTCCGATTGCGGAAAATCACTGGCAGTGTGAATGAACCAAAATCAAACGAACTGTGTGAAAGGGGCTCTAGTGACTCGACAATTCGTCGCTCTGTTGGGAATGTCTTGTGTGTTAACCCTGAACATACTCTAGATTGGCTGAACTTACTCCCGGACGCGTTTTTGTAACCAGCATACTTCGAGTAAGCAAGATTTGGGTTAATCAACCGAGAGTTCAGGGTATCTTTGACGGTAAGATAACCTTGCTTTCTGGAAAACCCCAGGTAACTGTTAGTATCCAATATCAGATCTTCAATGGGATAGTTCACCCAAAAATTAAAATTACATGATTTACTCACCCTCAAGCCATCGTATAACTTTCTTCTTTCAGACGAATACAGTCGGAGTTATATTAAAAATGTCCTGGCTTTTCCATGCTTTATAATGGCAATGAAGGGCGGTTTTTGTTGTCAAGTCCATCAAAATGCATCCATCCATGATAAAAGTGCTCCACACGGCTCTGGGGGGTTAATAAAGGCCTTCTGAAGTGAAGCGATGCATTTGAAAAATATCCATATTTGTACAATCAAGCTTTTCCCGTTACAACCCCCCACCCCCCAATTTATTTTCTTCTTCATCGGGTTTTATTGGCAGTTGGCAAATAAGCTGAGTGATGCGCGATGCATTACCGTCCGTCACCACGCACGTGTAATAGAGCTTTTGTTTCATTTCTTGCCGCTCCAGTCAGAAAGACTGAGAGTAATGAAACAAAGTTGAAGTTATTTTAAAAAACCTAAAAGATTCGAGGCTTTTAATTAATTAAAAACAACTTACAATTTCACTCTGTATCGGTGTGTGGGAGGGAGGCGATATTTTTTTTCCCAGGATGGTAGTGGAAGGTACCGCCTTTTTCACCTCTGATTGGCCAGAAGGGCTCTCCTCCGATTGATTCCCTCTTCATATTTGCACTAATCCTCCAGTTACTTGCAGCGCTCCGGTCTCCAACGCTCTGAAAGCTGCCACAGTTCACAACAATGCAACGAGACGGTGCGGTGCGCCATCTTGATAGCACTACGACTCTTTGTACTTCTGTCCAACTTCCGACTTTTCGGCTATTTTTTGTAGCTGGATATATATCATTAGTTGTGTCTAATTCTAAATATGAATAAGGATACTCATTCCAATGAGGTTATTGATAAATCAAATTGTTATTGTTGTTCTTATTATCATTTAGGGGGGCTTAGGAACATTTTGGGGTAGCTTCAGCCCCCCTAAAATAGGCCTAACGACGTCCCTGGTCTGATGCCTTTTAGTCTGATGCCTTTTTGTCTGAGGTTGTTTTGTCTGATGCCGTTTCGTACGATGCCTTTATGTCTGATGCTGTTTCGTCTGATGTCTAATTGTACGAGACCTGACACCTGACATTGTTTTTCCTGAGACCTGAAGCTTTTCAGTCTGAGACGCGACTCCGTTTTGTCCAATGACTAAAGCCTTTTAGTCTGAGGCATGATGCCATGTCTTCATATGTCTGAGGTCTGAGGATGTCCTAAAATGTACACCATAGTACGGTTTCTGATAGAAATATAAAGAATTGGATGCAGTTAGCCTACATATCAGTTGCATTTAAAACAAGGTTATTTTAATTTCTGTCCAAATACAACAGGACCATCATGTTTAACTGAGCAGCTGAAAATACTCATTTTTGTCTCCAAAAAGTTCCCTGTTTTCACCTCATTCATTAGTAATGTCTGAAATATTCTGTAAAGTGCACATTAAGCACATTTTGCTGTCAATACTGCACTACAAAGCAAAAAGGCAGTAACATGCATTTTTGGTCAAAAATTAGTTATTATCATTTTCATGACATTCAAGGCATCCTTTGTTATGTGACAAACATCTTATCTCAAATGTGCGTTGTTTTGGAGAAAAATGGCAGTCGTTTGTACAGTAACTGCAAAAAGCCCTAGTGAAACAAAGCAAGAGTACAGTAACATCCATTACTGTATTCTTGTTATGTTTTACCTAACAAAAAATAACCGTGTTGCTGCGCAGTGTAGTTACTGTTGCCATGGTGAACACACACAGCTGATTTCGCGGCATCCTCACGGGATGGTTTTAACATTTGCGATTTCACCCTTCTAACTTCACACAAATTTTGTATGAGATGGCACAAAGCCGGGGAAAGAAGATGGTCAAACTGGCGTTGAAAAGAAAATACCTGGAGTACAGTGACAGATTAAACATTTAGAGGCTAGGCTATCACAATATAAACAGCCGCCAGGGCGGGACTTCCTCTCAGAGGTCCATTCAGATATCATTATGCTAATTGACAGGCGATGTTTTAAATAGCTTTGCTTACCTGCCCCTGATCCTCCCTGCTCCTAGCTGTAACTTTATCCTCTGTAACTTCACATCGCCGATGCCATGTCATCATTTTGTTGTTCATGTCACAAAGTTATAATCCAACCAGCGATGAAAAAAATATTCCATAACTAGAAAAGCACTCGGACAGCACTAACCTCTGTTAAGGTAGCCTAATAGGTCACAGAGGCAATTCCAAATGTCCCGTTTTCCGGATCACCACCAAAATGTAGTAATCTGTTCCTTGTCCTAATACCCATGTTGTCCGAAAATGTCATCCAAATCCGTACAGTACTTTTCGAGTTATCTCACTAACCAACAGACAAACATAAACAGCACCAAAAGATAACCTTTGGGCGGAGGTAAAACTTCTAAAGGCATCAGGCTATCCCATAACATCCAAGCAGTCAGCGTGATCTTCTTCGCTCTTATTAGCCTACACGAATGGCGTCTTCTTTTTTCATAGGCTAATCATTCACGGCGTTGTTGTCCAGCAGGAGAATATAACTGTCCATTAACACAGCTATCGGTGTGTAACAGTTATTCTTTAACGTGACAGGTGTCTGTTCAACTTAAAACACACTCTCTTTGCGGCCACTGTTTGAAGACTATGTCCGCTGTTTAGATAAGTTAGCGAGTTGTGAGCAAAACTGACATCTTTCTCTTTACTGTTGTAAGCATCCATGCTTTCAACAAAAACAAACTTCTGCAGAGCGAGTGGCAGGTATTTACGCCCCCCCTTAGCGCTCAGGCTCAAACACATTGGTTCCTGTTCCTAAGCATTTATTTATTGCACGGTTTCTTCTTCTGAATATAAAATTATATTTTTAATTTGGATTCCCCTTAATTATATTAACCTATGAAAATGTTGTCCCTCTGCATGACTGCAAGCTTCTATGTTTTATCCTATTATTGTATGCCTAATGTAACTTATGAAGCCAGGCTTCGTTTTTGTGTGTTGGCTTTTCTTTCTTCATTTTCATTAAGGGTGCAAAACTATTAATTTATTGTGTTAGCCTAATTCATGCATTATTATGCCATGGACCTAATTTAAGTTATTCCCTGTACAATGAAATATTATGATATACAGACATCATCTGTAATCTTTCTCCTCTCATGCCACCAAACAGGAGGGTGTTTTGGTATTCCCTGCCTGTGAGAAATGTTGTGGAGGATGAGGAGTAATAACCATATGAAATGTGGTGTTCATCAATTTTTATTATTATTATTATTATTATTATTATTATTATCATCATTATCATTATCATTATATATATACAATCTATTATTAAATGTATGTTTACTAATTTGGAATATCTGTCCCATGTATTCATTTCATTCAGTACTTTGTGTTTATAAACCTACTGAAACAGATACTGCACCATATAAAATCATCAACTTGTTTATCTTAGTTATCATCATAAGAGTTTGAAAAGCCTTATAAACACTCTGTTGAATTGGAGTTTAACTTGCCTATTATTGCTCCAAAGAAAAGTTAATTAATTATTATAATAGTTGATTTGGTCCATAACAGTGCGGAGATGTGATTTACTGAATGCGGCCCCTTTAAGAAATATGACACCCCGCGCACTGAGCATGCGCTGAAGAGAGAAGCGCGAAGAGAGAATAAACTACTTTGTGCTCTCTGTAGTTAAGTTGTTTTCATCCTTCTCTCTTTTTCTTTTTGTTGTTTCCTTTGACGCTATTATGAATGTAACAGTCGAACACGTTGTGATCCCCTGTAAGTGTATGTTATGTTAATGTTCTTGTTAATGCAATAAAAGAGAGACAGAGAGGGAAGCGCTGAAACTTGAAACATTTGAAGCTGAAAGTGACGCTGTTAACGATCGTGAATGAAAGACAAATGTGGAATATTTTCTTCGGATGTCGTATATTTCCAGTCTGCAGGTCAGAGATGTTATATTTATCATGTAAGAATTGATGTTTGTGTTGCCTAAATGTATTGTTTTAAGCGTAACGTACAGATAATTAAATCATTAACGTTAGTTTTGATCAGCCTCTATTCAGTCTGCAAATGACTATTGTGTATGATTTATGTTATCTTTGTTAGATTCCTGTTTAATTGATATATTAATTCAATAATTTAACGTGACTTCTTTTATCCTTATAAAATCTGGAGTCACATAAAAATGAACAGCCTTCATAGAGCCGTTTTAAATGCTGCTAATATATAACCATATCAAAATTATATTTCATATGGTGATTTAATTTAAGTGTAATTACAGTAACCTTGAATTTGGCAAATCTGGTGTCCCTCACAACAATTCACCAAATACGAAAGCTTTATTTCAACTGTTAATGGCGATATAAATTAAATTAAATAATGAGCAATATATGATGTATTACTCTGGAATTAAATTATAATAATCATGTATAGTACTTGTTATCCACATTTTGATGGTCAAGATTTTTTCCTTTTGTGCCATCATTCTCAGTCCCTTAATCGATGGTTGATTTCTGTCGTCTTATGTTAGATTTCTGATTAGTTTAGATATTAATTGAATAATAAAACCTGTGCCCTGTTTCATCATTATATCCTGGGTTACAAAAATGATCAACCTACAGTTGTTTCATATGCTACTAATATGTAACCAAGAACCATCAAAATGTTCTATATTTGAACTTAAACAAAGACACCATATGTGTTTACTGTTAAAGTAATCCAGTATAAATTCAATTCAACTTATCTTTGATTTTTCCAGATCTGGTCCTGTGGGCGTCAGTATCACACAGTGATCACAGTTCACACCTGCAGTGAAGCCCCTCCCACAACAATTCACCAATAAATACTGGGAATATTCCCATCATCCTACAAGAGAAGGACAAACTCCAGGAGTAGCAGCTGAAATCTGTGTGACTGTTAAAGATGGAGTTTATTAAAGAGGAGATTGAAGACATGAGTGATCCAGAACCATCCAGAATAAAACATGAAGATACTGAGGAACAAATAGGTTGGTGTCCATTCTTGATTCTTCATTGTTGACTGCTTTGGTATCTCTGAAATATGGATGACAAATTATAGAGAAATGCATGTAAATGATCATAAGCCAGTTTTAATTGCATTAACAAGTGAATGACAGAACTGAACTTTGCACATTGAAGATACTTTAATCAGACAGGCATAGTTGCCAAGTCCTCTTATAATACACGACTTTGGGTTTTTTTTTTTAGTAAGTCGTGTTAAAACAGGACGGGTTGTGGATTGCGTTTTTTTTTGGGGGGCTTATTAAAAAAAAATATGGTTGCTTGTTAGAAAAAATCTATGGTCACGGTTGCCGTTTTCTCAATCTCCAATACATTGATTGACACTGTCTGCTGCAGTCACATCAGTGCAATCATATAAGTGTTGTGGCGTAATTCGGCAAAACATTCTGACGAATCCGCCCCCTTATCCCCCTCATTGGAGAACAATCCCGTTCAATGTGCTGGCAGGCGCGCGTAACGCTGTAATCCAAGCTATGATAGACGTAAATACACATATTTCAATTTCTACAAACAATGCCTCCAACGAAGTGGTCCAAGTATGGCAAAAAGTACAACAAAGACTGGGAAAAGGATAAACAACTTAAAGACTGGATAGGTCAAGTGGTTGGTGATCAGAGATCAAGATGATGGACAGTGCAGGGGAGGAGAGGGATGACCTTATTTTGTAAGGTAAATAGTAGCCTAATGTTTACAATGTTTTTGTAATATCTTAATTATCACAGGCTTTAATAAAAAAACAAGTAGGCCTAGTCCTATACTATACTAACAGAAGATACATATGGTTCAAATTTATTTATATAGCCCCTTTCACACAGAGCGTTGATCCCGAGATATTGCTGGGAAATTGCCAGGATGCCGGGTTGGGGACCTAGTAACATTGCCGGGATCAGTCCCGGAACGCGCGCTGTGTGAACAAAAGCCGCAATCAATGCCGTGTCGTAATGATGGCGCTGAAACCGGGATCGTTCATCAGCATGAAGCGGTACATAATGCGCTAGTTTATGATCGAATCAGAGAAAAAAATGCACAAGCGTGGTTGAAGAAAATCGCAGCTCATAAGCAAACTATGACGCTGCTGAGACATTACATGTGTCACATCGATGTCACGTGTCTTTACGGGATTTTTACGGGTTGTGTGAACACACTCTCTGATTCCGGAAAATCACTGGCAGTGTGAATGAACCAAAGTCAAACGAACCCGGTATTTACGAACCCACTTTATCCGTGTATTTTCCGGAATCTCTGTGTGAAAGGGGCTTTAGTTACAGCTCCCCTTAATGCTCTTGTCTTTTCCTGCTTGTCTTTTTGTCATTTTCCATCTCTCCAATCCTATCCAGCCTCACAGGTAATCAGAGAGGAGGATAGTGCGTGCCCTCCGCTTTGTTGCAGTTCGCTGATTTAAAAAAAAAAAATTAAATCGTTTTTTTCCTAATCCGTTTATCCTTTTCTAATAAAGGAGTGGTTTCAGTTTAATATGTTGCAGGCTCATTTATTTGTAATAAATAATAAATGATAATGCTAAAACTAAATAATCTAATAATATTGGGCTTGTTTTGGGCTTGTTTTTGAAGCTCCAGTTGCTTATTTTTCTCACGAGAGTTGGCAACTCTGCAGACAGGTGTCTTGTTTTCTGCTTGCTAAGTGTTTTTAATTCTCACATTTAACCTCATTGGACTGATTCTAACTGATTAATATGTTTATTTTAGACCAGATGGAAGTGACGGAGCAAAGACAGAAACTAAATGACGTAAAGAAACACTGCGACTTCAAAACTCAAGAAACAAAAGCCGAAAAGCTGCACTCCTGCTCACAGTGTGGAAAGAGTTTCCAAAGTAAAAGAAACCTTAAGATGCACATGAGAATTCACACTGGAGAGAAACCATATACATGCACTCAATGTGGAAATAGTTTTAATCAAGCATCACATCTCAGGAATCATCTGCACATTCACTCTGTAGAAAAACCATTTAACTGTGATCAGTGTGGTAAAGGTTTTAATTCGTCATCAAATCTAAAACAACACCTGAAAGTTCATTCAGATGAGAAGCCTTATGTGTGTTTCTGTGGAAAGAGTTTTTCACGACCGGACAATTTTAAACAGCACCAGAAAATACATGATGGAGTGAAAAATCATGTATGTTGTGACTGTGGAAAGAGCTTTGCAATATCTAATCATCTAAAACTGCACCAAAGAATTCATACTGGAGAAAAACCTTACAAGTGCTCATATTGTGACAAGAGTTTCACTCAGTCTGGATCTCTGAAAGTACATGAGCGAGGTCATACTGGAGAGAAGCCGTACCACTGTACTCAGTGTGAGAAGAGTTTCACTCACTCTGGATCTCTGAAACAACATGAGCGAGTTCATACTGAAGAAAAGCCGTACCACTGTACTCAGTGTGAGAAGAGTTTCAAAGAGGCGCAAAGTTTAAAAATTCATCTGCACGTTCACTCTGGGGAAAAGCCATTTAACTATGATCAGGGTGGACCAAAGTTCATTTTGTCAAAACATCTGAAAAGTCACCTGATAGTTCATTCAGATGAGAGGCCTTATGTTTGTTCTCTCTGTGGAAAGAGTTTTTCACAGCCGAACAGTTTTAAACTGCACCAGAAAACACATGATAGAGTGAAAAATCATGTGTGCTTTAAATGTGGGAAGAGCTTTACTACAGCTGGCAGTCTGAAACTGCACCAAAGAATTCATACTGGAGAAAAACCTTACAAGTGCTCATATTGTGACAAGAGTTTCACTTACTCTGGATCTCTGAAACTACATGAGCGAGTTCATACTGGAGAGAAGCCGTACCACTGTACTCAGTGTGAGAAGAGTTTTACACAATTATCAAACTTTCACAGGCATATGAAAAAATGTTTCCAGTGATCAACATTCGGTATGGAACACTCCATACCGAAAAAATATGGAGTTTTTCATAAAATCACTATGTCATCTAGATTAATTTTGTTAATGTGGTGAAAAGCTTAGTTAACTAGTAAGACTTGAGCCCTATTCAGACAGGATTAACTTTACAAGGGTAGATGGAGTAATGTAATCTTTACCACAGGACGTCTGTAATAATAATGGCCAATTCGCACAGGATAAGAAATCTTGTAAATCCTGAGATCACTTGTGCAAACACATGTAACCTATATTTATGTATATAAAACAGTTATGTCCGGTCGAATAATGTATTAATTAATTAACTTCAGATTGGATTATGATGGTAATAGGCACTTGCCTAACGCTAAAAGATGTTTCATGCCTCTAAAGCCTGGAACATACCAGGCGACGGTCGGGCAGTTTTTGACAGTTTTCTCAGTGTTCGGCACCGTCGGCTGAAATTGGTTCTCGTCTGCTTTTTTTCGGCTGATTCGACATGTTGAATGTTGAATTGCATCGGGCTGCCGTGAGAGAGAGAACTCTGATTGGCTGTTCAGCTTAGTGAACGAATCAGTGCATGAGAATAATAGCAAAACAGCCAGCAAATAAGTTAAAACGGTACAGATATTAGGCTGTTCTAATGTTACGTCATCTTACCTGAGGCTATGTTTACACGGAAATGATCTGAAGAGAAAACGCAAAAGTGCCGTTGCGTTATCACTTTTTATTCTGCGTTTAGACGAGCGTTATGGGTGGGAAATCTGCGTGCATATGATAACGCAAAAGTGTGTGAAATTCGATGTAGTATGCACTCCAGGTAGCTAGGTGGCAATGTGAAGCACTGCCACACAACAACACCAAGTCCGCGCGCCTGCGTACAACCTTCCTTCTACTTCTCTCCCTAGTAGCGCAAAATCAAAACATGGCGAAGCGAACAGCAAAAAGACTCTTGTACGTTTATCAGAGCTGCTAGGGCAACTTGAAGGTCCGACGTATGGAAATAATCTGCAGGGTTTTTCCTGCATAGACAATTATGAGGCGGCCGCCTCCGTCAAATTTCGTGCCGCCTCCGCCTCTCGACAAAACTCGGACAGACAGTCACGTGCTCATATACACTTTTTCCACCGTGACAGTTCTGTCGCGATTCCCACTTGTGTCCATTCTCTAACCGTGTAGTTTGCCGATAGTGCTGCACAGATCATAATCCGCGGGCCGAGTAATAAAAACATTCCATTCAATCGAGGGTGGATGACAGCTAAATGAGTGTAATAAAGACACGGAACTCCCATCATGGTACCTAATGTACGGACGGTAACAAAGTTGCGCTGTTGAGTCTCGCGCAGTTATTTATAACATTAATTATAGTTAAGAAACAATATATAGGCTACACACGACCAGAGTGCTGTTTTCCTGAATGCCATCACGATTGAAACCGAGATATTAATTTCATAACAGTTCAATAAACAAATAGTTAAAATTAAGTTACTTACATTTTTATACTGTTTTTGTTCTGTTTTAGCAGCGAAAATAGTTCCAAACAACAGAACCATTTAGCGTCTCACAGCAACACTCATCCATGATTCATTACTGAATCATTCAGCGTTTTGAACTAATCGCTTGAGTCAAAGATTCAATTGCCCATTATTAAACCGCCTCATTCTGAATCAATCAGCCGTTTGAACGAATCGTTTACATTAATGACTCAATGACTCGCTCATTAAGACGGCCGCCTGTCGCCTCCTACTGGCGGTTTAGTTTCAAAGTATCGTTCTTTTCAACATTCCTTGTATATTCAAAAAATATTCAAAATAATCTCATTTAATACAATTATAATTTTTCAATGTAAATTATTTAATTTGATTTGTAACAGCCTAGTGTCTTATTATTTTAATTGAATGTATTGATAAAATGTAAGAATTTTAAATGAAATTTAGAGCATACATTAAATAAAATTAGGGGGAAAATGCCCTTTATAAAGGTACAAAAAATTGTTCCGATAAGAGTGTTTTCAAAAATGAAACATTGACAATAAGTTTAAAGGGAGTAAAGCCTTTGTTTAGGCTATAAAGAAAATTTAATTTTGCCAAAAGAAGAACTTTTAATTTAAATAAATGTTAATTGTGTGATATGTTACCATATTATCATGCTTAATTGAATAATTGTAATGTGATGATCAGATGCAGATATCTAAATCAAAGAATATGGGTGGTTGGCGGGTGGATTATTATTTATTTTTAACAACCGATTCGAGTGACTCAAAGTGCACCAGATTAATGAATTTATCTTTAAAATGTACAAAATCATGACCCCGGACCCCCCTAGTGTTACAATTTTACCACCTGTGCCTCACTTTCAGCCAGGAAACACCCTGATCTGACATGTTGGTTGTTATTTTCCTGTACTGGCGCATGCCTGTGACATAAAAGCATACGCGACGAGAGCCGCCGTGAGCAGATTTACGTTTTTACCCTTTAGAAGGGAACATTGCGTTCCCACTCTGATCCCAGATTTCCACTCTGGAGGGTGATTTCACTTTTTTGTGTTTTTAAGCCCCAAAAATGGCGTCGCCGTGTAAACGAAAGGCACATCTGATCAAATATTTTTACGTTTTCACCCACGAGCGTTCTCGTGTAAACGGCCTGAGTGTTCCTTGGCGAATATTTCTATATTAACAGGATTGATATTGTTTAGCAGCATTGATATTCAAAACTGTAAGTACGCACTGTTTTGTTTATGGTTTGTGTTTCTGCCGCCTGCAGCGTCGGTTTCCCATTTTTGAACGACGAATATAAATGAATATATCTGCAGAAATAGACAGTTGTCTCATTTACACGCAGGCGCAGAACACACATTCTAGCTGACAGTCGCCTGTAGTTCTCGGTGTGTTCAAGTGCAGCTTTTTCCCCCGACGCGAGGCGACAACACAGTCGGCTTTCATCAGCACTAGTTTGTCGGCGTCAGCTTGGTGTCTTATGAAAATGGAATATTCTGTCATTAATTACTCATGTAGTTCCAAACCTGTAAGACTTTCGTTCATCTTCAAAACACAAATTAAAATATATTTTTTGATGAAATCTGCAAGCCTAATTTCAATCTGTTCATCATATAAAGCGACCGTGTCTCTTCAGAAAATTTTTGACTTAACCGCTCGATTAATATGGATTTTTTGAACCCTTTATGAACTTTTTTGAAGTAGCAAAGTAATTAATGCATAGCTGTTAATGGAGGGCCAGAAAGATCTCAGATTCATTCAAGCTGGATAATAAAAATATGGGTCAGTGGTGATAAGTATCTGTATAGAAAGGAATAATTGACGACAGGCCTTTGAATTATTCGAAAACAATGCACACCTGAGTTGATAATGTTATACCTTGGATGTGCATTATTTTCTAACAAGTCAATGGACTGGAGTCAAATATTCTGCTTATACTACGGTTACCACACCTCAAGACATTTGTCCGGTTGTTTTCAGATTAAGCGTGTAATCTTAGTCTTAGTCTTACCTCTAGACTTTTTTGTAGAGTCTTATCTCTAGTCTCCAGCTTCTTGCCTTGTTTTAGTCTTTCTTCTGTCCTCATTCATTTCTATCTCCGGTTGAATGGACTTACCCTGATTTTCCTGCAACTTTGCTTTCAAGTAAAGCTTTTAAACTTCCCGCGAATGATGCGCTCTCCAAAAAAAAAAAAAAAAAGAACGCTTCAAACTCACGACACACACGCATTCTTGCTCACCAAAGATCCATCCAAGAAACATTTCTATCGATATTTAGATGCGTTTAAGATTGTTTGCCCCTTGCTTTAAGGTGATTTGATAATTTGCTGGCTCTCAAACGTTAACCATTTGTGATACTGCTATTCTGTGATCTGCTCTCCATTTTTTTCTTTACTTTCATTATTCTGTTTATACGTATTCTTTGTTTGTGTAGTTGTATGTATTCGTAGGTTCATTTATTAAAACCCATTATACGCTTGATTGTCTCTGTCTGCTGCTCACCTAACAAAGTCTCTTAAATGTGTGATCTTAAACTACAAGATTTTATATTGTTGAGTACTGTAACAGAGTCAGAGCTGTGCCAACTGCCTCAAAGATGTTTCAAACAGTAGCAGCACCACTGCTCTGAATGTACCGGCAGATGGAGGCGTAAAAATGAAGTGACGTGATGATGACGTCAAAAGTTCAATGCTTATTCCAATAAGACAAAAAAATAAAGGTCAATAGAGAGCAAATGGTATTTACAGTTAAAAACAAAAAAAGACAGAACAAACAAAAATAAAATAAACTGTTCAAAGTTATTTGCAAAAAAACTTTTGGCTATGCCAATAAAATTACCCAGAACAGAGCATAAATATAAATTTAACACAACACAATAAATATAACACAACTTTAAACCAACAAATATGATCAAAACTAGCTGTAAAAAATAAATCTGCATTGTTTATCCTTTTGATCTTTCATTCAAAAAATTTGCAAAATTCGAACCTTTCATTGAAGTAAAATAATTGAAAGTGGGGGGGAAATCACGTTATTAAATAAATGTTTTTCTCCAAAACACATTGGCTACAATTATTGGCACCCCTATAATTTTTTTACGAGTAAAATATGTCTGAAGTATATTCCCATTAATATTTACATTTTTTAGCACACCAGGGTGACTAGGAACATGACATTGTCCAGCCATGACTTCTTGTTTCACAGGAGTTTAAATATGAGGAAACACAAATGCCAAATACCCTTAATCATTCATCATAATGAGTAAAACCAGAATATAGTTCTGATGTGCATTAAAAGATTGTTGACCATCACAAAATAGAACGTGGCTGTAAGAAAATAGCTAAAGAATTGAAAATCCCCATTTTGACCATCAGGGCAATAATTAAGAAGTTCCAATCAACTAAAGATGTTATGAATCTGCCAGGAAGAGGACGTGTGTCTATATTGCCTTAATGCACAGTGAGGAGAAGAGTTTGAGTGGCCAACAACTCTTCAAGGATCACAGATGGAGAATTGCATAGATTAGTTGAGCCTTGGGGGTCAAAAAGCCTAAAAAAAAAAATCAAACAACCCCTACATCACCACATGTTGTTCGGGAGGTTTTCAAGAAAAATCCTCCTCGCTCGTCCAAAAACAAACTCCAGCATATTCAGTTTTCAGACACGACTGAATCTTTAAAAGGGACTGGATTCTATGGTCAGATGAAACAAAAAAAGGGCTTTTTGGCAGCAAACCCACCAGATGTGTTTGGTACAAACAGGGATAAAAAGTACCCCATGCCTACGGTTAAATATACTGCTGGATCTTATATGTTGTGGGCCTATTTTTTTGATGGAGGTCCTGGACTTCTTGTTCAGATACATGGTATTATGGATTCTAGCAAATACCAACAGATAAATCAAAACCTGTCTGCATCTGCTAGAAATATTATAATGACCCGTGGTCGGATCTTCCATCAGGACAACGGTCCAAAACAAACATCAAAATCAATACAAAAATGGGTAACTGAGCACAAAATGAAGCTTCTGCCCAGTCCCCTAAACTGAAACCTGTAGAACAGTGGTGTCAAACTCAATTCCTGGAGGGCCAGAGCTCTGCACAGTTTTGCTCCAATCCTAATCAAACACACCTGATCCAGCTAATCAAGGTCTTCAGGATTGCTAGAAACTTCCTTGCAGGTGTGAGTTTGAGCTGGTTGGAGCTAAACTGTGCAGAGCTCTGGCCCTCCAGGAATTGAGTTTGACACCACTGCTATAGAAGATGAGTGGGCTGAACTGAAGAAGAGAAGCACCAACATGAACTTATGAATCTGCAGATCTGGAGAGATTCTGTAAGGAGGAATGGTCTCTGATCTCAGGTCAGTTGTTCTCCAAACTCATCAGGCATTATAGGAGAAAACGTCTCGGTTATGTATGTAACCCTCGTTCCCTGAGTACAGGGAACGGAGACGTGTCGTCGGGGGAGTTCCCTGACGAATTGGGATCACGCTAGGGAGCCAACTGCCTTCGAGAGAATTAAAACGAGCCAATAGACATTGGCATGCAAGGTTTGCATTCCGTGACCCGCCTACCAGCGCGGGTATAAAAGGCGGAAGTAAACATTGCGCAATGCTTTTCGCTGAGGAGCCGAACAGTGTCCAGTCCTCGCGAAGGTACAGCAACATGGCGAAGGGACGACACGTCTCCGTTCCCTGTACTCAGGGAACGAGGGTTACATACATAACCGAGACGTTCCCTTTCGTCCTGGGAACTCCGACGTGTCGTCGGGGGAGTTCCCTGACGAATTGGGATCCCTAATAAAACGCCATGGTGCTGGCCCCTTCCAGCGCCCAGCTAAGCTACCCTGCAGCAGTTTCTTGAAATAAGTTGCGGGAGCTAGCACGGGAACCACACTGCTGTTTCGCAAGACCCGCACAGTGGTTGGATAACACTGGGAAAGCGTTCCCTCAAGAGAGGAGGGAACGCTGCGGAAGCCCCAGCCTGACTGAGGAAGGCCAGGAATACACATATGTACTAGCCCGAAGGAATAGTGAAACATATGGCAGTCCCAGAGGTAGTCCCAATCCAAGGGAAGTGGGAGCGTACTCAAGGGGACGACGAACGAGTCCGTCAAGAGGAAGACATGGCTGAACTGCACATGGCATCATGGGTCACAGTAGAGACCACTGGGGCACCCAGTCTACTAACAACTCCTTACTAGAGGTAGCAGACCTGGCGCCGGGCGGTCCGCCGCGCCCAGCACCGAGGGGTGAAGGAGGAACTCACGAGGCTCACCGACGTAGGGCGCCAACGGAGCAAAAAGACGCACGTATCCGGCCGAGGCACGGAGTGGCGTGGCAAGCCGACACAACCTATTCCCTCGACCCACTGGCCGTAGCCAGAACTCGGGAGGAAACAGGTTCCACACGAAGGCTATAGAACCTAGCGAACGTGTTCGGTGTCGCCCAGCCCGCAGCTCTACAGATGTCTGTCAGCGAGGCGCCTTGAGCCAAAGCCCAGGAAGCGGCAACACCTCTAGTAGAGTGGGCACGCAACCTGGGAGGACAAGGCTCACCCAGAGATTCATACGCTCAGGTGATAGCATCCACTAACCAGTGGGCTAACCTCTGCTTGGAGACGGCCTTCCCCTTCTGCTGGCCTCCGTAACAGACAAAGAGCTGATCTGAGGTTCTGAAGCTTTGCGTTCTGTCAATATAAACCCGCAGAGCGTGGACGGGACAGAGAAAAGCTAGGGCTGGGTCTGCCTCCTCCTGGGGCAGCGCTTGCAGGTTCACTACCTGGTCCACGAAGGGAGTGGTAGGAACCTTGGGCACATATCCGAGCCGGGGTCTCAATACAACATGAGAAAGGACCGGCCCGAACTCTAGGCACGATTCGTCGACCGAAAAAGCCTGCAGATCCCCGACCCTCTTGAAAGAGGCCAAAGCTAACAAGAGCGCTGTCTTGATGGACAGGAAATTGAGCTCTACGGTCAGCAACGGCTCAAAGGGGGGGACCTTGAAGAGCTCTAAGTACCAGAGCTAGGTCCCAAGAGGGTACAGAGTGCAAAACCCGAGGTGGATTTAACCTCCTAGCACCCTTGAGGAATCTGATGACCAGGTCGTGCTTCCCCAAGGACTTACCTTCTATTGCATCGTGATGCGCGGCTATTGCGGCGACATACACTTTGAGGGTGGAGGGGGACAGCCTCCGCTCCAACCCATCTTGCAGGAAGGAAAGCACGACACCGATCGGGCAAGTTCGGGGGTCCTCCTGACGGGAGGAACACCAATCGACGAACAGGTTCCACTTCAACGCGTAGAGGCGCCTCGTAGAGGGGGCACTAGCGGAAGTGATGGTGTCTACCACTGCCTGTGGTAGACCACCTAGAACCTCCGCATCCCGTCCAGAGACCAGACATGGAGTTTCCAGAGGTCTGGACGCGGGTGCCATAGAGTGCCCCGTCTCTGAGAAAGAAGGTCCTTCCTCAGAGGAATCGGCCAAGGAGGGGCTGTCGCGAGGAGCATGAGTTCCGTGAACCAAGTCCTGGTGGGCCAATACGGCGCCACTAGAAGGACCTGCTCCTTGTCCTCCCTGACCTTGCACAGTGTCTGTGCAAGAAGGCTCACTGGGGAAAACGCATACTTGCGTAGGTCCCGGGGCCAGCTGTGAGCCAGGGCATCCGTGCCGAGGGTTCCCTCGGTCAGGGAGAAAAACCACTGGCAATGGGTCGTGTCTGGAGACGCAAACAGATCTACCTGTGCGGCTCCAAAGACTCTCCAAACCAGCTGGACCGCCTGGGGATGGAGTCGCCATTCTCCTGGCAGGGGAGGCAACTGTGAGAGCTCGTCTGCCACACGGTTGAGCTCCCCTGGAATGTGAACGGCACGAAGCGCCTCAGATGCTTCTGACTCCATAGGAGGAGGTGGGAGGCGAGTCGCGACATGCGACGGGAGCGTAGACCACCTTGATGGTTGATGTACGCAACGGTCGCAGTGCTGTCCGTACGGACCAGTACGTGCCTGTGTCTGAGAAACCCCTTGAGGCGACGCAGGGCTAGACGTACTGCTTGCAACTCTAGGCAGTTGATGTGCCAATGCAGTTGAGGCCCCGTCCACAGACCTGAAACTGCATGCCCTTTGTACGTGGCCCCCCACCCGGTGGCAGAGGCATCTGTGAAAACCACAGCATGCCTGGGAACCTGGACTAGGGGCACTCCGGCCCGTAGAAACGCAGGATCTGACCACGGGGAGAAGGTTTGGCGACAGTGCGGGGTCACTTTGACCCGGAACGTGCCGCTGCGCCACGCCCACCTCGGGACTCGATCGTGAAGCCAGCGCTGAAGCGGTCTCATATGTAACAGGCCGAGCGGCGTTACTGCGGCTGCGGCTGCCATATGCCCCAGGAGCCTCTGAAATTGTTTCAGTGGAACCGCTGTCCTGCCTCGAAAAGACCTGAGGCAGGTGAGCACTGACTGGACGCGTTCCTCCGTGAGGCACGCAGTCTGGGCGACCGAGTCCAGCTCCATACCGAGATAAGAGATCCTCTGCATGGGGCAGAGTTTGCTCTTGTCCCAGTTGACCTGAAGCCCCAACTGGCTGAGGTGCCGAAGCACCATGTCCCTGTGATCGCACAACACATCTCGCGAGTGGGCTAGAATGAGCCAGTCGTCGAAATAGTTGAGAATGCGAACGCCTTGTTCTCTCATGGGAACAATGGCCGCCTCCGCGACTTCCGTGAAGACACGAGGCGACAGGGCCAGCCCGAAGGGTAGGACCTTGTACTGATACGCTCGACCCTCGAAAGCAGACCGAAGAAACGGTCTGTGTCGAGGGAGAATCGAGACGTGAAAGTACGAGTCCTTCAGGTCGATCGCTGCAAACCAATCCTGGGGACGGATGCACTCGAAAATGCGCTTCTGCGTAAGCATTTTGAACGGGAGTTTGTGCAGGGCCCGATTCAAAACACGCAGGTCCAGGATTGGCCGTAACCCACCGCCTTTCTTGGGTACAATGAAGTAGGGGCTGTAAAACCCAGACCTCATCTCGGCAGGAGGGACCGGCTCGATCACGTCCTTCGCCAGCAGGACATCGATCTCTTTCCTCAAGACAGGGGCGTCCACCGACCGCACACGGGTGAAGTGGACGCCCCTGAACTTGGGAGGCCGGCGTGCACACTGAATTGCATAGCCGAACCGGACGGTGCGGATGAGCCATCGGGACGGACCCGGAAGCGTTTTTTAGCCAGGCTTCCAGATACGGTCTCAACAAACCCACCCGAACCACCGGCGTACCCGCGGAGGGGCAGCGAGGTGGAAGGCAGGGACCTGGCCCTGGTGGCACTGTAGCGACCAAGAGCGGGGTCTGGGCGTTTTAACTTGACACCAACCTGCTTCCACCTGAGGGCAGACGACAGAGAAGGCCCGTGGGCATTCTGCTGCGGGCTGCCCGGTGGCGAAGGGAGGGGGAGAGACGAAGAACGAGGCCCTGACTCCTCGTGTCCTGGTCTCTGCGCCTCCGGGCCCAGCTGCAGACCGCTGCGTCACTGCTATCTGCAAGCTGGGGAGAGGGGAACGGGAGTGGTGCAGCTAGGGGGTCGGCACGCACTGCCATTCTGACCCTCTCGGACGGAGGAAACTGGTCTTATTATACTGCCAGTCTCGACCGTGAGGGGAAACGAGGAACAAGGCCCGGGGGCATCGAGTCCTGGTTTCCCCTCACCCAGCGAGAGACGAGAGTGACAAGGCCGTAGCCCTCACTGCCATCTGAGCGCTGGGGCCCGTGAACGACTCAGAGGAATGGACTGCTCAGACTTTGGGTACCGCTGATTACTGGATAACCAGCGGCGGAACAGAAGCGAAATTCTCCACCCGGCCCTCCCCCGGGGGAAGGAGTGGTGATGGCACGCACTCCCAAAGAGCAGATCGTCACATACTCTGGGTCGCTCCTCTCAGGGTTGTTTCCCTTCCCTTTGCTGGGGGGAAAACAAACTCCGAGCGGGCTGGTTGTGAGGTGCTTCTGGACCACCAGTGTGGACATCGTCTAACCGAGGGCCAGCGCTGTGACTAATCACGGTCAGTCACTAAGCACAGCTCAACCCCGAGTTAGAACTACGCACGTGCAGTGGTAGCGAGAGAGGAAAAACTTCTGCAGATTTAGGCATGTTTGGCTTGCCATATTGGCACCAAAATGCTTCCATACTGCCAAAATTCTTCACACACATCCAGGCACTTTAGAACAGCCCAGGAAAGTGTGGCTGTTAAGTCTGAATCTTCAGCATGAGAAACACCATAGTAGGAACTCAGCATCATTTTCAGAGTATAACAGCCCTCTCTGTTATGTAGCGATCGACATCTGTCCTCCCTGGGGCCCCGAATGAAATGCTTGGTCCCTCATGAGAAGGACCAGAATCCCATCCGAAAGCCTTGACGGCACACGGCACGCTGAGCGGCTCAAGCCTTTACGAGAAAGGGGAGGCGAACAACGTGCCGACGTGGTCATGCACTCCTGAAAGAACATGAACCACCCACGAACGCAGTCTCAACACACTGATTAGGCATGTGAAACAGTGATCGTGGCCGTCAACCAGGCATGCAAGATAGTGAACGTGGCCATCGCTTCGATGACACACGGCACGCTGGGCGCTCAAGCCTTCAGGCAAGGCGAACAACGTGCCGACGTGGTCATGCTCTCATAAGAAAGCATAAACCACCCACGAACACAGTCTCAGCATGTTTGCGATGCGCTAGAGGAGTGAGTGGTTCGTGCTCACTGAAACCCTCAGATCACCAATGTTATTCGCCAAAGTAGCCCTCTTCTGGTGCACCAGAAGAGAAACTATATCGGGGAAATAAGCAAAGGGACTCACCTCATAGAGGCCCATGAGTCTTGATCTTGACCGCGCATCTTGAGCGCCGAATGACGCGCGCTGGGTTGCCGTGACAACCCGCGCTGTCAGCCGGCGCTCGACGGCACACGGCACGCTGAGCGGCTCAAGTCTTTACGAGAAAGGGGAGACGAACAACGTGCCGACATGGTCATGCACTCCTGGGAGAACATGAACCACCCACGAACGTAGTCTCACACACTGATTAGGCATGTGAAACAATGAACGTGGCCGTCAAATAAGGACAGGAAACGATCGCATCCAGAAACACACGAGTGAAACGTCATCCTGAAAAGGACGCGATCTTCACTCGTGTTGCTCTTTTAGACAAAAAGAAATGCTCTTTTATGTGCCGAGGCACAAAGGGACCACCGCGGCAGACACAGCGGGGAAACTGCAAGCCCGTGTGCTGCACTCACCGTTACCAATACCAGCCGTTAAAACAGCTCTTTGTTTGAATAGAGAGAGAGAAACGGCCGGCAACGGGAAGCGATGGCCACTTGAAGCGCCGTCACACCAGCAGCAGAGGATTCCTTTCGCCAAAGAAGACTCGTTTTTCAATATTTCCTCGGAATACAGCAGCTCAGAGAGACACTGAATGGCTCCGAAGCAAAAAGCATTGCGCAATGTTTACTTCCGCCTTTTATACCCGCGCTGGTAGGCGGGTCACGGAATGCAAACCTTGCATGCCAATGTCTATTGGCTCGTTTTAATTCTCTCGAAGGCAGTTGGCTCCCTAGCGTGATCCCAATTCGTCAGGGAACTCCCCCGACGACACGTCGGAGTTCCCAGGACGAAAGGGAACTCAGAGCTGTTCTCTTGGCAAAAGGAGGTTGCAAAAAGTATTTAATAACAGGGAGCCAATAATTATGACCAGCGTGTTTTGGAGAAAAGCATTTATTTCATAATGTGATTTCTCCCCCACTTTCAATTATTTTACTTCAATGAAAGGTTAGATTTTTGCGAATTTTTTGAATGAAAGATCATAAGGATAAACAATGCAGATTTATTTTTTAGAGTAATTTTTTATCATATTTACCAGGGGTGCCATTAATTCTGACCATGACTGTATGATTTAATTTTTCTGAATTTGATAATGCCATAAAATTTGGTTCTAGTTATTGGAATTTGGTGAAATAGTCTATATAAGCCTAATAATATAATGCTTTGATAGTAGTCACAGTGCAGCAGGAAGTGTTCTCCTGTCTCCACATCTCTCTGAGAGCACAGTGAACACAGTCTCTGCTCTCTCTCTCTCTCACACACACACACACACACACACAATCCCCCCCCCCCCCCCCCTCCGTCATTCGGCAAAGGCCTTCATCATCACAGTGTGCTAATGCCTATCTAGTGCAAGGGATTCATCAGTGTGCTGATTGAGGACTGTCGGGACACTCCAGACACAGTATTGATCTGTCGGGAGAAACAGAGTCGTTTGCACCTCAATTACACATCTGTACTATTTGCTTCACAGGAATGAATGAATGAGGCATTTATATAGCGCTTTCAGGAGTTATGCTTTCAACATAATGTTTATTTACTAGTCTGTTCTAACATGTAACTATGTCATGTTTGGTCTCATCTGAAAGCTTATGAACTGAACTAAATGTGGTTAATTTAATAGAGATATTAAAGTATCCTAATGTAAAATCTAGGTACTATTGCTTAAAGCTGCTGTAACTTTTGTGAAAAAAATATTTTTTACATATTTGTTAAAACTGTCATTATGTCCTGACAGTAGAAAACTCAGAGCTGTTCTCTTGGCAAAAGGAGGTTGCAAAAAGTATTTAATAACAGGGAGCCAATAATTATGACCAGCGAGTTTTGGAGAAAAGCATTTATTTCATAATGTGATTTCTCCCCCACTTTCAATTATTTAGAATCCGCTAGAATGAGACAGATAATCTGTGAAAAAATCAAGCTCCTCTTGCTCCTCCCATACCCCTTTTCCACCAAAGCATTTTGAGAGCCGGTTCAGAGCCGGTGCCTACTCGCGAACCAGTTCTTTGCGTTTCGACAGCCAAAGAACCAGTTCTCGGCCAGGAAAACTGGTTCCAAAGCGGCACCAACTCTTTGATGGACTAGAACCGTTCTTTTTCCACGTCATGCTTACGGCGGGGGCTGGGGGCGGGTTTAGATGTGTTCTAAACATCTTTTCTGACCATAATATAGGATCGCAAAGCCAGGAGAAACATTTGCAGAATCACGATGTAGTCTGCCATTGTAATTGTTATGCTTGAAGTTGGCGCAAGCGTTTCTAGTTTTTTTAATTATTTTTTTATTGGAAAAAAAAAGACACAAGACAGGGGTACATAACTAATCAGAAGAGATTACATATCAAAGGAAAAGACTTAGATATTTCAATTGTTTTTAAAGCCTTCTTGCTACACGAGTTAGAGATAATCCCAAAGTAATGTTGTACTTGCAAGCGTTTCTAGCTAAGACGTATGGCGACGTACACAGTGACGTAACGACGTTGTTCGCTGGGCGCTCTAGTCAGTGGAAAAACAAACAGGTTCTGAGAAGGTTTGCAAGTTGAACCAACTCCGAACCAACTTTGAACCAGCACCAGTTCCGAACCAGTTCTTTTTTGGTGGAAAAGGGGTATCGTGGTCCTATTGCCATTTGCAGAAATACACCGCTCCCGGTCAGAAATAACCAATCAGAGCCAGGAGGAATGTCTTAGCAGTGTCAATCACGCTTGTGTACGCGCTGATCACACTCCTCTCTTACACAGCGCGAACGCGTACCGTCGTTCAAACCCAAGATTGCCGGTGTGCTGCAGCTGTGCTAATGGCGGAGAAACAACCTAAACTATTGCCAATTTCTCGAGTGGCACCTGCTCATAAAACAAAGAGGTAAAAGGAAAAAGACTGATGACGATAAACAAGCGAAAAAGAAAGAATTAGACAGAGCCCATTGACTCGGTGTCAAAACTCTAGCCGCATAACATGTAGATAAAATGTCACGCACTGTGCTAAGCAACAATTGAAACCTGCTAATTCACTGGCTTGTCATCTTGCTGAAATAATTTACTAGCAAACCTTAGCATTATATATCGCTAGAATAATTACTTACATACTGTAACGTTAGTTACCGTTATATTAATGTTATCTTAATAGCTATTTATAACTTAGAAATAGAAAGAGTGCAACGTTATAAAGTTACATGTATTGCAAAATACATCATGATTTGAGGACCAAGTTTGTAGTCAATGTATGGGCAGGCCATAGTCAATGTAAAGCATATTGTTGATGTTTCATCCCTATTAGTGAATGTGCCATAACTGTTTATAATCCGTCGTCATCGGTGGTCCTGCTTACTAGCCTGCGCGTTTACGGCAGGCTCCGCTGTGGAGGGAGGGGGTTGGACCTGTAAGTTGAGCTTGTTCAAATTTTCAGGCTAAGTCAACGTTTTCTCAAAACTCCCTACTGCAGCTTTAAACATGCATTTAGGAGAATATGTTAATGTTTTGCCTCTCATTAGCCTCATCTTTTAGTTTCTGCTTTTGGTGTTGGTATTCCACTCATGTTTTACAATGCTTTGCTCAGGGTATAAGGAGGAAAGGTAACTGTTGATCGTAGAGAAAGGCTTCAACCCTTCCACTCCTGCACACCGCTGTGTAACCTCATACTATGAGAAAGGCTTTTACGGCCTCTTGCAAAGCAGTGCATTATTTGTTACAACTTTTCTATAGTATGTTGTTCTATTCTACTGTCGGTATATTTAAACATGTCTTAATAAATAATTTTGCCTGCTTTAAAGTCTTTGCGAATCTTTCCTTTTATCACTGATTATGTTGAAAGCTTAAGTGATTATAACTTTTGTTATCTAAACGTTCAGGTTAAATCCTAAATTTTCCTATCAGTTCTAAGAAAGACCTTTAAAGAATAAGAGGTTAAAGAATAACAACAACTTTAATGGAGTCAGATTTATTATATTGGAGTCAGATAAATAACTGAATTATGCACGTCAACCTTCAACTTCTTTTTGTTCTGAATATTGGTTCAAAATAGCAGCGTAAGCTTCCAGCCCAACACTTTCCTAATCATGGACTTGAAAGTAAAAGTTGTCAGATTTACCATGTTCCAGTATAAGTTTGAGAATGATGAGTTTTATGAATTTTCTTAGACAAATGATATTACTGAAGAAAGCCTAGAAACAGATGCAAACATTTGCTTTTATATTCTGTCTGATATGCTGAAAACTGCTAAGTTATTGTTTCTTTGTGCATTGTGTTATGAATATAATAAATTGCATTAAAATCTGAGAAATTTTAAAAGGTCAGTAGTAGTTTGCATCCCTGGAAATGAATTTCGGTCATTTAAAGCGGCACTATGCAGGATTTCCGTTTTTGTCAAACAGTGACCTCTAAAGTCGTTGTAGAGTACTTGTATTTAACGTTACTGTCGTAAATACCACTCACGCAGAGCGTCTCTGCACTCACGGCCTCTGCACTTTATAATAATAAAGTAGCCTACCGCGTTAGGCTTACCTGAGCCTAAATGCCAGATGACATCAATAAAGTTACATGTACTTCGCATTATTTTGTAACAATGTCCGTTATTATGTTGTTAGACATGATTATTGCAATTTATCATAATAGTTTGCAAATTGCGCTCATTTACACTATTTACAACGTGTAGGCTTATTTATGTCCTGATAATCATGTGAGATATTGACAACTGTTCTCATGATAATCGCAGGAATCAACTTTAACAGTGAAAGCCTGACCGAGTGGGACTCTTGTCCGGTTCCTCACGCTGTCAGATTCTCGTTTCCTTTTCCCAGACTCTTCCGACAACGCTTTCTTCGTTTTTTCCGCCATTCTTAAAACGCAGGTCCGATGTTTACTCGTGTCTGACTCCTCGCTCGGTCAGTCTGCTGTTTCCTCTTTCTCTGTTCCTCCGACAATGCTTTCCTAGCTTTCTGATTCTTATATGCCGGCTTAGCCATGACGATAGTTGTTCTTATAGCTAGCCGGATCCTGGATGGGGGCGTGTATGTGTGCAGTGCCGTAAAGCAATTTGTTACATTGTGAGAGCTGATATCACACGATACTTCCTGACGCTGAGGCCGGCGACCCGACGGCCCAAAGTTGCAAGTGCGGTTTTTCCACTCACAGGCACCGGGGGGGCGAGACGGCCCCCATTCAACCCGAAAAGAGTCATATAACCATTCCAATAACTCCGAAGCGGTTCAGTTAAGCTAAAGAAACTGCATAGTGCCGCTTTAACTTTTTTATCGTAAACAGTTGGCCAATATTGCTGTAGTGATTTATTTTACACTGACGAGCTCTCAGTGTTAAAACTCCCGGTGCTCCAGATGGCCAGTCCACCACTGGCTAGATGACCGAGGGCCAATTGCATGCAAACATAGTTTCAGAAGTGACACATCTACATTTAAATGTTGGATTCACTCTGCAAGGAACAGAAATATGGTATGTTAAAATAGTAACACATGAAAGCAATGTAAAGGCAGACTAATAGATTAATAGAAAAATATTCGTAGCAAAATATTTTGAAAATTCTATTCCAATTTTTAGTAAAAGTGATGACATGTAAATAACCCTAAATGTAGCACTGTACACTGCTGCTACGATGTAGCCGTTGCTTAGCATACATCTGGTCTTTACTAGAGAACCAACAGTAATTTCAGAAGCTCCCTCCGTGCTCATCACCAGTTATTAAGAAAGTCTTGTATAATGTAAGACACTTATAATGAACACTCTAACCATTTTTTAAGAATATGGTGTTAGATTTTGCTGTATTTGGCCGAGCAGTGGTTTGGGTGGCTCGTCAATGTATTAGATTTCTCCAATACATAAAGTAAGTAAACTTGACCAGAGTTCTTGTATGGAGAAGAATTTATTGAAGGTAGTAGTGTAGCACAGTTCTTTAGCAGCGATGTTAGCATGTCACCCTTCAACAATCTTAACCCAAAGTTCTGTCTGTGATACAGAACTTTATACATGAAGACAAATGGGCTACAAACAATAGAAAACTGTTAGGGCCTCCCACAGGAGATCGATCTACCCTGCAATCTACTATGAGCAATGCTGTTTCTTTGTCATTCACACCAATCAGTTTATGTGGGCCATACACCTGTATGGGCCATTCAGTTTCTATAGGCCATACATCTGTATGGACCATTTGGTTCACACCTTTACAGACACAGATAGAGTTGATTACATCTGAGGCACAGTAACAATGTAAATGCATCGGACTAAAGTTAACTGAAAATACACATAATCTTTCAATCCCTTATCTGATCATTTTTGATCACAAAACAAACTTCATTAATCATATATACAGCATGCTGCATACAGGGTCCATTACTTAAAATGACAGGATAAGAGTTAATGGTGAAACTTTGCATCCTCTTGAATGCTTGAGTCCTCTGGAAGCTTTTATTTTGGAGTCGTGATTTTTTTTTGGAAGTGGTGGATAGTGTTGTGTTCTGTGAATGTTCAGAAGTTTTCATCTAGGTGGCCAATGCAGTGCAGTTTAAACGTTGGATGTCTTTGCTCATCCTCTGGAACGCTGGAACACCTGCAATCACACAAAAGAGAAAAGGGAAACGAATCTTGCCAAGGAAAATATTTTAAATGCATAATTCCTAACTGCCTGAAAAACTGTCCCTATTTAATATTGTCAGGACACTACTGTGTTTATCAGTGGCTGTATGTTTATGTCTTCGTCCTCAGGCGACAAGCTAGAGCCTAAAAACCCTAGTCCAGCCATATCTGGCCTCTGATAAACACTACTGCCATCTATCCATCGTCTCTAGGCAGATGTTTCAAATCCCAATGGCTCACGTCGTTCCACTCATCTTTTCTCTGCACTGTAACTGATTAGTTCCAATACATTAAGACAAAATATTCACTTCAGACTAGTTTTCCTTGTTTAATTTCTGAAAACTCCTGACTGCTAAGACCTGTTCAGTTCTACCAGAAAGACTCGGGAGATAAATTGAATAACAAGCGTATATTTATTAACAGCTCAGCAAGCATAAATTTATAAAGTTCTTTGGCGTAGGCCCCGTCCTTAGCGAGCAATGCGAGGGTAGCCGAATCTGCATGTCCTGCCTGAAGATGAAGGCAGGGGTGCAGCCGACCCCACTGGAGGTAAAGGAAGGGACCATCCTGGTGGTGGTGGGGAGGATGAAGGGGAACGTACCATCTTGGTGGTGGTTGGGGAGGAGGGAGGTAATTGGCAGCATCAGTATCTGCGAACTCAGACAAATGTAAGTACCAGTTTTTTATACTATGAGTGTTAGCACCTGATTGGTTAGAAGTGAGGTAATACGTGACATGCTGATCCCTATTTCAATCAGCGTCTGAGTATCAGTCAGCAATGAGAAAACAATTTGTGACGTACTTTAAAGAGGATTATCGCTCTTTTGCGTGGGTTCGAGATCCGTTTGTGTGCACAGCAAACGAGCTATCAATTGATATGCAGGAACAGCTTATTGAGCTGAAGAGTGACAGTAGGCTGAAGGAACTCTTTAGCTCCTGCCCTCTTTCGTCATTCTGGGCAGCACTGATGCAGGAATACCCTGAACTCTGTGACGTCGCCTTGAGGATTCTCAAAAATGACTGCACTCAAAACGAAATACCGCAATCGTGCACAAATCGAGGATGATTTGAGGCTATGTTTATCAAGCATTGAGCCAAGAATTGAGGATCTTTGCAAGGCAAAGCAGGCTCAGGTCTCACATTAACATCACCTACCTGCAAGCTTCTGTAAAAAATGCAAATGATGCCTACTATTAGGCCTAGTAATAATAACAATAATAAAGCATAAATTAATATCAGAGGTCTGGTGTCAATTCCCAATTATAGCAATAGCCTAGTAATGATAATAGGCCTATTGATGATGATAATAATAATAATAATAATAACAACAACAACAATAAAGCATGTAACCTCATATAATTATATAGCAATAGCCTAGTAATGATGATAGACCTACTACTACTCATAATAATAATAATAATAATAATAATGCCTGCAAGCTCACATTAGAAGTCTGGTGCTACTGCCAATTATAACAATAGCCAGGTAATGATAATAGGCCTACCTACCACTACTGATGATATTATTATTATTATTATTATTATTATTATTATTATTATTATTATTAACAACAATAATAATAATAATAATGTGGGCCTAAAAATAATAGCCTAGGGCTGTCTATCTATCTATCTATCTATCTATCTATCTATCTATCTATCTATCTATCTATCTATCTATCTATCTATCTATCTATCTATCTATCTATCTATCTATCTATCTATCTATCTATCTATCTATCTAAGGGGTGGGGCAGGGGGCACTGGGGCCCCAACTGCAATGAACCAGCTTTGGGGGGGGCCCAGCTTGCAAAAGGTTGAGAACCCCTGATCTAGATGAAGCAACAGCTGAAGATTCTGTTATCCTGCCAGAAGCCATAAAAGCCATCTGCGAAAGACATCAGATTATTGAGTTTCGTAATGGTTGTGGATTGTTGAACCCTTCCTTTGCCCTTGCTGAGTCTTTGGCTGTCCATGCAAATGTGCTACCTGTTGAGTTTGAACAGGAAGATGAGCATGGTCTACCAGTTATTCCTCACCTGTCCAATGAAGAGTTGGTGAAGCAGTAGAGGATGGATCCAGATCTCAAAATCATAATTGATTGTTTGGAGTTGAATGAGAAGCCTTCTATTCCAAAGAGCCAGTCCTTGCTATTGCCTTGTGGATACGAGAGTGGAGTCGTCTGGAATTGAGAGATGGAGTGCTCTACAGGAACAGGCAAGATCAAGGAACCACCCTTTATCAGCTAGCCTTACCTGCTGTCCTGCGAGAAACAGTGTTGAGGAGTCCTCATGATGACATGGGGCACATGGGCATGGAAAGGACTCTTGACCTTGTCAGGACCAGATTCTTTTGGCCAAAAACGTCCTTATCTGTGGAAGAGAAGATTAAGACCTGTGAGAGATGTTTATGTAGGAAAAAGCTTCCAGAGAAAGCTGCTGCCATGGTGAATATCAAGACTACCAGGCCGTTGGAGTTGGTCTGTATGGACTTCTTGTCAATAGAACCAGATAAGAGCAACATCAAAGACATATTAGTCATTACAGACCACTTTACCAAATATGCAGTGGCTGTGCCTACCCGAAACCAGAAGGCACAGACTGTGGCTAAATCCCTATGGGAAAACTTTCTAGCACATTATGGATTTCCCGAGAAATTGCACAGCGATCAAGGGCCAGATTTCGAGTCACGTCTGATCAAAGAGCTTTGTCACATTGTAGGAATACGCAAGGTGAGAACTACTCCGTACCACCCGAGAGGAAATCCGGTGGAGAGATTAAACAGAACCCTTCTCCAGATGTTGGGTACACTCGAAAACAAGAAGAAATCTTGCTGGAAGGAGTTTGTGAAGCCTTTGGTGCACGCTTACAATTGCACTCGAAATGATGTGACAGGATACACTCCCTATGAACTAATGTTTGGGAGAAAGCCCGAGCTGCCGGTTGACTTAGCCTTTGGTCTGCCAGTGAATGAACCTACCAAGTCTCACTCTCAATATGTGAGTGATTTGAAAGATTGTTTAAAGGAGAGCTACGAAATTGCCATCAAGAATGCCGCAAAGGTAGCCGATCGCAACAAGTGCAGGTTTGACAAACGTGTAGTGGTTTCTCCTCTTGAAGATGGAGATGGAGTCCTGGTGCGGAGTGTTAAACTGAGAGGAAAGAACAAGCTAGCAGACAAATGGGAGTCGGATGTATACGTAGTTATTCGGAAAGCAGGAGATCTTCCAGTTTATACAGTCCAGACAGAGGTAAACAATGGTCCTATCCGCACTCTGCATAGTGACTTGTTACTACCATGCGGGTTTCTCCAAACGGATGAATCAGAAGAGTTGCCGAAACAGAGTCTAAACCGTAGACCCAGAACACGAGCTTACCTGGATGCTGGAAAAGCGGACGAATCAGAAGCAGCCGAAGAATATTCAGATTGTGACTATGATCCTGAGCTTTCTCATACAACTGGAAGAGGATTTGAGATTGATACCAACATTCTTTCCAGACCATCAACGAGTGTGGAAAGCACTGTGACCAACTTACCTGATCAAGTGCCTCCAAAAGAACCTACTAGCGAATCTGTGGGAAACGTACCTGGAAACTCACCAAAAGAAAACTCCTTACATGTACCGGGTCTGGCGGAAATAGCTGTGTCTGAGGATGAATCTGGAAAAGTAACAGAAATTGTTGAACAGAGGCAAAGAGAAGAACCCCAAGGACCGTCAAGTGAGTTTTCTGAGCGAACCCAGAATAAATTGTCCAGCACTAATGAAGAAGGAATGATGACTCAAGATGAGATAAACACGGAGGTGAATTCTCACCAGGCTCAGATGGAACAAGAGGATCAAGGGTAAGAGAGTTTTGTCCCTAGACGTTCTCTAAGGTCAAGAGAACCCCCGAGACGACACCTATACCCCCGTTTGGGGCATCCTCTAAGCCTAGTCATCCAGTCCCTGTTGACAGGCCTTAGTACTGCTTTATCTACCTCCTTGGATGACTCTAAATCCTCAACCAGAGCCTCGAGTCCTAATCCTGTGGTGACCAGTCAGCCCCGTACATGCAGAGGGACCTGCATATATTCAGGAGGGGAGGGTGTAACCCAGGTCACAAAGGGTTAAAATAGAACCTTGAGAAAAAGGAAGAAAAACAACAAATAATATTATATGTAGAAAATGAATCATCTATATTATTCCATATAGTATAAAAAAAGAGAAATCAAAACAATAATTGTATTTTAAAATAATTCTAAGTTGAAACTAGTCAGAGTAACCTGAAGAGATCGCCAATTGGATGAAGCGAAAGTTGAGCCCTGCACCTAGGAAAAATTTGTCGAAAAGAGAAATATGAGAGAAGTCATATGAGAGAAGCCATGCGAGAGCATTACCGGTATTGAAATTGATAAGAGATAAAAACAAACTTTGATTATATTGAACAGAAGTTCTACCAGAAAGACTCAGGAGATATAATGATGTAACAAAGCATACATTTATTGACAGCCCAGCAAGCAATTATTTATAAAGTTCTTTGGCGTAGGCCCCGTCCGTAGTTCATGATCGAGGGTAGTGGATCTGCATTTCCTGCCTGAAGATGAAAGCAGGAGCGCAGCAGACCACCCTGGGAGGTATGGACAGGACCATCCAGGTGGTGGTGGGGAGGATGGAGGTAGTTGTCGCGACAGAATCTGCAAACTCAAACTTGTGTAAGTACCAATCTTTTATACAGCGAGTATAAGGACGTGATTGGATAGATGTGAAGGTAATAAGTGACGTAATAATTAAGTCTTCCTGGCAGAACTTAATGCTAAAGCTTTCATTTCATTATGTTCTTGATCAGAAGGAAGATTTAGGTAGTGGCGATTTACAGAAGTGATGAGACCAAAGCGATGGGGGTTTAGGATAATCACCTAAATTTTCTTTTCTTTTTGGATTATATTCTCCTTGGTGAGTAACATTTTATTTATAAGATGTTGTTTTTGAATGTGAAGCATAGGAGTAATGTGAATATCTGACTAATGTATACGTATATACAGTGGTAATTTGAACGACGTGGAATGATGCATTTGCTGTTTAAATGAGCATTGTGTACGGTTGTAAAGTGAGGTGAATGTGTAAATGGTGTTCAAGGTTGAAGGAAAATGTATATATTTGTGTGAAGTTAGTTTTTTTTCTCTTCTCATTACCAAGTTCATTACCACGAGGTGCTAGCTTGCTAACCATGTACATATATTTCTAACGTGTTGACCGCACGTAAGTTGATTAGCATGCTCGTTCTCTGTGTATGAGGAGAATGAAATTGATATTAAAATAGTTAATTAGGAATTGAAATGAGATATGATGACGTAATATTAGGAAAATGTGATTTAATGATTGTTTTTGTTTTTTTGACTGTGTTTTTAAGGCCGGATTTTTTTTCTCTCTCTTTTTTTCTCTCTCTTCTTTCTTTTGAGCATATGTGAGTGAATGTTTCATCTGCTGCCGATCCTGAGCTTCAGCAGTTGAGATTGACGTCGAGGAATTGTCCTTGCCTTTTGCTGTGTGCGCATTGCGAGGACTGGCGAGCCATTCCCATCTGAATCGTACCTGGTAATATAGTTTCAAGCGTGAGGAATACATATTGGTAGGACGAACCATCCTACTTTAATTATCTTTATTCTACTGGACTGAGCAAATTTTTTTTTTTTTTTTTTCGGACTCACTGGATTGAGGAACTGATTTTTTTTTTATGGACTAAGTCATATTATTATTTTTTTCTTCCCTGAGTTTGAACTGAAACACTGATTTTCTGAATTGAGACATTATTATATTTGTTGTTGTTGTTGTTTATCTCTCATTGGATATTTCAATTGAATGAGACATACTGTTGTTTATATTGTGGTTTTGTTTATCTAAAAAGATACGAAAAATATAAATACCTTTCGTTTATTCAATACTTACCATTGATGTTTTGAGTGGTTAGTCCCTTTTTGTTGTCGTTGTGTATCAGTAGCATTTTTTCCTCCAGAGAGTCGCACTTAATCTTCCAACCCAGGCTCATGGGAAATACGTTACTCTGCCTGCAAAACCTGAAATGCGTACCTCCAGGTACGTTTCACTGCACTTTTCGGGTGAAAAGTCCACTAGAGGCGCTAAGTGGTATCATTTTTGCTCCGTTCCAGATGGTTAAATAAAGTTTATAAAAACGACAATATCAGTAATGTTCAGACTTCTCAGTAGGCCTATACACTCATTTTAATATAACTTAGGAATTATTTCCACGCTTTTGAGGTGCCGCACAGCCCAGTCTCGGCAGTTCGTGATATGGTCACGTCATTTAATCTACTGGTTCGTGATAGGGACACGTTTATTTAGTTATTTTCGTGATATCAGCATTTTTATTTTTTTATTTTTTTACTAATGTAATGCACAATTGTTTCTGCCAGTCGGGCTGCAGCAGAGAAGCTGTTTAATCGACATTTATTCACGATATCTTATCATGGTTTATATATGTATTTCTTTTAATGTTATTATTTCGGTCTTATTGCCAGGGAAGCTGGACTGCTTTGCTGTTTATTGATTTATTTAATTTTTTTTAAGTATAAACGACTATGCGAATTTTATCAGTAGGAAAATGCGCTGAAGAAGTCTCCTTCCGAACACATCGCGATATTTGGCATTCACTTGTGCCAGATGTTGGTAAGTAGTCGAAAATACACTGTCCTAATATTTGAATTGATATAATGTCTTTTCTGATGGTCGAAATTAATCAGATAGCTCATGTTCAGTCACTGCATTATATCTGTCATCTCCACGGAGGCTTTGCGTTTCATTGCTTTCTAATTCAAAACAGGGTGATTAAACAGCTGTCTGTCACGTGACATGCTATAGGCCTAGACCTTCTATCAGTAAATCATATTCATATTAGGTTTAAAGTAAGTTAGTACAATTAGTTCCAAAGTGGTATTTGTAGTAGAATCACAGTAAAAACAACACTTACCATGCTTTTACAACAGTAACCCTAGTTTTACTGTGATAGGTGTGGTAAAAGGACAGTAACCACAAAACTTACCATGCTTTTACCACATTATTTGTAGTTTTAATGTGATATTTGTTGTAATTGCACAGTAACCACAACACTTACCATGCTTTTACCACAGTAACCTTAGTTTTACTGTGATAGGTGTGGTAAAAGGACAGTAACCACAAAACTTACCATGCTTTTACCACATTATTTGTAGTTTTAATGTGATATTTGTTGTAATTTGTGAGTGATAATAAACGTCACCTGTGAGACGCACCGGTCTCGATCTTCAGCGTCGTCGCTCCTCCTTTTATGCTTCCGGTGCGTCTCACAGGTGACGTTCATTATCACTCACGTCACCGGCCTCGTTTCGTTCTCTCTCGTCCCTCGGCCTCGTCCTGCTCCACAACAGCGTTAATCCGACCGTTGAGCGGAGTGTTAAAGACGTACAGAAAATATACAAAAACATGGTAGAAGATGTGAAAAAAAGAAATATTTAAGAGGAAATATCCTAAAAACCCTTTCCCTTCTCATAGCATAGCTCATAACATCGTCAGCAAACCACAAATTATGAGCCCTTTTCCCTTTTCTTTTGGCTGTTTGTAATTTAACTGATTGTTACGGCTGGTTGCCAAGGTAACAGAGTATTAGACCTGAGTAAGCCTGGGGGTAAGGGGTCTAATTCTTTTGGTCTAAATTAAGTCAGTCTTTATTTTTGTGAAACAGTCTAACTTGCATTAGACTAGTCTATGAGCAAATTTTAGACTTGTCTAACACTATAGACCGGTCTAAAATAGCTTTGTGAAACCGGCCCCTGTAGTCTTGAACGTCTATCAAAACATGTGTTTGAAAGAGAGGGTTAAAAAACGGATAGAAAATACATCTAAATTAGGATGTCTTGGTAACATTTTAAGTGGGTCTCAGAGAATGTGAAAAAAAGAAAAAAAAAAAGAATATGTTCATGACGCCCTGATAATATGCGGCCCCTTTAAGAACAATGACCGCGCGTACTGAGCATGCACAGAAGAGAGAGAGATGAGGCTGACTGGAGCATATATTCAGTCGAGGCTGTCAGAAGAAAGAAAAGTTCACAAACAAGCGTAAGTGTCATGTAGAAAAGCTTTTATTATATCAGCAGCCAATGGAAAAAGTAAATGAATTTAAGTATTTAGGATTGTGGTTTGATAGTAAGTACACATGGAAAACACATATAAAGCAATTGGAAACTAAATGCAAAAAAGTTGGGTTGGTGATGGCGCAGTGGATAAGACACATGCCTTTGGTGTGAGAGACCCGGGTTCGAATCCACTGTGAGACACCAATGTGTCCCTGAGCAAGACACTTAACCCCTAATTGCTCCAGAGGCGTGCGACCTCTGACATATATAGCAATTGTAAGTCGCTTTGGATAAAAGCGTCAGCTAAATGAGTAAATGTAAAAGTTATTAATTTACTGAGAGCAGTGGCTGAGCGAGACTGGGGGGCTGATAAACAATCACTAATTGACATATATAGAGCATGCATGAGGACATCAATAGATTATGAGTGCATAGTATATGAGGCAGCAGCAAAAACATCATTGTAAAAAATAAATAAATTATGCATTGGAGCCATTAAGACAACCCCCATTAACTCATTACTCATAGAAGCTGGAGAGACACCACTGGAATTAAGAAGAGAAAAACTAGCATTAGCATATTGGGTCATTGAGAGGAAGTGGGAAAGAAAACCCTGCAAAGGAGATTACAGAGGATTGTTGGGAGTATGTAAAGATTAGGGGGCATGGGTTTGGATAGACGGGGGAAAAGAAAGTAAGGAAATATGGAATGGAAGCATTAGATTTCACTACACCCAATCCAGTCAGTAACATTCCACCTTGGGTTTATCCAGGCGTAAAAACAGATTTTAGTATATTGGAAAAGAAAAGAGGATGGGGAATGGAGGAAGTAGGAATACGGACAAGCAGATATCTGAAAAGCAGTTTCTATAATTATCTAAAAATCTATACAGATGGATCAAAAAATAAACAGGAATGTGTGGGAATCGGAATACATATACAAGAATTCAAAATAAATATCTCAAAACGACTATCAGATAGGCTATTCGTATACAGCAGAAATAGTGGCAATCATCATAGCATTACAGTGGGTTGAAGAGGTCAGACCGGATAGGGTGATTTTATGCACAGATTCCTTAGCAGCTATCAAAAGTATTCAGTCAATGACATCTGTCAGAGAAGACCTGTTGATTGAAATGTTTCACAGCTTATTAAGGTTACATCAGGGAGGGATAGATGTTCAGTTTTGTTGGGTGCCAGCTCATGAGGGAGTAAATGGAAACGAGTATGCTGACAAACTAGAAAAAGAGGCATTAATAAAGGAAATAACAGTACAAATACCACTAGGAAAAGGAGAAGGAAAAACACTTATTAAGAAGAAGGGTATTGAAATATGGCAGAAATGGTGGGAGGAAGACAGGAAAGGAAGGAGTTATTATAAAATACAAAAGTCTGTTAATAATAAAAATTATAGGGAAAGGACCAGGCGGGAGGAAATAATAATGACAAAATTGAGAGTAGATCATACAGGCAGTGTTAATTTTGGCAGCCATTTTTGATTTAGTCTTAGTCTTCATCTTCAGACGAAAAAGCTTATTGGTCTTAGTCACATTTTAGTCATTTTGTCTTTCATAGTTTTAGTCTAGTTTTAGTTGACGAAAAGTCATTGGATTTTTTGTCAACTTTGTCATTACTTTTAGTCAGATACCGACATTAATTTTGGTAGCTATTTTATATGTAGGCTACTGTAGTCTGTAGACCAAAAAATTCATTACAATTTTTCTCTCTAGGCCAGTTCAGTTAAGCTTATGAGAAATTTGAATCAAGGTAACAGGCTGTATTGACATTGCACTCTTTAGCAGTAGCACTAGTGCAATTCTACATATCCCTTTTCCTTAGTTCCAGTTTTTTAGAGTAACGTTACCCCCGGTACTCTTCCACTTAGACTGCAGTCACACCTTTTCCATTAAGGGACAACATTTGCCCCCTTTAATCGATTTTTCCAGTTCATTTCTTACCTTTAAAAATACATTTATAATAATAAATAATGCTTTAAATAAAACAATGTTCAAATATGCAATGATGGTAAAAACGAAGTGATACTTTTAAATATTAAATTAAAATCACCAGTAGGTGGCTGTAAGTCACTGTCTTTATGAGTGAGTCATCGAGTCATTCAGTAACGAAGCAAGTGGCTGTATTTATGGACGGGTCATTGAATCTCACGATTCGTTCAAAGCCACAGATTCGTTCATGAATCACCGCTGTGTGCTGCAGTTCTGTTGTGGCTTTCGTTGCAAAATAGAGCAATAAGCCTACTGACAATACTGTTTTAAATTTAGTACCAGGGGCGTCGTTAGGCCCTTTTTAGGGGGGCTTCAGCCCCCCTAAACTTAACCTTTCATATTTGACATTTTTTTTTAGGTCATAAATGTTAAACGAATGACAAAAAATAATCAGGCAAACTAATATAGGTTTGTCTAATTTCGCCATTTTGAACTGAAAATAGGCCTATGTAACGTGACTCATGTAATGTAATAATTAGTTTACTGTCATTGTTAGGGGACAAGAAACATTAACAAAGCCGTTTTCATCATGTTAGGCACAAGATTAATAATGAATGTGTACATATTGAGAATATAATACAAATTGTAACCATTAGTAAATTAAAAAAAGCTCAGCTTTAGGAGGGGAAGAGAAAGGGATGAAGAGACTGAGAAAAAAAGAGTGATGGAGATGAGGAGAGAGCAGGTATTGACAAATAATCTACTGCCCACTGACATGGTTTTAAAGTTATTTCTTATCCTCTTTTTGGTCTTAAAAACGTCTTGAAATGCACATATCAGAGAAATAAAAAATTTGAACCCCCTACCAACCTCAAATTTAGGACCTCTTTGATTATAAAGCCCTGTCTACGGACCTGTATTAGGCATAAGATCAATAATGAATGTGTAGCCTACATATTGTGAATGCATTTAATAAACTTTACCTAGCTTTAGTAGCTTTCAGTAAATAAACGCGTCTGAGAAAATGATTCATAGGCAAAATCAACCTATCAGTTGACTCTGTTTACTTTCTTCACTGACAGACAAAAATGAAAAGCCCATATCAGTCAAAGCTCAGCTTTAGGAGGGGAAGAGACAGGGCAAGATAAAAACAAAGAGAAAAAGAGTGTGATGCTGATGAGGAGAGAAAAATAATCAGCTGCCCACTGACATGGTTTTAAAGCTGTTATCCAAATTTTTTGGTCTTCAAAACATCTTAAAATATGTAGATCAGAGAAATCAAAATATCAAAATTTTCTCTGGGAAACCCAGAACCCCCTATCTGCCCTGCCTCACATTTGGGACCACAGTGATTATAAAACCCTGCCTTTGCATGGTAATGAAACTGGTTAATAGTGAGCATTAGATCCTAAACTAAAGTGTTACCTTTTTTTATAATTAAAAAAAAAAAAATCATACCCTCATTGGGGGCTTAGCCCCCCTAAAATGAAAATCCTAGTGACGCCCCTGTTTAGTACATCACTTAATGTTACCCTTTTGTTTGTTGAACTGTTGTATAAAATCAATGTCGCATTTGAAATCGTGTGGATATTCAGGAAACATTGCTTTTTTGCGCGTATAATATGATCAACATTAAAAACACTGCTGGATATCAGCCTGCATTTTGATCGCAGATTTAGTCACACAAACAGCGCAAGCGGCTCGTGACAGAAAAAAGACCAACTGTGGAATGACACTGTAATTTAAGTAGAAAAACTCAAATGAAGATCGCTGAACTCCAGTTTACTCGTCTGTTTTTTCAGATCATCCGCGCTTCTTCATCAGTGTAGAGAGAGCGAGCGCACGGTTGCCAGATACTATTGTAAAGACGGGGTAGAAAACGTATTACTTAACCAGAAAAACTTTGACTGGGGGTTTAAATAATTGAAATCTGGCAACCGTAAGCATGAACGCTCGCTGTTAATGACATTGTCATTTGCTTTGAAATTAATATAGTCTTTAAATGATTTATTTTGTATGGTATTTAATTGTTTTGATTTTGAGTTATTTGTGTTGTGGTAACGGAGGTCTTTTATTTTGAAGTTCATTCACGTGAGCGGATATAATGCGCATATGGTCCAAACATTCCAGTATGAATGAGATCCAGACGTACATGGTTATGGTATCGAAAGCTTACGGTTTGCAAGGAATTTAAAAGGATTTAGCTCCTGGTTTGAATGGAGAACAAGGTATGATTATAGACTTCCTGTTATCTCTATGTCCTTGTTTTGATTTATATTATGATTACTTATTGGTGGTTGTTTTGTATAATGTTTATTATTTGGTTTTGTTTATTCTTTTTCGGTATTTTGTTTTCTTTTTGTACTAGCTTTTACGTTGATTCTCAACGGACATGGTGTTCGACGGTGCCTTTATCTGTGATGACGGAAATTCGAATAAAGTGTGGGAATCATCAGTCAAATCTTTCTTAAACCAGGCAGCTACAGTAAAAGCTTGCCATCGTCAATCCGCTGTGATACTTCAAGGGATGCCGTGGTTGATGGACTAGAGAAACTTTAATGTCGGCGCGCTCGTCGTGGATTGCATGATTGTTCTTTTAATGGATCAAGTTTCAAATGAAGTTCCAGCGGACGGTTCCAGCGGACGGCTCTACAAATCTACGGGCATCAGTTGGGGCGATTTTTAAGGGAAGTGAACCGTTCCAAATTGTTTGGTGGATCGCAGTGAGTACCAAAGACAAAGAAACGAAATCAATCCTGAAGAGACATTTTTTTTTCTCTCTTTCTTTTCATTGATCGTGTCTGATTTAAAGGTTGATGGACATTGCTGCATGTAGATCGCCTATTAATGGACTAAGGTATATCAAACAGTTTCATATTTAAAGGTGATGTTTCAGCACATGTGGTTAAAATGAGTTTGCTGAACAAAATTAACTTGAATGTTAAACGTGAATGCTATGTAATTTGGTGAACTGCAAATGTAAGAGAAAATGTCCAAATCAGATGCAGGTGCAAATGAGGCAGATAGGCAAACTGATAGCCATCATGCAAAAACTCAAAGTGAGAGTACACGCCAATTAAATCGAACGCGTGTCCCTACTGAAAAAATGTTAGCATATCAGCAAGAAGAGCTACAAAAGAAAGAAAAAAGGGTTGTATCTTTATAGAATCAATGGAAAATAGAAGCTTGTAGTGCACGTGAGCACCTTAAATCAGATGCACTAGGAACTCAACTAGCTATTTTGGTTGATACTTTGGAGGCGGCTAAAACCAAAGTTTTGAGTGCTTACAATGACTTTAGAGAGTGTGTAACACCTGCTATTGAAATGAGGAGAAAAATGGATGCTTGTGAAGCAGTTACAGCTGACATTAAAATCATTTATGAAAGAATAACAGGTGTAGATGGAGATTTTGATGGTGAAAGGGAGAGAAGTCGTCTTCGTACCTTATTAGACCATCAATATGCCCATTCAATCTTCGGTTCAACGGTTTCACGAGTTAGTCAGAAACCTAGTAATTACTCTAGTCATCGTTCTGCTGCATCAAGCTTAGAAGCCAAGCGTGTGGACGCTGCAGCAGAAGTGGCAGCGAAGCAAGCTGCATATAATGTTCTACTAGCAGAATCAAAGCAAAAAGAAAGGATAATGCAGTTAGAAGAACAACATAAAAGGGCTCTTGATGTCGAGTTAAAGGAATTAGAGAAAATTCAAGCGCAAAGGGATCTGAAAGCAGCTCAAGCTAAACTGAAAGTCTACAATCAAGAGGTTGAGAAAGAAAAGACTAATTTGTCCAAAGATTGTGGCTGTGCAAACGGATCAGAATCCAGTTTCTCTCAAACGAATGTGAAAAGGCAGGAAACGTTTCAAAGGGTGTGTCAGGAAACCATAAAGGAGAGAGTTCAAGCATCAGCGACTGATATACCTCTTCTTGTTCAAGCATTTCAAGATGGCCTGACTATGAGCAAGTTGCCGATGCCAGAGCCTCCTGTCTTCACTGGTGACCCCATTCATTTAATTGAATTTAAGCACTCCTTTGAGGCACTCATTGACAAGAAAACTATTTCTCCTGCTGATAAGATGTTTTATCTCAAGAAATATGTGAGTGGCCCTGCTAGAAAGGTTTTAGAAGGAATTTTCTTCAGAACAGATGACGAAGCCTATCAAGATGCATGGGGCAGACTGAACAATCGTTATGGCCAACCATTCGTGATACAAAAAGCGTTCAGAGAAAAGCTGACAAACTGGTCTAGAATTAACCAAAAGGACGCCATTGGTCTTCAAACTTTCTCTGACTTTTTAAATGCATGTCAAGGGGCCATGCCACATGTCAAAGGCCTTCAAATTTTAAATGATTACCAAGAAAATCAGAAACTTGTGCTGAAATTACCCGACTGGGCAATTGGCAGATGGAATCGTCAAGTCACAAAATCTCTTTCCGAAGATCATGAGTATCCCACTTTTAAAGAATTTGCTGCTTTTGTGTCTGCTGAAGCAGAGATTGCTTGCAACCCAGTTACCTCATTTCATGCGCTTCATGTTGCAGAACCTGTTACGGAAAAGGCAAAGCTCAAAGAGACCACGAGAAACCGAGTTAGAGTTTTCACCACTCAAACGAACATCGAGTGTCGAAAGGTTGTCAAACCAGTGAACAAAATTCCGTGTATGCTTTGCCAGAAAGATAACCATCAACTTGACAACTGTTTCAGCTTTCTCAACAAACCATTGGAGGAGCGACGGAAACTTATACAAGAGAAAAGGCTTTGCTATGGTTGTTTGAACTCTGGTCACAGCGCAAAGGAGTGTCGTTGTCGTCTCACTTGTAAAACCTGCAAAAGGAAGCATCCAACTAGTTTACACGATGAAAACTTTGTGAAAATGGTTAAGACTCTATCTCCTGCAGTTCAGACTCAAAGTGATCCTGATAGTACAACGAATGCAGTAGCCTTGAGTATAAGTGGAGAAGAGCGAAATACGTATACTTCAATGATCGTACCTGTTTGGGTGTCTGTAAAGCAAAATCCAAGTTGTGAGAAACTGGTGTATGCGCTTCTGGATTCTCAGAGTGATACCACGTTTATTGATAAAGGGGTGAGTGATGCTCTACAGGCAACAACATTTCCAGTAAAATTGAAGCTTACCACCATGCTTGGAAAAGATACCATCCTGCAGAGTGAGAGAGTATCAGGACTCCAAGTGAGAGCATACAAGTCTGGCACTTATATTGATTTACCACCTACCTACACCAAAGACTGCATACTAATTAATCGCAGCCACATTCCTACTTGTGAAGTCGCTAAAAACTGGAATCATCTTACAGCCATTGTGGACAAAATACCCCCATTGCAGGACTGTGACGTTGCTCTTTTAATAGGCTACAATTGTTCAAGGTCAATGACTCCCAGAGAAGTGATAGTGGGAGGAGATGATGAACCCCACGCCATTCGGACAGATTTAGGGTGGAGTATAGTAGGTTGTTCTTCACCACACTCTGTTTTAACTGGAGCCAGTGGATTGTGTCACCGCATTGCGGTCAAGGAGCTTCCCTCAATCACATCAGTTGATGTCATTTGTGTTCTTGAGAGCGATTTTAAAGATATCGAAGAAGAGAGGACAAAGGTTTCCCAGGATGATTTCCTCTTCCTTGAGAAATTAAAGAAGGGTATACAGAGAAATGTTCATGGCCATTATCAAATGCCACTTCCTTTTAAAGTAAGGCCCAACTTACCAAGCAACAAACAATGTGTTATGGTTCGACTCAACCATCTCAAAAGAAAGATGGCAAAGAATGAGTTGTATAAGAAACGCTACAATGAATTTATGAGTGCGATCTTGCAGAGAGGAGATTCTGAGGAGGTACATAGCGACGGCAAGGAAGGAGAAATATGGTACTTGCCTCACCACGGTGTTGTCCATCCGAAGAAGGCAGACAAACTGCGCGTGGTCTTCGATTGCTCTGCAAGATATGAAGGTTACTCCTTAAACGATTACTTGCTTCAAGGTCCAGATTTGATAAACAGTCTAAATGGCATCTTAATTCGATTTCGTCAGCACCCCATCGCATTTATGTGTGATGTAGAGAAAATGTATCATCAGTTTCATGTCAACGAACCTGATAGAGACTTTCTGCGCTTCCTATGGTGGAAGGACGGCAATGTCAGCCAGCCTGTAAGTGAGTTTCGTATGAAAGTTCATCTCTTTGGTGCAACTTCCTCATCAGGGTGTGCTAATTATGGCTTAAAACATCTTGCGACTGAAAATAGCGAGTTGTATCCACTAGGTTCACAGTTTGTGATAAGAAATTTCTATGTAGATGATGGAGTGATCAGTGTAGAAAATGATGAAGAAGCTATTAAAGTTGCAGATGAGACACGCAAGCTCTGTGCTATAGGTGGCCTACGGCTCCACAAATTTGTGTCAAACAGCAAAATAATGCTGAATAGCATTCCCACTTCAGAAAAAATCTCTGACGTGAAAGGTTGTGATCTTTCATTCGATGAGCTACCCCTCGAAAGAACTCTTGGCATACAATTGGAAAGAGAATCGGACTGTTTCAAATTCAAAGTCCAGTTGAAAGATCAACCTGTTACTCGACGTGGCATTTTGTCTACTTTTGCTTCTGTTTATGATCCTCTGGGACTTATTGCACCCGTGCTGTTGAGTGGAAAAGGAATACTACAGGATGTGTGTAAACGTGGCAGTGGATGGGATGACCCTCTATCGAATGATCTTGATCTAAGGTGGGAGCGTTGGAGGCAAGATTCAAACCATCTGCTTATGTTAAAATCGACTACTGCTTTACCTCCACCAGGAAATTTCATCAGGGAGGATGTATTTGCACGGAAAAGATGGAGACATGTGCAGTATTTAGCGGAACAATTTTGGAGTCGCTGGCGCAAAGAGTATCTTGCGAATATAGCTACCCGACAAAAGTGGAACGTGTCTAAGAGAAATCTTAAAGTTGATGATCTTGTTATCGTCAAAGAAGAGGAAATGCCTAGAAACTAATGGAGGCTTGGTAGAATAATGGAAACTATTTCTAGTGATGACGGGCTTGTAAGAAGAGCCAAAATTTCTCTAGGTGACCCAAAGATTGATGCAAAGGGAAAGCGTGTTAACAAACCGTCCATAATTGAAAGACCAGTGCAAAAACTCATCTTATTAATGGAGGGATATTAAGGTTGTTGTTTTTCCCTCTCATTTGAAAATTTCTCATTGAGATATTGAAAGATCGATGAGTATTATTTTTAATCTTTCTAAATTTATGGTTTAGAATTTTTAATGTTGTTTTTCAAATTGTATAAAAAAAAAATAATAATAATAAAAAAAAAAGGTAAAAACAAGAAAGTGTAAAAAATAGGTGGATAAAGAGAAATGATTAGTGCTTGTATACTTGGTGTGAGATTTGCACCAATAATTTGGTGGGAGTGTTAATGACATTGTCATTTGCTTTGAAATTAATATAGTCTTTAAATGATTTATTTTTGTATGGTATTTAATTGTTTTGATTTTGAGTTATTTGTGTTGTGGTAACGGAGGTCTTTTATTTTGAAGTTCATTCACGTGAGCGGATATAATGCGCATATGGTCCAAACATTTCAGTATGCATGAGATCCAGACGTACATGGTTATGGTATCGAAAGCTTACGGTTTGCAAGGAATTTAAAAGGATTTAGCTCCTGGTTTGAATGGAGAACAAGGTATGATTATAGACTTCCTGTTACCTCTATGTCCTTGTTTTGATTTATATTATTTGTATTATGATTACTTATTGGTGGTTGTTTTGTATAATGTTTATTATTTGGTTTTGTTTATTCATTTTCGGTATTTTGTTTTCTTTTTGTACAAGCTTTTACGTTGATTCTCAACGGACATGGTGTTCGACGGTGCCTTTATCTGTGATGACGGAAATTCGAATAAAGTGTGGGAATCATCAGTCAAAAAGTCCAATCTTTCTTGAACCAGGCAGCTACACTCGCAAACACAGTCTGACTGTAATGTGTTGTCGTCTCCTTTATTCGACAAAAACAAGAGGTTTTGGTCAAGTGTTTTTTTTTTTTTTTTTTTTTTTTTTTACCTATCAGTCTCGTCTTTTTTCGTCAAAGATATTGCATTGTTGATATAGTCACAGTTATCGTTTAATGACATGGGTGTCGTCTCTCATCGTCTTGTCTTAGTCAGGGGAAAAAAGGTCGTCAACGAACATTTTTCATCATAGTTTTCGTTAACGAAATTAACACTGCATACAGGTCTGAACCTTGTTTTTATTGGGGAAAAGGAATAGTGAAAAGTGTGAAAACTGTGGGATTAAAGAAAATGTTGAACATATCATTTTGTATTGCATATTGTTTGAGTTGGAAAGACAGATATTTCAAGATAGGGTACAGGAGGCAGGACGAGAATGGAATCTGATGGGGATATTGGGAACAGAAGGAGAAGGAAAGGGGATAAGAATCACCAGGAAGGCATTATTTAAATTTCTTAAAGACACTGGGTTGGTGAACAGAATATGAGAGCACCTTTAATATGATATTTAATAGGGTTTATAGTTGAGTGATATGATGTTACAAACTCTTGAGCAGTAGGTGGCGGTATGCAATTTACGTTGTTTGCAATCCGCCATTAAGAGAAGAAGAAGAAGAAAGAAAATAGATACTCTGTTGCTTTTTACTGGAGCGATAATTTTGTTCAAATGTCAGAAATCAAAGCAACTGTTTTTATCTTATGTGTATGGTGATTTTGTCAGACAACGTCTCGATTATAAATCAGGATTTTAGTGAGGAGCAGCTGCTTGGAAGTGACTGCTGGTTAACATGTATGGGTCTCGTTTCAGTCACTATTTCATATTCTTACGGTTTTCTGATAACAGAAACATAAAAATATAGTGATGAAAAGTTTATTTTGAAGGGTTGACAGTCGGCAGAATGCAAATGCGACGTAATGATGCGACTGATATGTTAATTAGCATTTTGAAAAGGCTAGCTAATTTCCATTGAAAATAGTTGGCAACGGTGGCTGAAACTTTCACCAGTTAAGATGAAACTGATGCCGTTAACGACCGTTAATGAAGGAAAATGTGAAATATTTTCTTCGAATGCCTTATATTTCCAGTCAGCAGGTGAGAGATGTTACCGATTACAGAGTTTAACATAAAACAGCTCCAGAGTTTACGTGTTTAAGTACTAATGTAATTAAATGTGTTGTGTTTCCTGGTTTATAATTACTTAGAGTGTAATAATATGTTGGCAGAGAGTTTTTTCACAGACTCTGTTTCAGTCTGTTGTTGACACCAATAAAATGTGTTTAATGTGCCACTTTACAGAAGATCTTAGACATCTCATCTCTAAGTTTTGATTGCTCTGCTATTTCTGTCAGACTTTGGACAACAATTAAAAGGAGATATTTGCTTTCAAAAAATGCAATTTCTAAGGACTACAGCAAACGACCGGTTTTGGACTACACGACATTCCTCCGGGTTTGCTGACGTCAGCATATCCCATTATTTACATAAACCCCTCCTCCGAGAATACTTAAAGGGATAGTTCACCCAAAAATGAAAATTCTGTCAGTATTTACTCACCCTCATGTTGTTCCAACCCCGTAAGACCTTAGTTCATCTTCGAAACACAAATTAAGATATTTTTGATGAAATCTGAGAGCTGGATCACTCCTCCATAGGCTTCTTAAGGGATTGACACTTGCAGTTAAAATAGTCTAAGTGACTACAGTGGCTCAATCTTAAGTTTATCAAACGACGAGAATACTTTTTGTGCGCAAAAACAATAAAAAATAACGACTTTATTTCAACTATTAATTTCCTTCTCTGTTGGCCTTTAGTCAGTTAACTAAGTGTGATTGCGTAGAGCTACGTCACACGTAAGCTTACTATTGGCCGACACTGGTCATGTGGGTGATGCGTGTGACGTACAACACAGAAGCTTACGCTATTACATTAGTGAACTGACTAGAGGCCCACAGAGCGGGAAATGAATAGTTGAAATAAAGTCGTTATTTTTGTTTTTGGCGCACAAAAAGTATTCTCGTAAGGAAGAGCTTTACTACATCTAGTCATCTGAAACAACATCAAAGAATTCATACTGGAGAAAAACCTTTCAAGTGCTCATATTGTGACAAGAGTTTCGCTCAGTTGGGACAACTAAAATCATACTATTAAACCCACATACGTCCCTACTACTGTATACAGGATAGGCAACAGTATGTGACAAAAGAAGTATGTCTGAATTCACATAAAATGTATAGACAAAAAAAAAGTGTGCATACGATGGAAGCGAGTGGAAGTGAAGCCGAATGGAAGTGACAACATGCCGAATGTAGTAGATCAAAATTACATTCATACTACACATATTCATATTTAGAACATACTTTTCTAGTGGCTGGTAATCATGTCAGATAATACGACTGCATTGAACCCGTTTAAAATAACTAAAGATCTTAAAGATTGTATTTATTGTATTTGATCACAGAATGTTTGGAATTACAGTGAAGTTTGGAATCAACATGTCGTGTGTAAACATTATGATTTCACCACTAAATACATTTAGTGTAATTTATCTCCACCGTCTCACTATACTGTTGCTGTTTCCTGTCACACTGGGGCAAAAATGTCATGAAAATAACAAAATATCAAGGTTTATGGTGGGAAGAAAAAAAAACCTGTACTGAGTTTTTTCTTAGTTTTTTATGTAGTAGGATCAATTCAAGCAAGTATCATAAAATCAATCATATGAAAGCAAAAATGCTGTTATATATATTCTAGCGGGTTTGGTGTCTCGTGTCCCAAATCCAGCAACTGGTAGTGACGATTCTCTCTGACCAATCAGTGATCTGCAGTGTTTCACATGACATTTTTTACATAATAATAGGCTAGTCCCTGTTTTCTCCTCATTCATTATGGTGATGTCTGAGATCTTCTGTAAATTGGCACATCAAGCATGTCATTAGTGTCAGACAAACTACAGGATCATCACTTTATGTGATAATCACCTATTAATGTGTTTTTAATGTTTTACCCCTCAGGTTAAAGTACATGACTAAAAATACTATTAAAGGCTACAGAAACTAAACCTGCAAACTCTCTTTCTGACACTGAAATCGGCCATTCATGATTAGTGCAGATCCGAGTTTTTATTTGAATGTATATCTGAAGAGAAATGACTGTCTTCATAAAAGTTCATCATCTTTTATCTTTCCTCAGTAATGTCTAATAAAGTGTTTATAAGTGCAGCGCTGCTTGTGTTCAGGAGTAACCGCTGTATTTCTGATTTTCTCTTGTCAGAGAGGGAATTTGCATTTTCTTTCAGTTTTGTTCATATAACTTTACTTTATGTTTTTGTCAAAACTATATAATTTGAATGGTGAAGTTGTTTAAATAGTATTTTTATTGTCATTGTACAGTTTATAACGTTACCAGACATTGCCGTTGTTTCAAAACAACTTGGGAGGAATTTCATTTTTTTTTTTTTTTGTTACGTAAACCTCCTCTATTCTGTCTGCATATTGCATACTAAATGGATTTCTGTCGTCTTATGTTAGATTTCTGATTAGTTTAGACAATAATTTAACATGTGCCCTGTTTCATCCTTATAATATTCTGGGTTACATAAAAATAAGCAACCTAGAGCTGTTTTATACACTACTAATATGTAACTCAAAATGCTCTATATTTGAGCTAAATATATTTGAAGCACCATGTGTGTTTTGCTCTAAAAGTAATCTAGTATAAATTCAGTAACTTATCTCTGATTTTTCCAGATCTGGTCCTGTGGGCGTCAGTATCACACAGTGATCACAGTTCACACCTGCAGTGAAGCTCCTCCCACAACAATTCACCAATAAATACTGGGAATATTCCCATCATCCTACAAGAGAAGGACAAACTCCAGGAGTAGCAGCTGAAATCTGTGTGACTGTTAAAGATGGAGTTTATTAAAGAGGAGATTGAAGACATGAGTGATCCAGAACCATCCAGAATAAAACATGAAGATACTGAGGAACAAATAGGTTGGTGTCCATTCTTGATTCTTCAATAGTTCTGTGAATTAATAAGCAGTATATGGATGATGGATGATAGAGAAATGCATATAAATGTTCACAACCTTTTATATAGCAGTTTTAATTATATTGGCATGACAGAACTGACCTTTAAACATCAAGGATCTGATACTTTATACTCACACAGACAGAAACCTGAAGTCTTGATTTCTTTTAAATGTTCACTTGAATTTTCACATTTATCCTTCTTGAACGGATTCTTAATGTTTATTTCAGAGCAAATGGAAGTGAGACACGAACTAAATGAAGCAAACAAACACTGTGACTTCAAAACTGAAGGAACAAAAGCCAAAAAGCTGCACTCCTGCTCACAGTGTGGAAAGAGTTTCAGTCATAAAGGACACCTTAACACACACATGAGAATTCACACCGGAGAGAAACCGTATACATGCACTCAGTGTGGAAAGAGTTTTTCTCAAGCATCAGCTCTCGGGTATCATCTACGCGTTCACTCTGGAGAAAAACCATTTACTTGTGATCAGTGTGGTAAAGATTTTATTTCATCATCACAACTAAATAATCACCTGAAAGTTCATTCAGATGAGAAGCCTTATGTGTGTTTCTGTGGAAAGAGTTTTTCATGGCCGGAAAGTTTTAGACAGCACCAGAAAACACATAATGAAGTGAGAGATCATGTGTGTTGTGACTGTGGGAAGAGCTTTACTACAACTGGTCATCTGAAGGAGCACCAAAGAACTCATACTGGAGAAAAACCCTTCAAGTGCTCATATTGTGACAAGAGTTTCACTCAGTCTGGAAACCTGAAATCACACGAGCGACTTCATACTAGAGAGAAGCCGTACTACTGTACTCAGTGTGAGAAGAGTTTTAGACATTTACCAAGTTTGACATATCATCTGCACATTCACTCTGGAGAAAAACCATTTAACTGTGATCAGTGTGGTAAACATTTTATTTCATCATCAAGTCTAAATTACCACCAGAAAGTTCATTCAGATGAGAGGCCTTATGTGTGTTCTCTCTGTGGAAAGAGTTTTTCACGACTGAATAATTTTAAAGTGCACCAGAAAACACATAATGAAGTGAGAGATCATGTGTGTTGTGACTGTGGGAAGAGCTTTATTAGAGCTGAATATCTGAAACAGCACCAAAGAATTCATACTGGAGAAAGACCTTACAAGTGCTCATATTGTGACAAGAGTTTCACTCATTCTGGAACCCTGAAAGTTCATGAGCGAATTCATACTGGAGAGAAGCCGTACTACTGTACTCAGTGTGGGAAGAGTTTTAGACGTTCATCAGGCCTTTACACTCATGTGAGAAAATGTTGCAAGTGAGCAAAATAAATTTTCATGTCAAATGCATTCAGGTAAATTCTCTGAGATAAAATATGGAGTTTACTCAAAGCAGAGTATTGTCTCTAATTATTATCCCATAGTATAATTCTGACCAATCAGTGATCTGCAGTGTTTACACGTCACATTTTAGTATCGGTACGGCTCGCTTGGAACCTCAACCGAGGTGGTACTAAAAAAGTACCAGGTACTAGGTTCTGTACACTGTGGAAAACCCCCCAAAAGTGAGCCGTTCCATGAAGTGGAAATGTCCATTTACTATAGTGTATATTGTTTTCTGATAGTAATTATGAGAAATAAACAAAAACATCTTGTCTTGAGCAATCTGTTTAAAGAACACAGAGAATGAGTAATATAGTTTTAATTATATTAATGAGTTTAATTCTATTTTAATATTGTGATAAATATAGGGGTGGGCTAAGGGGGCTGGAGCCCCGAATGTTTTCAGTAAAGCCCCGAATGTTTTTATTACGATGCATTGTACGCACCATCACTGAGTTTTCATTCGCATTAAAATATTTTTTATTAGAATTTAATTAAATGTATATCTCTCGACTCTCACATCTACAGTGTCTGTCGCGTTGTCATTCACAACCGACAAGAACCGCCCACTCAGGCTGCTTCTGACTGACATGTAAACTGGCCAAACATCGATGAGAAGTTCAGCGTCTGTACGATCCAGCCAATGAAATTAGATATTTTGGAGCCAGGCGGTTTGTTGATGTGTAAGTTAGTGAAATCAAAATTCTTAAAAAAATAAATAAAAAAAAGGAAGTAAAACACCCCCAGCCAGCACTAAAACAAGATACAAAAGCTTCAGCAGGTATCTGTAACTTTTAATCATAGTATTATGTTTCTTATTCGGTTTTAAATTGTGTCTGATTTACATTTTGATCGTCTAACAATTAATGGTTGCGCAGCACAGTCTATAGGACACACGCGCGCGCGCATTTTTAGAGCGTTATATGTTTGTTAGCATGGGCTGCAGGTTTAAGGGCAACAATTCAATAAAAAAGATAATAAAAGTAAAGAAAATATTTCGCTAACGAAAATGGTTTCAAACAAAGCATAACGGTGTTTACTGAATGAATTTGCTTGTAAACGATTCACTGACCCCGCCATTCAAAAAACATTTCTTACTTTTTTTCTAAATGAATCATCTGTTTTGAACGAATCGATTGAATAAACCGACTCACTTATTAAGGCAGTGGCTTGCCGCCATCTAGTGGCAAAGTACCATTCTAATTTTTTCAATATTGCATATTTCTGTATTCCAAATTTGATATTTGATACATTAGTCTCATACGATTTTTTTATGCAAATTGTAAGTGCTGTGTAAAATGCATGTACAAGTGCTCCTTCAAAAATATAAGTGTATAGAGCCATGTGTTTATAATAATACTTGGCTTTAAGTGTTTGTTTGTGTATTATGTATACACAAACTCACATATTATGTGAGTGTATATGTATAAAGTAAAAATAAGGTAGCCTAATTTTGATTTTAATTAGCCAGAAAGATTTTACCTTGTTAAAAAACAAACAAAAAAAAACAATAAAACAAAAACAAATATAAAACATTTTATTTAAAGTTTATTCCTTGTATCCTGACACATACATGGATTTCTCATCCACTCACCCTAGAACCGCCCCTGGTATACAGTATTGTTGTTAATCAAATGATCAGGTCTTACTGCAGTAAGTTGTACAAATATAGAGGATTTACAGGACAAACATTAAAATTTCATAAAAAAAAATTGAAAAATCATTCATTCTTTGCTATAAGAGAAGAACTGTCTAAACTTGTTAAATCATCTAAATCAGTAACATGTACAATGTTAGACTCTATACCGACTAAGCTACTGAAAGAGATGCTTCTTCCAGAAGTCGTAGATCCTCTTCTTAAAAAAGCACAACTTGAGTTATCTACAGTCCAATTTCGAATCTTCCTTTTCTGTAAAAAATACCAGAATACTTGGCAGTATCATTACAACTATGTTCCTTCTTAGAGATAAATGGTATCTGTGAGGATTTTCTAGTCAGGATTAAGACTATATCATGTACTGAGACTGCGGTCATTAGAGCTACAAATGACTCTTTTCATCCAGTCGTGGTTGTATCTCTCTATTAGTGTTACTGGACCTAAGCGCTGCTTTTGACATAGTCGACTATACCATTATTTTAAATAAGCTCAAAAATTATGTTGTTATAATTATAATGCAGTTGCATTGGCATGGTTCAAATTAGAGATGCGCATCCGCAACCGCATCACATAACTCCTCGTCAGTCCGCCATCCATCCGCACCAACGTTTTTGACCAATTTTCAAAACCGCACCCGCCCGCCATCCGCTGATTGGGCGATATAAGGCGCTGCTGATGACAGCCGCGAGACTAGAAAGCTCTCAGAATAGGCTTGTTTGAGATGCGCCTTGCCTCGCCTTAAATGTAGTCGAGAGTAGGCGGCTGCAGTGAGAGGAGTGAAAAAAGCGCAGGCAAGCCGGACAGTTCTCGCTTCTCGCAGTGGATCTGACTCCTGCGAGATCAATGATGGATATCGCGGGATTCACAGGATTCACGCTCGTGCACAGTGTTGCTAATAAACTGGATGTAATTTAAGTTCTGTTGCTTTTATATGAAAATAAATATAATGAACAAGACACCCAACATTTAATTCCATACCAAATAAGTGTTTATTAATCATTTTTTTCTTTAATAGAGACATAGGCTATGTTTTATATATATATATATATATATATATATATATATATATATATATATATATATACATATATATATATATATATATATATATATATATATATATATATATATATATATATATATTAGTGATGCACCGATGTGAAAATTGTGGCCGATACCGATAACCGATATTAATATTGCTGTTTATGGCCGATACCGATATTTACCGATGTCGATATCTCTGTATAGAAAACAAATTTTTATGATAATCAAATAAAGAGCTATTTTCCAAAACATTTTTTTTTTAAACTTTTGTAATTTATTTTCAGAAATGACTGATATTGGGCACCTTTACCTGTGTGCAAAATATGTCATCAGATTTTCAGAAGAAAAAATAAATATTTATATAAAAATACTAGGGCTGCAACAACTAATCGATAATAATCGATTATGAAAATCGTTGTCAACGAATGTCATTATCGATTAGTTGGTCTGCTTACGTAACGGGGAGCGTTTACTGATGACGTCACTTTCATGACAACACAGTCGATCGCGAAATGGCAGTGAGTACCTACAGATCAATCGACGGCAGAAAAAAAGTGTGCACCCCAAGCCGGGGCTGTTTACACCTGGCCACTTCATGCGTTTTCTCAGATCGGATAGCTCTGATTTATCAAAACGATTCCATTTACACCTGGTCACATAAATGTGTTTTCGCTCTTCAATTCCCGCGCTATATGCAGATTTAATGGAGTTCACGTCACCGAAAGCAACAGATATGAGCTGCATTTTATTGATTAGCAGTTAAAATCAAAATCAAACACCGCAATAAGAGAGAGCGGCAACAGCACTGGTAAGATCATTTCGTTTCTTTACTTTTAATGATGATGATTGTGCGTTAAGCGTCTGCGACTTACTTTCACTTTGATTTGCGATAGTTTGCTCGTTGGCTTGATGAATAGATCGCTCATCTGCGGTAATGCGTGTTGCAGTAGCGTCGTCATATCCGGCTATAACATTACATTGCCTATAACACACTCTCACATGTTTATTTTTTTTTAGCATTTTTGGGAGGAGTAAAATGTACATATGTGGTTTCAACAACTAGGCTAGATGCATTTACACTTTTCCAGTTTCGTATGGAATGAGTCTCAGATCTCCTCCTGAAGTGGTTTGAGCGCGTTTAGAAGGGCTTTTACACCTGGTCTTTTCACGATCCGATAGCTATCTGATCTGAGAAAACAATGCTACTGTGTAAACAGCTTTGTTTACTAACTTCGGAACAGTCACACTAGATCTATTTTGTCTCGAGCATCAGGTTGCGCAATCAGTTCGCTCGCAACATAAGTGATGGATTAAAATAGCGCTACCGCAGAAATAGGTTAAATTAAAACGGTGTTTACAAAGTGAAGCACTAAATATAAAGGCAGTAACAGCAGCAGTAAAAGATTTTTTTTTAGTCACTGTAGTCAGTGGTTTTCAGCGAATGCTTGTGCACTAATGCATAATTTTTCCTGTCTTTTTAATCAAGCCTGTTAGCTTGCTGTGTACCTCCATTCCGTTCTCTTTTTATAGCATTTGTCTACTATTAAGTTTTAATTGTTTTTCAAACGCGATCTACTGCGGCTCTACTACAATCACACGTTTGTTTTCAGTCTTTCTATATTTAAATTATCAATATATTAAGGTTTAAAATGTCAAAAATAAAGATTATATTAGTAAAACTCAATGTGTGGCTTTTGCACTTTTTAAAGTACACTTTTACACATGAATACCCTGATTTAAGGTTTTATTTAATTATAATAAACAAAAAATCTAATAAAAAAAAAAACGTTATCCGATTAATCGATTAATCGAAAAAATAATCGTCCGATTAATCGATTATCAAAATAATCGTTAGTTGCAGCCCTAAAAAATACATTTTTATAAAGGATACAAGTGTGTCCTGAATTCACACTATGAATAAGCCAACCCTGAGTATTCTCAATAAACATCTAACTCACTTGAGACCAAGTCACTGTATTCTGTGAACATTGTACAACAGTTCAAAACTTTAAAGTACAGTACTGTCATACTAAGGCAAAAGACCTTAACTTCTATTTTATAGCACAATGTTATGATAACACTTAAAATGTAATCAATATTAACCCTATTAGACTCACTATGATAAAAATGGCTTCACATGTATAAACAAGAAGTTGAAGTAGTAAGCATAGTTGGAATGTCCTGTATGAACAAAATGACGGAGTATGTTTTTGTTTCCACTGTTCGATCTCGCCCGCGCCTCTCTCTCTCTCTCTCTCTCTCTCTCTCTCTCTCTCTCACACACGCGCGCGACACACACACACACACACACACACACACACACACACACACACACACACACACAACATATTCCAGCATTGCAATCTTGAAGTCGCAGACAGTTCATAATAGTCACAGAGCTTCAGAGCTAAGGCAGGGCTACAGATTAGGTGTCCCTAAAGAACTGTAACGTTATCTAACAGTTAGTAGTTCCGCATTGTAATGGATTTGCTTTCTCGTTGGTTGTTTGACATGGATTTTAACCAGGGTTCAACAAAAGGTAGGCTTTAAATTACTACATTCCTGCTGCTGGTGTATAATGGGTGTGTCGTTGCGGCTCCAACTGACCAACTCGCGTAGTTTTCAGTCAGTGGACTGTCATTGACAGGCGAGAGCTAGCATTTTATTTCAGTTGTAGCCTACATGTAGCCTTACGGGCTGTGAATTAAGATATCCTACTAGCCTGCTCTAATGCAGCGCTTGTTACTAGATAAGTTGTTGATTATGGCTCGAAACGTGTTTGTGTCTAGTTTGTGAAGTAGCATCGCTAGCTAAAGGCTACCGCTAGCTATTACTGGATTTTAAAGATGATCTTTTTTATGCACCCGTGTCGTGTGTCATTCTTACCTTGATCATTTTCATCATCATTTTCCCCCGAGAGTATGCCATTATTCAGTAATCTAACAAAAGCAATCACTGTGAAACATGTAACTTACGTGTGCGTCTGAGGTGATTTAATTGCTACATCATAACCCCGTAACTCCAGCGCGACAATACTTTGATGGTTGGTCAGAACAAGGCAGAGTGCCGTAACTTGCCGCCTCCAGCACATTATGTGTGTAATGTACGCGCGCGTGCAAAAACAAACATCCCCGCCGGCCCCACATAATCCTACACACACGTCAAATACACAGGGATGATTATCGGCCTGTTCACATCGGCCCTATTTTGACATCGGCCCTATTTTGACATCGGAACGATACCGATGTGTAAAAAATTGACCATATCGGCCGATATTATATCGGCGGCCGATATATCGTGCATCACTAATATATATATATATATATATATATATATATATATATATATATATATATATATAATAAAATGACATTGCATAACCCATAGAGATCGCACTGTCCGAGAGTTTGGGAATATTCACACATAACATATATGTATATGTATATATACACATAAAGCATGATATCCGAGTTTTAAAATCAAATATTTTAAAAGAGAACAATACATCACGGTTGTTTAAACCAATCAACATTAAGCTGTGTCGTCAGCAAGTCGTTTCCCATCATGCTTTTGATCAGCGCAGTCGGTGGAGAGCAACTGCGCGCGACTGCAGAATCCGACACGTGCGCCTTGCGCTCGCGAGAGCGTTTTGACACACGTCAGCATGACATCAGAGCAAGACTCGGACACATTTCTAACCGGCATGCATTACGCGTTGATCACCGGTGATCGGTTCTGCGCAGATTTTGCTCATCTCACAAGCTTAATATCAGCAGTGAACTCCGTCTCCGATCGGCGCGCAGGGACAAAAATAAATAAATAGCCTAAATTAAAGCACTTCGGCAAACCTGACCTTATCTGATAGGCTACTGTACAATATTTTCATTGTAGCCTAATAGAAAATGCATTTTGGCACATCATTTCAACATGCTGCTATTATATGGGGCGCCTTTTGTAAAGCAGCTCAGCTGAAAATAACAGCAACATTGTCACATTTAGCTTCAAACAATGTTTAAAAAACTGGTATGAATTGTTGATGGTTTTAGCACATTTACAATAATATTTGTCAACTTAGAGATATTTTAAATAGTTAAATCTAAATATTAAATGTTACACCTAAATGTTAAATCTAAATGTTAAATCTAAATTTAAATGTTAAATCTAAATGTTAAATCTAAATCTGAATGTTAAATCTAAATGTCAAATCTAAATGTTGAATCTAAATTTTAAATCTAAATCTAAATGTAAATGTTGAATCTAAATGTTAAATCTAAATGTTGAATCTAAGTTTTTCGGGTGAAACTTGAATTTGCATATTAGTTAAATATTTTTAGCCTATTTAGCCTACTACTAATGAATGCCTATTTCACTTTATTTTTTAGCAAATAGATAGAAAGCTCGAATAAAATAACAAGTTATTTACATTGTAGGCTAATTATCTCTACGCACTGTCATGTCAGGGTGACGACTATAGGACGAGCCTGTTCTGAAGACTCCTGTTAATTTTGAATGCACGGGAAGAGAGCGGAGAGTGTGTCTTTTTCAGGCACAGTGCAATTCATTTTATACCATCAACAGGCCTAACAATCATATAATAGACTCCCATATAGCACACTTCTATTTGATGTGATATTTACATCTGGAAGACGTATTTTTAAGAGTGTTTGCTCATCTGCAATACGTCTATAGGACGTTTCCTGTCAGATGTCAAATAGACGTTTAGAAGTCAAATCAGAATCAGGAATCTTCACCGCAATCCTCTGGCATTTTCTCACGAGCGTCAGGCCAAACAAACGGGTCCTCGCCACCGCGAGCAAAACATCCGCAATCTACTTCCGCCTATTTATTTAAACCGGACCATTCAAGATTTCCTGCCATAGAGAAATGGATAATAAGTAGGGGTGCAACGGATCAAAAAACTCACGGTTCGGATCAGAGTCACGGATCGGATCATTTTTCGGATCAGCAAAAAAAAAAAAAAAAAAGACCAGACAAGTAAACATAATTTTTTTTATTTTTTTTTATTAACACTTTTAAATTACTAAATTAAAATATATAAAATCAACACAAGGCATAATATCTTTTTCTTTTTAACATAATTAATGAAAAACAACTTAAAGTGCAACATAAAATGGCATATCTCCTTCCTTTAAACATGGACAAATGACCATTAATAAAAAAACAACTTAAAGTGCAACATAAAAAGGCATATCTCCTTCCTTCAAACATGGACCAATGACTGACCATTAATAAAAAAAACAACTTGTGCAAAAAAACAAAAAGTGCAACATAAGTTGCACATCCTCTTCCATGGAATAGTGAAACATGGATAGTGAAATAAAGCCTATGTCCACATCATCAAAGAAGAATAAAAGAAAGAAAGCAAAGCATACCTGAGAGCTTATAATTTCAAATTCTTTTTCAAAAAGACAAGGATGTCTGCATTGTCTGGGGAGAGTGTGGACCTCTTTGCAGTCACTATGTCCCCTGCTGTTGAGAACACTCTCTCGGAAGGAACTGAAGAGCCTGGCACAGCGAGATAGCATCTTGCCATCTTGGCAATATGAGGGTATTTACACTCATTGCTTTTCCACCATGTCAGTGGATCATCATCAACTGTAATGCCGCTTGCTGCCAGGTAGGATGCCACCTCATCTTTGATGATGATGTCATCAGGAGTCTTGCTGTCCATGTCTTTGCTGGCAAAGGTCTCTTCAAAAAGCTCTGCCATCGCCGACTTCTTTTGTGGAGGAGATGTGTCCAAGTTTGCACCTGTTGGCTCTGCAGCTTGACCCTGCAGAAAAAAAATAGTTGATTAATTAAACCTATTATTTTTTTGATGTTTCATAGACATGAAAATGTGGCAATAACATTTAATAAAACAAAGCCCTTATTACTGAAAAGAAAAAAAATGTATTTAGATTTAAATTTATCATTTTTAAATAATATTATTTTTCTTTACCTCATCAGAGTCTTCAGTGCCCAGACTGCTCACAATCTCAGTGGTGAGGTCACTGTATGTCTCCTGGCGTAGAGCAGGGTCCATGTGAGACAGGGACTTGAACCTCGGATGCAGGGCAGTAGATATGTGAAGGTAGTCCTGTAGAGTAGGGGGTGAAGTGTATCTGGGCTTCAGGTCCTCTCTAATGGCAGTCTTGACATCTCGAGTGATGGTGCTGTCTTCCACACTTGGAGCCATGGATTGTAGAATCCTTGTTTTCAGCGGCAGGATCATTGACACAGATGGTGAAGTTTCAGTGCTCAGCAGAGATGTAACAGTTTTGAGAGGTTTAAGCACTTGGAGGACCTCTTCTGCCACTCTCACATAATCATCAGACAGGGTGATGATGTCTTTGACATTTTTCTTCAGGGTCTTGTCGGTCAATGCAGAGTATACAGCTGCCTGCTGCTCCAAATAACGCTCCAACATATCATAAGTGGAGTTCCACCTTGTTGGGATATCATGTATGAGCTTATGAGTAGGCAGCTTTAGCATTTCTCGCTTTGTCTTAAGCACATGAGCAGCTGTTGTGCTTCGGTGGAAGTAGGACACCACCTTCCTGATCCTCCCAAGGAGACGGTCCATCCTATTGACTGAGATTCGCTTTCTGTGATGCCAAATTCACTACATGTGCAAAGCACCCTATCTGTGGGCCCAGTCCTGCCTCATTCACTGCATTTATTTGATTTTTGGCATTATCAGTTGTGACTGGGATATTAGTACTGGGCCTCTTTATCTTCCATTCCTCCACTGCTTGTGTCAGTACCTGCGCTAGATGAGCGCCTGTGTGACTCTCGTAGAGGGGGCGTGTCTGCAGCACCGGACTTCTCATCTCCCAGTCTGCTGTGATGAAGTGAGCGGTTATCGTCACATAGCTCTCCGTTCCCCTGGAAGTCCACCCGTCTGTCGTGAGCGCAAGAGAGGATGCTCGGGATAGTTCATCCACAACTTTTTTCTTTTCCTGCTCATAAAGATCTGGCACAATCTTTTCGCTGAAGTGCGTGCGCGACGGGATGTCGTAACGCAGCTCAAGCACTTTCAGCATGTGTTTAAAGCCCTCGTTTTGCACAACCGAATATGGCCTCATGTCTGCAGCTATAAACACACCGATAGCGATTGTGATGGCTTTAGCCCGGTCTGATTTTGCAACAAAGGGCTGCTTAAATGCCGCGGTGATAAGCGGTTGTTGAGCAGCCTTCGTTTTCACTCCTGTCAGTGAAACACTGGGATGATGTCGCTTCAAATGCGCGGCCATGCTTGATGTATTTCCACTGTCATATGGCTTTCTTGTGCCACAGTGCCTACACACCGTCACGGTTCTATCCACTAACCTCTTTCCCTCATAATTATGATTGACAGGGAAGTCGAAATGCTCCCATACAGGGGATTTAAATGACGCGGGGCGTTCAAGCTCCTCCGTTCCTCCGCTCGCCATGACCACGCTGTGTGTGGACTGAACATGCGCACAACTTTTTTTTTGGATCACGCGTGTGCCGAACCGAAGATATTGATCCGAACGAATCACGGATCAATGATGATCCGTTGCACCACTAATAATAAGGCAATGCCGCCCTCTTCATGCGAAGGAACGGGCCTTCGTCCAGCGCCAGGCCGCCGCAGCAGGCCCTAAGTAAGCCACGCTGCAGATTTATCCCCGACCAGTCCGCACTCTCAACGTCTGCCGGGTCAACTCCGCGAGTGCTCAGCTCAAAACCTTTTCGGTTTCCGTCCCGGGTCGAACTTCGCATCGCTTCAATTGTTGAATCACGAGCCAGTTATGCTATCTGGATACTAATTTTTTGATCGGGGGAACACTCGTTTGAAATCATTTCTGTACAAATGATTTACCGTCATTAACACAATGCTTCCTTGTGGCTTAAACTCACACGTAAACAGTAGGTCGCACATTACGTGCAGATTACACACAGAATCATTAAGGACCTATCGTTAACACTGTCCTGCAATATATCTACAAAAAAAATCACTTAGAGATTTAAAGTTATAGTGTAAATGTATTTTTATTTTTGAAGTGATTTAAACCCACAGCTTCACTATTGTTTTTCTGACTCAGAACGAACAATTCGGCAGGGAATGTGACCCATAGCCATAGAAATAATTAAAATAAACTGTCATGTTGAGGGTTCCTACTGAACTTAGAAAGTATTACTTTCGACTAAATGAATATGGGTGTGTCACTCAAACCAGCAACAGATAAATGAACAAACAATCATCTAATTCAGACTGTACTTTGCTGTTTGATGATCATCCAACATCAAACAACGATTACTGAATCAAACCGATGTTTAAAACTTTTTCAAACGTTTAATAATCGATAGGATATTTCTGATCTCGTCCACCTTCCCAGACAGTCTATGGCCAGTGCTACCATAGCAACAGTTTTCTGGGTGGCGTCCATGTTTTTCTCCGACTCGGACGCGAAAAACTTACCAGAACGTTTGAAGTGTAGAAGTGACGTCATATACGAGGGCCGAATCGGTTCGTTGACAAATCGGTTCGTTGTCATAATAGAACGCAGTGTTATCTCTACTCTCTCCCGTCCAGCGAGCACAGGTCACCCCAGCAGACACAGCATGTATCTATCTCCCCATTACCTCTGTCCAGCGAGCATTGGTCTCTCAGCGGACAGCATGTATCTACCTTTTTCATATTTCTGTCTAGCGAGCATTGGTCTCTCAGCGGACTCGACACGTATCTATCTTTCCTGCCCAGCCAGCATTTTCAAATTCATTCAACCTCGCAGGCGGCCGGTAGAGCCCAATATCCTGACGCCATCGAGCCGCTCACATCAGAAGCTACATGGGCCCTCCCGGTCAGCCATTTTTTCGATTCCCGCTTAACTCAGCCGTTACTCATCTGGCAATAACATAGGAGTATACCCGGTAACGCCATGGAGATATACTTGATCAAGCGATCAAGCTTATTGAAAAGCCAGCCCGCTAAATTCGCAGCGTCTTTGGGGGGTCTATAGTCTGGCGGCTGCCCTTTTGCTCTTTTGCTTTTTGGGGGGAGTTTTTCTGGGTTCGGGCAGAAATTCCGAGCTCGGAGCCCTCCACACGGACAGCACGCCAAGTACGCATAACCTTTACCATAATAATTATATGTAGATGTGAACTCGTGAAATTATGTTTTATTTAACAAGGTTTGGGAAGAGCAGGTGCAGATAATTAACCCAATCAGCACAAGTGGAGATCAATCAGTTATCAACTCAGGACAAGATAAATAACAGCATAACCCACCTTCGTTCCTTGACAGTTTATCAGCATCCCACCTCCACCCCATCTCCTCACTTTTAGTTCCATCTCTAGTTCCTTCTACTCTTACCAAGGGGGGGAGTACTCTGGGTTCGGGCAGAAATTCCGAGCTCGGAGCCCTCCACCCGGACAGCATGCCAAGTACGCATAACCTTTACCATAATAATTATATGTAGATGTGAACTCATGAAACTAATGGAATGCATTGTTAATATAAAAAATTGGATGATGTGTGATTTCCTACTACTTAATTCTGAGGTTTACCAAAAACAGAGGTTTTAATTATTGCACCAAAACGTCTGCACTTAATAAACTAGAATACCGTTTAACGCTTGATGGCTACTCTGTCAAGTTTTTGTCTTTGGTTAGGAACCTGGGTGTGCTCTTGTGGAGCAATCTTTCATTTGAAAGCCACACTTCTAGCATATGTAAAACTGCTTTTTTTTACATTCTAAAAATATCTCTAAATAATGACATATGCTTTCAATGTCAAATGCAGGCTAGGCTAGATTATTGTAATGCTCTACTGGGTGGTTGCCCTGCACGCTTAAAAAACAAACTCCAGTTGGTCCAAAACGCAGCGGCTAGAGTTCTTACTAGAACCAGGAAGTATAATAGCCCAGTTCTGTCAACACTGCATTGGCTCCCTATACTTTTTAAAATCTTGCTGATTACTTATAAAGCCCTGAATGGTTTAGCTCCTCATTACTTATGCGAGCTCTCATTGCATTATAGTCTATTATCTCCACTGCAATCTCAAAATGCTGGCCAGGTGATAATACCTAGAATATCAAAATTGGGCGAGTAGTATATCCTTTTCCTTTCCTTGACTTAAAGGAGAACTCCGGGCAATTTTTAAGTTAATCTTGATCGTTATACCTTTGTGAGTAATGTCTATAGAAAATAAAACGAACCGGATTGGTGCTTGCAACACGGAGCTGTTCCCGCAAATGCCCAGAGCTCCCACTCAGCTAAAACGGCAGTTATGGGGGCATATACATAAAGAGTGTCTTTGTGCCTCATAACAGACACAAAATGCAATTAAAATGTCTGTCCAACATGAACAGGCCCCTTACATGTGAACAAGATGCGTTTAGCAACTTAACCATTGTTTAAATTCACCTAAATAGTGTTTTAGACAGCTAGCTGTAGTCTCGCGCTGAAGTCCCGTGGGAACTCAGTTGTAGCCGGAAAAAAGTAAACAGTGTGCACGTGGGAGGAGCGTAGTGTGTGAAGAGTGATGATCGGAGTTGCTCACAAGTGAAGAAGAAATGGTTCGCGTTTGTGTCGTTCCGAATTGTGGCAACAGAATGCGAAAATACAAGAACTTACATTTTCATCGTCTTCCTTTCCATGACCTCGAGATTCTGCAGTTGTCATGTGGCTAGTTGTACTTCAACTTGATGCGCAAACTCCCATACAAGTACTACGGGCTAAAGATTACGCATTTGCAGCGAACACCTTGACGTCTACACAGACACAACACAGCGAGGCCGGTTGAAGAAAAAATCCATTCCGTGGACGAAGACGGGTGCAACCACTAGGTAATGTAAACTTTATTTATCCTTTATTTATCGTTTGGGCACACACGGCTTGAGATGTGCATTAATATGTTTTTGTAGTCTTATTTGCAAAACTTTAATTATTTCACTAGCTTCTATGTCTTCAATTATATTTATATATATAATATAGGCCTACTCCCACCTGCACACTGGTATTTACCTTTTTCCGGCTACAACTGAATTCCCACGGGACTTCAGCGCAAGACTACAGCTAGCCATCTAAAAGACTATTTAGGTGAATTTAAACAATGGCTAAGTTGCTAAACGCATCTTGTTCACATGTAAGGGGCCTGTTCATGTTGGACAGACATTTTAATTGCATTTCGTGTCTGTTATGAGGCACAAAGACACTCTTTATGTATATGCCCCCATAACTGCCGTTTTAGCTGAGTGGGAGCTCTGGGCATTTGCGGGAACAGCTCCGTGTTGCAAGCACCAATCCTGTTCGTTTTTTTTCCTATACACATTACTCACAAAGGTGTAACGATCAAGATTAACTTAAAAATTGCCCGGAGTTCTCCTTTAAAAGAGTTTAAAATGGGCAAACAGTCTCATTCATCATTTGTAAATTCAATCTGTATTCAGTGTGGTAAAAATAAAAAAATACTTTAGTATCAATTCTGGAAAAAACACCTGAAACTTTATGGAGATGAGTGGTCTAATGTGTTTGTTTTGGGGAAAAAGCTTTTTTCTAATATATTTTTCTAATACAGACTATGAGAGAAATCATGGGTGTTTTGAACACAGCTGGGACGCCACTGTTATGTCTGATAACGTTCAGTATTGTGTCCTGTTGGACTCTGTAATGTAATGCACTGCGAGTGACAGATTAATGTGCCTTTAAGGCTTACAGCAGTGATTTACAGCAAAAGGTGAAAATGTAAGTTTTGCAGCAGTTGAGTAAACGCAACACGAACGAAGCTACATGGTGTGGTTATTGAGTCCTACACAAACACAACATTTGCCGAACAAGGATGTCTGAACTCGTCTTACCACCACCGCCACCTTTCCTACCTGTTCCCGGTGATCCAGCTGTTCCCTGGGAGCGCTGGCTGATGTCGTTTTAGGATTATTTGCTGGCTTTGGGACACTCGTACCTAGCGGAGGGGAGGAAGTGCGCGCTCCTGCGCCATTGTCTCGGGCAGGAGGGACAGCGAGTCTTCGCCATGCTCACCGTATCGGATGATAAGTACGTCACAGCCACGGCCGCCTTGAAGGCTCACTTCAGCTCCGGAAGAAGCCGGCAGATGCACCGGTTTGAGTTTCGTCAGAGGACACAAAAGCCGGGTGAGACCGTTGCCCACTATGTATCAGCGTTACGTGAGCGGGCTAGACTTTGTGATTTTGGGGCTTTGGAGGATGGACTTATAGTTGACCAGTTAATAGAGAAAACGTCATGTAACCAACTGAGGGAGAGACTTTTACTAGAGCCAGACTCCACAACACTAGTGGACACTTAAGTAATTGGAAAGCAGTTGGAAGCGGCCCTAATAGAGGCGCGCAAGTTCGCCCGCGCTGTGCACGAGCCTGTGACATTATCACCACCGTCAGTTCAGCACACAGAGACTGCAGAGGCGGCTGACAGGTGAGTGACAGTTTTGATGTACAGAGGGTGGACAGGGGGCCTAGGGAGAGTAGGCACAAGAGCTGTAGCAACTGTGGCTCCCCTAAATATGCAACTAGAGATCAGTCATGCCCTGCCCATGGAAAACGTTGTCGTAACTGCAACAAGTTGAACCATTTTGCACGCTGCTGTCGCTCCTCTCCTGCTTGCCATGATACTGCTGCTGTTCCCATAAACACTGTACAGACCTCACAGCCTTCGTTCAAGCTCTGCACATGCCGTGTGGGCACAGCTCTCATTCCACTCCTCGTGGACACAGGGGCTAAAGTGTCAATCCTGAACAAATGCACATATGACCGCTTCTTCAGTCACGTGCCTCTGGCAGCAGCTAAACCCCTGTTAGGCTACGGCCATTTCCCCATCTCCACTCTGGGTGTGGCCCGCCTTCCCGCCAGATATGATCAACAATGTGCGCCTGCCACCAAGTTCTGCATCACCCGGAAGGGAGCTAACATTATGGGTCCAGACTTGTTCCTTGCTTTGGGTTTTACTGTGAGTGATGCTAGGGGCCTGCATGTCCTGCAGGTCGCCACCTCCTGGCCTGACCGCTACCCACAACTGTTCAACGGGCTGGGCCGCATGACTGGATTTGTACACCAGCCTACTGTTGACCTGTCAGTCCGCCCTGTTATCCAGCCCCAACGGTGCATTCCCCTGGCCCTCCGTGACGCGGTGGAGACCGAGCTGCATCACCTGGTGGAGGCGGACGTCATAGAGCCCGACGACGCCTCACCGTGGGTGTCTAACCTGGTGATAGCCAAGAGAAATCGGGGTGGACTGCGACTTTGTGTCGACCTCACAGATGTAAACAAAGCCATCATTCCTGATAAGTACCCCCTACCTACGGCTGAGGAGCTCACTAGCCATTTCCATGGGTCCAATGTTCAGTAAGATGGACTTACGTAATGGCTACCTGCAGCTCCCTCTGGCACCGGCCAGCATGAATCTTACAGCGTTTGTCACGCACGTGGGGGTTTTCAGATTTAAATGCATGGCATTTGGACCTTCATCAGCCCTGAGCTATTTTCAGAAGATGTCGTCACTCATACTGGCTGGTATCCAGGGTGTCTCCATCTATCTGGTTGACGTGGTGGTGAATGCGCCCTCCGCCGCACTGCATGCCGATCGCCTGGAGCAGGTCTTCCAGCGTTTCGAACAGCATGGGGTCACACTGAACTCTGAGATATGCATGTTCGGGGGTTGAGGAGGTTAAGTTCCTGGGCTTCAGGCTCTCGAAGAAGGGCATCGCCCCGATTATGTCCAACACTGAGGCCATTCTGTCCCTGCCAGACCCACAGTCTCCATCCCAGCTGTCTTCCTTCCTGGGGATGGCCGTCTACTACCTCAGATTCATGCTACTCTGACTCAACGACCCCCCTATGCCGGCTGCTCAGGAAGGACGTTACATGGGACTGGACCCCAGCCTGCCACGAAACCGTGCGCATCATCAAACGGCAGCTCACGTCCCCACCCACACTGACCCATTTCTGCTTGACCGTGCCCACCATGGTCATCTGCGACGCCTCCGGGGTTGCGCTAGGCGCTGTGCTCTCCCAGACTCAAGAGGGAGTGGAACGCCCGGTGACTTTCACCTCACGGGCACTTACTCCAGCTGAGCAGAAGTATTCAGTGGGGGAGAGGGAGGCCCTGGCCTGCCTGTGGGCATGCGAACGCTGGCATGTTTACCTTTATGGGAGGCCTTTCACCATCGGCACAGAGCCTTTCACCGGCTCAGGGCACAGGCCCATGAGACTGCTGAGGTGGGCTGGCAGGCTGAACCAGTACAACTTCAGTCTGGAGTTTATGCCTGGGCGGGCCAACACGGTGGCCGACCTCCTGTCTAGAGCTGTGTCGGTGACGAAGGAGACGGGCGGGGTGACACCAGACACAGAGAGCGAAGAAGACTGGGTCCACATCCTGCACGGACCCCTCAGTTCAGTAGTCACTCTGGCAGAGCTGCAGCAGGCCTCAGCTACTGATGAGGCCCTCACAACTCTCCGTACCTACGTCCAGGAAGGCTGGCCTGCCAAAGTGGATGACAGACTGCTCCCCTATTACCGCTCTGCTGGGGGTCGGTGTGCCTGGCCCGTGACCACCGTGCGGTCGTTCCGGAGATTCTCAGGTCCAGAGTACTACAAATGGCGCATGAGGGGCACCTGGGGGTGGTCAAGGTGAAGCAGCGCTGCCGTGACACAGTGTGGTGGCCGCAAATAGAAACTGATGTTGAGGAGCTGGTACGTAACTGCGCTTGCTGCCTCCTGAGTGGGAAAACTGGTCAGCCTGCCACACCCCCTCTCACCCCCGACACCTTGGCCGTCTTCACCCTGAGAACATATTCAGGTCGACCTCTGTGGTGAACTTCACGGGGCACCTGCTCACGCTCGCTACCTGCTGGTTGTGCACAATCTTCATTCGAAGTGGCCAGAGGTTTTTCAGCTGAGCTCCATCACTGCACACTCCATCATCGACCGCCTCGACAACCTGTTTGGGCGCTGGGGCCTCCCTAGTGTCGTCACAATGGATAACGGGCCTCAATTGGTTTCTGCTGAGTTCACAGAGTTTCCCACGATACGCTCCATCAAGCTCATCAGAACGGCAGTGTATCACCCAGAGAGTAATGGGGGGTGGGGGTGGAAAGACTGAATAAAACTCTCAAAAATGGAATCCGAGCCTGTCTGGAGGAAGGGAAAACCTTCAGCGACACACTCAACCAAACTCTCCTGACCATCCGGGCTTCCAAGCATTCCACCACAGGAGTGTCACCTGCATTGCTCATGATTGGACGCGAACTAAAGCAACCACTGGACTGCTTGAGAGCTGAGCCAGCTTCTGCATGTGGGAGCCCAGGGCTCCAGAAAGCCAGAGCTCAGGTGAAGCGTTCGCAGGCTCGGATGAAAGAGAGGTTTGATGCTACGCACAGAGTGCAGACCCCCTCACTTTCTCCAGGGGTTTGGGTCAGGATAAAACACATCCACCGCCAAAATAAGCTGCAGTCATACTGGTCAGAGCCCCTGCGTGTGACTAAGCAGTTGGGGCCGGCCACTTACAGACTGGAGAATGGGACTTTTTTGGCACTCAAACTGCCTGCACAGAGTCGCAGCCCCCGCCAGCACGCCCTCAGGGAATGAGGGTCCCAGCTGTCTGGTGTGGGGACTATGTGACAGGGTGATAAGGACACTAGGGAACATGGGCTAAATGTTATGTTTCAGTTTCCAGGGGGGTGGGGGGAAAATGTTATGTCTGAAAACGTTCAGTATTGTGTCCTGTTGGATTCTGTTATGTTATGCACTGCAAGTGACAGGTTACTGCCTTTAAGGCTTACAGCAGTGATTTACGGTAAAAGGTGAAAATGTAGGTTTTGCGGCAGTTGAGTAAACGCAACATGAACAAAGCTACATGGTGAGGTTATCAGTGATGGGAATAACGGCTTTATAAATAAACGGCGTTACTAACGGCGTTATCTTTTTCAGTAATGAGTAATCAAGCGAATTACTGTTTCCCCTGTTATAACGCAGTAGGCTCTCTCTCCGCCATAGGACCTGCAAAGTTTTTTCTCTGGTGTGTGTGTGTGTGTGTGTGTTTGTGTGTGTGTGTGTGTGTTTATGAGGCGCCGGAGTAGACAAAAGCGAAGCGAACGCCGCGAGAGAGACCGAGTGTAAGCCCCGTTCACACCGCCAGCGACTTTGTCGCTGTATGTCGCTCGGCTCTGTACTGTGAAGTCGCTTGTGGGCGTTCGTAGTGCTGTCGATGTTATTGGTAGACTGCACGTCTGGCCATATCTATACAAAATACCATCTCAAGTGATATAGTACAACTATATAATTTTAATTTGACTAGGAATTAGGCTAAAAAAACAGTATGCTGTTGGGAGAGTGTTTTAATATTACCACAGCAGTGTTCAGTGGATTGAATAAGTTACTAGATTAACGATCGATCAATCAGCAAATTAAATTCACTCATACTGTCATAAATTACTAAAACGTCATTCGAATTTGACAAATAATCAATTTTCTTGTCCCTAATAGTCAATATAATGCAGGGGAAACTGTAAAATGAACTGCATCAGTACTAAACTTGCATCATAAAATTACACCACTCGAACAATAAATGTATGCATTAAACTCACTGAGATGTCGACAGTTTCTTTTCCATGCATAATTTTATTATATCCATATATGTGGTTACAGTCAAATCATATAAAACAGTGAAATCGTCCTCGAACTCTTCTGTCTTGCCTGCACTCGAGATGGTGACGTGAGCTCCACTGAAAGTCTTCTTTCCTATTGGTTGTCGCTCGCGAAAATCACTTCTCATTTGCATAAAGTTGAAATTTCTCAACCTTTGTCGCTTGTCTTTTGTCGCTTGACACGCCTACATTCTGTCGGCAACAGTCAATGTCGCTCGTGTCACCGGAAGTCGCCAGCGCTCCATTGAAATGAATGGGATCATGTCGCTTTGTCACTGTGTGTCGCTGGCGGTGTGAACGGGGCTTGTGTCCGAGAGTGCGCTCAACAGTTGCGCAAGAGAGACCGAGGGTGTCCGAGCATTATATAGTTTCTTTATAAATAAATTACAAATTTCAGCATTGGAATAATCTCTAGCCTATTGGTATCATCTGCAACGTTTTAATTAATTTACATGGTTATACAAATAAAATCTAAAAATAACTTGCAGGGAACGTTCTGGGAAGGTTATAAAAAAAACTAAACATAACAGGGAACGTTCTGGGAACGTTCTCTTTAGGTTATAAAATAAAACCCGAAAATAACCTGCAGGGAACATTCCCATAAAACATCTTTGTTTGACCGGTTGTAAACACGTGTGGCAAACATGCCTAGAATTTGGCTTAAATAACCTCTGATGATGACGTTCTCTGTAGGTTATAAAAACAAACCCCCAAAATATTATATTTTATTATTATTATAATTTTTTTGGTAAATTGTTCAGTATTATATTGAGAGAGCACTTCTTGTTAAAGGCTTTACTTTTGTGAGGAAGAAAATACTTAGGCTACAGTATGTCTACTAGTTGTGAAATTGTGTAACAGTTTTAGCATTTTAATATGCACTACAATGAGTATGTATATTTTTTATTATTATTTATTAATTTTTGGTACATTTCTTAAGTAGCATAATTTATTTTTAAACTTATTTGTTGGCCAGTTGTGGTCTGTGCGATATTAAGTATAAACGATCTATTATATTTTATTGTTCTACTAGCCTCTAGTAATGATAATATTTAGAATAATACATTTAATTTAATAGGTGTCTCTCACATTGTCCCGCAGCAACATTAAAATAGTGTAGATTAGTGTTCAATGTTTTATAATAATAATTCTCCCTTCTCCCTATCAGAAGCCTGAATGAGGAGTTCAAGGTGGGCCGTGCCAGGGAGGTGCTGCAATACAGAGAGTCACAGGACCTGAAGGTCTCCCAGGCTGGGATCGAGGTGAGGACAGGGCGGAGGTGGAGGGCAGCAGAGGCGGTGAATGTAGCTGAGTCGCGGCTACGGCACAGGGCACTGGTGGGAGCAGTGACTCGTGTAAGAGCTGGTCTGGGCAGCAGCACAACATCTCGCTACAACAAGGCACAGGGGAAGGACAGGAGATCACTGGTGCAGCATGAGGTGCGGGCAGGAGTTGAGGAGGAGCGAGCCAGCAGGATGGTTGGAATGCGGCTGCAGGGAGCCTGAACAAGATGGGAGCATGCAGTGGACCGCAAGGTCTCATGGGCAGAGCTGTGGAAAGCAGAACCCCATCGCATACGGTTCTTGATCCAGGCGGTCTACGATGTACTACCTAGCCCATCCAATCTGTTCAGCTGGGGATTGGTGGAGTCACCAGCCTGCAACCTCTGCCTGAAGAGGGGGACCCTGGAGCATATCCTCAGCTGCTGTTCGAAGGCACTGGGTGAGGGGCGCTACCATTGGCGCCATGACCAAGTCCTGAAGGCCGTAGCGAATACCATCAGCTGTGGAATTGGCCACTGCAAACGCCTCCGCCCAGCGAAGAACAATATTGCTTTCGTCCGGGCTGGGGAGAAGCCACCTTTAGCTGCCAGGGTCACCTCATCTGGCCTGCTAGCAACAGCACAAGAATGGGAGTTGAAAGTTGACCTGGAGAAGCAACTGAAATTCCCAGAAACTGTCGCCACCACAACACTGCGGCCTGACATGTTGCTCATCTCAGAGACCTGCAAGCAGATTGTTCTCCTGGAACTCACCGTACCCTGGGAGGTCTGCATCGAGGAGGCCAATGAGAGGAAGAAGGCAAAATATGCTGAGCTAGTGGAGGAGTGCTGGAACAATAGGCGGCGAGCGCGGTGTGAGCCCATTGAGGTGGGATGCAGAGGGTTTGCTGGCCAATCTCTATGCAGGGTGTACAACATCCTGGGCATCATAGGGGCCATTAAGCGAAGGGGCATCAAAGAGGTCATGGAGTCAGTTGGCTGTGGATAAGGAGAGGAGAACCATGGGTGAGGTAGGGCTACCTGGACACAAGTTGGGCCCTGATCAACCCCAGCTGGGTCGCCTGGGTGAGAGTGTATGATGCTTGAAAGACCCGAAACACTCCGTGACCCCAGGTAACATCACTGATGATGTGTTCAGGTTGCATCAAGTTGATGTATGTTACAAGTTTATTCTATTAAGTGTCCATTTCATTAATTTAACATATTTAATACTGGGGGCATCCAAATTATTTGACATAGGCCTATTTGAATTTTTTTTTTTTTAAAGTAACACAATAGTTACTTTCTCTGGTAATTAGTTACTTTTATAAGGATGTAACTCAGTTACTAACTCAGTTACTATTTGTGAGAAGTAAATAGTAACTATAATTACTTTTTTTAAGTAACATGCCCAACACTGGTGGTTATTGAGTCCTACACAAACACAACAGCCACATTTACCCGGTTACATTGTTTTGATTTGTTCATTTATATACCAGTCAGACTGTCGAAGACATATGTTTGATGATAGTGTAGGCTTATTTGTTTCGTAACAGTGCGGAGATGGGATTTACTTAAGAATATGCCGCCCCTTTAAGAAATATGACACCGTGTGGACTGAGGATGCACAGAAGAGAGAAATGCGAGAGACGAGAAGAGTTGAGTGCCGAAAAACCATAGACTGTGGCTAAAACTATGGAAGTAAAATAATGCCAAATGTTTTTGAAACAAAAAGCCTGTTGAATTGTACTACTTGAAAAAAATATGCATTGCATTAACCCTGCTTGTATTTTAATGCATTGTATTTCTAGGGCTTGCATTTGTATGGGCTGAAATTTAGCATGGTTGAATATTTAAGCTGCGAATATTTAAATTCAAAACATTTCAAACACATTTTCATTAGTAAAATTTCAATAATCCATATTCACCTTTCATATTTCACTTCCAAAATATTCAAACTGATTAAAAATACAACCTATAATATTCAACATGCGCTTTTCGGTCCATTTTATTTCGCTTTGCAAATTCACTTCCACAAATTCACTGGTTCAAATTCGACAGTAAATTCAACGTTGACATCCAGGAACTGCAGGAAACGCAGTAGATTACCGAGCATAATCTCCATCTGCTGTTAGTCGATCTCACCAGCAGGGGGTGCAAGCGCGTGTTGTTGACGAAGACCAGAGCAACAGTTAAAGCCATAGACATCATAGTATCTATGGTTAGAGCAAGCCATTCATTCATAAAAACTCATTTACAACAATTGAGCATGCATTAAGTTTTTTGTGATGATTATCTGGGTCAGTATATATGCGGAAAAGATGATAAAGGCACAAAAGCTGTTTTTATGTTTCATTCATTAACTTCATTGTTACTTTCCCTGTGTTAGGCTACATGTTATCAACTTTTTCTACCATGAACGGGATTATAATCGGTTTCCCTCAATACCTCATCATACTCAAGGATTCCCCTTTCCATCAGGACAAAACGCTTAACGTAGCTTAATGGACTAATACAGTGATATAAAAGACCAAACTCGCACCTTATTGGGGAAGTATGCCTACATACATGTCAATATTCCTACATACATGATTAATCTGGGAAGGGTCATAGCACTATTGTTGTCCTATATTGTTAGTTTAACTGTAACTTAAGTCGCTTTGGATAAAAGCATCTGCTAAATAATTAAATGTAAAATTGGCTTGACATTCGCACATTTAGGTAGTGATGTAGTACTCGAGTCCGGTCTCGAGACCGATTTCTGCTTTCTCGGACTCGTCTCGGACTTGTACCTTCAAAGACTCGGTCTTGACTTGGACTCGACACTTCAAAGACTCGGTCTTGACTCGGACTCGGCATTAGCGGTCTAGTCACTAGTTAAGGCTGTAACGATAGACCAAACCTACAATTCGGTTCGTATCATGATTTTTTATTTTAGATTTAAAAATAAATAAATCATGTTTTCGGTGCTGATGCAGTGGTGACGCGTTCATGTAACAAGGAATGCGCTCCCAATAAAGTATCTTAAAGCTGCCACAAAGAACCGGCAAAAGCAATGATTATGAATATGTCAAATATAGCAAGGAGAGATTTTAATTGTTTATTAATAAACAAGGTTTTTCAGTGTGTCGGCTTCAAGATGAAGTTGACGATGCTGACTCGCAATCTTCACAGTAACGCGCCAGAGAGAAATGCAGATTTCATACGGATTACAAAAGCAGAGAGCAGTCTGTTTTTCGTTTTTAAATGTTCTGTTTAAAAGTAGACATCAAGCTTTCTATATATTTCTCAAGTCTGTGAAGTACATTATACGCTGAGTTTCGGTTCATTTATGAGACGAGAGTCCAGTTCACGCGCCGGCGACTCCGTGTCATGATGATCAATTTTCTACTATATTTACTTCTTATTTATTAAATCCAGGCAATTGGTTGATGAAACATTAATTAAAATTAAGATACAATTAATTAAAAAATGAAATTTACTTTAAAGAAAGGCTTTGTGCTTTCTGAAGTCGCTTTCGGAGCGGTCATGTCCGTAACGTCCGTAACATTGTTTTTTTCCTCATAAATGCGAACACGAAAAATAAAATAAAAAATAATAATATTTTATGTGAAGAAGGCCGACCCTTCTTCATCCGGTTATTAGCCTACTTTTGTTTTGCGCAGTGTAGCCTAATTCGTAGAATTATTAAAAAATATCTTGCCACCTAAAAGTTAAAGATTTGTTGTGTCACGTCACATGTGTATTTCGCTCAAATTAAATATAAAACGCATGTGTAGACTGATATTTTTCTAATGTCTTGACTCCTTTATTAAGGGGGGTATGGATATATAAACAGACGTTTCAGTATTAAATGCATTTTCTGATCATTTATATTTCAAGTTTTGACTGCAAATGTCACGTCCATAACGCTGGAATTGCCCAATTTTAAAAAATTTATCCTCAACTAGTTTTTTGGTGTAGGTCTGCGTATTTTATTATGTTAACTTCAAATAATTCTAATAGTAATTTAAAAATGTGGTATCCCTACGTCCAACACATCACACTCCACTGTTATGGTGGCAATTTCAGTAGATTTACTCACTAAAATTGTTGTGGAAACACAATAAGAATGGAAACTAAAATATGGTAGTATCGTACAGCGCACATTCTATCAGCTGCAGTTCTGGCGCCTCAGTCCCAATAGCCAATACACTCAACGTACATTCATATCACATGTTAATGCCGCGGTAGAGTTACACTCACAGGACATTGCACTTATTCGCAATCACAAAAGTTCATTATTTGCTCGTGCTTTAAAGGTATGCCGGGTAAACATTTCATTGGCGTTCTGTACATGATGCACTTTTTCTAAGCGCGTACTGAAGTGCGCGCGCACTGTCAGGCAGCGCCAAACTGGATTTTTGTTGGGTCAGACCCATCTGATAGCGATGGGGGACCGAGAGAGCTACATAAAGCTACATGGAAAAAATATGCACCAAACAAGCCACTTTGAAATTTTGCATGAATACAAAAGTTGGGTGACCCTCCCCTAGACTAAAAAAAGTTGAATGACCCTCCCCTCAACAAAGAATAAAAAGACATGACCCTCCCCTTTTTTCCTCCGGTGGCCCTTTCCATAAATACCGAACGGTCCTAATTTAGACATGCCACTAGAAAATGTTAATTTGCTCTGCATGTCCTAATTATGATTAAAAAAGTCAGTGTGGGCTTAACATGTTGATGACAGAGCAGCACTGTTGAAGCATTTTAGAAAAATAGGCAGAAGATGATGCATGTGGTAGGGATTTTTTTAATGATAGTAAAAGCATAGTCCACATTAAGATGTTAAGACTGCTCCTCTAAACAATTCCCAATCTAGCTTAGTCTGTAGGCCTAACTGTTGATTATTAACTGGGGTGATATTAAATCATGAATATCAAAACTGACATGTCGAGACAAAATCTCGACTCGAACTTGCTTCCTCAAAGACTCGGTCTCGACTCGGACTCGACCCTTCAAAGACTCGGTCTTGACTCGGACTCGACTGTATTTGAAAACCAACGGACTCGGTCTTGACTCGGACTCGATCCTTCAAAGACTCGGTCTTGACTCGGACTCAGCATAGGCGGTCTCGTCCCCATCACTACATTTAGGGACCGTCTCTAAAGTAACATTGGTAGTCCTATAGGCCTAAACGTTTCTAACTTCAATAGCAAACTTAAATTTATTTGAATAAATTGCGCATTATGCCTGACACCTACATGAACATTTTACAGTTGGTTTTATGACTGCAAGTCGTTCTCTTCAAATGCTATTGAAGTTTGAAACGTGTACAGGTCCTTCTCAAAAAATTAGCATATTGTGATAAAGTTCATTATTTTCCATAATGTAATGATAAAAATTAAACTTTCATATATTTAGATTCATTGCACACCAACTGAAATATTTCAGGTCTTTTATTGTTTTAATACTGATGATTTTGGCATACAGCTCATGAAAACCCAAAATTCCTGTCTTAAAAAATTAGCATATCATGAAAAGGTTCTCTAAACGAGCTATTAACCTAATCATCTGAATCAACTAACTAAGTCTAAACACCTGCAAAATATTCCTGAGGCTTTTAAAAACTCCCAGCCTGTTTCATTACTCAAAACCGCAATCATGGGTAAGGACTGCCGACCTGACTGCTGTCCAGAAGGCCATCATTGACACCCTCAAGCAAGAGGGTAAGACACAGAAAGAAATTTCTGAACAAATAGGCTGTTCCCAGAGTGCTGTATCAAGGCACCTCAGTGGGAAGTCTGTGGGAAGGAAAAAGTGTGGCAAAAACGCTGCACAACGAGAAGAGGTGACCGGACCCTGAGGAAGATTGTGGAGAAGGACCGATTCCAGACCTTGGGGGACCTGCGGAAGCAGTGGACTGAGTCTGGAGTAGAAACATCCAGAGCCACCGTGCACAGGCGTGTGCTGGAAATGGGCTACAGGTGCCGCATTCCCCAGGTCAAGCCACTTTTGAACCAGAAACAGCGGCAGAAGCGCCTGACCTGGGCTACAGATAAGCTGCACTGGAGTACCCACAGTCAGTGATGGTCTGGGGTGCCATGTCAGCTGCTGGTGTTGGTCCACTGTGTTTTATCAAGGGCAGGGTCAATGCAGCTAGCTATCAGGAGATTTTGGAGCACTTCATGCTTCCATCTGCTAAAAAGCTTTATGGAGATGAAGATTTCATTTTTCAGCACGACCTGGCACCTGCTCACAGTGCCAAAACCACTGGTAAATGGTTTACTGACCATGGTATTACTGTGCTCAATTGGCCTGCCAACTCTCCTGACCTGAACCCCATAGAGAATCTGTGGGATATTGTGAAGAGAAAGTTGAGAGACGTAAGACCCAACACTCTGGATGAGCTTAAGGCCGCTATCGAAGCATCCTGGGCCTCCATAACACCTCAGCAGTGCCACAGGCTGATTGCCTCCATGCCACGCCGCAATTTCTTTCTGTGTCTTACCCTCTTGCTTGAGGGTGTCAATGATGGCCTTCTGGACAGCAGTCAGGTCGGCAGTCTTACCCATGATTGCGGTTTTGAGTAATGAAACAGGCTGGGAGTTTTTAAAAGCCTCAGGAATCTTTTGCAGGTGTTTAGAGTTAATTAGTTGGTTCAGATGATTAGGTTAATAGCTCGTTTAGAGAACCTTTTCATGATATGCTAATTTTTTTAGATAGGAATTTTGGGTTTTCATGAGCTGTATGCCAAAATCATCAGTATTAAAACAATAAAAGACCTGAAATATTTCAGTTGGTGTGCAATGAATCTAAAATATATGAAAGTTTAATTTTTATCATTACATTATGGAAAGTAATTAACTTTATCACAATATACTAATTTTTTTAGAAGGACCTGTATACCAATGTCGTATGTAACTTTAGAGACGGTCCCTAAATGTGTGAATGTCCAATGTTGAGCCAACTTTATGCCAGCATCACTGAGAAACGCTCAGCTTTAAACTTTGTGCGTTAAGTTCATATTCTGAGTCCTTCTGCTTGCCTGCGAGTTTGATCTTTTATATCACTGTATTAGTCCATTAAGCTAAGTTAAGAGTTTTATATGTCCAGCAGGGGAATCCTGACGTATTGAGGGAAACCCAGTACATTTACATTTAGTCATTTAGCAGACGCTTTTATCCAAAGCGACTTACATTTGAGGATTAAACCAAGCGAGTCATCGTGGAGAGGCAAAAACAACGCAAGAAGTGCTCAGAATACAAAGTTCAAACATTGCTCAGAGTAGCATAAACCAAACAAGCGAAGATTTCAAGAAAAAGGTTTTTTTTTTTTTTTTCTATGTTAAGTGCTCACGCTATCTCCAGTAGCGGAGATAGCGTGGGTGCCTGGGTGCGGCCGCCCCAGGGCCCCGTGCCAATTAGGGGCCCCTCAAACGCTGCCGATCTTGTGTCACTGGACGGGGCCCAGGCAAAGTACAGTTGGTTCTCAACCAGAATAATACGTTCCCGCGGCGATATGCAGGTGTGTATTTGCTGTCTTTTACCGCTAAGAGGCGCTACAATCACAGACTTTGAAAAGTGTCCGTTTATTCTCTCTATTGCGTAATCTGCCGCCGCTCCACGGCTCATTCAGAGCGATTGCTGTCAATATAAAAACCAATGAAAATGTAAAAGAACACTAAAATTAAGTTTGAAACCTCATAGCACATTTCAAGGTTTAAATAAAGTGTCGGGACAGTTTATTTATTTAAAACAGGGTTGCATCGAGTTCAGAGTTTATTTCCTTTGCGATGCAAAATAAACACAGAATCTTATTCTTGCGACATTTTAAATTTGTATTGCAAAAGCTAAATTAAACAATTAAAACAGTACAAAACGTAAATAGTCCAAAGCAACATAAAGTTTATTTTGTTTCGTCACTGCCGGGTCTCTCTCGAAATTAAACATTTCAGGGTAAAAACACATACAGCTGATAGTACTGTATGTTTCTGCGTGTCATCCATACAAATCACGAAAAAAAACTGTAACAAATTATTTAGCCTTTGTTGCTTCAAAGACACAGCATGCCTTATTGATTTCATTACATTAAAACGAGGTTAAACAAATTTAAAACGTCTTTAAAACGAATTAAAGAGCTCTGTATACACTGCTCACTGCATTTGTTTCTTGGCATGAACGCATTTCGTCAACAGTTCATGTTTAGATAATGCCAGATTATTGACAATCCTACACACTGCTCAAACATTCTAAAACTCTACAAAACTGATTGAAAACTTCAATTGAAATATTGTGTGAAAAAACTTATAAAAACTAAATACAATAAATAAACTACAATATTTAGGTATAATTTAATAAGATATAGGGCCTACATTTATAATTTAAATAATTTAATAAGATATAGGGCCTCCAAACCCCCAAGCAAAACATACAAGCAAAACATATATCTTCAAAGACATGTTCATTAGTTGTCATGAACAAAATGTTCAACTCAATATTAAATTCCACAGGGATCTTTGATCCTTACAGCCAGAGTGCATGAGATTTGTGAATTAAGTTTTATTTTATTTTTTTATTCAAATAAATCTCGAACCACAGTGCTTCGTGGTGCTGCTGTTAAACTAGATAACATTTATAGATTAATTATGAACTTAAATTAAACAATATCGCAACATTTCGACAAATAAATTATTTGATCTGTTTTTACATTTTAATTTAGGGCGATTTAGCCTACATTTAATTAGAGCGAGATTTTCACCCTGTCCTTTCCTCATTGGGAAGTGCTCACATGATAGCTAAACATGTTTGAGTAGATCCTCTGAACCTCTCGGTTTCAGATGGATTACATAACCAGATAACATTTATTAAATATTTAGACATTTAAAGGCTTTAGACAGCCGATTTATTATCGTGACTGAGCTGAGGCAAGTGGCTTTCAACAGGCTTTTTGTTTCAAAAACATTTGGCATTATTTTACTTCCATATAAAACTTTCAACAGTTGAAGCTGAAGTGTTACCCTAGCGATGGAGTGTGAGATCATGCGCAGTAAACACGCGCCGCGTCGTGTAGAGCTCAAGTTAGCTCATTAAGCGCAAGAGGCTCTCATCATGTGTCACTTTCACTTTCCCTTTTTTTTTTTTCATATGCTGAATGGGAAAAAAAAATTATTGGTTCTTTCCAGGCGGTACCTCATGCTGAATATATAAGCGAAGACCCCAGGCGTCACCAGAAGCCGGTATGGACAACCCCAAATCAGAAAAAGTTGGGACTTTTGTAAAATGCAATAAAATCAAGAATCTGTGATTTGTTCATTCTATTTAACCTTTTATTAACTGACAAAAGTACAAAGAAAAGTTTTCCAATGTTTTCACTGACCAACATAATTGTATTTTGTAAATATAAACAGATTTTGATTTTGATGGCTGCAATACACCCCAAAAAAGTTGGGACAGAGACAAAATAAAAGTGAAAAGATTATCCAAATTAGATTATCCAACTCTTTTGAAACAGTCCACAATGAGCAGGTGAATTGGTAATAGTTGAGGGTATCATGTTTGGGTGTAAAAGTGCTTCTCAGTCTTTTTAAGCAAAGATGGGTCATGACACATCACTTTGTGCCAAATATCTTGAGAGAATTGTCAAACAATTAAAAAATCACAATGCAAAATCGCAAATAATTTATGCCTTTCATCATCTTCCATACATAATATTGTCACAAGATTCAGGGAATCCAGAGAAATCTCAGTCTGTGTTGGGTAAGGCAGGAGACCTCTGTTGAATGTGTGTGACCTTTGAGCCCTCAGATGGCATTGCACAAGATACCATCATGCTAATCTGTTAAATACAGACACATGTGCTCAGGAGTAATCTGGAAAACCGTTTTCACTGAACACAGTCTGACTCTGCATTAAGAAATGGCACTTGAATCTCTGTTACGCAAGGAGAAAGCTTTACATCAGTTCTATGTGGAGATGCTGGCGAGTTCTCTGGGCAGAAGACAGTGGGAATGTGTGCTGTGGTCAGATGAGTCCATGTTTCAGCTTGTTTTTGGGAGAAAATGGACATTGCATTATTGTGAAGGTACCATTGACATGGAGGCATATATTTGGATTGTACAGAGACATTAACTTCCATCAAGATGACATCTTTCCTGGGAAGCAAGACAATGCCAGGCCTCATTCTGCACATGCTAAAACTGAGTGGTTTCTAGACACTCCGCACCATAGAAGGGATGTGCCTGCCTGTTTACTGCAGTCCAGATATGTCTCTATGGAAAATGTATGACCCATCATGAAAAGGAGAATCAGGCAACGATAACCACAGACTGTTGAGCGGCTGTCTTGATTATCAGACAAGATTGGGCAAATATTCCACTAGCAAAACTCCAAAAATTAGTATCCTCAACTCCCAAATGATTAAAAAGTGTAATTAAAAGGAAAGGTGAAGTGACACAGTGGTAAACATGCCTCTGTCCCAACTTTTTTGGGGTGTGTTGCAGGCATCAAAATCAAAATTTGTTCATGTTTACAAAATACAATTATGTTGGTCAGTGAAAACATTGGAAAACGTTTCTTTGTACTTTTGTCAGGTAATAAAAGGTTAAATAGAATGAACAAATCACAGATTCTTGATTTTATTGCATTTTACAAAATGTCCCAACTTTTTCTGATTTGGGGTTGTATGATATTGGTTTTTAATTAGGATAATCTGTAATATTTCATACATTAGCAGAGCTTGGTGGACAGATAATAAAAGACGATATATGACGGATCATTAATTAATAATTACAAGTAATCAGTTTCTTTAGGGTTTATTCAATAGAAATAATCCCAGTCATATGCAATTTGTGACATTTTTAAAAGGAGTTTTATTAAAAAAAAAAGTTATTTTACTGAGTGACTATAATGCACACAGACAGTACAGGGGTTCTTTAGAATGGAATGTAAAATAATATAAAATAAAATGTTCTGTTTCAAGTTCACATAGCTTATGTTTTATAGTTGAGCTGTCAAGTTGTGTTAAAAAAAATCAGTTCAAGAACTCTGCCATCAGTGTTGGGGGGAGGAGGCATTAAAACAAGTATTTCACTATAAATTCAGTAACTTCTTTTTGAATTTGGCAGATCTGATGTCCCTCCCACAACAATTCACCAATAAATACTGGGAATATTCACATCATCCTACAAGAGAAGGACAAACAGCTGAAATCTCTGTTCATTAAAGAGGAGATTGAAGACATGAGTGATCCAGAACCATCCAGAATAAAACACGAAGATAGCAAGGAACAAATAGGTTGGTTTCCATTCTTGATTCTTCATTGTTGACTGCTTTAGTAGCTGTTAAATAAACAGCAGTATATGGATGATAGCCTACATCAGGGCTATTCAAATACATTTGCAGGGGGGACAAACTAAGAAATTCCAAAATTTGTGAGGGCCGGACGGACAAATTGATATCAGCTAAAGGAAATTAAAATATACTATATGTATATACTAAGGTACATAATATATGAAATAAAATAAGGTACATTATTCTTTTGGTTTCCTTTATTATTTCAACACATTCAAGTATTGATTAGGCCTACAACAAAGTGCACAACTGCAAATACTGAGACATATACACAGCTTTTACCCTTACAGCAAACATAAGTAATAGCTTTTATATATATATATAAATCAAACAATCAAAATAAAGCTGTCATAAGTGCAAAACTGCAACTGCAGTTTCAAGTATCAAATCGTATTTGGGGAAATAACATTCAAATATCCCTTAAGTATATCTTTCAGACAGTGAGTAGCCTTTTAAAACTAGAAAAAACATTTCAAGTGTACAGTAAGTACAAATCTGCTAACTATGTGCTGTAAACATACTCTTGATGAAAACTAATAACAAGAATATTTTTTTCCTAATTTAGTTTAGCTTATTTATCAGTGAGAGTATGTGACTGAGTGAGAGAAGTGACAACGATTTGCTTTTGCCATTTTAACATAATCTGGCACATATGTGGTAAGTGCAATTCTCAGGCACTGGGATAACTTCTCATTGCTCAGGCCGTGCCTTTGTTTTGATTGCATTCATATGAGAAAAGCTAGACTTGCATGTGTAGGTGGATCCAAACATTGTCAGTATCAGCACAGACACTTTCTTAATTGTGGGGTATTTAGCCTGCTAATATGGTTACACCAAAAGTTGATTTGACCTTCAGACTGCAAGTGCAGTTTCAAAGCAAGTGAAGACAATAATTTCTAGCTGAAGAGCACTCTCATCAATGTTAGGCATGAGCTCTTTAACTTTTGCAATGAAGTTTGAGTCATGGTTTATTGAGAATGGATCGCGAGTAAACTGCATAACCTCCATTGGGAGACTAAAGCCCTGAAATCTGTCACTGAAGTTTTCAGTCAGCTTTGTCATGAATTCAATCATAGTTGGCATGACTTGTGCCCCTGGCGTATTGCTCAAAAATGTACGAAGGTGTGTAAAGTGCATCAACTTGTTTGTGGTTAGGTCAGACACAAATACATTCAGCTTTGTTTTGAAAGCACACAATCTCTCAACCAAATCTGCAATACATTTCTCTCGTCCCTGTAACTCTGAATTTAGTGAGTTTAAGTGTCCAAAAATGTCACAGAGGAAATGAACTTGTGTCATGAACTGTTCATCAAGCATGTGCTCCAAGAAATGAGCAGCACGTTTGTGTTTACATGTGCGAAGGAAAGCAATTATCTCACTGCGGAGATCACAAAAGCGATCCAAAACTTTTCCTTTACTGAGCCACCTGACATCGCAATGAGCCAGTAAGTCAGCGTGCTCAGCAGAAGTCTCATCAAGCAACAGACGGAAAAGACGATGCTGAAGGCTTGAAGTTGAGCGGATGAAGTCGACAATGCTTGTGACCTTGTCCATAGTGTTTTTTTAATTCACCGCTGAGCTTCGAGCACAAGACAGACTTGTGAATAATGCAGTGTAAAGTCTGCATTTGAGGTGCTACAGCTGACAGTCTGGCTGCTAGTCCTTGCACTCTTCCGAGCATAGCTGGTGCTCCATCCGTTACAAGCAAGCAAACCTTTTGTAAATCCAGTTTATGCTCACTGAAAAACGCAACAACATTTCTCTGACTCGGTGAAGGGCCTCTTTTTACTTGTGAGTATCCACGCGACTCGTAGAGAGGCAATGAAAGCTCTCTCTTGTTCGGTACAAAACCCGCCAATTGCCCGCTGACTTTGCTCAAAAGAAGTTACCAGTCTGTCTATTCTACGTTGTCTCTCAACTGAGCCCTCTTGGTATTGCGCAGAAAAAGATTAATGTTTTGTAGTAAAATGTCTCTTCACATTATATTCTTTGGCCACAGCCACTGATTCGTTGCACAGTAAACACACAGGTCTATCGGTCCCTCGCTTGCTTGCCGTAGTTGGCACAGTAAATAAGTACTTCTCCATCCATTCACTCTGAAACTTACGATTTTCTCTGTCAACTTTGCGGTCTGGCTTGGACAACACCATGTTAGATGCATATGTCATAGGCAGCGTGAGAACATCGAATTAGCGAGAATGAGTGTTTGTCACCATGGAGACGACCTGCTCTTTTTCTTTGCCTGTACTCTTGTCTGTGTGCCGCGGCAGATTCGTAGACTTTTTATATATATATATATATATATATATATATATATATATATATATATATATATATATATATTTAATTTGCTGCGGGCCAGAATAAATTTCAATTGGGCCAAATTTGCCCCTGGGCCGCTATTTGAATAGGCCTGGCCTACATGATACTACATGAAGTGCTCCACACGGCTCTGGGGGGGTTAATAAAGGCCTTCTGAAAGCGAAGTGATGCGTTCATGTAAGAAAATTATCCATATTTAAAACTTTTTCGACTAAAATAGTTTCTGGCAGACAGCCTATGCAAGTCGACTTACGCTAAAAGAGTAACACTTGACGATGTATGATGTAGGATGTAGGAGTAGCGTAAGCTGTGACGCCTCTCAAACAAACAAACAGGGCTGGGCAACAAACTCAAGCTCCTCCAACATTTCTCTTTAAAAATGTTTGTTTTAGACTTCAAATTCGTCACTATTGTTTTGTTTTGCTCTATCCTCTGCTCTTCCGCGTTCGTCATTACGTTGTTGCCTCAGGTCAAGTGTTACTCTTTCGCCATAAATCGATGCGTGCGGCCGTCTGTCGGAAGCTAGTTATTTTAGTCGATAAAGTTTTAAATATGGATATGTTTCTTACACAAACGCATCGCTTCGCTCCAGAAGGCCTTTATTAACACCCCAGAGCCGTGTGGAGCACTTTCATCATGGATGGATGTGCTTTGATGAACAGAAACGGCCATTCATTGCCATTATAAAGCTTGGAAGAGCCAGGACATTTTTTTTATATAACTCCGGTTGTATTTGTCTGAAAGAAGAGAGTCATATACAGCTAGGGTGGCTTGAGGGTGAGTAAATCATGGGGTAATTTAAATTTTTGGGTGAACTATCCTTTTGAAGATCTGTGATATTGGATACTAACAGTTACCTGAGGGTTTTCCAGAAAGCAAGGTTATCTTACCGTCAAAGATACCCTGAACTCTTGGTTGATTAACCCAAATCTTGCTTACTCGAAGTATGCTGGTTATAAAATGCAACGAATTGACGAGTCACCATAAAACGGACGGTAAAAGAAAAAAAAAAGTGCGCTATACTACTTCTTTGTTCTTTTTTTTAAAGGCTATTTACATACTTAGTGCATATCGCAACCTATTTAGTGGTTGCGCAATTAATTTTCAATCTTTTTGTTTAATAATCTTTAATCAATGTGAATAAGAACTATATTGTTTATTTGATGCTAATTCTATAATAACAAGAAATATATCTTAAACTAAATAACAGTCTGTGCTTGCAAAGATAACATGGCTGTAAAAGTTTAGTCATTTTGCCTCCACATTGCTTGAAAGGTAAAATATATGTCATATACTGTATGTTTATTTATTATAGAAATACATTGTAGAATAGAAAACATCCTGTTGCAAAAATAAAAACATCTAAATGCAGACCAATGTTGTGTGGGATGTGAATTGTATATGATGTTTATTTTTATATCATGTAAAAATTAAGAGACCACTGCAAAATTAGCAGTTTCCCTGTATTTATATATATATATATATATATATATATATATATATATATATATATATATATATATATATATATATATATATATATATATATATGTTTGATTGAACATTTTTTATTAATTTTACAAATTATTGGCAACATTTCTTCCAAATTTCAAATAAAAATATTGAAATTAAGAGCATTTATTTGCAGAAAATGACAACTACTCAAAATAAAGAAAAATATGCCATGTTTTCAGACCTCGAAAATGCAAAGAAAACTATTTTTTAAAAATTGCAATAGTTATGTTTTAACTTGGGAAGAGTTCACACTTTAAGGCACTCCTGGTGAAAAAATAAAAGCAGCTTGGCTTTATTTAATGGCTGATGACCCTCCATCTTCCTCTTGATCACATTCCTGAGGTTTTCAGTGGGGTTCAGGTCTGAGATTGTGATGGCTATGACAGGGTCTTGATCTGGTGGTCCTCAATCCACACTTTCATTGGCCTGGCTGTGTGGATTGGAGAATTTACCTGTGGGAAAAAAACCATCCTTAAGGCCCAGTTCTTCTGTCAGAACAAGCAATTGTGTCTGAGCGTTTCATGTTCATGTGTATTTTTACATCCGAATGCGCATGTCGCAGCACACGCGCAGTGTTGTAGCCTACATTTAACCGGTTGATAGAAAAGTATTCTAAAATTCTAAATAATTAGCAATAAGGTCTTATATTTTGAAGTGCCCACGATAACAATTCTCGATCACTTTCTGTTCTGATTAGAACTTACGTTATTCCTTTTTTTCCAACGCAATTGCTCTACACCCCAATAGGTGGCGCAAATGCGCCTAAATACAAACTATCAGAAAACGTAAAAGAAGAAGATCTTCCTGAGAGAAGAAAAAACACGAGAAATCCAAAAGCAAACAATCTGTGTGCCAAACTATGATAAAGATGGAGTTTATTAAAGAGGAGATTGAAGACATGAGTGTACCAGAACCATCCAGAATAAAACATGAAGATACTGAGGAACAAATAGGTTGGTGTTTATTCTTGATTATTGACTAACGTTACAAAATGTTCATTTATCAGATTGGGTGGATGTGAAATAATGAGTTGATAAAAGATACAAAAATGCAAATAAATTATGTATAGCATTGTTGCAGTTGCACAGTAAGCTAATATTATTAATAAATGCTGGATCGCTTGTGTTGCTAAATTGCATGCAATTAATTTTAAAACATATTGTATGACGGAGAAAATGCTGCATTACTGTTACTAATAATAAAGCTAGATCAGATTATGTTATGTTAGCCACTTGACAAAATAGTGTTTTTCTTTGAGGCATGGTAAAAAACATGATTCTTGCGGAAAATCAAGCAAACCAGCAAAAAATAAGCGAACAGTGTTGAGCTATATAACAATGATTCGTTTTCTGTCTATAAATGTATCCAAATAGTTGTTCCCTTGTCTAATAAAATATTATATTAAAGCACTTTTTGGTGTTTCCATGGTTTCTACAAAGTAAAACCGGAAAACCAGTGGCGTCACTAACAGTTATCTGATGGGTTATCCAAATGTGAAGCGAATCTTTTCCAAGTTCGCAAAAAAATTCGATTTGAACCCCATTTCCTGCATTTACAGACATTTAGGGACAATTGTGATACAAAAATCCAGGAAATAATTTGATTATAATGATAAATTCTGCCAAAAAGTATAGTATGAGAAAAAGATGTCTGTCTGTCTTTCTTTATTGTTTAATAGGGGCTGATCGCCAATACTTAAGAGAATAATTTTACAAAGTAAAAAATGTTAGCTATTAATGTTTTGTGTGTAAATAAAAGTTTAAATAATGTGAGACTCAATTTCCACTGTAATGTAGAAACAACATAAAGACAGAATATTTCAAATAATATTTTAAAATATTCTTATGAATGAAGGCCAGTATCACTGATATTAATATAGCTACTGATGTCTCAATGGAAAATTAATCCGTTCTTTAGTCAAAAGCAGTGAGTGATTTCCTCTGTTCCCTTTGTTCTTTGGTTAACTTTACTGACAGAGAGAATGAGTGGCTGCTGTCACTTTACGATCTGCTGCTGCTGACAGGATCTCACACGTCTCATTCTCTCACTACTCTTTACTTTCATTTAAGATAATAATCCATCATTATACTTCTACTGGTATTCCTGAGCTGAGCCAAATGATACGGTTCGCTTCCCTAAAAAGAGCCGGAATTCCCATCATGAGGAAACAGCCGATCAGACACTTGGGTTTATTGTCAGAATTTATTGTCAATTCCGTTTCCATCCCTCATTATTTGCCTTAACTCTTTTTAAAGTCAAAAACCACCTCAAGCGAGTGTAAAAAGTTTTTTGCAAATTAAGGGTTTTTGTTACTAAATTTTGGTTTCCTTCCCTCGTTTCTGATCCGATACTTCAAAATGCGCTGTTGTGGCAAACATTTCTATCAAACCATCATCACTGCGTAAGAGACACTCTGAATCAAATTGTCATTTTTTAGCTATTCTTGAAGAAGGCCCAGTCACCAGAAGTTACGCTGTAGAGTGAGTGAGACGACACCAGGAAGAGCTGCGCTGCCTTTATACTGATTTCAAGCTCTTCATAGAAGCAGGGCTTTTTTCTGCCACATTCCTTAGATAAAGGACCCATGGCTGCTAGCCTCGATTTATTACTAACTGACCCTTAAGACATTATTTTCTTTAAGACATAATTACTTTGTAATATCTACTGCAGATCAATGAAAACCAAATTTTTCCATTACAACTTTTAATCATAATCTTCTATGCTTTAACAGTTGTCAAACACATCATATTAACTAGAATGACAGAACTAAACTTTGGCGCATTAAATGTCTGATACTTGATCTCTGTTGCTTTCTGCTATTGAATCAGGGTTCACTTAAACTGATTCTAATTTTGTTTATTTTAGATCGGATGGAAGTGAAAGAGCAAAGACAAGAACTGGAGGAATTTAAGGAGGAACATCATGACTTTGAAATTCAAGAAACAAAGGCCAAAAAGCTGCACACCTGCACTCAGTGTGGAAAGAGTTTCAGTCAAAAAGGAAACCTTAAGACACACATGAGAATTCACACTGGAGAGAAACCATATCCATGCACTCAGTGTGAGAAGAGTTTTTCTCAAGCATCAACTCTCCATAAACATCTGCTCCGTCACTCTGGAGAAAAAACATTTAACTGTGATCAGTGTGGTAAAGGTTTTAATTCACCATCAGATCTAAAACGACACCTGATAGTTCATTCAGATGAGAGGCCTTATGTGTGTTCTCTCTGTGGAAAGAGTTTTTCCAGGCTGGAAAATTGTAAACATCACCAGAAAACACATAATGAAGTGAGAGATCATGTGTGTTGTGACTGTGGGAAGAGCTTTACTAGAGCTGATCAACTGAGACAGCACCAGAGAATTCATGCTGGAGAGAAGCCGTACCACTGTGCTGAGTGTGAGAAGAGTTTTGCTCAAGCATCAACTCTCAGTGATCATCTGTGTAATCATTCTAAAGAAAAAAAATTTAACTGTGATCAGTGTGGTAAAGATTTTAATTCATCATCAAATCTAAAAAAACACCTGATAGCTCATTCAGATGAGAAGCCTTATGTGTGTTCTCTCTGTGGAAAGAGTTTTTCAAGGCTGGAAAATTGTAAATATCACCAGAAAACACATAATGTCGTGAGAGATCATGTTTGTTGTGACTGTGGGAAGAACTTTACTAGAGCTGAATATCTGAAACGGCACCAAAGAATTCATTCTGGAGAAAGACCTCACAAGTGCTCATATTGTGACAAAAGTTTCACTCAGTTGGAACACCTGAAAACACATGAGCGAGTTCATACTGGAGAGAAGCCGTACCAGTGTACTCAGTGTGAGAAGAGTTTTAGACATTTATCAAGCCTTTACACTCATAAGAATATTTGTTGCAAGTGAGCAACAATTGTTTTCATGTCAAATACTTCAAGTAAACTGTGTGAGATAAAAAAAAGTCTTAATTTAAGATTACTTACTAAGATTACTGTACTAAGTGTGGAGAGAGATTTAGACTTTCACTTAGTTTTCTCAGGCACATGAAGAAATATAATAAGTAACATTTAATTTTCATGTCAAATACTGTCAAATAAGTAAATGTTGTGAGTAGAACAAAATATGGAGTTGCTCCCAAAGAACATTATCTAGTTTGACTTGTGAAGTTGGTGAAATGCTAAGATAACTAGAAAGACTTGTTTATATTGTGTTCTGATTTTGATATTGCAGTTATAGGAAATAAACAAACAAAAAAATTGTCTTGAGAAAACCTGTTGAATTTTGTTGATTTAATGTAAGAAATCAAGCGTAGCGTCAGTTCTGGCAGGTCACGTTAGTCAAACTCGCATCAACTGACATCTACCTATAGAAATACGATGCCAATCACAGCATCCATATATAAGCTCCTTTAGTGTTATCAACAGCTCTCGTGTTTCTCAGGAGCAAATTACCCTCCTCCATCCCCAGCTCCACCTCTGTACATTCAAATATTGAATCAATGATACCTGCAATACATTCACGTTGGTTCTGTTCTGTTTAGGGGTGCGCTGATCCAATACTCAGTATCGGCCAGACGAGACCATCCAAATTCAATATTGTGCGCATGTTATTTAAAGGTACAAAATCATTATAAAGCACCATAAAGCGATATAATTGTTCTTCACGCGCACATTAACTGAAATTTAAAACTGTTAAAAGGCTCAAACTAATGAATAAATAAATATATGTATATCTTACTATTGTGCTTTGAACTTTTCAATGCGAAGCACTGCGCGCCGTGACTCCATGTTGCGTCAAGCGCATCATTCTGCGCACTGGATGCGCATAAGTGTTTCGTGCCACTCTGAATTGGAGCCTTTCATATTACAATACTTTTGCGCAATGGCAGTTTATTGATAGCCTTTAATAGTTGTTCTGTCCAATGTACCATATGTTGCTGCTTCATTAAAAAGTTTTTTAATTATTATTTTAGTATTGGATTGGTATACTCTGTATCAGCCAGTACTGAATCCCAGGTATCGGAATCGGTATCGGAGGCAAAAAAGGCGGATCGTGCCACCCCAAGTTCTGTTTACCCTAAAACCCAATTTATACTTTATATACATATACAATATTAGATAATTTCAGAAATATTTTATGTCACATTGATCTGACATCACTAGCCTTAATCTAAGGCCCTGTCCACACGGAGGCGCGTTTAGCTGTATACGTAAAAAAAAATTATCGTATAGGCGTTTCGTCCAGATGGATCCGGCGTTTTGGGAGACTGAAACCCTTTTTTTTTTTTAAACCGGGTCCCAGAGTGGATAAATCTGAAAACGACACCCTTGTGTTTTCGTGTGTACAGCCAATCCGTATATTTTGTGAAATACTAATATCATCACCCTACGTGTCAACTAGTCAGACACGCTAAGTCCGTAGCCTAACAGCAGTAACAACAACTACATGCTTGTGTTCGTGCTTCAGAAGCTACTGAGCCTCTTTTATTTCTTTATTTATTATTTAGGCCTACTTTAATGTATTTTTATTTTATTTCTTTATTTTACTTCTTTATTTTTTTATATTTCTTTCTTATGGTATGATGCTTGCATTTTGTCTGATTAAGACATTTCGTATTTTGTATGGATGGGCATTTTAAGCAAAAATAATATTCAACAATCGCTGGGAATTATTTGATTATTATTTAAAAACGCACCCCCACACATGCTCAGAGGTAACACGGCGTTAGCTCTGACATTACATTTCTCTGTACTGTAGGTCTACGTGTTGTAGCCATTAAAGAAAAAGTAAGTTTCATATTTATGTTTAAATAATGTTATTTTTTTCCATTTCATCTACGTTGATTATATCAAAAGTGAACAGCATGAGTAGCCTAATCATAAGATGCGCAATATCGAGAGACATCATTTTGACCACTTTATTAAGTTTTGTTTTGTATAAAGCCTTTCTTTAAAGTTAATTTCGTTTTGTATAAATTGTATCTTAATTTTAATCAATGTTTCATAAACCAATTGCCTGGATTTAATAAATAAGAAGCAAATATAGCAGACAATATAATCAGGACATGGAAGTGCCGACGCAATATAATTTGCATTGCTCGTGAACTGGAGCTTGTCTCATAAATGAACAGAAACTCAGAAATATATCTATAGAAAGCTTGAAATGTCTACTTTTAAACAAAACAATTCAAAACGAAAAGAAACAGACAACTCTCTTATCCGTATGAAGTGTGCATTTCTCTCTATAGGCACGTTCACAATACTGCGAAGGTGGCGAGTCAGCATTGTCACAGAAAACACTAGTTTATTAATAAACAATTAAAATGTCTCTTTGCGATATTTGACATTCATAATGATTAGGTTATTTGCCGGTTCTTTGTGGCAATCTTTATGCGTCTGCTAACTAATGGAATATCGTGACTCATCCCTATTTTGTACCAGGCCATTTATGGTTTTTCATATTGCTCAATAAAGTTCTTGGTAAAAAATAAAAGAAAATAAGCTACTGTGCCTAATATTATTGTATACAGCGCGCAATGTTTATGCACAAGTCTTCTCTGTTTTTAGTGTAGCCTATCTGTGTCAGAATTAGAGCGCCTCGTACTGGTCTGGCATGTAAACTACATCAGTTTGAGTCAGTTTCAGCGGTTTCGTGTGTACACAGATATTTCTTGAGACGCCGCCATGTTTACGGAATTTTTTTTTAGAACGAGGAAAAAAAACATTGGATAGGGAAAGCTCTGGCTTCGTGTGGATGTGGCCTAAATCACTATCTGTTATGAACTGCTCAGAGACAAGGTTGACAATCCAAATGCAGTTTATTAGAGTAAATCAGAATCGTAATCAAACACAGGCAAAGGGTCAAACACAGGAAGGCAGTCCAAACAAACAAACAGGCAGTGTCCGAGGCAAAAAGGGAATCCAAAAATCCAAGAGACAATGAAACCAGGGAGAATGCTCAGAAATGCAGCGCAAAACATACAAAACTCCGCAGTGAGTGATGGGGTGAACTAGACTTATATGGTGTGAGCTAAACAAGAAAATGTGACAGCTGAATGTGATTGTAAAGGCCAGCCATCGCCCAACGACGGACTCCAACGGTGTGGGTGAAGGTATAATGCGTATGTGTTTCAGCGCTCCAGTGAAGTTCACTTTATTTATTAGAATTTGGTTTCAATATTACTTTAGCTCTACGCTTAATCTGACTCAAATTTTAAATGATATTCAAATTTAGAAACCGTTTCTAAAATGGAATCATCATGTGTCGCCGTCGAGACTTGTTAGGACAAAAACTCTAACATGGAAAAGATACCTTTTATCACGTATCCCGGCGTCTGGTTAGAACACGGTGTAAGGCCTATGTCTGTTGTGATTAGTGCCCTACTAGTGCCTTTGGTGTCCTAATCAGAATCACCCAGTCATCATGAACATAATGTATAATAATGAAATTTATTTTAAAACATATTGTATGACGGAGAAATGCTGCATTACTGTTACTAATAATAAAGCTATATCAGATTATGTTATGTTAGCCACATGACAAAATAGTGTTTTTCTCTGAGGCATGGTAAAAAGATGATACTTGCGGAAAATCAAGCAAAAAACAAACGAACGGTGTTGAGCTATATAACAATGATTCGTTTTCTGTCTATAAATGTATCCAAATAGTTGTTCCCTTGTCTAATAAAATATTATGTTAGAGCGCCTTTGGTGTTTCCATGGTTTCTACAAAGTAAAACCGGAAAACGAGGGTAACGCAGGTATGGCGTCACTAGCTGGGTTTCTATCCAAATGTGACGCGAAGCTTTTCCAAGTTCGCAAAAAAACGAAACCAAAAAAACAAATGCGAATTAGTTGCGTTTTCATCAGCTTGTTCAAGCGGACGATGGTGGTTTTGGTAATCAGCAGTAAATAAAATAACTCGTCAGTGGAAACAGTGATCTGTCGTTCGACTCTATGAGCCGAATCCTTAAAGGGATACTTAAGGATTTAGCATTAAGCTTTGTATCAGTAGAAAACCAGTAGTATTTTCGAATTACCGTGCTTCCCCCCCTCATATCCCCCTGATATGAGAGATTTATGTATTTTTAGTCTGGAAAAAATCCTCTGATGACGCAAAAATCGTCATTTTGCTTCATAGGAGGATTTTTTGGCCAGAGGCTTAAAATACAGCCAGTACTAGTAGCTAGTTCCGCATGTTTTCACCACGCCCATATAGTGCGGGATCTCTCACAGAATGTAAAGATAGTGTCAGCCATCTTTCTGTAGAAGCTAAGCTAACAGGCTCTTGCTCTGTGTAGAAAGTTTGTATAGTAGGCTAATCATGATGGCAGAAGGTAGTTTTGAAGTTTAAATGGCAGAAGGGGATTTCGAAGATCTGTTGCGAGAATCTGATGATCGCGGCTACCTGTACGAGCCGCAATACAGCGATGAACAGCTGCGGGAGATGGAGGAACAAGAGGCGGCCGGAGCAGGGGAGCAAGACCTGCTTGGCGGTCAGGAGGAAGAGACTCGAGCATAATACAAACAATATAAAACCTCCTCAGTACCATTGATAATTCAAACCCATAAATCCACACCTGTTGACATGATTCGCTAAACAAAGGACTCGAGCTGGGGCGGACTGGTGGTGTCAGTGCTCTCGCTGTGCGCCTATGGAAACAGGTAGAGAGTCCTATTGCGGTCACGAATTACAGCGATGCCATTTTCTTCTGGACGAGATCGCTGATTCCGCTGATGAAACTGCACCGCCAGCATGTGTAACTGAGGACCCAAGTTTTGGACCACACATTGACAGGGGGGTCCTGAAACCTTATTTCAAGATTCCGAAGATAAATTAGAAACGCCACCCAAAGCCCGCAGGGACAAATGGACGGCTTAGTGTAAAGTGAGTATTTGGTATTTTTTCTTTTTGTTACTAAGACGTAATGTACAGAGTTTGGACACCCGGCATTATCACAATGTTCGGAGCTATTGTTGTTATAGGCTATTTGCATCTATGCTAGCATACTGTATGTGCAAATACAGTAGTTTGCATTGCTAACGTTGTGCTTACTGTTTTGTAGACAATATCGCCTAACAGCCTACCGTCACTTTATGGAGTGGGTCCTGCAAGGCGAGAGACTTGGTAAAGACTATCGTCTTATTTTGCCCACCTGTGTTGTCCAGGATATCAGATGGAGATATCCAGCTCCCGACGGGCCATACTGTGGATATAAGGAAACAGCTGAAGCTCTGGAAGAGCTTTGAGTGTAAAAGTGTTAATAATAATAATTTTTTTAATTAAAAGTTATAACTCACATTGGTTGTGGTTCTTTTTATTAGCCTTTAGTGTTACTAGAGTATGTATTAGCCAAGAGAATGTATTAGCTTAGAGAAATAGAGATTGCAATTGGAGGAAAACAGTTCATATGCAGAGCTACTAAGCTACTCTGTTGACATGGTCCTGCCTTGCATCATATTTTTAATGTGAAAGTCTAAGTTGTGTTATATACATTAGGCCCACTTTTTTAACCCAAAATCAATTCCAAGAAGGGAAATAATCCAGGTAGTATGTGTACAGTAAGTAATTACAGCAAAATCAGTGACAGTAACTTCAGATGGTTGATAACCCAGTGATAGCACGTTTACATCGCTCCAAATTTTTTATCGGCAAATGATGGAAACTTACTTCTTGTCCTTTCCTGGTTTTGGTGGTACATCCCGGTACAACGCAATTTAGCACCATTTCGATGGAAATTTATCAACTAACTCACGATATATAGAGTCACGATGCATCAAAGCAAGCCTAGTTGTATAAATTTTTCGGATACTGCCGCCTGTAACCTTTAGGCATGGTTTGGGAGTGGCCTCGTAAGGGCAGCAAAGCAAGTGCATTCTGGGAGTTATTGTCTTTCAGCCATATGAGTAAAAAATTAATTTTCTGCCTTTTCTCAGTCTAGAATGCTTCGATTTCAAAAATAATTTCACATTTCTACTATATAAATGACCACTATTAAATACACATCCATCTTCCCAGAAGTAAATCACTTTTCGTCACTGATACGGAGCAAATACACTATCATACGTATTACTTCAACAGTCTAGTCACCTGAATTGGTTTAATCACACGTTATATACCAACTGTCATGTATTATGTCATTGTACACAGTTTATTCTTTAAAACACATGATTGCTTTACTGTAAGTGTTATATGAAACACTTAGGTAAAAGGTTATAGATGCCATGCATTCTAGGCCATGTATCTTGTGTGAACTGGAATAATTGTACTGAAATTGCATAGCATAGAGATCTGCACTAACCAAATGTGTGAACGACACCACAAAACAGCAAATGGCAACAGGTGAACTAATTTCTGCCCACAGATCTGTCTGTAATGAGAGCAACTTGAAGTAAAGCCATGGGCATCGACCCATTTGATCTCATGACAATATGAGTGAGAAAAACTCCAGAAAATTTCCCCAGCAGAACTGGGAGCTCTAATGGCGCTTTTCCACTGCATGGTACGGCTCGCTACGGCTCAGTACGGTTCGGCTCGGCGCGGCACGGTTCGGCTCGCTTCGCTTTTCCACTGCGTGGTACGACTCGGCGCGGCACGGCACGGCTCAGTTCGCTTTAACTCGGTTGCTTTTCCACTGCAGTTAGTACCGCTTCAAAGTGGGTGGGATTATGACTGATCGTTAAAGTTTATCCGCTCCTCGGCAACCAACAAGAGGAACGTCTGCGCTTCTCGTCCACTGACCACGATTCAGCCATTTCTTTTTTGGAAGTTTTTTTCTTCAAGCAAGTAGTTTTAAAACAGGTGCTACAGCGGTGGCTGTTACTGGCTATTTAAATCTAGCGGGTTTTATGTCTCGCAAATACAATGACGCTGGTAGTGACGATTCTGTCTGTCTGACTGTAACAGCAATTTTCAGAGGTTAACAAAAACAGCATCAAAAAGGTCAAGAAAAACTTTCAAGAGGCAAATTGTAATAAAGAGAAAAGGTTTATTCTTCTGAGGACCCTTTTCAAAGCCATAGCTACCCAGCTTTGAAAAGGAAGACCTGTTAGACTCAACAAAACATAGACATTTTATGCAGTTCTCAGTCATCGTAACCCCTTCTACCCAGTTTCTGTAATTTTCCTTAAAGATATCCCATATCTTTAACTAGTTTGGGCTGGTTTTCTACCCCCTGGGCAGGTCAAACTGTTCTTTGTCCCTGAGAATCCAAAAGGCCTTCATTTACGACCTAAATTACCTCCTGCTTCTCTCAGAAGGGGGCATGGGACTTTATTTTATTAGTAAACGAGCCCCTGTATTCTCCTGACTAACTTACTTCTCGGGCCCTAGGTGTCTATCTTCCTGGCCCATCTGGTTTTATTACGTTTGTTCTTTCCTGTCCCCCTTCAGCTGCTAGAAACCCTCACAGAAACACATGATTAAATGAAATTAACAGTTTGGAAACAAATGAATATAAGTAATACTGAATTTTTCCGTAACAGTTTCCTCCTCTTTATCATTCTCTGATAAACTATATATAAAAATTCAGCCTTCAATCCAACCCATTATACTATTAAATCTTATGAATAGAATTAATTCAAGTCTTTACATCACAGTTATACTCTTCATGTCTGATTTTCGTATAGCTGATCATTTTACTTGGACTTGATTAAAATTTAGAAGGAAAAAAAAACTTTTTAGAAGGAAAAAAAAGGCTGTTTTCGTAAGGATAGGCCCTTAATTACTTAGCCAGCAAATAAATATTTATATGAAGCCGGGCTAAATCATACACACTGTCATTGCATTCCTAACATTAAATCAGACCCTCAGTAAATAGTATAGGTTCTAGTAGGAAAAATATACCTTAACTCAATTAAAGCATTTCGCTGTAACTTCCGCTACTTGTATCGTCTGCATAATTTTGTTCAGCCTTGGGTTAGCCTGCCATTTTCCAATTGAACAGACTCCTATTCACCCATAAATAACAAAATAACACATACAATCCTAATTCCTACTATTAAGCCCTTTCCATTAATCACCTTGATTTTCCTAACCATATTTTATTCACTTCTATTTTAATTTAGTAAGCTCTATTTTAATGCCCTTTTTAATAAAATCTTCCCAGCAAAGTTTTATCATTTTATCCATTCTTCTAACCAATGTAGTTATTCAAAATTAGCTCTAATATTTCTATTACAGACCGTCTTTTTTTCTGGTTACACATCAATTAATAGATTTTCTATTTTTCCTGAAAACATTTGAACCAATCAAATTATTAGATCTATATCAATACTAAGCCCTAGTTTGACCCAATCAAATAAAATCATCAAAATCATCACAAAAACAGATTCTTTTGCTAGACTCAAATCATTAGTTGGTGCACATCCTCCTCCAGGTGTGATGATTATCTCGTTCGTCCCACAGACATTCCATCTTTGCCATTTTGACACTTTGCGCGCCGTAGCAATGGTCTTTCCATCGTCGGTGAGGGAGGCTTGTTACTAGCACAAGCCTTTGATCCCTCACTTTATGATCTGATGGTTGATTTGAGGCTTGTCGGCGTAGTCTAAGGTTAGAGATGCTTGGACCCAGGTCTAACACTCTCCAATCATTTTCAAATCCTTACAAGATTTTCCCTTAGATCACGATCGCACCTCCACTGGAATGAGTCATCTGCTGTCACCTGCGAATGGAGACCTTAAGTGATTTTGTTAGTGACCGCTTGTCTTGTCGTCCTTTTTGGTGTGACCTGTGGAATTTTCAACCTGAAACATATCACCGGATAATTTATTGCTCATTGAATAGCACTCAGGGTTGTTTTCCCCTGAAAAACACTCAACCCATTTTACTCATGTTAACAACACAATATATATATATATATATATACACATTTTGGAACAGAATCAGTTCTGTTTGCTGCAATCCATCCTGACATTCTGCAAAAAAAAAAACGTTTAAGTTAGCGCTGCACAAGGTGTGGCACTTTTCTGCCACAGTATTAACCCAGGCCAGGATAACTAGTCAAATTCATCCAAGCCATTGTTTTCACTAGGCACAGTCTGCCCTGGCGTTTCCTGCTGAAACAATCTTTGTTATTAGCACACTTACAGACAGAAATTTTGTAGACTGGCTTTATGCAGGGCTGTTACTCAATTAAAGCCGGTGTTCTCTCAACATTTATTGTTCCCCCTGTGCGATGGCTTTCAGCAAATCTCAAACCAAACCATCCCCCTTTTGATGCATGAATCCACTCTTGCATCAATTTAACACAATGATGCCCTCTCATCAGAGCATTTGAAGGCCAACAGCCCTCAGTCTTACAGTGTATCCTGCTTTTTTAGGTCTGTTGTTGGTCTCGCAATTCAGTCATCTACAAACATTCTCCAGGTCATCAATTGGTCAGGTCAGGTTGTGGTGTGCACACTTCGTCAACGTCAGTCGAACAACAATCTAACATTTTCTCAACACATGACTGACGGCTATCTACGAATTCACAATTCTAATTTACACATCAATACTTAAACCTGTCCATATTACCCAGGGGGCAAAGGGGGTTTAGCAGACATGGGCTGCTGTAAAAGGTTGTCATATAAAAATGAAATCTATGATGTCTGAGGATCGCAACCTGGGTGGACAACCTGGTCAACAAGCTGCTGGAAACTTGTAATTAGGGTCAAAACAATGCTACCTCAAATTCTGCTTTAACCCCATTAAGCCCTGAAGCCATTTTTAGAGTTGTTTTGTCTGAGTGACACACATAAAAGTAAAGACTCATAACTCCAAAACTATAACAAGGAGAGTCAAAAGGTAGGTATCGTTTGATAGAACACTTTTCAAATTTTTTGAAAATATAAATTACATTACATTTGGACATTCTTCATTCTTCTGCCGAGAAACTGCTGATAAAAGACAAAAAATATATATAATTTTTATTATGATTTTGCATATCTTTCTTATTTGACATGGAATAACTCAGGAAGGAAATAAGGTAGGAGGAAAATTATTTTTGGTGAAGTCCCTCTACATGTGAGCTGTATCTGGATACAATTTTGTGGGGATTGGATAAAGGAATCAAAAGTTACAGCATTTGGAACCAAGACAGCCTTTTTGTTCAGTTATTGACGCCCCCTAAATTGAATTCCTAAAATTGTTCCTCCATGGAGAATATCTTGTCACAAACGCAACAGATTATGTTCATTTTGGGCTCATTTTAATTGTAATAATATGCTGTAAAAAATGATGTGCCATTTTCATCGATCTGTGAATGTTTCATGAGCTGAATGATGTTTTTGACACATTGCAGTACATAGTACAAAAAAGTATGTTATAGATTATGAAAAAAAGAAATAATATTTATCAGCAAATAACTCAGCAATACTTAGGAGTTTTTCAAATTGGCTACATTCACTGTAAAGTTCAGACTCTAAGGTTTCAAATGACACCTATTTTGTGTTAATCAAGGCAATATTTTAGAAAAATATGATAATGAATATTTTCGCAGCCAGGTGGCGCCCGCGGGCGGTACACTCCGTTTTAGAGGGACTACTCAGCTCTCGTTCAGAGTTGATCGAAGTGGTTAGATGCTTTACAAAGCTGAGATTCTAAGCTTTAAGATGATACATATTTTGTGTTACTCCACGTTTGAAAAAAAGCACGGATGGCTCCGGGAACATTGGAAAACACATTGCATCCCGGAAAGATGGGAGACATGTTTTTTAGCCAAGTATGCATCACTTCGTGAGGTATATCTCGCGATCAACGCAATTGATTACGTTGAGTTTGGGCTCTTTGTAATCGTGAGAATCTGCTGTCAATAAAGATGTTCGTTTTTTCACAATCCGTGGAGTTTTGAGCTGAAACATCACATCAAAACAACATAGCATCACTGCTACTGCTACTTCATTGGTGCGCATATAGGGCAACTTCATGTGTTAGAAGTCCATGAGGAATATCTTTAGATCTGAGTGATGGATTATGGTGAGTTTGGGCTCTTTTTAATCTTAACAATCTGCTGTAAATAATGATGTGCCATTTTCCACGATTTATGCATGCTTCATTGAGTTATGAGTGAAAACGCGACAGCAGTGCTGTATCTATATACAAGGCTCTATGTGCGCCTGTGGGGGTTCGTGTGTTACAACTCCATTAGGAATATCTTAAGATCTGAGTGATGGATTATGCTGAGTTTGGGATCTGTGCATGTTTCATGAAGTTATAAACGAAAAACCAACGCGAGCTCTTCACCAGTATATACTTGGCTAGGTGCGCCTGTGGTATTTTTTTGTGTTAGAGCGCCATGAGGAATATCTTAAGATCTTATTAATGGAATATATTGAGTTTGGGCTCTTTTTAATCATGAGCTCCTGCTGTAAATAATGATGTGTCGTTTTTCATGATCGATGTATGTTTCATGAAGATACTAGTGAAAAGGCCAAGTCTAAGCTAACTTGCTTGGCTGTGCGTCTGTTGATTTTTGTGTGTGTTAGAACTCCTTGAGGAATATCTTTAGTTCTGAGTGATAGATTATGTAGAGTTTGGACTCATTTTAATCGTAAGAATCTGCTGTAAATAATGATGTGTCATTTTCCACAATCGGAGCATGTTTCATGAAGTTAGGAGCGGAAATGTGTCTTAAATTAAGCATCCATATATGATTTATATGGGTCTCTTGAGGGGCTTCTTGTACAAAACCTCACTCAAGTTTAGTAAAAAGCCCGGAACAATTATGCTAGTTGTATTCTACTCATTGAGACCTTTCAAATGACATATGACACATGACTATCTGAGCTGTATGATGTATTTGACATATTGCAGGATGTAGTACAAAAAAGTACTTCATAAATTATGAAAACATTTTTTTGGCATTTATCAGCAAATAACTCAGCACTACTTAGGAGTTTATCAAATTGGCTACATTCATTGTAAATTTCAGACTCTAAGCTTTCAAATGACACCTATTTTAAGTTGATCAAGGTCATATTTTTTAAAAAATATTATTTTCTTTTTTGCAGCTAGGTGGCGCCTGCTGGCGGTATACTCCGTTTTAGAGGAATTACTCAGCACTCGTTAGGAGTTGATCAAAGTGATTAGATGCATTACAAAGCTGAGATTCTAAGCTTTAAAATGATACCTATTTTGTGTTGTTCCATTCAGTGGTTGCTTAGTAATTTGATTATAAAAAAAATTCGCGGTGGGGGTGTCCCGCCGGCGGTTTTAAGGGGTTAACTCCCCGGAATCACCCAATGAATTAAGAGGCATTGTTAACTCTTACATTCTAATTACATATACAATCAATGTATCAGATGAAAGCTTATCTTCCACTCTTTTGAAAGGTGTGCTCAGTTTGTTTCTAGCATAAAGTATCAGGGAGATATGGCTCAGGATTCATGAATATAATTAAACCTTTTTAGCATGTTTGGGTGATTCAGAATTTGAGGTAGCATTGTTTTGACCCTAATTACAAGTTTCCAGCAACCTGGGTTGTCCACCCAGGTTGCGATCCTCAGACATCATAGATTTCATTTTTATATGACAACCTTTTACAGCAGCCCATGTCTGATTTCCTAAAAAACAGGTGTTTTGCCCCCTGGGTAGAAAGTAATTCAAATCTACTGCACATCATAAATGACCAAAACAATAATTAACAGACAGAGCTCAATGATCAATTAACTTAAAGGGCACCTATTATGGCCCTTTTTACAAGATGTAATATTGGTCTTGGGTGTCCCCAGAATGTATTTGTGAAGTTTCAGCACAAAATACCCCCCAGTTAATTTATTATAACCATTTGAATGTGTCATTTTTGGGGCCTGTTTTGAAACAAGCTGTTTTGAGGCAGACGACCTTAAATGCAAATGAGCTGCTAATCCCCACCCTGCCACTGGATGTGGGCGTAACTTGCATAACTATGGAAATTAACAGTCGGTAGAACCATAATGGCCGAGAGTGATAGACCCGCAATTGTGTATGGCATTCGGCCATACATGTTTGAACCAGAGTCCGACCCAGATGACGAAGAGACTCCGGCTGAAGAAACACGATCGAGAATGGACCAGGATGTCTCAGAATGGTTATTTGATACATTTATGAACTCATTGCGTTGTCATCGCTGTGCAACACACACACAGACACACACAAACTGTGATAACGTTGACGCAAATGTTTGAAAACACCTCAGAAATCATAAAATACACTTACTTCTTCAGGAATTGTCGTTGGATCGCGAACACTAGGCAACGATCCACCCTTGAGGATTAATTTTGTAGCAAGACCTGCTTTGAATTGACCGCCGTTCAAAAAACAGTCACTCTCAAAATGATTTGAGCAAACATAAACGGACTTCGGGAGTGTAAGAGGCGCATTTCCTTCATAAATAAAATCCACCCACTGCGTTTTCAGTGGCTCTGATGTCGGAAGCAAGTGCAAACAACTATGCGAAGTATTACAGCCCACAACAAAACACTTATTTTTCTTAGGAGACATTTTCTAGAAGGCAGCACAAATCTTCAGAACAGCGGTCCGGCTGTCGTTGAAACAACAATGGAGGATCAGATCACCGAGGGAGGGGTCTGCCTCAACCACACTGTCAATCAAACCCCTTTCCCATGTTCTACGTCACAAAAAGCTGAATCTTAGAACAGCTCATTCTGAGAGAGTGCATATGAATTATTGAGATTGTAAAAAAAACACTGGGTGGATTTTTATCATTCTAGGGTGGTTTTGCTCACACACTGCCAACACACATTTATGTTCAAACAGCATGTAAAAGTGAATTTTGCATAAAAGGTGCCCTTTAAAGCTGTCCTACGTTCTGTGTTGCCTTCTCATCAGATTGACTCAAATTTCTCAGCTTACTTTCGAATTTGTCATTTGCCTTATAATGCCTAACCCATCTATAATGCCAAAACACTCTTTCCAGAGGTTAATGACACACACACACTATTCAGACAGAATAGCTCCTCCCTAAACTCGCACTTACCAAGACATGAATTAACACTCACACTCATCCCTGACTATGAACCGCTCATATTTCTTATTCATATCTTTCTCTAAAAAGATTTAAATTTTAAATGACATTTTAATCTTACATTTTTTCCTGTATCTTTTATCTAATGTTTTTTTTTCTTAACCAGTTTCAAAAGCATGTCTGTTTATTATTCATTTGATTTTAGAAAAGTCAGCTGTGTTGCTTTGGTTCATTATCATTACTTTGCTTTAGTTTGCCTTGGCTGACTGATAACAGAAAGGCAGAGTACCATCCCCCTTCCTTCACTCAGACAGTCTCTCTCTCTTTCTCTCTTGAACAAACTAATAATATTTTCAATCAGCCTCCTAAGACTGTATTTTAGACAGAATGTAAATTCCTTACACTAAACTTTGACCATTGTTATTCAGACTTTTCTCAGATCTACAAAGCTGTCTTCATCTTTAGCCACCACCATGTTCAACGACCTTCAGGAGTTAAAACTATGTTATAGACATATTAGCTCAAAATCAACACTTCTATACATTTTCTTGCCTATAAGGCAACCAATATCACAAAAAGTTTTGCTACTGTCTCCACATCAGATAATTGCACCCACCTGTGGTCTGTATGTTAATGACGTTTAGACACCCCATTGTCTGATAAGGTTCTCGGTGTCTCACACCGTCCCCATTTCTACAATTGACTACCATTTGCTCAGGACGTATTGAAACCCAATGGTGAAGAACCAAAATAACTTCACTTCTTTTATCTCTATGATAATTAAGCCATTTTGGAGGATGAGTTCATTGTAAAGTATATTTGGGAGTGGACTCGGGGTCGAGGCAGACTACAATTTCTTATAGGCCCCTCTCTGATGCTCTTGGCCCAAAGTAGCATCCCATCCACTCCCATCGCACAGATTACACCTCCACAACCTGGTGGGCAGGTGCCCAGTGGCGGTGCCGCCCTGGCTTAGGTTGTTCTCGTATGGCCATCAGAAAATCGTACCCGTCGTTGGCGCAGACACCTCATGCACACTGGTACATATCCATCCAATTGGGCAGAATTATCAAAGAGAAACTTTTCAAAAATTTGACAATATGATATACAAACCTTTTTCTTGGGTGTGGGTGAGAAGACATTCAAGAACCATCACAGTCAGTAGGAGTGTCCTAAAACAATAACAACAGTATTTAATCAAATCAATCTATTAAACATCCTCAGCTTAGATTATACTCAGTGAATTTAGATTAAAATTCAGTGTACTTCATCTGTAGTCGGAGTCATCGGCCCTGAATGGTGGAGGTTAAAGTGAGACAAAGAAGTTACTGGTTCTAAAATAAGCTAATCAAAAATGTCACCTCTATCGTTTAAGGTCTGTATTATTATTTTAAAGACTTCTTTAAAGTCATTCAGTTTTACTTTTAAAACATTTAAAATACAAGTTGCCCTCTGAATGGCAATGATTTCTTTTAACATCTCTGTGTCTGTGATTTTCAACTGAAATACTGTGCTTTACTATCAATAGCTTATCAATGACACGGGCTCAGATAACAGCTTTTAGTTGACATTGAATGAGAGAGAGACTCTGAGGCATTCAGGGCTGGTACCTTTGCACCCTAAACTTCTAACTTCAGGCTTTATCTACCATCTTTTAACTCTAGCCCAGCTTAAGGCATCTTTTCCATAAATTACATGTATTTTCAATACAAGCATAATTTTATAGTTTTCTTTTGCCCATACAGGGAATTTAGACATTACAAATTTCAACTCAGATTGAGTCTCTGTCATACTGGCAGTTTCAGCCCCAGCACACATCAGATTCAGATTATCAAATTGTTTCAGCCAAATCACAAGCTAAAATCTTCTAAAATCAACACATCAGCTTCTAGTTCTTTCATGGTCAACACTAACAAGCTCTCTGTTTAATCAAATGTCATTTACATTTAGCAACTGTTAATCCCCTAACATTGCTTTTGCTTAGCCTATTTTATCTTTATAAATATAATAATCTTTCAAATTTCATCTAAATTTTAGTTGTCAGGTTCTCAATTACCATAATTTAATACCCGACTTCAATGTTTTCTCTAGGAGTTTAGCAATCTGCTTCTATGATTAATACTAACTTTTGAGGCTGCGCTCTCTGCTGGTGATACATTTTTATTATCACTATAAATCATTCCTTAGATTTGTCTCTCTATATCATCTAAAACCTTATCAAAGCATTTCATTCAAAACACAATCATCCTTTTATTTACCGGTACCTTTAAAATACTTTACAACTCATTTAGTCTTATCTGTAATTTTACGTCAACCGGTACTTTTTATAATTCTTTCCTTTCAAAAGGAATTCCTTGCACTTAAATCTTTCAATCTTCTTACAACTTTCAAAAGTTCCATCTATCAACTTTCTTTTCACTTTCCTTAGTTCCTTCTCAGAACAAAACTTCAATATTGTAATTTAAATACTGTTGTACTTTTAAACCCACATCAATACACCTACCGAGTGGGCATTTACAGTCACTGCAAAATGACCCCCGCTGACCACAATAAAACACACTAATTACAGAACAAGAATATATCTAATATCTGGAAGTCGGGCTAAATAAGCAAGCACTGTTGCTGTACTCCCAGCATAGCTGGACCCTCAGTCACTCCTCAGTTATTAGATACAGACATCATCTACCAAACTACCAGGATATATGCATTCATTTCTTATAAAACTAGAATTTTCCAATTCCTTTTATAATAAACGAAGGTTGATGTTTAATCCATCTTTTCACTACCCCCTTTTATAGACCCGTTAGGTTCAAAAACACAATGGTTATCAAACTAAAACCAAACATCATCTGCAAATCTCTTTAAGGTGAGAGCGCTGCTTACAGCATTTGCTCTCTTCTGTCTCACTATTTGTGTCATGACTGTTCAGTTACTATTCATACAGTATAAAGAAATTTAGCATGTCATCAATTTCATTAACACTGGTTTGAAAGCTTATTCTTCTATCAAATGGTAAGTCTGCAGATTCAACTTAATATTATCATTATTCCTTAGTTCCACCTCTAACTGTTTCACAGAAACCACAAGATTCTATTATTTCTCAGTCCCTACATTACACAGACAGCTATCATAGCCGCTAGCACCTTCAACTCTTGTTATAAAAATACGGCAATCTATTCTTCAATACCCTTGTTTTCATAACATTAATACAATAAGGCACATTCACATCATCATTTCAATCATTATTTTATCATTAAAATATATAATTGTTCACCATTTTGCTTAATGAAATATTCCTTATCTTTATATCACATTAATCCCTGTTAATCATACTCAATGCCTTATTTTATTATGAAACTCACTTTTCATACCATTTAAACAGTTAATTTGACTTCCATAAATTCTGACAGACATTTTATTTTCATCACATATAGTTTTCTACTATATTTCTTCTCAATCTTTCCCTACATGCCAGTTCCTTCTGTATCCTCTCCTTTCTTTCCCTACATGCCAGTTCCTTCATTATCTAACCAGTACATTCATCACATATAGTTTTCTACTATATTTCTTTTCAATCTTTCCCTACATGCCAGTTCCTTACCAATACTTTCTCTAACCATCTATTATCTTTCTCTCAACACTAGTAGTGTTCCCGCTTTCTAGCTCCCTACATGCACATACCATCTTTCTACATTCTGATTCTTTTCATTTTGCTTCGATCCAACAATTCACTGTTTGTAAATTATATCAGGAAAAACTCACATTTTCCTACCATCTATCCCTACATGCTAATTCTTTCTTTTCTTCTACCTGCCTTTCTTCAATCCAACAATCTATAGTCTGCTCACATTCTTTATATGCATTACGAATACAACCACAATAACTGCTTTTTACTTTTTTTTCTTTTTTTTTAACATTCATCGAAACACTGCTAAAAAAATCATCATTCACAACATTGCTCAAAACACACAAAGATTTACAAGCAGATTCCTTCATTGCAGATAGCAGAGTGTAAATCAGTGTAGGCCTACGTGTCTGTGTGTGTGTGTGTGTGTGTGTGTGTTAGTAAAAATAATTTCACTTACCTGTCTTGTGGACACTCGCTTTCCGCTCCGAACCAGACCCTCTCCTGCTCTCTGTTCCTCCCGTTTCAATCCGACTTCAAATTCAGACACGCATTGCTCCAATGCCCGTCTCTCTTGCACAGTCTGCATACGGTACAATCTCTGACTGTATGGTTGTTTGTAGTAGCACACACAAAGCACCGCCATTTCTTTCCCTTCTTTTGTTTAGTTTTAGGCTTGTTTGTTTCACATTGCACAACTGCCATTTCGGGTTGTTTTCGGTCTGAGGTAAATAAGTTTTGCTGCTTCTGCCGCTGCTCGCCCTTGTGCGTCTCGTGCTGCTTTTCGTGCTGGTCTTCGGATCGGAGAGCAGTCGAGATCGTGTTCCAGTTTCAGGGCTCTCAGTGCAAAGACAATCTCGGTTTCATTTAGGAAAACTGTTGGGTAAAAATTACCTAACTTACTGTTAGATGACTCCATTTTGGCTGAATCTCCTCCTCTCCCGGCTGATTTTTCTTTCAACGCGCGTCAACAATCTGTCAAACGTCTTCAACAGACCCGGTTCTGTCACCTTGGACCGACAAGGGTAGCAAATTTGCTCTGTAATTACGGTTTACTCAATCTTTTCGCGCACCCAATCAATCAAGCGTGCACAAGAATTAATTTCAAGCGCGGTTCTTCCGTCCGCTGTTTTACATAGAATTAACTCAAGCGCTTTTACTAGAATTAATTAAGTTACAATCAAAGATTTTTTGTAAACCAATACTTCAGTCGTGTCTCTTCCGGACACTGGGTGTCTCTTCCTGTACACCTACGAGCAATTATGGTACTTCCGTTCCCACCAACAGGAGCTTAGTTTTTTGTAGAGACCGGTCTGATTCTGTCAGATCAATCTCTCCCTCAAAACTTACTCTGCTCGTACCAAAGAGAGAAACTCAGCCAATATGGTTCATGTTCACTCACAATTATCAATTTACACTTAACATCAATAAAACAATTTGCAGTTTCTTACCCAGAGATGCTTTTTCTTTACTGTAATTGCCACGGATTCTTTTTGATCCTAGTGGGATTTCTTTCAAGAAAAACTTTCAAGAGGCAAATTGTAATAAAGAGAAAAGGTTTATTCTTCTGAGGACCCTTTTCAAAGCCACAGCTACCCAGCTTTGAAAAGGAAGACCTGTTAGACTCAACAAAACATAGACATTTTATGCAGTTCTCAGTCATCGTAACCCCTCCTACCCAGTTTCTGTAATTTTCCTTAAAGATATCCCATATCTTTAACTAGTTTGGGCTGGTTTTCTACCCCCTGGGCAGGTCAAACTGTTCTTTGTCCCTGAGAATCCAAAAGGCCTTCATTTACGACCTAAATTACCTCCTGCTTCTCTCAGAAGGGGGCATGGGACTTTATTTTATTAGTAAACGAGCCCCTGTATTCTCCTGACTAACTTACTTCTCGGGCCCTAGGTGTCTATCTTCCTGGCCCATCTGGTTTTATTACGTTTGTTCTTTCCTGTCCCCCTTCAGCTGCTAGAAACCCTCACAGAAACACATGATTAAATGAAATTAACAGTTTGGAAACAAATGAATATAAGTAATACTGAATTTTTCCGTAACACTGACCAATAATGATCTACAGTGCTTCCACGTCACATTTTAGTATTGGTATGGTACGCTTGGAACCTCAACAGAGGTGGTACCATTTAAAGCGAGCCGAAGCGAGCCGTACCGTACCGTACCATGCAGTGGAAAAGCGCCATAATGCTCATGACACAGCAGACTGTGAAGGCTCAACTGCAAGAGCAGCTTTTAGGTGTCACGCACTGCAATGAAACAACAACAATAATTCAGACCTGGTCAATGAAACTCAGTTTCATGTGACAACTGGAATTAAAATTGCAATGGACATGATAATGGAGCAAGTAGAAGAATTCCACATGTCTGAATTTGAAGCTGTTGAAACCATCAAAATTAACTGTTATTTTCTCTGCATTTGTTTCTGTCTCAGATGCACTACTGCAATTCCTTGGAGGACGGATGCCAGGACGGGCCGGACCCAACCTGGATCAGAGCCAGGACAGCGGGATTGTTAGAACATAACCTGAAACTCGGGAGATGGGTGAAAATACACTTCAAGAGGCCATTAACATCTCACAATAGCACATCACTATATAAGCATGGCCTCCCAGTATAGAACTGGAACTAAATTTACAACACAATTGTCATAGATTAGATTCCACCCATCTCCTAGACATGAACACTGAACACACTCCTCCATCACTACACCCTCACATCATCATCTGGAATAGATCACGTCTATCAAGGCTGAATACTACACATCATAAGAAGATAAAGATGACAGAGTCCAAAAGTGTCACTTCACTAAAGATCTATTGTCCATCTTCACAGTAAGAGATCCAGATAGCGTCACACACATTGGATGGTAAAGCTGATCCAATGATGACAGTCTAACAGATACGCACATAGCATATGCTATTCACAACACTCTGCCAACTCATGGGAAAACACTAATATACATATGAATGGCCACAGTCATGTAGCCATTCATATGCAAATCATGCAATGATGATGCAAATTATAAGCAGAGACAGACCTGCTATAAACTTTCTGATTGTTGTTAGGGTGGTTGGAAATTCAGAGGGCCCCTGATTTCTCAATATACCACTAATAACAATAACATCATAAAAAAACGGATAGATCTGAAGTGTGAGCGCTTCAATCAATTATAAAATTTACAATTTAATCCTGTCATCGACTGTGACTTAGCCAGCAAACAAACAAACAAACACACACACACACACACACACACACACACACTGTTGCAAGGAATGAACAATCTCCATTATTGTTTGACTAGGCATGTTCCAAGTCACTTCTTAGATCTGCATAGGTGGCTTGCATTGGAAGATACCTGAACAAACACAGTGATTATTATACATGCATTTCTTCATAATTGAGATTGAATATTATTTTTATTGTTATTACATGCCATCTATTTAATTGTTTAGATTGCACTGACCTATTGCTGCATTTCCTTTGAGTAATTCAGACCAAGAATATTTAAATTCCACTACCATTTAACTCCATCACAGCGGTGATGAAGAATTGGATATTTTAAAAAGGCACCACCCTACCATACATGACCTCGAGAAACACTTGAGACCAGATGTACCAATCGCACTTGCTGACATGAACCCAATTTATAGTTTTTTGTTATTGTTTTGTTGCATTATGTGTTCCTATGCATTTCCTTACAGCTTTAAGTTCATAAGTGCACAATCGTGAAGTGGATATTTAAGATGCTTTTCAGGTGTCTCACACAAAGCAGTGTGGAACTTAAGCCTAGTTCACACTACATGATTTTAAGCCCGATTTAAGCCCGATTTGCAAATCGTTGAGCTCGCCGACAGGTCAGGGTGTTATCGCGTGCAAATCGCGGGCGATGAACGCTCGCCAATCTGTTAGTATGAAAGAGCCAACAACGCATCAAAGACGCTCACAGACGCCTCGCAGACGCGTCGCCGAGCCTAGAAAAATATCTAGCATGCTAGATATCCAGAGCTGTCGCACGACTCAATCTCACTGATGTCATGAGGAACAGCCAATCAGAGCAAGTAAATAAATACGCGGTAAATACGTAGGGTAAATACGCAGGTAAATAGCGATTTTTGCAGCTACATCTCCGATATAAACATGCTGTACTCACCTCCAACTCTCTCTGTAGCGCAGACCTGCTGTTCGCGTATGCACATCCACTCTTTCGCCCATACTGTTTTATTTTTTATTTTTTTGCGTTTTTTTTCAGAGCAAATCATCGCGCAAACAGTTTGCAGCACTAGTTTCTGTCTGACGTCCATATTCGCGTGTTGTGTATTGGCGCTTTCAGAGGGCCAAATCTATCTGTCTAATGTCTATCTTGATGCGAAACAGCACGCGCGTGCTGTTTCGCATCAAGATAGACATTAGACAGATAGATTGAGATTGAGCGCAGACCTGCTGTTCGCGTATGCACATCCACTCTTTCGCCCATACTGTTTTATTTTTTATTTTTTTGCGTTTTTTTTCAGAGCAAATCATCGCGCAAACAGTTTGCAGCACTAGTTTCTGTCTGACGTCCATATTCGCGTGTTGTGTATTGGCGCTTTCAGAGGGCCAAATCTATCTGTCTAATGTCTATCTTGATGCGAAACAGCACGCGCGTGCTGTTTCGCATCAAGATAGACATTAGACAGATAGATCTGTAGACAAGATAGAATCGTTGGGTGACAGAGTTGTTAACTCGTGTAGTGCGTTACCTCCGGTTGCGGATCAATCACGTTGTGTCGTGTGGTGTGAACAGCTCAACAACTTGAACACTCCTGATTTCTCAGAGAGCAAGTCATGTAGTGTGAACCGCACAGTTCAGCCCGACGTTTTAAAATCATGTAGTGTGAACTAGGCTTAAGGAGAACCCCTTCATCCATCAAAGTCTGTCCAGACAACCGCACCGCTGAAGGTGACAGGATTGGTCAAGAGGGGACAGATTATCATCATGGGGAATATGCCACAGAAACAGAAGTTTCTCCATGAAGAAATGAAACGTTGTCTGAACAAGTCACAAAGGTCCAAATTGAACTTTGCTCACATTCTACGCTGGACCACAAGAAGAAAACCTGAATGCATTCTTCCACCTGCTGAACTCAAACTACATACACCCGGTGAGACCAGGTGTTCTGCAGGTGAACACAGCCCTCTGAAAGCTCCTGCAGATGCTAACATTGCAAAGACAATTTTTGAGTTGCATCGGAAGGATTACAACAAACGTCTTACTGTGACTCCGTAAGTGTTCATTTAAATTTGACCCACGCGGTCAGGGAGGCAGCTGTAAGACTGGAAAAACTGGAAGAACTGGAAGAGAGGGCAAATTAACATTTGAATTTCTCTCTTGAGCACCAATTGAGACGCAAGTCTCACCTAAGCAAAAAAACGTTTTCCCTTGACCCCCATTGCCTGTTCACTCTTGCTATCATGCTGAGATCACCTGAAATTCACCCAAGAATCTATATAGTTTAATGTGATAATAATTATCATTCAGTATCACACATTTGATTTGATTTACTTTATTAATCCCCAGGGGGAAATGTATATGTCACAACAGCACAAAATACAATGAATAAATAAACAACAACAACAACAACAAACAACATACACAACAACAAGTCTTGTTCTCAAATATAATTTTTTTTTCAAAGCATTATGATCATGAATATATACGACCATCATCTGTATCATCTTATATAACACTGATTATAAAATCTCATTGCGGTTGGGAAAAAAGACTTTCTAAAACGCTCTTTGTAGCAGCGTGGATGAATTAATCTTGAGCTGTAGGTACTCACAAAAGCTTGAGATATTTCATTAAGAAGATGACAGTCATGATTAATCATAAGAGAAAGTTTCCCAATCATTTTATCCTGCACTATCTCCTCTAAAGTGGGTAACACACTCCCCACGACAGAGCCTGCCTTCTTTATGAGTTTATTTAACTTATTCTTCTACTTTTCCAACAGTCCCCAACATGTGACAGAGTACAAGATCACAGATGAGACTACAGAGTCATAGAATCTCTTAAGTAGTACCTGACGTACTCCAAACGTCGTACTTTGGTGCGTGTACTTTGGTGTACCCCCCAATCTGCGAGGGTCAATGGGGGTATGTAGCGAGCAAGACGAGGCAGAGGGCCAGGGAAAACGGCGCGAGGCCGGTTGCGTGATTGTTGATGAGCGACACCTGTGAGACGCACCGGTCTCGTATCTCTCACAGAGGAGCGGAAGCATAAAAAGAGGAGCGACGACAGTGAAGGAGGAGAGAGGCCAGGCCTGGATGAGGGGCTGCTGTCTTTTACTTTCGTTTTATATTTGTTTTATTTTGTTATTAAATTATTTAAATGTTCGCCGGTTCCCGCCTCAGTTTTCCCATAACATCTGAACTGCGTTACATGTTCCCTGGTGCTATTTTGCAGTTTCAGAAAACAAATCCGCCACAGACCAGGAAAAACCTAGTCTAAAGTCAGTGGCATTTTATTCAGATGCTATTTTAAGGGTGCATGCTTGGCCGTTTGGCTGTTTTTGAAGCTGCTACCAATGATCTGGATGAGCTCACAGATACTGTAACATCATATATAAGTTTCTGTGAGGATACATGCATTCCTACCAGGACATTCTTATCATTTACTAATGATAAACCATGGTTTACTGGGAAACTCAAACACCTTCGTCATGCCAAAGAGGATGCCTACAGAAGTGGGGATAAAATCTTGTATAACCAGACCAGAAACAGACTGACAAAGGAGATCAGAGTTGCTAAAAGAAGCTACTCTGATAAACTGAAAAAACAGTTTTCATCCAACGACCCATCATCAGTCTGGAATGGCCTGAGGAACATCACCAACTACAAGTCACCATCCCCCCGATCTGTGGACAATCAACACCTGGCTGATGATTTAAACTCATTTTATTGCAGGTTTGAAAAGCCCTCATTCACACCACACACCGGCTCTGATCTGCACTTCACACATTCACCATCACCTCCTGCACTCCCATTACTCCCCCCTCCTGCCATCCAACCTGAGCTTAAGGTCTGTGTGGAGGACGTGAGCCGAGTCTTCAAAAAACAGAAGACTAGGAAAGCCTCAGGCCCAGACGGCATCTCATCTGCTTGTTTAAAAGCCTGCGCTGACCAAGTGGCCCCGGTCTTCACGCAGATCTTCAATAGATCATTGGAGCAGTGTGAAGTTCCCTGCTGCTTCAAACGCTCCACTATCATTCCTGTCCCCAAAAAAACCAAAATCACTGGACTTAATGACTACAGACCTGTCGCTCTCACGTCTGTGGTCATGAAGTCGTTTGAAAGACTGGTGCTGGCCCACCTGAAGAACATCACTGGACCCCTGCTGGATCCCTTTCAGTTTGCTTACAGAGCAAACAGGTCTGTGGATGATGCAGTCAACATGGGACTGCATTATATCCTGCAACATCTCGACAGACCAGGGACTTATGCAAGGATCCTCTTTGTGGACTTCAGTTCGGCCTTCAATACCATCATGCCTGGTCTTCTCACAGCCAAACTGACCCAGCTCTCCATACCATCCTCGATCTGTCAGTGGATCACCAGCTTCCTGACGGACCGGCAGCAGCGAGTGAGACTGGGGAAACTCACATCCAGGACTCTCACCATCAGCACTGGCGCCCCTCAAGGGTGCGTTCTCTCCCCACTGCTCTTCTCCCTGTACACTAATGACTGCACTTCTAAAGACCCCACTGTCAAGCTCCTGAAATTTTCCGACGACACCACTGTCATCGGTCTCATCCGAAACGGTGACGAGTCTGCTTACAGACTGGAGGTTGAACAGCTGGCTCTCTGGTGCAGTTATAACAACCTTGAGCTGAACACGCTCAAAACAGTGGAGATGATCGTGGACTTCAGGAGGAACAGCCCAGCACTCCCCCCACTCACCATCATGAACAGCACTGTGGAAGCAGTGGAGTCATTCAGGTTCCTGGGCACTTCCATCTCTCAGGACCTGAAGTGGGACAATCACATTGACTCCATTGTGAAAAAGGCCCAGCAGAGACTGTACTTCCTTCGCCAGCTGAGGAAGTTCAACTTGCCACAGGAGCTGCTGATTCAGTTCTACTCAGCCGTCATTGAGTCTGTCTTATGCACTTCCATCACTGTCTGGTTTGGTTCAGCTACCAAATCAGACATCAGGAGACTACAACGGACAGTCCGGACTGCAGAGAGGATCATTGGTGCCCCCCTGCCAACCCTCCAGGACCTGTACTCTTCCAGAGTGAGGAAGAGAGCAGGTAAAATCATCACAGACTCCACTCACCCTGGACACCTCCTGTTTGAACTGTTACCGTCAAGACGGCGACTCAGATCACTGGCCACAAGAACATCTCGGCACAGGAACAGTTTCTTCCCACAGGCCATTTCCCTCCTGAACAGTTAACACTTCTCCCAAGGCATATGCCTTAAGTGCAATACTCCCACTGTTTAGTGCAATATCCTACAACTCAGGTGATACTTATATGTAGATTTATTTATTTATAATATTCAAAACACTGTAAATCTGAAAATGTCTATTCTGACAAAACCCAACTGTGATACTTTTATTCTCATATATTTATGTTTTTATTTTTTATTCTTATAATTTGTAGTATTATGTTTCTTGTTGTATTTGTATATGTCCACTGGAAGCCTCAGTACCAAAAACAAATTCCTTGTGTGTGCAAGCACACTTGGCAATAAAGCTCTTTCTGATTCTGAGTAATGTAGCGTGTGCACAACGCGCATACACTTTGCTACTCTCATTTACACAGATGCAGCAGTTCCCATTTTTGCAAACCATACATAATTACAAGGAAAAATATTACCACACGAGGGAAATCATTGTGGTGTCCGTGAAGATGTGAAAAAGTAGGCATAACAAGCGCGCCTGCTTTTAAAGGGAATGTGAGATGACACTCTGATTGGTTTATTTGAGTAATGTAGCTACTTCAGACCAACCCATTTTAGATTTGCGAGATTCCGTGATTTGCAAGATTTGCGATTCCCGAGATCCGCCCACAAATTTACTTGCGTTTCACGTTTGATACTTACGTTTCGGATCGTTAAAATAGGACCCTATAACTCATTCTCGGTGTTCATTAAACAGATTGATCCAGACATGTTGTTTCTGTTTTATTTTTCATAATTACATGTACTATCAGAAAACAATATTGTACACTATAGTAAATGGACTTTTCCACTGCACAACCACTTCCACAAACACCAAACCCACTAGATTTAAATAGTCAGCAACAGCCACCGCAGTATCATTTGTTCGCCCAACTTTTTCAACGACTTGCGTTAAACGACCATTGCACGCAACTTGAAAAAAAATAATGGTTGTATCGTGGTCAGTAGACAAGGCGGCACAATTATAATGATCAGTCTATAATTCCACCCACTTTGCAGCAGTAATAATCAATGGAAAAACGCATTAAGTAAAGGAATTGAACTTACCTAATTCAAGTAAGACAGTCTGCTAAGCACACAACCTATCCTGACAGAAAAACTACAACAAAGATTTTATTTACAGTGTAAGAGTTGCTGGGTGGTGAAGCTTCAATTCTCAAGCTTTTCCCCAAATTCACAAAATTAGACGATACTCTGCTTTTAGTATGAACTCAACATTTTATCTCAGAGAATTTACTTGAATGTATCTGACATGAAAACGAATGTTGCTCACTTGCAACAATTTTTCACATGAGTGTGAAGGCTTGATGAATGTCTAAAATTCTTCCCACACTCAGTACAGTGGTACGGCTTCTCTCCAGTATGAAGTCGCTCATGTACTTTCAGGTTTGCAGAGTGAGTGAAACTCTTGTCACAATATGAACACTTGAAGGGTCTTTCTCCAGTATGAATTCTTTGGTGGTGTTTCAGATAGTCAGATGTAGTAAAGCTCTTCCCACAGTCACAACACACATGATCTCTCACTTCATCATGTGTTTTCTGGTGCACTTTAAAACTGTTCAGTCGTGAAAAACTCTTTCCACAGAGAGAACACACATAAGGCTTCTCATCTGAATGAACTTTCAGGTGTTGTTTTAGATATGATGATGAAATAAAATCTTTACCACACTGATCACAGTTAAATGTTTTTTCTCCAGAATGAATATGCAGATGTTCACTGAGAGTTGATGCTTGAGAAAAACTCTTCTCACACTGAGTACAGTAGTACGGCTTCTCTCCAGTATGAACTCGCTCATGTTTTTTAAGGGTTCCAGCATGAGTGAAACTCTTGTCACAATATGAGCACTTGTGAGGTCTTTCTCCAGTATGAATTCTTTGGTGCTGTTTCAGATATTTAGCTCTAGTAAAACTCTTCCCACAGTCACAACACACATGATCTCTCACTTCATTATGTGTTTTCTGGTGCAGTTTAAAATGATCCAACCTTGAAAAACTCTTTCCACAGAGAGAACACAAGTAAGGTCTTTCATCTGAATGAATTTTCAGGTGTTTTTTGAGACCTGATTCTCGAGAAAAACACTTTCCACACTGAGTGCATGGATACGGTTTCTCTCCAGTGTGAATTCTCATGTGTGTCTTAAGGTTTCCTTTATGACTGAAACTCTTTCCACACTGTGAGCAGGAGTGCAGCTTTTTGGCTTTTGTTTCTTGTGTTTTGAAGTCACAGTGTTTCTTTGCTTCATTTAGTTTGTGTCTCACTTCCATTTGCTCTGAAATAAACATATTATGTAATCACAATCAGTTTGAGGAGGATCAATGTGAAAATCCAAGTGAACATTTAACAGAAATCAAGACTTCAGGTTTCTGTCTGTGAGAGTATAAAGTATCAGATGCTTGATGTTTAAAGGTCAGTTCTGTCATGTTAATATAATTAAAACTGCTATATAAAAGGTTATGAACATTTATATGCATTTCTCTATCATCTATCATCCATATAATGCTTATTAATTCACAGAATTATCGAAGAATCAAGAATGGACACCAACCTATTTGTTCCTCAGTATCTTCAGGTTTTATTCTGGATGGTTCTGGATCACTCATGTCTTCAATCTCCTCTTTAATAAACTCCATCTTTAACAGTCACACAGATTTCAGCTGCTACTCCTGGAGTTTGTCCTTCTCTTGTAGGATGATGGGAATATTCCCAGTATTTATTGGTGAATTGTTGTGGGAGGGGCTTCACTGCAGGTGTGAACTGTGATCACTGTGTGATACTGACGCCCAAAGGACCAAATCTGCAAAAATCAGAGATAAGTTACTGAATTTATACTGGATTACTTTAACAGCAAAACACACATGGTGCTTCAAATATATTTAGCTCAAATATAGATCATTTTGAGTTACATATTAGTAGTATACAAAACAGCTCTAGGTTGCTTATTTTTATGTAACCCAGAATATTATAAGGATGAAACAGGGCACATGGTATATTTTTATCTAAACTAATCCAGAAATCCACTTAATATGCAATATGCAGACTGAATAGAAGAGGGTTCTAGTATAAGTAACAATCTGAACTAATCATGAATGGCCGATTTCAGTGTCAGAAAGAGAGTTTGCAGGTTTGGTTTCTGTATCCTTTAATAGTATTTTTAGTCATTTACTTTAACCTGAGGGGTTAAACATAAAAACACATTGATAGGTGATTATCACATAAAGTATCACATAAATCCTGTAGTTTGTCTGACACTAATGACGTGCTTGATGTGCCAATTTACAGAAGATCTCAGACATCACCATAATGAATGAGGAGAAAACAGGGACTATTGAACAAGATAAACATGATTTTCAGCAGCTCAGTTAAATGGGTTTGTTACACTGTTAATTTGCTAATTGACATTCACACTGTTTTGTTTTTCTGTACATTGTTTTGCACTAGGGCCTCTTCTCAATTGTTAAAAGATCATTCAAGAGCACATTCATCCAGTAATGAAACAAGTAAAAGATGTGTTCGTCTTGAAGCGATGCTGCACAGACTGATCGATGTATGACATGTAAATACTGTGAGCCGCTCTCTAATCGCTCTCTCTGTACTTTGCAACATATATTTCTCAAACACCGATCGGTCTGTGCAGCGCCGCTTCAAGTCGAACACACCTCAAGTCTTTATGAGAGAGTCACTGAATCATTCACTCAAACATTAAGCAATAAAGCCGGAGATAAAGATTACATCGTCATATCCTTTGTGTAAAATTTTTAAATGTAAATGATACATCACTCTACCCGTCTTGGGGAAGTAACAAAGGAAAAAGAGTAAACGAAAAAAAGTAAAAATGGATAAAAAAAAGCGAGAACACGCTTTTATCCTCTGTCCCCGGCGGAAGATGATGACACCGGATTAGATAAAAAAAAACAAAATGTGTTTTATTTACAAAAATGGGCCTGGTTTCACAGACAGGGCTTAGATTAAGCCTGAATTAAGCCTCAGTTTAATTAAGACATTTAAGTAGCTTTTTATAAACATGCCTTAGAAAAAAACAATATGGCCATGATGTGTCTTCCTACATCAGTTAGGGTTAGAAGAACTGTTGCCAAACATTTAACATGCTAGAAACATAATAATTACTGCAACATCAGTCCAGACACGACGAGACCGCCAGCCAATCAACTACCCGGGAATCCATCTTTTAGAGCAAAGGACACAAAGGGAATCCCCAAAGAAACGCAAGGAACACAAACGCAAGTAGCCTCCAGTGAGCGTGATTTTGCATTTCCTTCAGCCTGAAGCTTATTATTTAACTTTTGGTGTGAAAGGTTCTTTACATTTGCCCAAAAATATTACTTTTTTGTTATAAAAAAATAAGCCCAGCACAGGTGGGAAAAAAGTAACGCAAAAGTAACGTAACGCATTACTTTTCTAAAAAAGTAACTAACGCAAATTTTTACTTTTTAAGTGAGTAACGCAATATTGTAATGTAATGCTTTTCAAAGTAACTTTCCCTAACACTGGTACTTACGTTCTGAATATGAAGTTGGACGAACGGTTGGTATTGATCCGTCTTTAAGAATTCCACTCACTGTGTGACGTTCTCCACACTCCAGTTGTTGTCTTTTATCCAAACTAGCGAGCTGTCAATGCTCTGCCCTCTTCTGAAAAGGGGGCATGGAGCAGCAGCTCATATGCATTTAAAGATACACACAAAAAAACAGCAAACCACCCAAATAGGGGATTTAAAAAAAATCTATAATAAATAATCTGTGGGGTATTTTGAGCTGAAACTTTACAGACACACTCTGAGGACATCCGAGATTTTATATTACATCTTGTAAAAAGAGGCAAAATAGGTCACCTTTAAATTGACATCTGTGCAGGTAGTAGACGTAGGAAGTTGAATAACGCATTACTTTTAGAAATGGGAGAAGACCTGCACCACAGCGTTACTGTTGTGCAGTGTTTCTGTTCATGAAATAAAATTATAATGCAAATAAATAAATAGAAACATAATAAATTAATGTTTCTCTTTATTAATAATTATGCATTACGCCATCTAGCAAACCCTATTTGTATGATCATTTGGGTTGATTTCACAATACATCCCAAACATTTTTATCACAGAATTAAGATAGGATGTTTTAACTCATTAATATGATTAAAACTACATAACTCATTCACTCTGTTCAATAAATAGATCATCAAGACAATGTCACACAACTGTGGAAAAAATTGCCTAAAAAAGTAAACAAACTAAGTGTTTATTAAATGTCCATACAGAGACAAATCTATTCAACAGAAATAATCAAGTCAGTTGATATGCAGCTGAGGAAAAACAAGTGCTGGAAATGACCTGGGCTGGTGAATTAAATTATGGAATTTGCAGAAAGGTGTCAGAGTCCACTGAAAAATCCAAAAACAGGTAAGTCCAAAAAGACAAAAAAACTCTTAGTGAGAAGCAAAAACCTAGAAAAAGCTTGACAACAGAACATCAACCTGGCAGAGAGAGCCATAACAAACCAGGACCACATAAACAATCTGACAAAAGCCAAGACAAACAGAGGAGTACATATAGGGAGCAGGTAATGTGTAACAGGTGAAGACAATCAGCCTGTGAGCTGAACCATTAGTGTTGCTATGGAAACACCAACCCAGAAACACAGAAAATAGAAGACAAGACATGACTTGTCAAGACAGGGAGGATTGGAAGTGGTTAGAGTCTCTGGATTGAGTTCACAGTAGGTGTCGTAATGCGCGCAATTGGTGCGAACTGCCAAAAAACAAACAAACAAAAAAAAAAAACGGGAAGACGACGACTTGTTAAGACAAGACAAAAAACTCCAGGAAGGCCAGTGGACAGCCAGAACTGTGACAGACAAAATGTTGTTTCTGTTCTCCAAGCTTTTTACTAAATTCATAAAATGAAAGATAGGGTAGGCAATTTCTGAGAGACTAGCAATAGCAAATTAGCTTTGAAAGCATGAGATCCCACCCTCCCTTCAGAGTGTCTCCAAAGCGCTCGGGTAGGAAGTTGTGGGTTGCCATCTTGTAATTACGGCTATGACATGGCGTGAGGCGCAGCATCGGACTGAATGCAGTGACTGGATGAACATTTTTGCTCCTGGGACTTCCACAGAAGATATATGTACATGTTTTAATATTTAGAGCACTTCTATTATTGATTGCTATCAGGATGTTAACAGTTTTAATCAGTATAACAGAAGAGTGTTTATTAAAAAAAAACAATTGCCTACCCTACCTTTAATCTAGATCAGGGATGGGGAACATCAGTCCTGAAGGGCCGCTGTCCTGCAGAGTTTAGTTCCAATCTTAATCAAACACATCTGAACAAGCTGATCAATGTCTTCAGGATTACTAAGGTTTACATGACAACAATATGCTTAAAATGGAGAAGTTTTTCCTTTTGAGTTTTCCACGTACAGATGACACCATTGTCAAAATGATCCCCATTCACATGGATCCGCAAAAACAACTATAAGCCCTGTATTCTGCTGCCAGGCCATTAGATGGCGATGAAACACTATAGATTGAATACGTAATACGCATGTGCGTGACGTCATCGTCTTCAGAGATTTGTGTTTTTGTCGTTAACACGGAGACAGTTTTTAAAAACGTGCACTTTGAAACCCGTTTTTAAAAGTTTGCGTTTTTAGGCACCCAAAATGCAGTTGTCATGTAAATAAACGGCCAAAACGCATAAAAAGTTTTACGTTTTTAGTTGAAAACGGTGTCGTGTAAACAGCCCCTAAGGCTACAGACAGGTGAGGGTTTTTTTCAGGGTCTGAGCTAACAGCGGCCCTCCTGGATGGACATTCCCCATCCCTGTGCATTTAGGACAAAGTAACTCTGTATTTTATCTCAAAGAATTTACTTTAATGTATTTTTTTTACATATATATTTTTTCATATGAGCGTGAAGGCTTGATAAATGTCTAAAACTCTTCTCACACTGAGTACAGTGGTACGGCTTCTCTCCAGTATGAAGTCGCTCGTGTGATCTCAGGTTTCCAGATAGAGTGAATCTCTTGTCACAATATGAGCACTTGTAAGGTTTTTCTCCAGTATGAGTTCTTTGGTGCTGTTTCAGATTGTCAGCTGTTGTAAAGCTCTTCCCACAGTCACAACACACATGATCTTTTACTTCACTGTGTGCTTTCTGGTGCAGTTTAAAATGATCCAGCCTTGAATAACTCTTTCCACAGAGAGAACACACATAAGGCCTCTCATCTGAATGCACTTTGAGATGTGTTTTTAGATTTGATGATGAAATAAAATCTTTTCCACACTGATAACAGTTAAATGGTTTTTCACCAGAGTGAAGGCGTAGATGATATTTGAGACCTGATTCCCCAGCATAACTCTTCCCACACTGAGTGCATGTGTACGGTTTCTCTCCAGTGTGAATTCTCATGTGTCTGTTAAGGTTTCGTTCATTTTGGAAACCCTTTCCACACTGTGAGCAGGAGTGCAGCTTATTGGCTTTTGTTCCTTGAGTTTTGAAGTCATGTTTCTCCTCCACTTCATTCAGTTTGTGTTTTTGCTCCATCACTTCAATCTGGTCTAAAATAAACATATTAATTTCAAGGAGAGTAAATGTGAAAATACAAGTTAACATTACTAACGCAAAGACAACAAGAGATCAGGGGTGTATTCCAGAAAGCAAGTTATGTGACATACCCGGGTATGTTTGGGTAAGTAAGCGGATAACCTTTCAACTTTCGTTTCCAAAAACGGAGGTAACTTTTAGGGTATGTAAGTAGCCATAGCAACTTACTCTCTGAACATAACCTGATGAGGCTCCAGTGGGAGTGACAGATTGCACACAATATTATAGTTATATCAATATATAAAGTACTATTAAAACAATGTAATGTTTATCTTAGCCAAGGTAATTTTTATTATATGTATAAATTATATATATATATATATATAAATATATATATATATATATATACACATATATATATATATATATATATACACATATATACATACACCTGCTCACAGTGTGGAAAGAGTTTCCAAAATGAACGAAACCTTAACAGACACATGAGAATTCACACTGGAGAGAAACCGTATACATGCACTCAGTGTAGAAAGAGTTATCCTGGGGTATATATATATATATGTAATAAAAATTACCTTGGATAAAATAAACATTAAAAAATTAAAGCAGCTTGGCTTTATTTAATGGCTGGTTGCCCAGCACCTGGTCCTCTTATGGTTAGACAGAGACCTGGAAAGACCTACAACCCACACTCTCGTACCCACTGTGTAATTTGGTGATGATCTGGTGGTTCTTCAGTAAGGCTAGATTCTGGCAGGATGCATAACTCTAGCCGTGTACAAGATTATCCTAAAAGAAAAATTGCTTCAATCTGCTTTGACAATGTTCCCCAACTCTAAAGGCCCGTTCACACCAAGAACGATAAAGATAAAGTTCTAAAAATCATTCTAAATATATATAAAAGAATAGCAGAGTCCACACCACAGTCATACCATGTCAAGTATGACCATATTAGCCCGGTTCTGTCAACACTGCATTGGCTCCCTATTAAAGGGTAACTAAACCCCTGGTCAGAGCCTGACTCCACCCACTGGCAATATTTGAAAGATGCTGGAAAAGTGGGCGGACCCATCGGGGGGGGGGGGGGGGGGGGGGGGGTGGGGGGTGGGGGGGGCGTGCACCTGAGACGCATCTCTCTGTAGGCAAGGGCGTGGTTAGCTGGTATGTCAGAGGGTACCACAACTTCCAATGGGAAAATTCAACTGCAGTAGCCACCGTTCAACCTGAAGAGGGCAGCACTCAGACGTTTTTGCACCATATATTGTAGAATTAAAACACTTTAAACCCAAATGTCAAAACATGTACTCGAATCAATGAACAGCATTTATGAAGCTCCATTCTTACAGATCATTAACTAAAAAAAGTTGTTTTAGTGTTTAATTACCCTTTAAACATTGTATACATTTTAAAATATTGCTGATTACTTACAAACCACTAAATGGTTTAGCTCCGCAGTACTTGAGCGAGCTCTTAACCCATTATAGTCCTTCACGTCTATTGCGATCTCAAAATTCTGGCCAGTTGATAATACCTAGAATATCAAAATCGACTGCTGGCGGTAGATCATTTTCCTATTTAGCACCAAAACTTTGGAACAATCTTCCTAACATTGTCCGGGAAGCAGACACACTCTTGCCAGTTCAAATCTAGACTAAAAACACATCTCTTTGGCTTAGCATACACATAACACATTATAGACCTCTATAATTCAATTTTAGGCTGCAAAGATTAGGTCAGCCAGAACCGGGAACACTTCCCATAAATCCTGATGTTCCATCATTAGAAGGATGGCGTCTACGCTAACATTAGTCTCTCGGTTTACCGCAATCCAGGCCGTATCCGGATCTGATGAAGGACCTGCGCCTGGACACGACGACAACGCAGTCCTGAAGTGTCATCTAGTCTCTCCCCTGTGAAGGCCTCCTTCCCTTTACCTCTATAACGTTGTCGAAATAATTTGAGTTCACATGGCTACGTGGAAGCGATAAATAATTCTGTATTACACATTTTTAAAGGCCAGACAAGTAATTTGTTGAGGTCAATTTGTAAAGACTACACGCCTGCACACATATATATTCAAACGCGCATACAGACTAAACGCGTACTGCGCATGTGCACGCCATCAGCGGAACTTTTTTTCAAAAAATGTCAAGGCTTGCACCTTGGAACCTATTTCAAGGTTTGCGTTCTCGAACCACCAGGCACTGTTGTTGTGCGGATGAGTGGCCAGGGCGCGTTAAGGGTTTTCTGTTAGAACAGTGTCGTGTTAGTGGCCCCTAGGTTAATAACTAATGATATTTGCAACGGAAGTGAATCAATCAATACTAACTTTAGCTGGACAATAACTTCATTCTAGAGCTGCAGTAAAGCCAAAACAATCTCTGTTACTTTAATTTCCTATCATCACTGTAAAGCTGCTTTGAAACAAATCTATATTGAAGGTGAAGGTGACTTGAATTGACAGCTATAACGATAACAATATAGAGGAACAATATCGTTGGGATCAATTTCAGAACAATTTTTTCCAGCTGTTGAATGATAAAACACTGACAGCCAATCTAAATCCATTAAAATTTGAGAGCTTGCGCATTTAAAATGGCAGATGGCATTGTGGAGAAATAAATGATTAAATAATAAATTAAAAAAGTCCAGAAAAATCTACCAATGTTTGACAATTCAAACTTTAAGAATACTTTAAAGAAAATGGATATATGGAAAATAATCGGTCATACCCTCGGAATTAATGGTGAAAAGTATTAATGGAAAATTACCTCAGGTATCCAGCGCTAGTTTCGACAACACTGTCTTGCTTCCTTTGAAGTTGCAGTGAATATGACTAGCCATTGTTTTTATTCCACCATATTGACTATGTCAGCTAAATGTATTGTTAGATTAGATCGATTACACAAGATTTACTCAAAACAGTTAAAGCTGTATAAATGCAACAAGAACAGCAAAAACATGTTCACTTTGAAACAGCAGCACATGAGATTAGAATAAACACACCGTTATCATTCGTTGATGTGTGGACACGACACAAATATAGTTATCATTATAGTTATCTTTCTTGGTGTGAATGGGCCTTAAGGATTGTTTTTTCCCACAGGACAATTCTCCAATCTACACAGCCAGGCCAATGAAAGTGTGGATTGAGGACCACCAGATCAAGACCCTGTCATAACCATCACAATCTCAGACCTGAACCCCACTGAAAACCTCAGGAATGTGATCAAGAGGAAGATGGAGGGTCATCAGCCATTAAATAAAGCCAAGCTGCTTTTATTTTTTCACCAGGAGTGCATTAAAGTCTGAACTCTTCTCAAATTAAAACATAACTATTGTGATTTTTAAAAATGAATATAAACTAGTTTTCTTTGCATTTTCGAGGTCTGAAAACATGGCATGTTTTTCTTTATTTTGAGTAGTTGTCATTTTCTGCAAATAAATGCTCTTAATTACAATATTTTTATTTGAAATTTGGAAGAAATGTTGCCAATAATTTGTAAAATTAATCAAAAATGTTCAGATGTTTTTATTTTTGCAACAGGATGTTTACTATTCTACAATGTATTTCTATAATAAATAAACATACAGTATATGACATATATTTTACCTTTCAAGCAATGTGGAGGCAAAATGACTAAACTTTTACAGCCATGTTATCTTTGCAAGCACAGACTGTTATTTAGTTTAAGATATATTTATTTTTATTATAGAATTAGCATCAAATAAACAATATAGTTCTTATTCTCATTGATTAAAGATTATTAAACAAAAAGATTGAAAATTAATTGCGCAACCACTAAATAGGTGGCGATATGCACTATGTATGTAAATAGCCATTAAACAAAAGAAGAAGAAAGAAGTAGTATAGCGCACTTTTTTTTCTTTTTTTCTCTTAGCGTCCGTTTTATGGTGACTCGTCAATTTGTCGCATTTTATAACCAGCATACTTCGAGTAAGCAAGATTTGGGTTAATCAACCGAGAGTTCAGGGTATCTTTGACGGTAAGATAACCTTGCTTTCTGGAAAACCCCCAGGTAACTGTTAGTATCCAATATCACAGATCTTCAAAAGGATAGTTCACCCAAAAATTAAAATTACCCCATGATTTACTCACCCTCAAGCCACCCTAGGTGTATATGACTCTCTTCTTTCAGACAAATACAATCGGAGTTATATAAAAAAATATCGTGGCTCTTCCAAGCTTTATAACAGGGTTCCTACAGGTTTCTTCAAGTTAAATTCAAGTCTTTTTAAGACCTTTTTAAGACCATTTATATAAAAAATTAATACCTATTTCACGTCCCTACCAGCAAAGAAAAACAAAATCCTTCAACTTGTGTTGATTTATTTTTCAAATGTGGAATGGGTAAAAGATGATAAGCCAAGCAGGTGTGAAGAATAAAAACATTTCAGTAGGCCACAAGAAAGTTTGCAGAACAATGCTAAGTTGTGTTTTAACATTAGCTAGCTACTTATTCTATGCTGGGGATATGGGGAACTGAGAGACCCCTGAACAATAAACATCGAAAATAATAATAATAATCGTGGTTGACAAATGAAACTTTTGAGGAAAAATACAATACGGAGAAGTTACATACAGCAGTGTTAATTTTGACAGCAAATTTTGATTTAGTTTTAGTCTCAGTCTTTTGACTAAAAATATGACAAACTAATTTTAGTCATACTTTACTCATCTGAATTGTTTTAGTTTTAGTCTAGTTTTAGTTGACGAAATACAATACGATTTTAGTGATTTCAGATTTTAGTTTTTTTTAGATTTTTGAAATCTACTGTAAACTAAATCTACAGTAGATTTAGTCGACTAAAATATAATGGGTTTAGGTAAATTGTAATGTGTTAATTTAGAATTTCTCTAAAATTTCCAAACCCATATACTCCCGGAGAAAACATATATTAACCTATTAATATGAATGATTTTTAAGTTTCAACAAGCAATACAGATACAGATTTAACTACTGTGACTTAAAAAAAAATATCTTAAAATTAAATAAAACCACTTTTCCTAAAGTAAAACAGTCTTCTTTTCAATGAATGATATATGCATTCTTTATAACAACTTACAAATAATTGTCTGCTTGAAAGAATAAAGAATTATGTATGTATGAATTAAATTATTAATAATTAATCCTTAGTAAAGCTATTAACAAACAGTAAATGCTTTTCTCTTTTTCTTTTGTTGCTTGATCAAAATTAATGACACAGACCGCATTATGTTTATTGCCACTGTCACTTTAAGACATCGGATCATGTCCAATGACATGCGGATACGATTGCACTGTTGCACACCCGATACAACTGTTTAAGACATAACCGACATAGTTTACATGAATACTCTCCAAACCGGACATTAAGACATAATGTTGTGTGTATTTGTCCATTCAGACACGAAAGAGAGCTCAGTGCAGGTCCCGCGCGCTGTATAGGTGTATATGTGCATTGCTCCACGCTTCGGGTTGGTGCGTGGTTGGTTTACATTTTTAACATTTTATGAGACCGCGGGGTAGATCAGCACGTTACTGTACAAATGTGTGCATCTACCACACACGCAGTGACGCAGGACATCAGTTCTGACTGGATCGCTTCCCAGATCGACACCATCTAACATTTTCATCTAGTTTTTATTCGTTGACGAAAATGTCAATAGATTTTCGTCATAGTTTTTGTCATTCAAAACTAGGTTTTATTTAGGTAGCGTCTCATTTTCGTCAGTGAAAAATGTCGTTGAAGAAAAGTTATTATTTTAGTCAATGAAATGAACACTGACATACAACACAATTTTTAAGACCCAGATATCAAAATTCAAGACTTTTTAAAGACTTTTTAAGGTATTATTACCAAATTCATAAATTCAATGCTTTTAAGGCTTTTTAAGACCCCGCGGGAACTCTGTATAATGGCAATGAATGGCCGTTTCTGTCCATCAAAGCACATCCATCCATGATGAAAGTGCTCCACACGGCTCTGGGGTGTTAATAAAGGCCTTCTGGAGCGAAGCGATGCGTTTGTGTAAGAAACATATCCATATTTAAAACTTTATCGACTAAAATAACTAGCTTCCGACAGACGGCCGCACGCATCGATTTATGGCGAAAGAGTAACACTTGACCTGAGGCAACAACGTAATGACAAACGCGGAAGAGCAGAGGATAGAGCAAAACAAAACAATAGTGACGAATTTGAAGTCTAAAACAAACATTTTTAAAGAGAAATGTTGGAGGAGCTTGAGTTTGTTGGCCAGCCCTGTTTGTTAGAGATCACAGCTTACGCTACTCCTACATCCTACGTCATACATCGTCAAATGTTACTCTTTTAGCGTATGTCGACTTGCATAGGCTGTCTGCCGGAAGCTAGTTATTTTAGTCGAAAAAGTTTTAAATATGGATAATTTTCTTACATGAACATATCACTTCGCTTTCAGAAGGCCTTTATTACACAGAGCTGTGTGGAGCACTTCATGTAGTATCATGTAGGCTATCATCCATATATATATACTGCAGTTTATTTCACAGCTACTAAAGCAGTCAACAATGAAGAATCAAGAATGGACACCAACCTATTTGTTCCTTGCTATCTTCATGTTTTATTCTGGATGGTTCTGGATCACTCATGTCTTCAATCTCCTCTTTAATAAACTCCATCTTTAACAGTCACACATATTTCAGCTATTTGTCCTTCTCTTGTAGGATGATGTGAATATTCCCAGTATTTATTGGTGAATTGTTGTGGGAGGGACATCAGATCTGCCAAATTCAAAAAGAAGTTACTGAATTTATAGTGAAATACTTGTTTTAATGCCCCCTCCCCCCAACACTGATGGCAGAGTTCTTGAACTGATTTTTTTTTCAACACAACTTGACAGCTCAACTATAAAACATAAGCTATGTGAAATTGAAACAGAACATTTTATTTTATATTATTTTACATTTGATTGTTTTGTTTATTTATAAAGAACCCCTGTTCTGTCTGTGGGCATTATAGTCACTCAGTAAATCAACTTTTTTAATATAAAACTCATTTTTAAAATGTCACAAATTGCATATGACTATGATTATTTCTATTGAATAAACCCTAAATAAACTTATAACTTAATTATTGATTAATGATCCGTCGTGTATCGTCTTTTCTGTCTTCCAAGCTCTGCTAATATATGAAATATTGTAGATTATCCAAATTAAAAAAACAATATCATACATACCGGCTTCTGGTGATGCCTGGGGTCTTCGCTTATATGTTCACCATGAGGTACCGCCTGGAAAGGACCAATAACTTTTTTCCCATTCAGCATATATGAGAGCCTCTTGCGTTTAACGAGCTAACTTGAGCTCTACACGACGCGGCGCGTGTTTACTGCGCGTGAGACTTCAGCTTCAGCTTCAACTGTTGAAAGTTTTAGCCACAGTCTATGGTTTTTCGGCACTCGACCCGTCTCGTCTCTCGAATTTCTCTCTTCTGCGCATCCTCAGTGCGCAGTCTGCGCACGGTGTCATATTTCTTAAAGGGGCCGCATATTCTTAAGTAAATCCCATCTCAGCACTGTTATGAAACAAAGTCTACACTATCATCAAACATATGTCTTCGACAGTCTAGTCACCTGATGTTGTTTTATCAATATCAAAGAAAAACTATTTTCATTAACAGACTTTTCCTGTGGTTAAAGAAAATTAAAGTTACACATAACTAACTTGTTTTTGAAACTGTTTCACATTTCAATTGAACATTTGTGCCCATATTCAGGAAAACAACACTCTTTTTTCCTATATCTTGAATTTTTTGGGGCATTTTGATATTTTACTAATATATTATTTAGAGTTGTTTTGTGCAGTCCTGTGACCACCACAAATAAAAAGGGAGCAAATGCAATTGAAGATTTTTTAATTTTTTTTGTGAACAATGATATAACCTAATTTGATATGGTCTGTTAATAGCCCTTGTGGCTTGACAGTGGAAATGTGGCTAATAATTTCTGACTGGTATATACATGAACAAATCAAATCAATGTAAACGGGTAAATGTGGCGTCCCGGCTGTGTTCAAAACACCCATGATTTCGCTCATAGTCTGTATTAGAAAAATATATTAGAAAAAAGATTTCCCCCCAAAACCAACACATTAGACCACTCATCTCCATAAACATTCAGGTGTTTTTTCAGAATTGATGCTAAAGTATTTTTTGTTTTTACCACACTGAATACAGATTGAATTTACAAAAGATGATTGAGACTGTTTGCCCATTTGAAACTCTTTTAAGTCAAGGAAAGGAAAAGGCTATATTACCCGCCCAATTTTAATATTCTAGGTATTATCACCTGGCCAGCATTTTGAGATTGCAGTGGACATAATAGACTATAATGCTATGAGAGCTCGCATAAGTAATGAGGAGCTAAAACATTCAGGGCTTTATAAGTAATCAGCAAGATTTTAAAAAGTATAGGGAGCCAATGCAGTGTTGACAGAACCGGGCTATTATACTTCCTGGTTCTAGTAAGAACTCTAGCCGCTGCGTTTTGGACCAACTGGAGTTTGTTTTTTAAGCGTGCAGGGCAACCACCCAGTAGAGCATTACAATAATCTAGCCTAGCCTGCATTTGACATTGAAAGCATATGTCATTATTTAGAGATATTTTTAGAATGGAAAAAATGCAGTTTTACATATGCTAGAAATGTGGCTTTCAAATGAAAGATTGCTACACAAGAGCACACCCAGGTTCCTAACCAAAGACAAAAACTTGACAGAGTAGCCATCAAGCGTTAAACGGTTTTCTAGTTTATTAAGTGCAGAGGTTTTGGTGCAATAATTAAAACCTCTGTTTTTGGTAAACCTCAGAATTAAGTAGTAGGAAATCACACGTCATCCAATTTTTTATATTAACTTTGCATTCCAATAGTTTTGTGAATTTGTATGTTTCATCAGGCTGTGAGGAAATATAGAGCTGAGTATCATCAGTTTAACAGTGAAAGCTAACTTTCACTAAGCAAATTTCCTAATGATATCTCCCAAGGGTTGCATGTACAGGGTGAGAAGCAACGGTCCTAGAACTGAGCCTTGCGGTACTCCATACTGAACTTGTGATCAATATGACACCTTTTCGTTTACTGCTACAAATTGATGACAGATGTCAGATAAGATGACAGATGTCTCTCCTTCTGATAAGTTTAAGTATAGTGATAAGCATCAGATAGGTATTTGAACCATGCCAATGCAACTGCAAACATAATTTGTGCTTATTCAAAAGAATGGTATGCTCGACAATGTCAAAAGCAGCGCTTAGGTCCAGTAACACTAATAGAGAGATACAACCACGATTGGATGACAAGAGTCATTTGTAGCTCTATAGTCTCAGTACATGATATAGTCTTAATCCTGACTAGAAATTCCTCGCAGATACCATTTCTCTCTAAGAAGGAACATAGTTGTAATGATACTGCCTAGTATTCTGGTATTTTTGACAGAAAAGGGAGATTCGAAATTGGACTGTAGATAACTCAAGTTGTGCTTTTTTTAAGAAGAGGATCTGCGACTTCTGGAAGAAGCATCTCTTTCAGTAGCTTAGTCGGTATATAGACTAACATTGTACATGTTACTGATTTAGATGATTTAATAAGTTTAGACAGTTCTTCTCCTATAGCAAAGAATGAATGTTTTTTCAAGGTTTTTTATGAAATTTTAATGTTTGTCCTGTAAATCCTCTATATTTGTACAACTTACTGCAGTAGTAAGACCTGATCATTTGGTTAACAATAATACTGTATGCCAAACATATTTATCACAATATTAAGATATAATTAAATTCATTCATGTGATTAAAACTATATTACTCATTCTCTGTGTTCATTAAAAAGATTGCTCAAGACAAGATGTTTCTTTTTTATTTTTCATAAATACTATCAGAAAACAATATACACTATAGTAAATGGACATTTCCACTTCATGGAACATCTCACTTTTGGGGGGTTTTCCACAGTGTACAGAACCTAGTACCTGGTAACTAATGAAAACTAATTTTGCTCACTTGCAACATTTTCTCACATGAGTGTAAAGGCCTGATGAACGTCCAAAACTCTTCCCACACTCAGTACAGCAGTACGGCTTCTCTCCAGTATGAATTTGCTCATGAACTTTCAGGTTTCCAGAATGAGTGAAACTCTTGTCACAATATGAGCACTTGTAAGGTTTTTCTCCAGTATGAATTTTTTGGTGCCGTTTCAGTTCACCAGCTCTAGTAAAGCTCTTCCCACAGTCACAACACACATGATCGCTCATTTCATCATGTGTTTTCTGGTGCAGTTTAAAACGATTCAGTCGTGAAAAACTCTTTCCACAGAGAGAACACACATAAGGCTTTTCATCTGAATGAACTTTCAAGTGTTCTTTTAGATTTGATGATGAAATAAAATCTTTACCACACTGATCACAGTTAAATGGTTTTTCTCCAGAGTGAATGAGCAGATGATATGTCAAACTTGTTGAATCTTTGTAACTCTTCCCACACTCAGTACAGTAGTACGGCTTCTCTCCAGTATGAACTCGCTCGTGTGATTTCAGGGTTCCAGACTGAGTGAAACTCTTGTCACAATATGAGCACTTGAAGGGTTTTTCTCCCGTATGAATTATTTGGTGCAGTTTCAGATATTCAGATGTAGTAAAGCTCTTCCCACAGTCACAACACACATGATCTCTCACTTCATTATGTGTTTTCTGGTGCCGTTTAAAATTGTCCGGTCTTGAAAATCTCTTTCCACAGAGGGAACACACATAAGGCTTCTCATCTGAATGAACTTTCATGTGATTTTTTATTTGTGATGATGAAATAAAATCTTTACCACACTGATCACAAGTAAATGTTTTTTCTCCAGAGTGAACGCGTAGATGATACCTTAGACCTGATGCTTGAGAAAAACTATTTCCACACTGAGTGCATGTATACGGTTTCTCTCCAGTGTGAATTCTCATGTGTGTCTTAAGGATTACTTTATGACTGAAACTCTTTCCACACTGTGAGCAGGAGTGCAGCTTTTTGGCTTTTGTTCCTTCAGTTTTGAAGTCACAGTGTTTCTTTGCCTCATTTAGTTTGTGTCTCACTTCCATTTGCTCTGAAATAAACATTAAGAATCTGTTCAAGAAGGATAAATGTCAAAATTCAAGTGAACATTTAACAGAAATCAAGACTTCAGGTTTCTGTCTGAGTGAGTATAAAGTATCAGATCCTTGATGTGTAAAGGTCAGTTCTGTCATGTTAATATAATTAAAGGGTGTAATAATATAAGGTTGTGAACATTTATATGCATTTATCTATAATTTATCATCCATATACTGCTTATTAATTCACAGAATTATTGAAGAATCAAGAATGGACACCAACCTATTTGTTCCTCAGTATCTTCATGTTTTATTCTGGATGGTTGTGGATCACTCATGTCTTCAATCTCCTCTTTAATAAACTCCATCTTTAACAGTCACACAGATTTCAGCTGCTACTCCTGGAGTTTGTCCTTCTCTTGTAGGATGATGGGAATATTCCCAGTATTTATTGGTGAATTGTTGTGGGAGGGGCTTCACTGCAGGTGTGAACTGTGATCACTGTGTGATACTGACGCCCACAGGACCAGATCTGGAAAAATCAGAGATAAGTTACTGAATTTATACTGGATTACTTTAACAGCAAAACACACATGGTGCTTCGAATATATTGAACTCAAATATAGAGCATTTTGATTGTTACATATTAGTAGTGTATAAAACAACTCTATGTTGCTAATTTTTATGTAACCCAGAATATTATAAGGATGAAACAGAGCACGTTAAATTATTGTCGAAACTAATCAGAAATCTAACATAAGACGACAGAAATCCATTTAATATGCAATATGCAGACAGAATAGAAGAGGTTTACATAACAATAAAAAAAAAATTAAATTCCTCATGTTGCTTCAGTAGCAGTAGTTTTGAAACAACGGCAATGTCTGGTAACGTTATAAACTGTACAATGACAATAAAAATACTTCACCGTTCAAATTATATAGTTTTGACAAAAAATTAATGATTATGTAATTAAAGTTATATGAACAAACTGAAAGAAAATGCAAATTCCCTCTCTGACAGAAGAGAAAAGCAGAAATACAGTGGTTCTCTTGCGTAAGTTGCTTACGCTACGGGTAAAGTCATCTTTTCTCGAGATATGAAGCCAAAACTTATCCTTAATTTTGTATTTATTGTCAACGCAGTGCAGCAGCTAGCAGACCTAGAGCAGGCTATCTAGCGTGCTCATTGGCTGCCCTGCGGCAACTGCAGCAGCCTACCACTGAGCCTCGCGCGTGACGTTGCGCCCTCTACGCGTCACAGCCCGCCAAAATGGGCGTGGTTTAGCGTATGAAAGTACGGCTCGGAGGCTGCTTCTCTGATTTTCATCTCTTCAGCGAAGCTCTTCGCATTGCTGGATCCTAAGAGAAGCCGCCGGCGTTGAAACCAGCGACCAGCAAGCAGAGGAAAGCGCCTGAGGAAGCCGGTCGTCTTCGCCGCCTTCAGCCTTCCGTGCCTGCTACACCATCCGGCGACGAGTATCCTTTTTGAGCTCTTGCTTTGCTGTGCATGTTCGCCGCCGCGACACTCACTTCACTAAAAGAGCTTAAGGCGTATTTGTCAAAATGCCTTGCACTTCCTGTGGCTTGTGCCGAGCCCCGCTCAGCGCCGGAGACCGCCATGTGATCTGCGCTCTCTGCCTGGGCCCAGATCATGCAGCCCTCGCTCTTGCTTCGGGAGGCTGCGTTCACTGTGAGGAGCTTCCGCTGTCGACCCTGCGGGCTCGACTCGAGGCCTTCAATGTGGAAGCTGTCACTCTGCCCTCCTCTGGACCGGATGCTTTCTTCATCGCCGCCGCCTAGCGCCCGTTTCCAGGTCTGCACCCTTTCTGCTGGAGTCCATTCTGCCCCTAGCTGTACATGTAAAAGCATGGGAAGCTATTCCGGGGGTATCAGAATTGGTGCTGAGCACAATAAGGCAGGGCTATTCGTTACAGTTCGCTCGCCGTCCCCCTCGCTTTCGAGCACGGACCGCGACGAAAGTGGAAGTAGCACATCTACTCCGTGCAGAAATAGCGAAACTGCTGTGCAAAGGGGCCATAGAACCGGTACCTCCTTCTCTGAGCGAGTCAGGCTTTTACAGCCGTTATTTTCTCGTACCCAAGAAAGACGAAGCTCTCAGACCTATCTTAGATCTGAGATATTTGAACAAAGCTCTCATGAGAAAACCGTTCAAAATGCTCACGACCAGACAAATTCTCACGCAAGTTCGCCCGAGGGACTGGTTTATCTCTCTTGATCTGAAAGACGCCTACTTTCAGATTCAGATAATACCCCGTTACAGGCCATTCTGCATGCGCCCGCTACAACGCTGGTTGAACGCCCGAGTGCCTCGCCGGGCTTGGCTTTTCGGCTGCAGACAAATCAGAGTGACTCAGAGCTGCGTTTCAGCTCTGCAGCCCTGTTTAGCGGCCGACTGGTACCAGCGGGGGGTGACAATGGGAGCGGTCTCATACCGGAAGGTCATCTCGACGGACGCCTCCAACTTAGGTTGGGGCGCTCTCTTCGAGGGCAGACCGGTCTTTGGCCTGTGGTCAGACCGAGAGAAACGCCTTCATATAAACTGTCTGGAGATGATAGAGGTCGAGAACGCGCTCAAGCACTTCCTCCCGTTCATACGGGACCACCACGTGCTAGTCTGCTCGGACAACATGTCTGTGGTGTCCTACGTGAACCGTCAGGGCGGTGTCAGATCCAGGAGTCTCTGCGAACACCTTCTCGTATGGTCTCAGCACTTACTGCGCTCGCTGAGAGCTGCTTATGTGCCAGGCCACCTGAACGACGGCCCAGACAGACTGTCCAGGGACAACGTTCCCCCAGGGGAATGGTCCCTGCACCCCCAGACAGTTCAGTTGCTATGGCGCCTGTTCGGCAAAGCGAAGTCGACCTTTTTGCGTCAAAGGACAACGCTCACTGCCCAATGTTCTTTTCGAAGAACGAGTGGGCGGCTGGGCCCAAATCTGGCCCAGCCGCCCACTTTATGCTTTCCCTCCGGTCTCACTGTTGCCACAGGTGATCAAGAGAATCAGGGAAACGCACCACTTGGTACTCCTCATAGCCCCGCGATGGGAGAACCAAATCTGGTTCCCGGAGCTGATGCGGCTGTCACGCACAGCCCCTTGGCTGATTCCGGTGAGCTCAATCTGGCATCCCCATCCAGAGCGCTGGTCTCTGCACGTATGGTTAATCAATGGATACCCGTTGTCCTGCCAGAAGGGGTTATGAACACGATTACGCAGTCTAGAGCTCCCTCTACGAGACGGCTCTATGCGTCTAAATGGTCTGTGATCTCCAAATGGTGTGCAGACAGAAATCTAGACCCACGAACGTGTGGGGTCTCGTGGTTGCTTGGCTTCCTTCAAGAGCTGTTGGATAAGGGCAGGTCCCCCTCCACGCTTAAAGTATATGTGGCAGCCGTTGCAGCACTCGCTGAGTCGACGCGCGGTCGGTCAATAGAAAGAAACAAACTTGTCATCCACTTCCTTACAGGAGCCAGGAGGATGAATCCCCCTTGACCTCCGTCGGTTCCAATGTGGGATCTTTCTGTGGTCCTAGAGGCCCTGAAAGCATGCCCCTTTGAACCGCTAGATTCCGTGGACCTAAAGTGCCTCTCACTCAAAACCGTTTTTCTGACAGCTCTGTCATCAGTTAAACGTGTGGGGGATTTACACGCGCTATCCGTTAGCGCTGCGTGTCTTGAGTTTGGGCCAAATGACTCTAAAGTCATCCTCAAACCAAGGCATGGCTATGTCCCTAAGGTGATGGGCACTCCCTTCAGAGCGCAGGTCATTTCTCTATCGGCTCTGCCAGCATCCGATAGTGAGAGCGATGTTAATCTCCTCTGCCCTGTCAGGGCGCTGAGGGTTTACATTACGCGCTCCGCCCCTTTCAGGTGTTCGGAGCAGCTCTTTGTTTCGTTTGGTGGGCGCACCAAGGGTCTCGCCGCCTCGAAACAGAGTCTGTCCAGATGGATAGTGGACGCTATTGCAACTGCTTATGCGTCTAGAGGTCTGCAATGCCTTTTGGGCGTCAGGGCTCATTCCACTAGAGGCGTGGCCTCATCGTGGGCTTGGTCCAGCGGGATTTCCATTCATGACATTTGTGAGACGGCAGGCTGGGCCTCCCCGTCCACATTTGTTAGGTTTTATAACCTGGAAGTTCCCGCCTTGCAGGCTAGACTTTTGTCAGTATGAGTGGGGTGTATGTTCTGCCCAGATCTGATCGTGCGCAGACTACTCTCACGTGACTTTAGCTCTCCTGGGTCAGTGTTAATTTTGTTGACTAAATATTTTCGTCATTATTTTCGTCACGAATATATTTTTGCGGACGAAAACGAAACGAAAACTAAAAAAGAAGTCACTGATGGAGACTAAAACTATGACTAAATTGATTGACATTATCGTCAACGAATAAAGGACGAGATGAAAATAGACTGTGACGAAAATCCAATCAGCAGACAGGAGAGATGCGAGGAATCGATGAACAAAAGAACCAATCGGCAAAATGGAACAGGCGAGACTGCATGAGAAGAGAACCAATCAGAGCCTGACTTATTGAGACGTGAAGCGAATGTATTCAGTCTTTGACCAAGCTCAGGGGAAGACGGCATTTGAAGAGACGATGTCTAAAAGAGCGACAAAATGTCCACAGCTGGGAGAAAAAGAAGGGGAGACTTGTGGGCACACTTCACGTTTGACGACGAACAAAACAAAACAAAGTGTAAAGCATGCGGAGCGGTCATTCGTGGCAAGGACACAACCAATTTGAAAAGACATTTACAGACGAGCCACCCGGACATTTTCTCAAAGGTAAATTCACAACGATGTTCTTTTGTTTATTGAGCTAAACAAAATTGGAATACTGCAGTGCGTAGATGTTGTAGCATTAAATATTACGAACTGAAAAGTAATGTAAAATAGCCTCTTCTTCAAGTTAAATGAGAGCACCATACGAATACGTAAAATTATGCTACATACATTTGATTAATACTAATGTTTAGTATATTTCATAATGTTCTACTTATCACAAATATTTCTAGATTAGTCATGTGAAATGTGACCGTTCACATCCTATCATTATACATACTAATCTAGCAATATTGTGGTATTTAAAACATACAATATTGCTAGACAAAGGAATACCTTATAAAATCTTGTTACATTTTTTTATCCACCTAGCTGCCAACTTATTAAATATTTACTTATTTCACTCTTTTATTTGCGTTTAGTGCTTTAATATTTACTGCTAGCGCAAATAAGGTGATTGCAATGAATAAATAATATAAACGTATTTAAACTATTTTCCTTTTTTATGTCACAGCTACAGAAGTCTTCTGATGAAGGCGGTGAACCAAGCGCAAAAAAGGCAAAAATATCCTATCAAAACATTGCAGAAGCACTGTTAGGTACTACAAAGTAAAAAGCAATGCCAGAGAACAGCAAGTAAAAGAGGAGGCTATAGCAAAATGGATCGGACGTTCAGGGTTACCACTCACTACAGTAGAAGATGAGGACTTTATTCTCATGATAGAAACATTTGATAAGAAGCTGACAGTGCCAAAGAAAACAAAGATAAGCAATCTGATTGAAAAACATTATGAGGAAGAAATTACAAAGTTTAAGAAACGACTGTGTGGTGCTCGTAAAGTGTCAATTGGAATTGACCTATGGACTAAAAAGGGACTGTCTGCATCATTCCTTGGCATAAGTTGTTGCTTTTTTTGTTGATCAAAACAAACCAGAACACATCCTGCTCGCGCTTGAACAAGTTGCCCATCCACACACTGCCCAGTCCATTAAGGCCTGCGTGGATAAGTGCATGCAGGAATGGGGCATTTCAAATGACAAAATTGTGACTGTAATAACGGACAACGGCAGCAATATGGTAGCAGCATTTAAACACAGTACTCAAGAAGAAGAAGAGGCTAGCTCAGATGATCAAGAGGAGTCCCCCCAAGGTGAAAGTGATTCAGAGGAGGGGATTGAAGACCATCGGTAAGCCACTTTTATTCATAATTTCATTTGACAGTAAGTTAATGTATTACCTCATTTACCTGATATGTATTTACTTTCTTTTTGGTAGCTATCAAAACATGGAGATGGATATAGAACAGATGCCATGTGTGGTTCACACGCTGCAGCTTGTGGTCCACATGCTAAACAAGGAGGCAAGTGTGAAGCGAAACCTTGACAAAGCAAGATCAATTGTGAAGCTCTTTCGCAAGTCATCTGTTGCAACACAGAAGATTTTGGATAAGTGTGGCCTAATTGTTGTGAATGATTGTCCCACGCGCTGGTCAAGTACATATTACATGATTGCACGACTTCTCAAAGTTAAAGATCCCCTTTGCGAAATAGCGAATGAGATGGGGTGGGACAACTTACCCTCTAGTGAGTGGCAGAAGCTCAGCTCATTGCATAAACTCATGTTGCCTTTTGCCGAACACACACAGAGTCTTCAGAGTGACACGATGTCTATGTCACTGATCGTCCCTGCCCTCTTAGATTTGCTTAGCCACCTTACTGATTTTGAAGAAAACACAAATCATCGGGATTTTGCCACTCTAGCACGAAAAATGAAAGTCAATTTGAACCAGCGCTTTGCCTGGGTATTGGATTCATCAGATGAAAAGTTCTCTCCACTTGTTGCAGCTGCTTTCTTTCTCAAACCTACTGTGTGTGATACTCTCCTTGATGTGGCTGATGACAGTGTTCAGGAACTTTTTAAGCAGGCAGAGGGGTATGTGGTCCAGTGCACTCAGAGTCAAGAGACTCACCCTGATGATAATGTGGAGGAACTGAATGGACCAGAGCCTGGCCCTGGACCACCATCCTCCTCCTCAAGGCAGCCAGTCTTCAGATTTCTGTCCAAATGCCGTGCAAAGCCTAAACCAAAGTCCTCCACATGTAGCATCAGGCAGTAACTAAGCAAGTACAAGGAGGAGCTCTCACAGCCCAATACTTGTGATTCAGGAATCCAGTTTTAGCTTGGGAAATGATACACATTTTATCACAGCTTGAAACCATTAGCATTAGATCTGTTAGCAATGCCGGCTTCGCAAGCTTTTGCAGAGAGAGTTTTTAGTGTCCCAGGTGACCTAACCAGGGGAAAGCGTAACAGAGCAAAAGTCACTTTAGCACAAAGTGCTTTCTTTAAAATGAATAGAGGTAAATAAGTGTTAGTATTCTGTGGTTGAATTGCCAGCATTGTGGTAGCAAGAAGAAAATGTCGTTCAGCCGTAGATTCAAATTAAAGATGTTTGCACTTATTGTTCAGCTCAGCTGTATGCTTTAAGGTCCTGGACCTAACTTTATTTTTCTTTTATTGATGGTGAATTGGCAGCTAGTTATTGTTTACATTACCATGACAGTGTTTTTTGCTGCATAAAAGCTTTTGAATTGAAATAAAGACACAGTTGTGTTGAAATAAAGTTAAATTTGTGTTTTGTATATTTTGGTTAAGTTTGTTAAAAAATTGTCTAGTAAATCTGTTATTGATTTTAGTCTTATTTTAGTCGACTAAAATACCAAGCAATTTTAGTCGACTAAAATAAGACTAAAATTAAAACAAATCGGATGAAAAACTTGACTAAAACTAAAAAGAATTATAGTCAAAAGACTAAGACTAAAACTAAATTAAAATTTCTTGTCAAAATTAACACTGCTCCTGGTTGAGCTGCACTATATGGGATGAGATGTTCATATAGACCGGCAACGCCGCTCTGTATCCCCCATGGGTGCTTATGTATACGTGCAGGCCTGCGTTGCTGGCCGCATGATTCCCACTTATTTATGTTCCCTGGGATTCCCTGGAACTCATGAAGTGGATGCTGGGCGCGCACGGCGTTGACAATGGGTTCCCGTAGCGTAAGCAACTTACGCAATACGAGAGAACCTCTCATAAGAGAGCGTACTCGGTTACGTACGTAACCTTGGTTCTCTCTAGAAGAGGGAACAAGTATTGCGTAACCTGCCGTGCTCGCGCCACCAGCAACTTTCGCTTCAGTCGATGAAAACCAGAGAAGCAGCCTCCGAGCCGTACTTTTATACGCTAAACCACGCCCATTTTGGCGGGCTGTGACGCGTAGGGGGCGCGGGCGCCCTCATTGGACGTGACGTCACGCGTGAGGCTTAGTGGTAGGCTGCTGCAGTTGCCGCAGGGCAGCCAATGAGCACGCGAGTCTGCCTGCTCTAGGTCTGCTAGCTGCTGCACTGCGTTGACAATAAATACAAAATTAAGGATAATTTTTGGCTTCATATCTCGAGAAAAGATGACTTTACCCGTAGTGTAAGCAACTTACGCAACACTCATTCCCTCTTTTAGAGAGAAAGATGTACATACGTACATACGTAACCGAGTGCGTTACTCCTGAACACAAGCAGCGTTGCGCTTATAAACATTACTTTATTAGACATTACTGAGGAAAGATAAAAGAAGATGCCATCGAAACTTTTATGAAGACAGTCATTTCCCTTCAGATATACATTCAAATAAAAACGCGGATCTGCACTAATCATGAATGGTTGATTTCAGTGTCAGAAAGAGAGTTTGCAGGTTTGTTTCTGTAGCCTTTAATAGTATTTTTAGTCATGTACTTTAACCTGAGGGGTAAAACATTAAAGACACATTGAGGTGATTATCACATAAAGTGATGATCCTGTAGTTTGTCTGACACTAATGACGTGCTTGATGTGCCAATTTACAAAAGATCTCAGACATCACCATATTGTGAAAACAGGGACTAGCCTATTATTATGTAAAAAATGTGATGTGAAACACTGCAGATCACTGATTGGTCAGAGAGAATCGTCACTACCAGTTGTTGGATTTGGGACACGAGACACAAAACCCGCTAGAAAATATATGTATAAAACAACATTTTTGCTTTCATATGTTGATTGATTTATGATACCTGCTTGAATTGATCCTACATAATATAATTATAAAAAACTAAGAAAAAACTCAGTACAGGTTTTTTTTTCTTCCTACCATAAACCTTGATATTTTGTTATTTTCATGACATTTTTGCCCCAGTGTGACAGGAAACAGCAACAGTATAGTGAGACGGTGGAGATAAATTACACTAAATGTATTTAGTGGTGAAATCATAATGTTTACACACGACATGTTGATTCCAAACTTCACTGTAATTCCAAACATTCTGTGATCAAATACAATAAATACAATCTTTAAGATCTTTAGTTATTTTAAACGGGTTCAATGCAGTCGTATTATCTGACATGATTACCAGCCGCTAGAAAAGTTTGTTCTAAATAGTATGAATATGTTAGTATGAATGTAATCTTGATCTACTACATTCGGCATGTTGTCATTTCCATTCGGCTTCACTTCCACTCGCTTCCATCGTATGCACACTTTTTTTTGTCAATACATTTTATGTGAATTCAGACATACTTCTTTTGTCACATACTGTTGCCTATCCTGTATAGTAGTATGTGGGTTTTATTTACCTCCTTTTTCTCTACCACAACATTCAATCTCCATTTCCATTTTCCACTACATCTAAGGTGCGTTTGCGCCACCTACTGGAGTGCAGAGAAAATACTGCGTATGGAATACATTCTCAAATCCTGTTATTTTTGCCTGCTGATTTTGATTTACATTTTGAAGCACATTTTTCACCTTTTTATCCATTATGTAGGAGAACCCAAAGCAGGGGAGTCAAAACAATCTCTGTTACTTTAATTTCCTATTATCACTGTAAAGCTGCTTTGAAACAATCTATATTGTTAAAAGCGCTATATAAATGAAGGTGACTTGAATTGACACAGCTATAACAATATAGAGGAACGATATCGTTGGGATCAATTTCAGAACAATTTTTTCCCAGCGGTTGAATGATAAAACACTGACAGCCAATCAGAATCCATTAAAATTTGAGAGCTCGCACATTTAAAATGGCAGATGGCATTGTGGAGAAATAAATGATTAAATAATAAATTAAAAAAGTCCTGAAAAATCTACCAATGTTTGACAATTCAAACTTTAAGAATACTTTAAAGAAAATGGATATATGGAAAATAATCGGTCATACCCTCGGAATTAACAGTGAGAAGTATTAATGTAAAGTATTGTCTTGCTTCCTTTGAAGTTGCGGTGAAAATGACTAGCCGTTGTTTTTATTCCACCATATTGACTATGTCAGCTAAATGTATTGTTAGATTAGATCGATTACACAAGATTTACTCAAAACATAGCATGCTGAGGACATCTTCTGGTTAAAGCCGTATAAATGCAACAAGAACAGCAAAAACATGTATACATGTTGTACACTTTGAAACAGCAGCACATGAGATTAGAATAAACAAATAGTTATCATTCGTTGATGTGTGGACACGACACAAATATAGTTATCATTATAGTTATCTTTCTTGGTGTGAATGGGCCTTAAGGATTGTTTTTTCCCACAGGACAATTCTCCAATCTACAGAGCCAGGCCAATGAAAGTGTGGATTGAGGACCACCAGATCAAGACCCTGTCATAACCATCACAATCTCAGACCTGAACCCCACTGAAAACCTCAGGAATGTGATCAAGAGGAAGATGGAGGGTCATCAGCCATTAAATAAAGCCAAGCTGCTTTTATTTTTTCACCAGGAGTGCATTAAAGTCTGAACTCTTCTCAAATTAAAACATAACTATTGTGATTTTTAAAAATGAATATAAACTAGTTTTCTTTGCATTTTCGAGGTCTGAAAACATGGCATTTTTTCTTTATGTTGAGTAGTTGTCATTTTCTGCAAATAAATGCTCTTAATTTCAATATTTTTATTTGAAATTTGGAAGAAATGTTGCCAATAATTTGTAAAATTAGTCAAAAATGTTCAATCAAACAGATACATATATAATAAATCCAGGAAAACTGCTAATTTTGCAGTGGTCTCTTAATTTTTACATGATATAAAAATAAACATCATATACAATTCGCATTCCACACAACATTGGTCTGCATTCAGATGTTTTTATTTTTGCAACAGGATGTTTACTATTCTACAATGTATTTCTATAATAAATAAACATACAGTATATGACATATACTTTACCTTTCAAGCAATGTGGAGGCAAAATGACTAAACTTTTACAGCCATGTTATCTTTGCAAGCACAGACTGTTATTTAGTTTAAGATATATTTATTTTTATTATAGAATTAGCATCAAATAAACAATATAGTTCTTATTCACATTGATTAAAGATTATTAAACAAAAATATTGAAAATTAATTGCGCAACCACTAAATAGGTGGCGATATGCACTAAGTATGTAAATAGCCATTAAACAAAAGAAGAAAGAAGTAGTATAGCGCACTTTTTTTCTCTTTTTTTTTCTCTTAGCGTCCGTTTTATGGTGACTCGTCAATTCTTTGCATTTTATAACCAGCATACTTCGAGTAAGCAAGATTTGGGTTAATCAACCGAGAGTTCAGGGTATCTTTGACGGTAAGATAACCTTGCTTTCTGGAAAACCCCCAGGTAACTGTTAGTATCCAATATCACAGATCTTCAAAAGGATAGTTCACCCAAAAATGTAAAAATTACCCCATGATTTACTCACCCTCAAGCCAATCCTTTCAGAAAGCCTTTATTAACCCCCCCAGAGCCGTGTGGAGCACTTTAATAATGAATGGATGCACTTTGATGGACTTTACAACAAACGGCCATTCGCTGCCATTATAAAGATTGGAAGAGCCAGGACATTTTTAATATAACTCTGATTGTATTCGTTTGAAAGAAGAATGTCATATTACTTATACCAAGGATGGCTTGAGGGTGAGTAAATCATGGGGTAATTTTCATTTTTGGGTGAACTATCCCTTTAATGTGAAAAGGGTTAGTTCTTTCATTCATTTGTTAATATGATTAAAATGTAGGCCAATATGAAAAATGCTAGAAACAAGGTAATGATTTAGATGTATTCTTGTATCATGTAGGCTACCATCCATATACTGCTGTTTATTTAACAGCTACTAAAGCAGTCAACAATGAAGAATCAAGAATGGACACCAACCTATTTGTTCCTTGCTATCTTCGTGTTTTATTCTGGATGGTTCTGGATCACTCATGTCTTCAATCTCCTCTTTAATGAACAGAGATTTCAGCTGTTTGTCCTTCTCTTGTAGGATGATGTGAATATTCCCAGTATTTATTGGTGAATTGTTGTGGGAGGGACATCAGATCTGCCAAATTCAAAAAGAAGTTACTGAATTTATAGTGAAATACTTGTTTTAATGCCCCCTCCCCCCAACACTGATGGCAGAGTTCTTGAACTGATTTTTTTCAACACAACTTGACAGCTCAACTATAAAACATAAGCTATTTGAACTTGAAACAGAACATTTTATTTTATATTATTTTACATTTGATAGTTTTGTTTATTTCTAAAAAAAAACTGTACTGTCTGTGCGCATAGTCACTCAGTAAATCAACTTTTTTTATAAAACTCCTTTTAAAAATTGCATATTGCACAAATTGCATATGACTAGGATTATTTCTATTGAACAAACCCTAAATAAACTAATGACTTGTAATTATTAATTAATGATCCGTTGTATATCGTCTTATCTGTCTACAAAGCTCTGCTAATGTATGGAATATTATAGATTATCCAAAAGCATACCGGCTTCTGATGATGCCTGGGGTCTTCGCTTAATTATATATTCACCATGAGGTACCACCCGGAAAGAACCAATAACTTTTTTTCCCATTCAGCATATATGAGAGCCTCTTGCGTTTAACGAGCTAACTTGAGCTCTACACGACGCGGCGCGTGTTTACTGCGCATGATCTCACACTCCATCGTTAGGGAAACACTTCAGCTTCAACTGTTGAGAGTTTAAGCCACAGTCTATGGTTTTTCGGCACTCGACTCGTCTCGTCTCTCGCATTTCTCTCTTCTGCGCATCCTCACTCCGCACGGTGTCATATTTCTTAAAGGGGCCGCATATTCCTGAAGGGGGGGGGGGGGGGGGGGGGGTGAAATGCTATTTCATGCATAGTGAGTTTTTTACACTGTTAAAGAGTTGGATTCCCATGCTAAACATGGACAAAGTTTCAAAAATTAAGTTGTACGTTTGATGGAGTATTTCTGTGCCACAAATACTCCTTCCGGTTTGTCACAAGTTTCGGAAAGTTTTTTTGGAGTATGGGCGTGTGTGACGTCAGATGCGCCGGGATTTCCTTATAGGGGTCCTAAGGGCACTTCCCAGCTAACAAAAATATGTGACTGTTACGTAACTGTAACATAATCTGGTGACCAAACTTTCGTCGTGGGGCAACCAGAAAAGTGAAATTCCTGGATTCGTTGCTACAACATAACTTTGTAACGTTGTCAGTAAGTAACTGCGACGTCGATCAACAGTCGTGTTGGTAACCATTTGGTCATTTTAGTTTTTAATTAATATAATATGGGCGGACATGCAGTGGTCTAATTTAACTTGTCCTCATTTGCCCAAAACTATTTTAGAGACTTTTTCAACGACATATGAAAGATACAGAATTTGATTAATTCACTTCATTTACTATAGAACAAAGCACAAACAGAAAAAACAGTATGCAAACAGGTTTATAAACATTTAAATGAACAAGGTTTTCCCCAGAAGCTTGAACATCAAACTACTCCCCCCACGTCTTCATTTAGGATGAAATTAGAAAATTAATCTGACCAACCATTGGACAAGAAATGCTGATTGGGTCAACAGGGTCCAGCCATTGTTAATTATTAGATATCACTTGATTACACAGTTTACATAGTTACATCACTTGATTATACAAGTTAAAAGTTTAGAAACATTAATAATAGTAAAGTTTTTGAAAATAAGTCTCTTCTGCTCATCAATGCTGTATTTATTTGATCAAAAATACAGAAAAAAAACAGTAATATTGTGAAATATAATTACAATGTAAAATAATGGTTTTCTATTTTAATATACTTTAAAATATAATTTAATCCTGTGATGCAAAGCTGAATTTTCAGCATCATTAATCCAGTCTTCAGTGTCACATGATGTATTATAAACAGGAATAAATCACACTTACTCTATTTTCACATAGAAAACAGCTGTTTTACATTATAATTATATTTCACAATATTACTGTTTTTTGTCAAAGAAATGCAAGCTTGATGAGCAGAATAGACTATTTCAGAAAATATTAAAAATAGTAATGTTTCCAAACTTTTGCCCAGTACTGTATATTGATTTTATACAAAATAAATAGTAGTTAATAAGATTCATGTGGTTTGGCATTGATAAAATGTGCTTGAAAAAACATGATCAGAATATCGACCCAAATTATGCATACACTGTATTATATCTAGTATTATTGAAGCAAAACAGAGTCCCTATAACAGTGCAATTTGTATATGTAAGTCTTCGAGAAAATGTGTTAGGAGTTGCAAACTTGTAGTTTTTTTCCTTTCTCTCTCACAAACACAACACGTCAGTTACACCTTTTTAAATTCTTCATTACAGGTGCACAAATCCTATTCTACAAATTACCAAACTCATAGGGTCACATTTTTGTTGAGAACAGTAAAATTTTTGCCAATCATGCACATTTCTTTGTGTATAATTTTGTGAATCATCTATACTGTTTGGCTATTCTAATGTGGTAAGACTTCACTTTTCATTCCATAGACTTCCATTCATTTACATGTGAATGTGGGATATTAGAAATGCTAGCTCTCGCAAAAACAAAAAGTTTTGTATTTTACTGCATTCCAGTTCAAGTCTGGTCTTGCCTGCGAATCTGCTCTACATGATAACGTGTGACCAGATCAATACATGAAGGTGTGACCTCTTGGCTGATTTAAAAGAATTATATGTTTGTTGTAAAGTCATATCCCTTGTGTGACCACGGCTTAAATGTGAGCATATACATTTCTTATTTATTTATTTGTGCACCTCCAATGAAGAATTTGAAAAGCTGTAACTTCTGCGTTGTTTGGGGGAGAGAAAAAAGTTTGATTTACTGATGTGTCTTTACACCTACAAATTCCACTGTGACAGGTGTTCAGTTTTGCTATAATAATACCCTCACAGAACATGATATTAATCAGCCATCCATGCAAAAGCAGAGGTCGTGTGGTGTACAGGTACATCTGTCCAGGCCAACATCTGATGCCTTGATGCCTTCCGCTGGGGATCCCAGAAAACCTGCAATGAAAAAAATAGTAAAGTTCAAAATCTATCATACATCAGGCATGTGATTGGCTAAGGACAAAAAGCAGGAAAATATACCGAATATTTGTGAAAATTGTGTTCAGCACAATAAATAAATTAATACAGGTTTGGAACAACATTACAGTGAATAAATAATGACAGAATTTTTATTTTTGGGTGAACTATCCCTTTAAGGACAAGCGGCTGCATGTTTATTATTAGGGCTACTGTCTCTTTAAGATCTGTACGCGACGCGTCTAATATACACGCGCATTTGACAAGCAGATTTCTCTCAATTTTCTCGGTTTGCTTTCAGTTTAGACATAACCAACTTTCCTTATGTAAACCTTGTGTGTATTTGAGAGTATTAGCGAAATAAGACTCGAAAGATAACTTAGTCCAGTAACCAGGCGCTGTTACGCCGCCTTTTAGTGCATGTGCGCGTCGGGTGTTCTCGCGCTCAGTAAAGCGCATGTTAGAACAGCGCATCAGCAGTGAATGACATGTTTAACCGGCAAGGCTTTAAAGCACATGCAAATAATTAATACAAACAATAAATTTAACATTTATTTAAATTAAAAGTTATTCTTTGGCCAAAATTTCCTTATCCTAAACAGAGGCTTTTTACTCCCTTCAAAGTTAAATTGTCAATGTTTCATTACATCACTGTTGGCAAACACTCTTATCAGAATAATTTTTTTACCTTTAAAATAGGGCATTTTCCCCTCTAATTTTATGTAGCCTATGCTCCATCTTTCTTTTAAAATATTCCTTAATTTGATCAATATATTAAATCAGAATAATAAGACGGTAGGCTGTTACCAATCAAATTAAATAATTTACATTGAAAAATTACAACTGTAGTAAATGCCCTGATATGTTATCCTTGATTGATTTTCTCTAAAGAGAATTACGTTGTTGAAAACGAAAGTAAAAGAGTGACGCTCATTTCGTTTTACCATGATAAGAGTTCCGTGTCTTTATTAAAATCAACACATTATAATGATTTATCTGTCATCCATCCTCGATTAATTTGAATGTAGGCAAATTTTTTTTTATTATTTGTCTCGCCCGAACCGCGCAGCACTATCGGCAAACTATACGGTTTGAGAATGGCCACAGGCCGAGTTTTGTTGAGAGCCGGAGGCGGCTGCCTCGTAATTCCATGCAGGAAAACCCTGAAAGGAGTTCGCTAAAATATTGGTGGGGGCCTACCTAGCGTCCCCCCAAATCATTTTTTGCTAGTAGCTACTTTTGTGTATTTAAATGTCTGAAACCTAAAATAAACATTATGTGGTTGAAAACACTGAATAGTTGTGATATATTGAGCGCATCTGTCTCTGTCTCAGCGCCAGCCAATGCGCGAAAGCACTTTTGAATTTAGCAGTTGATCACGTGATGCACTGACTGTTCTAATCACACCGCTGTGAACGTACGTGCGAAAGGGTTAACAAATGTGCCTCGATTATTGAAGGAAAAAGTGCTTTAGTTGTAATTTAAAATGATTTTTAGAGCCCCCACAGGTGTAGGATTTTAATGCTTTCATGGGAGCTCATACTCTCTCTATGGGAGCTCAGCTCCCACTGGCTCCCACGTAATTCGAACCATGTCTAATTCCATATCACATTTAAAAATAAATCGATATATTTTTTATATCGATATATCGCCCAGCCCTACTGGTGGCCTAACGGCGATGTTCTTGTCAACTGACAACGACACCACTGTAGCGCGAGAGCGACTGAGGTACGAAATTGAGCAGGTGAACAAGCTGAACGCAAATACGTCCTTGTTGATACTTGGAGAGGAAGGAAAAATCTATCACGGAAGCCTGTTATGTCCTCATATCCTCTCCTTTTCACTCCGGCAGCCGACCCCCCACCCCACGCTTTTATTTTTTTTACAGATCTGCATGATTCACGTAGGTCACATTTTCAGGTCGGAAAATCCGGAATTCCGGATTAATCCGGAAAAATCACATCCCTGATACATACATCTCATCTGGTATCACAAATTATCATTCCAGGTTCAATTTAAGATATTCTCAATATTAGGGCAGCACGATATTGAAAACCTTAAATACAATATTTAGTTTTTCTGCTATATATATTGCGATATAAAACATATTTCACCAGATTATTTATTTAGGTCTATTTGAAAAGAATTAATCATTTTGACTTAATTTTGCGTGCATGTACCCGTTTATGCTCAAAAGAAAGAGAAAGAGAACTGAATTGGGCATTCACGTGCTGTCTGCATGGCTCTGTGTGTGCACGTGAGTCCTCTTGCTCTTGATTCCTGACTCGACTTATAAACACATGCACATGATAAACTTTTCAGTAAACTTTGCAATTTATCCGCGATTTACATGCGTTCCAAACCGGGGGACAACTGGCCCATACGGATCACAGATAAACTACGATCCCTATACATGACAACGCACATCCTGCGACAGACTGTCGTAAATGTGCACAATGCGATATTGATGCTAAAACGATATATCGTGCAGTCCTACTCAATATACAATATTTGGGGCATGATATTGCCCAAAAGAAATTATTTCAACTCACCCCTCTGAATATTCCTTTATGGCATTTTGTGAAAGGTCCAGAGAACTTGTCACGTTTTCTTGTCGTTTTTATATAAGATTAACAGTTAATGCCAAATATAAAATGTCCATGCATTCACAAACCTCATTTGGATAAATACAATGGTAGAAAACTTGAATCAATCACATTGGAAAGCCTGTCAGTGATGTGCTGTAAAGTATAAGGAAAGACACAGATAACAGTTAAACTATTTCATAGTTGAGTCATTTTATAATAAAGACATGTAATTATATATATTTTTAAAGATCTTGTTAATAACTTTGCTTAATATTAACATTATTATTAGTAGTATATAAATGCTAGAAAATGTTCATATGAGAATGAGAATAGAAAGTGAAAAAAACAGCTCTATCTAAAACTTTTCAATCAAGTCAAAGGAGTACCAGCTCCGGTTGTAAAGTTATAGTACACAGTACACACACATGAGAGGTACAGCCTCTCCCTACTTACAAAATTACAAACAACCAGCCTGAAAAACACATGTTGTATGAAGCAAGACAATGTCTATAATAAATAGTGTGTGTAATTTCTTCAGTACCGTCAGCAGAACCGTTAACATCCAAGCTTATATCGATACTGCGGTCTTCCTTAATTTGCCCCAGGGACCATTTAATACCGGGTTTCGATACCCATCCCTACATATGGGTGAGTTCATATTGATGAAAGCCTGTTGTGTTCTGTCTCTTGATTTGTGATAATGGCAGCTATTGTGAAACTCACCTTCTTCATGTACTGAGTGTGGATGGCATCAAGATCTTGTCCTGAAGAATCACATGGCCAAACGCTAGGGATTAGGCTATATCTCATCTGGTGACAAGAGCATAGCCATAACTTTAAGAACTCTAATGATATCTTTACCCCTGATATTGCATTGAGAATATAAATTCAAACATTTTAAAGGCTAAGAGTATGAGCCATGAGTAAGCTGGCCAGATATCTGTGAAAAATAACTTGCGTGCCTAAAGTTGTCGACCCCCTGAATCACATTCAGCATTTATAAGTGAAAAGAATTTCAGTATTTATCAGTAAAAAATACATATAAATAAATACCTTTGAATAACTATTAATATATATTGTGAAATAAATGCATAATGATTATTATCATGATTAAACAATAATTCACCCTTTGTTGTGCAGTTTTTTTCTGTTCTTCCTGAAATCACATATTTTTAATCAATATTTGTAAGTGACGTCACTGAATAACAGTACAGTGCATTATTTTAGGTTAAATAAATTAGCTTACTTCCAATCACCCATTGACAAATTACCATCAAAACAAAACTATCAAAAAATTTTATCTAGACAAAGATGTGGTTAAACCCCCAAACTTATATAAACAAGAGCTAAGTCTGTACAGTTAGCCTTAACTTACCTCTTCTGAAAATGGTTGAGATGCTAACGGACTTTTTCGAAGACACAAAACCATTTCTATAAAGTAAATGTTTATCAATTACACGTAAGAAAGGTGTCAGGAACGTTTGTATGTATTATTTGTGTGATTTTGTTTACTAAACTTACCTAAAAGCAGTGAAAACAGCGAGAGGCGCTATTTTTGCTGTTTGTCAGTTGATGACGTTTCCTCGTTGCCATCTGCTCTCGCGCGAGTCTCCAGGGATTATATCTCATCTGGTGACAAGAGCATAGCAATAACTTTAAGAACTCTAATGATATCTTTACCCCCTGATATTGCATTGGGGATATAAATTCAAACACTTTAAAGGCTAAAGGTGATGATACACAGGGCAACGTTTTGAGCAATGTTGCGGGGCAATGTTGCCGCCAACGGGCAACCAGATGAGACACAGGGCTCACGACCAATCAAAATGATCCAGATAGAAATGTATTGCCCATTTTCAATGGGAAAGTGCCCAAGCAACAATTGCTCGGCAAGATTGCCCAGCAACATTGCTCAAAAAGTTGCCCTGTGTATCATCACCTTAAGAGTATGAGCCATGAGTAAGCTGGCCAGATATCTGTGAAAAATAACTTGCGTGCCTAAAGTTTTCGACCCCCTGACCCACATTCAGAATCAGAATCAGAAAGAGCTTTATTGCCAAGTGTGCTTGCACACACAAGGAATTTGTTTTGGTACTGAGGCTTCCAGTGGACATATACAAATACTACAAGAAACATAATACTACAAATTATAAGAATAAAAAATACAAATATAAATATATGAGAATAAAAGTATCACAGTTGGGTTTAGTCGGAATAGACATTTTCAGATTTACAGATTATGAACATATTTACAGTGTTTTGAATATTATAAATAAATAAATCTACCTATAAGTATCACCTGAGTTGTTGGATATTGCACTAAACAGTGGGAGTATTGCACTTAAGGCATATGCCTTGGGAGAAGTGTTAACTGTTCAGGAGGGAAATGGCCTGTGGGAAGAAACTGTTCCTGTGCCGAGATGTTCTTGTGGCCAGTGATCGCCGTCTTGACGGTAACAGTTCAAACAGGTGGTGTCCAGGGTGAGTGGAGTCTGTGATGATTTTACCTGCTCTCTTCCTCACTCTGGAAGAGTACAGGTCCTGGAGGTTTGGCAGGGGGGCACCAATAATCCTCTCCGCAGTCCGGACTGTCCGTTGTAGTCTCCTGATGTCTGATTTGGTAGCTGAGCCAAACCAGACAGTGATGAAAGTGCATAAGACAGACTCAATGACGGCTGACTAGAACTGAATCAGCAGCTCCTGTGGCAAGTTGAACTTCCTCAGCTGGCGAAGGAAGTACAGTCTCTGCTGGGCTTTTTTCACAATGGAGTCAATGTGATTGTCCCACTTCAGGTCCTGAGAGATGATAGTGCCCAGGAACCTGAATGACTCCACTGCTTCCACAGTGCTGTTCATGATGGTGAGTGGGGGGAGTGCTGGGCTGTTCCTCCTGAAGTCCACGATCATCTCCACTGTTTTGAGTGTGTTCAGCTCAAGGTTGTTATAACTGCACCAGACAGCCAGCTGTTCAACCTCCAGTCTGTAAGCAGACTCGTCACCGTTTCGGATGAGACCGATGACAGTGGTGTCGTCGGCAAATTTCAGGAGCTTGACAGAGGGGTCTTTAGAAGTGCAGTCATTAGTGTACAGGGAGAAGAGCAGTGGGGAGAGAACGCACCCTTGAGGGGCGCCAGTGCTGGTGGTGAGAGTCTTGGATGTGAGTTTCCCCAGTCTCACTCGCTGCTGCCGGTCCTTCAGGAAGCTGGTGATCCACTGACAGATCGAGGATGGTATGGAGAGCTGGGTCAGTTTGGCTGTGAGAAGACCAGGCATGATGGTATTGAAGGCCAAACTGAAGTCCACAAATAAGATCCTTGCATAAGTCCCTTGTTCGTCGAGATGTTGCAGGATATAATGCAGTCCCATGTTGACTGCATCATCCACAGACCTGTTTGCTCTGTAAGCAAACTGAAAGGGATCCAGCAGGGGTCCAGTGATGTCCTTCAGGTGGGCCAACACCAGTCTTTCAAACGACTTCATGACCACAGACGTGAGAGCGACAGGTCTGTAGTCATTACGTCCAGTGAGTTGGGGTTTTTTGGGGACAGGAATGATAGTGGAGCGTTTGAAGCAGCAGGGAACTTCACACTGCTCCAATGATCTATTGAAGATCTGCGTGAAGATCGGGGCCAGTTGTTCAGCGCAGGCTTTTAAACAAGCAGATGAGATGCCGTCTGGGCCTGAGGCTTTCCTAGTCTTCTGTTTTTTGAAGACTCGGCTCACGTCCTCCACACAGACCTTAAGCTCAGGTAGAATGGCAGGAGGGGGGAGTAATGGGAGTGCAGGAGGTGATGGTGAATGTGTGAAGTGCAGGTCAGAGCCGGTGTGTGGTGTGAATGAGTGCTTTTCAAACCTGCAATAAAATGAGTTTAAATCGTCAGCCAGGTGTTGATTGTCCACAGATCGGGGGGATGGTGACTTGTAGTTGGTGATGTTCCTCAGGCCATTCCAGACTGATGATGGGTCGTTGGATGAAAACTGTTTTTTCAGTTTTTCAGAGTAGCTTCTTTTAGCAACTCTGATCTCCTTTGTCAGTCTGTTTCTGGCCTGGTTATACAAGATTTTATCCCCACTTCTGTAAGCATCCTCTTTGGCATGACGAAGGTGTTTGAGTTTCCCAGTAAACCATGGTTTATCATTAGTAAATGATAAGAATGTCCTGGTAGGAATGCATGTATCCTCACAGAAACTTATATATGTTACAGTATCTGTGAGCTTATCCAGATCGTTGGTAGCAGCTTCAAAAACAGTCCAATCAGTGCAATCAAAGCAGGCCTGTAGATTCTGCTCTGCTTCATTAGTCCATCTTTTTACAGTCCTTATTACAGTCCTTATTACAGTCCTTATCCACATTCAGCATTTATAGTTAAAAAGAATTTCAGTATTTATCAGTAAAAAATACATACAAATAAATAAATAAATACCTTTGAGTTGGACAGTATTGTGTCTGTCTCTTTGGCCAACATAATTCAAAACAGACCTAGAGAAATAAAATAAACTATACCAATGAATGACCATTATATCCTGTTATCATAATAGTTAAATTAATTATTATAACTAAGACCATTATATTTGTGCTTATTATTTAGCTGATTATTTAGCCTACAGGTTTCTCAAGGACAATCTCACTGAAAAAACATGGGGTTAAATGATTTTAAAAAGTGAGATTTCTTTCAAAAGCATAAATCTTACAGACCGCAAACTTTTGAACAGTAGTGCACTGTGTGTTTGAGGTTTTGCTCATGGATAGCCGTGGAGATTGTCTTGGACAGGGGGTGCAGAAGGCCATCGGCATGATGATCTAGGAACATAACATGCAATTTGTCACAGAGCCAACAATGATACATAGGATTTACAATAGTAGAACATAGGGTTTATTACAAGGAACCAAGCTAGAGCAGAGGTGAAATGCAGAAAGGAGAAAGAATATATATATATATATATATATATATATATATATATAAAATCTTAAGACAGTAGATATTTTTATCAATATTTGTAAGTGACGTCACTGATTAACAGTACAGTGCATTCCTTTAGGTCAAATAAATTAGCTTACTTCCAATTACCCATTGACAAATTACCACCAAAACAAAAGTATCAAAAACTGTTATCTACACAAAGATGTGGTTAAAACCCCAAACTTTCATAAACAAGAGCTCCAGTCTGTACAGTTAGCCTTAACTTACCTCTTCTGAAAACGGTTGAGATGCTAACGGACTTTTTCAACAGAAGCGTATCAATTACACGTAATAAATGTCTCAGGAACGTTTGTATGTATTATTTGTGTGATTTATTTGACTAAACTTACCTGAAAGCAGTGAAAACAGACGCTAGTTTTGCTGTTTGTCAGTTGATGACGTTTCCTCGTTGCCATGCTCTCGCGCGCGCTCCAGTCTTTCAATGCAACTCGAATGTTTACGCGCACGCGCATTAAAACAGTTCAAAAAGGCACCCAGCATATAAATAAACATTTAGAATTAAGACATATAAAATAATTAAAAATATCATTAATTCTAAATCATGAATTTAAAACTGTGTATAGTTCTATGACCCATTAACGTGCAAAATGACACCCCTGCAGGTGACAGTAGGACAAAGTGGCTCTTAGTTTAAGAATTTAACACAACCACTTTATTTTATTTGAAAACGTGCTAGCAATATTTTTTATACCATCACTTTGCTTTTGATTTTATTATATATATATATATATATATATATATATATATATATATATATATATATATATATATATATATATATATTTATTTATTTATTTATATATTTATTTATTTATTTATTTATATAAAGTACCTTTAGAAATGGTAAAAAGTGTAGAAATAAAAGTAGCCTACATATTGCAAAAACTCACTTGATTAAAACCTATACATTATCATTAATATATTTTCATGAATATATTTTCACATAGGTTTAAAGAGAACTAACTGGTGCTTAAATAGTTTTTTTTTTTGTGACCCTTTAAGATTTTTATGTTCCTGTTCAGAAGAGCAAGAAAAAAGTGAAGCATGGAGTGCTATTTTAATGTATTTATTTGTTTCTGCTGGAAAAAAAAAAAACATACACAGGGCTCTACAGTGCGACCATTTTGCTCGCATATGCCCCTAAAAATCGATCCGTGCGAACCGGAAAAATGATTTACGAGCACAATGTGCGAGTAACTACAACCTACCATAATCGAAAACGAGACGATAACTAAATAAAAACTAGTTTTGAATGACAAAAACTATGACGAAAATCTATTGACATTTTCGTCAACGAATAAAAAATAGACAAAAATGTTAGATAGTGACGATTTGGGAAGATATCCAGTCAGAACTGATGTCCTGCGTTTGTAGATGCGCATATTTGTCCTGTAGTAGGGATGTGCTGATCTACCAGCGGCACACGGGTTCACATGCGCTGCATGTCTCATAAAATATAAAAAATGTAAACGTCTGGGAGTATGAGTAGAGCAGCCATATAGATCTGAATAAGAGTGACGACGACGCATATTTCTGTGCGCACACACCCGACTCGAAGCGTGCAGCCACACACACACACAGCGCGGGAGGACTGAATTTAGCTCTCTTTCGTGTCTGAACTGAACTGTGTCGGTTAAGTCTTAAACAGTTTTGAGTGTATCGTATGTGCATCAGTGCAATTGGATCCGCATGTCATTGGACATGATCCGATGTCTTAAAGTGACAGTAGTCGCGTTTACATGGTTCAATCGGAATGAAATCAATCCGATTGATGAATCCGAACACGGTGTTTACATGAACGATAAATAAAGTAATCGGGTTGATGTGCGCGTTTATATGTCACAAGATTCAAATCGGAACTGATTTTTTGACATGCGCACAGTGCACGAATATGCCGCTGTTAGCGCATAACTATTCTCCTCTATTGCATAACTATTCTCCTCTATTGGTTCTTAATTTTTTTTAAACAGCAGACTTAATATTTATCCATCGCTGGTCATGATTTGGAGACGATGAGCATGAACCGCTTTGCCGTGCTGCTTATATTGATCACGCAGTAAAACCCAGCGCCCAAAACTAGTCGTCTATGGATGATAATCTTAAACAAGCACTGGTGGGACGTTGTCCTGCTTCACTTCACAGACGCTGAGTGAAATGAGAATTTTTTAATAACGGAACACTCATTTTATATTCACTTTTTCCAACAGGAAGAACAGCTCGTTCCGTGCGTCATACGTCATTGCGCTATTTCAACGTCTTTGCACATGCGCAGTCCTTTTAGTTTCGGTTTTCAATCCGATCAAGTGTTTACATGTTCTCTCGATCGGATTACAAAAGGAGTAAACCACCCCTTTCAATCGGATCTAAATTTCAATCGGATCGAGCTCAATCGTATCGATTAAGGTGTTTACATGAAGGTTTTTAGTCCGATTGAGCCGTCAATCCGATTATAAGTGTCCATGTAAACGCAGCTACTGAGTAATAAACCTAATGCAGTCTGTGTCCTTAATATTGATCAAGCAACAAAAGAAAAAGAGAAAAGCATTCACTGCTCGCTAATAGCTTTAATAAGGATTCATTATATTTAATTCATACAAATAAATATGTCTGCTGCTTGAAATAATAAAGAATGATGTATGCAAGTAGTTATAAAGAATACATATATCATTCATTGAAAGAAGACTATTCTAGTTTAGGAAAAGTGGTTTTATTTAATTTTAAGATATTTTTTTAAGTCACAGTAATTAAATCTGTATATGTATTGCATGTTCAAACTTTAAAATCATTCATATTAACAGGTTAATAGATGTTTTCTCCGGGAGTATATGGGTTTGGACATTTTAGAGAAATTCTAAATGAATGCATTACAATTGAACTAAACCCATTATATTTTCGTCATCTGAATTGTTTTATTTTTAGTCTAGTTTTAGTCGACTAATACTAGTAAATACTAATACACTCATTTAAACTAGTTTCTCCTCCATGTTGTGGAAAGAGCCTCTGCAGTGAAAGATTCAGATTCACAGGTGTGCCGATGTCCTCCTCCTCCTGAGAGCAACACGTTCCCCTTGTTCTGTTTTACTAAAGTGATTGTAAAGTGTGATTTATACTTCTGCATCAAAACGACGGTTTCACACCATAGTTGAACAGAAAGAGAAGGAGCACACACGTTGTGTTTATAAATATATATATATATATATATATATATATATATATATATATATATATATATATATATATATATACGTATGTCATTATTTAGAGATATTTTTAGAATGGAAAAATGCAGTTTTACATAATAAATGTGGCTTTCAAATGAAAGATTGCTACACAAGAGCACACCCAGGTTCCTAACCGAAGACAAAAACTTGACAGAGTAGCCATCAAGTGTTAAACGGTGTAGCGACTGACCGAATCCTGTTTTCCATTCACTACTGAGCAAATATAACCACATATATGTTTAATTCACAAAACCTTGAATCATGTGAAATGGTGCCCCAATGTCTGCCAGCAGGTCATTGATTAACTCCATTTATGACGCATTGCGCAATTAAGAAACAGAATCCTGTTTACACACCACGGATGGACAGATGCTGACCACAGGATTCCCCACGTGATTCCCCAAGAAGGGGGAGCAACAGCCCGCGCCAACCACGGGATGAACTTATACACACACGCCATTCATACACAAACACAGACGTCCCTTGTGTGCAACTTAGGATAGAAATATCCTTAATATATATAACACAGAATTGTATCTAACCTTCCTGTACGCATGCATATCTAATTAGTTTTGTCTTATTCTATAGATTAAATTTGAGACTGTTCTGGAACTTTGAATCTTAAGTGTATTTCTAAAGAAAGAATACCTAACAGGATCAAATTCTGTGCCTCTCCCTCTTGCTAGGTCATAAAACTTTATGACCCCCAAAAGGAATTCCAAGGGAACCATAGCTCCCACTTGAATTCTGATAAAGAAAGAGGAATAGACTCTGCAATCTTATATTTTCTATAAGTATAACCACTTAAGAAATGTATAAACATGAATTTGATCTTTCCTAGGTCATGGTAGCCGGTATTATGACTTTATAGTCGTGTGAGTGAACATTAAATGTGTGTAATTCTGCATATGAATGTAACTTTATGTTTCTTCTACTCTTTCCGGCCATTCTTGGTACCTGTTTGACCGTCTTGTTTTGACCAAACCAGTCATACATAGGATATTACAGTAAAATGTATTGTTCTGTGTGTACAATCTTTCTGGTTAGAAATGACCAAAATTTCATACCGTCACAAATCATCCTGACAGGACAAAGAAAAACTTTCCCGCTCGAGATACTATAAGATGATTGGTTCACGTACGCGAAGCAGGCGTGAACCCCTCCTCTCCATAAGAGACTGACACAGAAGTTTCTGGATGAGCTTTTTCCCTGTGAGAGGTTTCCGTGCCATGGCTCCTTAGGGAGCTTTACGCAGTGTTTCTCCTTTTTCTTTAATCTTTCTTTATTTTCGTCTTCGGACTTTCCTACGTTCACTTTCAGCGAAATGAACGTAATCGGCAACTTTGACTTTAAAGAGACTCTTTGAGCCAACCAGCAACTGCACCTCAAAGGACATTCAAACTAACGCGCTCCCTCGCTCTGAAAGACCACGTGAACGCGTGACACGAGGACTGACACACACACATGCTTTGGTTCTCAGCCACACTAAGAATCATGCAAGTATCCTAATTCCTATCGATCTAAATGCTTTAAGATCTGTTTACCCCATTCAGGGGATTTGATCTTTGTGATTCCTTGTTGTCTCTCTAAGGGTTATGATGTCTGTGATTTTGCCATGCTGCGATCACCCCGGTGATCTCTCTCATCCTGACCGTTAGTTTCACTTTCTCTCTCTCTCTCTCTCTCTCTCTCTCTCTCTCTATATATATATATATATATATATATATATATATATATATATATATATATATATGTATATATATATATATATATATATATATATATATATATATATATATATGTTTTCTCTCCCTCTCTCTTCCTATTTTAATTCGTGTTTGTAATGTTTTTCGTTTGTTTGTTTCGAGTGTATACACATATATTCCGTGTGAAATGTAGAATTCTGTATCCGTAGTTTCATTTTATTAAAACCATTATATTCTTGATTGCTAATTGTCCAATCTTGCTCATTTGTACAAAGTCAATGAAGTGTTTGATCCTACCTACAAAGCTTTACAATTCGTTACAATTTCAGTAACCTAAATTTTATAATAACAAGAAGGTGAATTTTCATGGCCAGAAAATAGCTTTTTGGAATTATAAGGAAGGGATAACCTTGTTGAGAAGTTGATAAATTAATCTTACGGCCGTTTGCTGGACAAACAGATTGTTCGATAACTAAATTAATTCCCTTAAAGGTTATCTCATATAATCGATCTGGAAGGGGACCATTGATATATGAATGAAGAATTATAATTCGTTGTGATTGATCATTCATATATACAATCGATCTATTTTCAACTTCGATAATTTAACTGTAATAGGCAGTATATTAATCATATTCATGATTAATTATTAAAATTCCCTATATATAATTTGAGCTAATTCAATGTAAGACTCATTGTCGCTACATTGTTTGGTGGAGAATGCGGGCATTTCAAACTTTGTTTTATGAGTAAATTCAGTTTCAATCTATGAGTATATTGTGTATTAATTTTTTTTTATGCGCGCTCCAGTGAAAGTCGCGCAACGCAACCCACTGAAGAACTGATCGGCACGAAGCCGATCTCAGTTAAGCAAATTGACCCTGTGAAATATGTTTAACATGTGAACACTGTTAATTGCTAAATTAAACTGCAGTTCATAATATTATACCTGTCCCTGTAAAGACGAAGCAAACTCTTTACAGCTGGTACATGTTAATATTTAAACGCCTGATTAAGACGAGAATCTCTTTATCAGAGCAAGACGTAAATCTGATCGAGAGCGAGTTTCCTCTCTTCAGTGGTAAAAGGCCTTACTTACTTACTTACTTACTTACTTACTTACTTACTTACTTACTTACTTACTTACTTACTTACTTACTTACTTACTTACTTACTTACTTACTTACTTACTTACTTACTTACTTACTTACGTTATTGAATTCGTGGTTAACCCAGTGATATTCAACAAAAACGATAAACTCCTGGTCAAAAATTGGCGTAGCTACCCAATTGAAGATCTAATACATTTAAATCATAAGTGCTATTGTGAAAAATGTTTATTGGAGTTCGAAACAACAGACGAAAATTCCTGTTGTTTCACATCCGCATGTTTCACAGCGAAGAAATCCTGTTTCACGCTCTTGTGCACTATAGCACCGAAAAGATCCACCGAGATCTGTTTGTTCATTTGTGATTTATTGCAGGAAATCAGCGCACGACGCGAGCTGAAAGCTCTAAGTTTAAATCACATTAAAGTCGGTTGTATTTCCGCTTGCTAAACACCAGAGGGCGCTCCTTTAGGTATTTAGAAGTCTCAAATTACGCCCCGCCTTCTGACATCAGCATGCATGAGCACAATTACGCCATCTCGTGCGCGTTTAAGGTAATGCTCTCTTTACTGCTGAATTCATTTCCCTGTGAATTAGCCTGTCTAAATTCTCAATAATTGTTTGCAATTATAGCTTTGCTTGTGCGAATATTATTTTGTGTTAGACAATTTTCCTGCTTTTGACTGGTACATTTACTCTAAGTTTGGTCAAACAAGATTTGAATTAAAACTTGGATTAAAATCCCAGCCTATCGTGAGCCCACTTGGTAGGAAGTCCTAGTGGCTGCCCCCCCCCGCCAAGTCGGTTCACTCAACGCTCCTTTTCTCTCGTTTCAAATTCTGTTTTGGATTGTTTTATTTCTACTTTTTCTCTTGTTATTATTTTATAATCATTGATGACACTTCACTGTTATCGTAATTATTATAAAATTTTATCCTGATTTCTCAATCTCCTTTCACGCTTATTTTAATTTGGTTTTAAACCAGTGTAAATTTACGTCGTGTTTGCCTGTCAGCCACTGATATCCATGTTGAGGAAACAGCGCCACCCTGTGGCCTTCCTCACTAAGTCGGCATCACGCTTTTCCCCCTTTCACTCTGTTTTGAATTGTGCATCTATCTCATCTTCCCCTTTTGATTATTTTATAGTTATTAATGATGCTTTACCTTATTAGCTATTATAGGATATAATTCTGATTTCCCTTTTTAATTCTTTCCTGCTTGTTTTAAATTTTAAATTTAAACAAGTTTTGAATTTTGAATTTGAATCAAGTGTTCTGTTTACCCAGGCAAAGCACGGAGAAGGAGTACGCCCCCCCTTGTGGTGAAAACCCCCTATTGCGGCCTGCTTCTTCTACCGTGTTTCAATCCTGTCTCTTCATACTTTGATTTTTATTATTTTTCCTCTCTTTTGGGTTAGGTTATTTTGATAATTACCTACATTATCATAATTCCCTCTTTTTATTATTATTTAGTAAAACCTTCGACTCTTATTGCTACATAAATAATTACCCAATTTGGTTTAAACAAACAAGCCTTAATTCACTTTATGCTTCCCTTGTTCATCCTTTTGTGTATCTATTGTAGTACTCCCTTGGTGATTTGAAGTCAGACTGGTGGTGTTCCGGCCAGCAGGGTTGTCCGACCAGCGTTACCAACAACACTGGCTGTGCGTGAGTCTCGGTTTCTTTTATCTCTGTCCGTCGTTGCGGCCCGCAGTGCTGACATCAGCAATTTGGCACTCCAAAGATAGTCAACCAGTCCAGCCAACACAAAAAGGCAATTTCTGGGACCAGTACCTAAACCGGGGCCTAAAAGGAGGCCACTCCTTCTGGAGGGTTCTGGGGAACAGCCCAATTTTGTAGTGTTGTCTGGCGGTTGACATCTTGGCGTTGCCGAGTTGTGTTTAAAGTCAAAAAGACTGTTTGGGAGGGTGCAACGCGACAGAGTAACGGAGGGCCGAGGACACCACGGTTGAGTGTTTGGGAAGTGCCAGGGAGGTTGACCATGCCACTGGTTCTCACCGGAGTGGACTCCATTCACCGCAGGTAAACTAAATTTAATTAAAAAAAACCCATCCCACTTACTATAAGCCACAAAATACTAGATATCTCCCGGATATTTTAAGTGTTTGGCCCATCTCTTCTCCAAGCCAACTCTTCTTAGGTTGCTATCCTGACAACCCCACTCACCCGTAGGCCCTATCTTAAACCCTATCAGCGGTAGTAGGCTTAGGCCTCCTTAGTCTCCCTAACACTTCCAGTGTTAGTATTTATTCCAGTTCTTTACAGACCTATTGTTTTATTTCATTCTGATCTTTTCTATCTTGTGTTCTGTTGTGATTTGTTTCTTTCATTTCACTTAGAGACAGTAACCTGTGAGAGCCACCAAGGAAGCTAAATAATAGAATAGAGTGACAATTACGCAACCGGTGTCATCACGTGACCCGCCAGGCTACTGCCTGTCAAAACTCTAGTTCGGGTCCTTCGTCGACCCAAATCAATTGGCTCCGCTAACTGTTTACATCAGTTAGCCCCAAAATTATCATAAACGGCATAGCCCGTATGAGTATAGCTCGTTAACCTTAGAACGAACTTGCACTGGTTTTGTGTGTTGTGTTCCTCTCGCCCACAGTGAGCCAGTATGTTCCGGTCCTACAGTCATGGTCGAGAGCCATGACGACCTCCTTCCTCCATAAGGACGCCGACGTGGACAAGCTGATGGCCCACGATCCGACCCAGAGCTACAACTACAAAGACTGGGCCAGAATCGTCGGAGGCATCGCACACAACCTCGTCGCCCAGGCACAGCTCAGCGAAAGGAGCAGCATCAGCCTGGAGCAGGAAGCCACAACGCTAAAGCTTCAAGCGGAGGAACCAGACCCACGCGCAGAGCCATCTAGATCAACTACTCCGCGAGACCCACGGCCAGCGCGGGACAGAGGATGCAACAGACCCAGCGCTACAGAAAGAAGCGGAAAGACTTCAAAAGGCCCTGTGTGATCTTCGTCTCGACACCGACCAAAGAAAGCAAGCAGAGAGAAACGCCAGAGAGAAACTCAACGAGAAACTCCGACAAGGTGAAGCTCTCCTTGCAAGAGCAGAGACTGAACTAAAAGAAAGAGACGCTAAAGCCAAGGCATGCAAAAACCACTTGCACGCAGCCCGAGCTGAAATCCACAACCTTACTCAGCAGAGACACGATCTCAAAAACGAACTTGACATTGTTCACGAAGAGTTGAAACACTCTTATAGACTGCAGAATGACCGGGAAGGGGAAACGCACACCACAAAGTTTCCCCTAACCAGCCGGTCCGTACCTTTCAGCCACAAACTCAGAGCTGAAAGGGGGGTTAAAAGCCCATTGCTCAAAATGTCACCAGCCAGCTTCCAGAGAACCCCAGCCGCTAACCATGGCATGGCCCCCAAAGAACTTGACAAGCTGGCCAGAAACATCCCTACGTTCACTCCGAACCCTGCAAGACATTGACTTTCATTCACAGACTGTAGCCAATGTAACTACTTGTGACAGATTTCACCTGCTAAGGATTACGTCTAGCCGTGACATGCACAGCTTCCTATATCGTCAACCAGAGACTGTCAAAACTGCCTACCAGCAGCTGCGACAATCTTTGATTAAAGAATTCTCTAATCCAGAATCAGACCAAGGGCTCATCATCGCCGTGGACCTCAAGCAGACAAGACTCGAAACCCCACAGACCTACTACGGCCGATTCCGACAAGCCTACTTCGGAGCACGGAAAGAGCCAGGTATGGAAGAGGATTTCAAACTTCAGAACTCTTGTTTCTCCAAAACCTGCATCCCACAGTGAGTCATCACATGAGCATCCTGGCCTGTGCACGAACCATGTCTGCCCAACAGCTACGAGACTTGGCTCACAAAGCTTATGTCAAGCAAAAGACTGTGTCCAGAAAGACTGTGAAAAACAACACCATCTTCCCTGTCTCCGAACACTATTCAGAGCTGACTCTAGAGGGCGCCCCACAACACCACAGATCTTTGTACAGAGAGTCAAAACAGTGCAGCCACGTCCGAGAGGGCAGAGATCCTGAGGGGGCTGAAAGAGCTTCTTCACAGAAAACTCACAAGAAAGACAAACCACACATCTTATGTCTAAGCATAAGAACTGAAACCAACCCCCTGTCTGATTACCAACTGACTGAGCCAAGCACCCAGAACACTGCTCGTCAGCCAAAGACCACAGAGCTAACTGTCACATCACAAGGTGTCAGCATCACCCAAGCTCCACAGCTGACAGCTGCACACCCTGAATGAGAAAGCACACTTCCTCATATCAGGTACCAAAGTCCCAAAAGACCAAGAAATGCTGTTGTGGCTACCTGCCTCCGCAGCGACCCACACAGACCAGCCCCGACGCCAAGACTTCTGGGAAACCTGATCAAAAAGGGGGTGGGCCGAAAAACTCTACCTAACAACCACTGTGGACAATGATTTGAGCCTTGACACCCTGCTAGACACCGGCTCAGACATCACGTTAATGTCAGCCCAACTATTTGAAAGACTCAGTGCTAAAACTAAGAGCCAAGATCGAACTCTTAAATCTCAAACATGTGAGCTGAATGTGCAATCCCACAGCCAGGACGACATCCGGCTCAAACAGGTAGCTCCCATCCACCTGACAACTGGGTCTATGAATCTGATCCACCCAGTGTACATCTAAAAAATGAACACGTACCCACTTCTAATTGACAAAGGTGTCTGCGCTTTGAACCTGAACTGGAACCACCGACTGTCTGACCCATTACTTCCTGGTCCTTCTGGACCCGCCCCATGATGTCTACATCGGAGCAGACATCCTGACTCGCCACAAGGCTCATGTGGACATCATTAATGAGGTAGTGTGGGCCCCATTGACTTTACAGCCCCCTGTTGTTCCAACCAACACTGAGAACCTCCTGTCAGGTCAGACCATTCCTGAGGTTTGCACCCTAATCAACGAACAGGAAACTGTGATACCATTTTACACCAAAGGGGTCGCCGACCGGCTCAACATGCGTTGTGGTCGAACCCTAAACCACACGCTGGGCTTCTTTCAGCCCTCACCTGAATGTGTTGAACTTGGACTCACGCTGCAAGCCACACCCCTTACTGAAGTGTCATCTTGTGTAGTCTACATCCTTTTCAACAACGGCATGGCAAGGGACATCACAATTCCCAAAGCCTACCGAGTGGGATGGCTATTGAGCCACGACTTCCATGACTTTTGAACTCACACTACCAATCATTGGGCCCATCCCATATTCAATGATGCCCGAAGGGAACACAGACCACACAGTGTTCACAGCACCCTTCAAACTCATCTCCATTACTTCGGTCATGCCAATGGACAAAGACCAGGTATGCAGAACAGCACTGACAGAGGACCAACACCTTGCAACATACAAAGTCTCCAGACAGCCTGCTTGCGAGACTGACGACACTGCTGCACCTCTGCCTGCCAACACGACAGACGACACCCCAACAGAGGAGCCGTACCCAGGATTTGAGTCTCAAGTTCAGCAAATTCTAAAAGACGCTGACGCAATTAAAAATTATGCAGATCTACAAAGTCCTTTACAAGTTCAAAGCATCCTTTGCCAAAGACTCTTTAGATTGTGGTCTCACCGAACTCCACACTGTGCGCATCCCAACGCACCCTAATGCTCCTCCCACTTTTGTCTGGCAGTACAAGATCCCCATCGCTTCGCACGAACCGGTGCGAGAGATCATCGAATCCAGGCTTGAAAAAGGTGTCATCCGTCCATGCAACAGCACCCATTCTGCCCCCATCTGGCCCGTCCTCAAACCAAACGGCAAGTGCCACCCCACCATTGACTACAGGAAACTGCATCAACAGGTGCCACTGTCCCGATGGCCCTTGACCCAGCTGGAGCAAGAAACACCCAGAATAAGAGGAGACACAATGTTCTCTACACTTGATGTGGCCTCTGGATTCGGGACCATACCTGTGCATCCAGAAGATCAGCACAAGCTAGCCTTCACGTTCGGCAACAGACAATTCACTTGCACCAGGTGCCGTTCGGCTATGCCAACTCACCTGCTGAGTTTAACACCTCCCTGAACAAAGCATGCCCAGATGCCAGAATGAGAGGTAACCTTATCTACGTTGATGATGTTCTCATGAAAAGCCCAACAGGGGCTGACCACCTGAAAGAGATAGACTATGTTTTGAACCAATTATCCACTGCCGGCGCCAAGAACGCCCTCCACAAAGGACAGTGGTGTCGAACCAAAGTCAACTATGCAGGTCTACTCATCGGATCACGGGGCATCGAACCGCACTCCAGCCATATTCAAGCTGTTCAAAACATCAAGCCACCCACCAACATCTCAGAGCTGCGAAGCTTTCTAGGGGTGTGCCATTACTCACGGCAGTTCAGCAAAAGCTACTCAGACATTGCGAAACCTCTAACTGCCCTTCTAAAAAAGAGACTGCCCATTTGTATGGACAGAAGTTCAAGAAAATGCCATGAATGAGCTAAACGACACCTAGGCACAGCTCCATGTCTGGCTTACCCTGACCCACAAAAAGAGTTCTATCCAGAAGCTAGGTTCTCCAACCACTGTCTCAGTGCTGGCCTGTACCAAAGGCATGATCAAGACAAAAGAGTCGTTACATATGCCAGTAAGACACTTCTCCCACCAGAGACTACATTCTCAGACTGTGAAAAATCTCTGCTATGCACTGTATGGGCTGTAACGTTCCTCAACAGCCAGCGCATCCGAGATGGCGTGTTCACCAATTCACGCATAGCCACATGGTTAATGGCCCTCCAGGCGTGCAATGTTGAGGCACGTCATGCTCAAAATCACAAGTCTGCGCTAGGCAACGGCCTGGCAGCCTGCCAAAACTGCTCTGATAACACACCAGCTGCAACAGTGGATGTAGAAGAACCCCAACAACAACAACTGACCTGTCACAGGTACTTTAAAGAGAATGCGTGTCAAGGTATGCCCACAGCCTACATCGATTGATGTTCCTACCACCATGAGGGCACCCGTCAAGCAGGTGCGGGCGTGCCGTGGGTAAATGACCTGCCATGCCCACCACAACACTTCAAGTTGGGCCCGCAGTCATCACAATATACTGAGGTAGCAGCCATTCCCATAACGCTGCACATCGCGTTGACGCATAACATCAAAGAACTCCTTATGTGCACAGACTTTAACTATGCCACACTCAGTTTCCCATACCAACTTCCAGGCTGGAAACGAAATGGCTGTAAGACTTCAAAACACATGCCTGTCACACACCAACACCGGTTCCAGGCATGCGATGACATCACAAGAACAAACAACATGATTGTCTACTGGAAAAAGGTGAAAGGACACTCAAGGCAACCGGGCCTTGACAAAGATTTGAATGACCAAACCCATACCCTCGCCAAGCCTGGCGCACTAAACGACTAGCTGTGGTCACTTCACACCCGCCCACCCACCCTGAAGTTTGAAGTGATTACACACAGCATAAGAACTTTACAAACTAAACTGTCCACCTCAGAGCAGTTTACGCTAGCTCCGCTGTTTACAAAGACAAACATAACGAACATGCGGGCTTCTGACACAATAAAGACTTTGCTTCACCACCTCTCAGACCCCTCCAACCAACCCTTGAATGCTGTCTACACTCACTGACAACCAGTTACTCAGAACACTGCATGACACCAAGCACATTCTGCGTGCACAGAGCTACATTCTATGTGTGCACCGTCTGACACCACAACGCACAGACGTGTAATGCAACGGCGCAAAGGGGGGATAAGGCCAATGTACGTCCATGACGCATCATGCGCTGCAAACCACAGCACCAGAGCCACTGACAATACACTGAAGCAAGCGACATGCCAGCAGCAAGATGTGGCAAAACATGGGCCAAGGCAAGCTAAACCTAGTTGCCACCCATGAAATAAAAAGACTGCCCTGTCCAACCGAAGACAACCCTCGCTGGCTTTTTCCTCCCCTTTCTTTCTCTCCCTGTTGTCTGTACCAGGTTGCTGCTGTGGTTCGCCATGCTGTGCTGTCAGCCATCCAGAGGAAAGCTGCCACCGAGAGAACAACTGAGACTCCTGATCACCGACTGCAGGACCTACACCCATTAAGCGCACGTTCGACTCATCCAGCCCCACAAGGCCTACAGAGCACAATACCCCAGCACCGTAGCCCAATACGGCTGGGCAAGTGCCCGATGGACAGAGGACTCCCTCTCTCACGCCAAGGCCAAGGTCGAACACATGTCCAACCAACTTGGGAAAGTGACTGTTACACAATCAGGACTCCTAAGCACCAACTAACACTCCAAACGGTTCCTGGGAGCGGTGCTCGGAGCCGTAGCTGCCGCCAGAACTCTGTTCGACACTGGTATGCCAAGTGTCCACACAGCAAACATAGCCACTGCGAAACGGCATGTGGTTGAAATCCAGACTGAACTTTAACATTTTAACATTTGCACCCATATTCAGAAAAACAACACTTTTTTTACTATTACTTTTACTATACTACTCTACTCTACTCTACTACTCTACAAACACATTATCAATATTTTTCTAAACGTTCTCTTTTCAACTAAAAGACTGAAGAGAGTTGTTTTGTGCAGTCCTGTGACAACAAATAAAAAGGGAGCAAATGCAATTGAAGATTTTTTTTGTGAACATTTTTTTTGTGAACAATGAAATAACCTAATTTGATATGGTCTGTTAAGAGCCCTTGTGGCTTGACAGTGGAAATGTGGCTAATAATTTCTGACTGGTATATAAATGAACAAATCAAATCAATGTAAACGGGTAGATGTGGCTGTTGTGTTTGTGTAGGACTCAATAACCACACCATGCAGCTTCGTTCGTGTTGCGTTTACTCAACTGCCGCAAAACCTACATTTTCACCTTTTGCCGTAAATCACTGCTGTAAGCCTTAAAGGCACAGTAACCTGTCACTCGCAGTGCATAACATAACAGAGTCCAACAGGACACAATACTGAACATTTTCAGACATAACAGTGGCGTCCCGGCTGTGTTCAAAACACCCATGATTTCTCTCATAGTCTGTATTAGAAAAATATATTAGAAAAAAGCTTTTTCCCCAAAACCAATACATTAGACCACTCATCTCCATAAACATTCAGGTGTTTTTTCAGAATTGATACTAAAGTATTTTTTATTTTTACCACACTGAATACAGATTGAACTTACAAATGATGAATGAGACTGTTTGCCCATTTGAAACTCTTTTAAGTCAAGGAAAGGAAAAGGCAGTGGTGGAGGAAGTACTGAATCTCAGTACTTAAAGCTGCAGTAGGGAGTTTTAAGAAAATGTTGACAGCCTGAAAATTTGAACAAGCACAACTTACAGGTCCAACCCCCTTGCTCTCTGCTGCACTACAGCCCTCCCTCCACAGCTCCTCCCCCACAGCGGAGCCTGCCGTGAACGCGCAGGCTAGTAAGCAGGACCACCGATGACGGCAGATTATAAACAGTTATGGAACTTTCACTAATAGGGACGAAACATCAACAATATGCTTTACATTGACTATGGCCTGCCCATACTTTGACTTCAAACTTGGTCCTCAAATCATTATGTATTTTGCAATACATGTCACTTTATAACGTTGCACCCTTTCTATAAGTTATAAATAGCTAGTAAGATAACGTTAAAGGATTAGTTCACTTTTAAAAAAACTTTTGCTGATAATTTACTCACCCCCATGTCATCCAAGATGTCCATGTCTTTCTTTCTTCAGTCAAAAAGAAATTAAGATTTTTGATGAAAACATTCCAGGATTTTTCACCATATAATGGACTTCAATGGGACACAAACGGTTCAAGGACCAAATGACAGTTTCAGTGCAGCTTCAAAGGGCTTTAAACGATACCAGACGATGAATAAACGATCGGTCATTTCAAAAATAAATAAAAAACTTTAAGTTTTATAAGCACAAATGCTCGCCTTGCTCTGTTCTGTGATGCACGTTCGTGACTCTCCTGTTCGAACTCGTTCATCAAAATGAACAAATATTTTTTCGAGCCATTTCGTTCGTTGAATGAACGAAATGACTCGAAAATAGATTTGTTCATTTGGATGAACGAGTTCAAACAGGAGAGTCACGAACAACGGTACGCGCTCGCGCTGTGCAAGAGAGGTGTGATCAGCGCGTACACGAGCGTGATTGACACTGCTAAGACATTCCTCCTGGCTCTGATTGGTTGTTTCTGACCGGGAGCAGTGTATTTCTGCAAATGGGAATAGGACCACTGGGAGGAGCCAGAGGAGCTTGATTTTTTCACAGATTATCTGTCTCATATTCTACTGCGAGGACATAATGACAGTTTTAACAAATATTTGTTTACAAAAGTTACCTACTGCAGCTTTAAGTAAAAGTACAAATAACCAGTGACAAATTTACGTTAGTAAAAGTAAAAGTACCACAATAACAACCCTAATTAAGTAAAAAGTACCTGAATTTAAATGTACTTCAAGTATTAAAAGTAAAAGTACTTGCATAACATGCTCAGCTCATCAGCTCATCTGGTTCTATGTCGAACACGTCCGTAATAAACAGTTCTCGGTTCTGTACTGGTGATCTGAGAACTGCTTTACATGTGCACGCATGCTCAGTATCAGCTGCTCGTGCTCATCACTTCTCTCAGCACAACAAGTCTCAGTTCAGTGAACTTTTAGATTTACTAGGGTAAAATATACTCCGGGATATTGGTTTATTTCGAGTCAGAGGGACTGTCAGGCATGTCTGAAAGTGAGTAACTTTAGTAACTTGTGTATCAGCGCTGACGCAAGACGCGAACTGTTTCGAACGATTCAGTCCGATTTCGTGCACTGGTTCGACCGGTTCACTAAAAAGAACCGGTTCAAAAGAACAATTCGTTCACGAACCGGACATCACTAATATCTATGGCAACCAAACTTGGTGAGAAAAACGTGCAACGGGCGGACGGTCAGGAAGACGTTTTGGCAGGGGGAAAACTGATCAGAAGATGTAACGAAAATGTAACGGAACGTTGTAGAAATATAGTAGAGTAGAAAGTATAATAATTGATGTAAAATGTAACGAAGTAAAAGTCAAAAGTATGCACTATTGATTCTACTTAAGTAAAGTACAGATACGTGAAAAAATGTACTTAAGTAAAGTAACGAAGTATTTGTACTTCGTTACATTCCACCACTGGGAAAAGGATATACTACTCGCCCAATTTTAATATTCTAGCTATTATCACCTGACCAGCATTTTGAGATTGCAGTGGACATAATAGACTATAATGCCATGAGAGCTCGCATAAGTAATGAGGAGCTAAACCATTCAGGGCTTTATAAGTAATCAGCAAGATTTTAAAAAGTATAGGGAGCCAATGCAGTGTTGACAGAACCGGGCTATTATACTTCCTGGTTCTAGTAAGAACTCTAGCCGCTGCGTTTTGGACCAACTGGAGTTTGTTTTTTAAGCATGCAGGGCAACCACCCAGTAGAGCATTACCATAATCTAGCCTAGCCTGCATTTGACATTGAAAGCATATGTCATTATTTAGATATATTTTTAGAATGGAAAAAATGCAGTTTTACATATGCTAGAAATGTGGCTTTCGAATAAAAGATTGCTACACAAGAGCACACCCAGGTTCCTAACCGAAGACAAAAACTTGACAGAGTAGCCATCAAGCGTTAAACGTTTTTCTAGTTTATTAAGTGCAGAGGTTTTGGTGCAATAATTAAAACCTCTGTTTTTGGTAAACCTCAGAAATAAGTAATAGGAAATCACACGTCATCAAATTTTTTATATTAACTTTGCATTCCAATAGTTTTGTGAATTTGTATGTTTTGTCAGGCTGTGAGGAAATATAGAGCTGAGTATCATCAGTTTAACAGTGAAAGCTAACTTTCACTAAGCAAATTTCCTAATGATATCTCCCAAGTGTTGCATGTACAGGGTGAGAAGCAACGGTCCTTGAACTGAGCCTTGCGGTACTCCATACTGAACTTGTGATCGATATGACACCTTTTCACAAGTATAGTGATAAGCATCAGATAGGTATTTGAACCACGCCAATGCAACTGCAAACATAATTTTCGAGCTTATTCAAAAGAATGGTATGGTCAGCTATGTCAAAAGCAGCGCTTAGGTCCAGTAACACTAATAGAGAGATACAACCACGATTGGATGACAAGAGTCATTTGTAGCTCTAATGACTGCAGTCTCAGTACATGATATAGTCTTAATCCTGACTAGAAAATCCTCGCAGATACCATTTCTCTCTAAGAAGGAACATAGTTGTAATGATACTGCCTAGTATTCTGGTATTTTTGACAGAAAAGGGAGATTCGAAATTGGACTGTAGATAACTCAAGTTGTGCTTTTTTAAGAAGAGGATCTACGACTTCTGGAAGAAGCATCTCTTTCAGTAGCTTAGTCGGTATAGAGACTAACATTGTACATGTTACTGATTTAGATGATTTAACAAGTTTAGACAGTTCTTCTCCTATAGTAAAGAATGAATGTTTTTTCAAAGGTTTTTTTTTTTATTTTAATGTTTGTTCTGTAAATCCTCTATATTTGTACAATTTACTGCAGTAGTAAGACCTGATCATTTGGTTAACAATAATTTATCACAATATTAAGATAGAATAAAACTCAATGTAATTAAAACTATATTACTCATTCTCTGTGTTCATTAAACAGATTTCTCAAGACAAGATGTTTTTGTTTTATTTCTCATAATTACTATCAGAAAACAATACTATAGTAAATGGACATTTCCACTTCATGGAACGGCTCACTTTTGGGGGGTTTTCCACAGTGTACAGAACCTAGTACCTGGTACTTTTTTAGTACCACCTCGGTTGAGGTTCCAAGCGAACCGTACCGATACTAAAATGTGACGTATAAACACTGCAGATCACTGATTGGTCAGAATAATACTATGAGATAATAATTAGAGACAATACTCTGCTTTGAGTAAACTCCATATTTTATCTCAGAGAATTTACCTGAATGCATTTGACATGAAAACTAATTTTGCTCACTTGCAACATTTTTTCACATGAGTGTAAAGTGCCTGATGAACATTTAAAACTCTTCTCACACTGAGTACAGCAGTACGGCTTCTCTCCAGTATGAATTCGCTCATGAACTTTCAGGTTTCCAGAATGAGTGAAACTCTTGTCACAATATGAGCACTTGTAAGGTCTTTCTCCAATATGAATTCTTTGGTGCCGTTTCAGATAATCAGCTCTAATAAAGCTCTTCCCACAGTCACAACACACATGATCTCTCACTTCATTATGTATTTTCTGGTTCAGTTTAAAATGATTCAATCGTGAAAAACTCTTTCCACAGAGAGAACACACATAAGGCCTCTCATCTGAATGAACTTTCAAGTGTTCTTTTAGATTTGATGATGAAATAAAATCTTTACCACACTGATCACAGTTAAATGGTTTTTCTCCAGAGTGAATGAGCAGATGATATGTCAAACTTGTTGAATCTTTGTAACTCTTCTCACACTCAGTACAGTGGTACGGCTTCTCTCCAGTATGACCTCGCTCGTGTGATTTCAGGTTTCCAGACTGAGTGAAACTCTTGTCACAATATGAGCACTTGTAAGGTCTTTCTCCAGTATGAATTCTTTGGTGCCGTTTTAGATATTCAGCTCTAATAAAGCTCTTCCCACAGTCACAACACACATGATCTCTCACTTCATTATGTGTTTTCTGGTGCCGTTTAAAACTGTCCAGCCTTGAAAAACTCTTTCCACAGAAACACACATAAGGCTTCTCATCTGAATGAACTTTCAGGTGATTATTTAGTTGTGATGATGAAATAAAATCTTTACTACACTGATCACAAGTAAATGTTTTTTCTCCAGAGTGAACGCGTAGATGATACCTGAGACCTGATGCTTGAGAAAAACTATTTCCACACTGAGTGCATGTATACGGTTTCTCTCCAGTGTGAATTCTCATGTGTGTCTTAAGGATTACTTTATGACTGAAACTCTTTCCACACTGTGAGCAGGAGTGCAGCTTTTTGGCTTTTCTTCCTTCAGTTTTGAAGTCACAGTGTTTCTTTGCTTCATTTAGTTTGTGTCTCACTTCCATTTGCTCTGAAATAAACATTAAGAATCTGTTCAAGAAGGATAAATGTGAAAATTCAAGTGAACATTTAACAGAAATCAAGACTTCAGGTTTCTGTCTGTGTGAGTATAAAGTATCAGATGCTTGATGTTTAAAGGTCAGTTCTGTCATGTTAATATAATTAAAACTGCTATATAAAAGGGTTGTGAACATTTATATGCATTTCTCTATCATTTATCATCCATATACTGCTTATTAATTCACAGAATTAATGAACAATCAAGAATGAACACCAACCTATTTGTTCCTCAGTATCTTCATGTTTTATTCTGGATGGTTCTGGATCACTCATGTCTTCAATCTCCACTTTAATAAACTCCATCTTTAACAGTCACACAGATTTCAGCTGCTACTCCTGGAGTTTGTCCTTCTCTTGTAGGATGATGGGAATATTCCCAGTATTTATTGGTGAATTGTTGTGGGAGGAGCTTCACTGCAGGTGTGAACTGTGATCACTGTGTGATACTGACGCCCACAGGACCAGATCTGGAAAAATCAGAGATAAGTTACTGAATTTATACTGGATTACTTTAACAGCAAAACACACATGGTGCTTCAAATATATTTAGCTCAAATATAGAGCATTTTGATTGTTACTTATTAGTAGTGTATAAAACAACTTGTGTAATCCAGAGTTGAACTTTATGTAACCCAGAATATTATAAGGATGAAACAGGGCACATGTTAAATTATTGTCTGAACAAATCAGAAATATAACATAAGACGACAGAAATCCATTTAATATGCAATATGCAGACTGAATAGAAGAGGTTTACATAACAATAAAAAAAAAATGAAATTCCTCATGTTGCTTCGATAGCAAAGTTGTTTTGAAACAACGGCAATGTCTGGTAACGTTATAGACTGTACAATGACAATAAAAATACTATTTAAACAACTTCACCGCTCAAATTTTATAGTTTTGACAAAAAAAAAATATTATAAAGAGCCTAATTAATGATTATGTAATCAAAGTTATATTCAATTCAATTCAATTCAAATTTATTTGTATAGCGCTTTTCACAATACATATTGTTTCAAAGCAGCTTTACAGAAAGTGCATTTCAGAAATGTACGTAAAAAATACAGTTAGTTAATCATCATGTATTAATTTAGGGCATAACATATCGCCGACGTTGAGTCGTCTCTTCACAGGTGTTTAGTCATCTCATCGCAGGTGTTGGGGACTCTGAAGTCTCCGTGAGAGGCTGGATACAGACTGTAGCTGAAGAACGCTATTTACCTCGGGACTAGCGTCCCGAGATAACAGCAGAAAAGCAGATGGGAAATAATTAGCGTAGCTGCTGTTCATAATATTAATGCATTCGATCTGATTCAACAGTAGTATAAGAGGCAAGCATTATGTGAATGCTTGGCTGAAGAGATGCGTCTTTAATCTAGTTTTGAACTGGGAGAGCGAGTCTGAGCAACGAACAGTATCAGGAAGGCTATTCCAGAGTTTAGGAGCGAAATGCGAGAACGCCCTCCCTCCTTTAGTGGATCTGGATATCCTAGGAATGACCAGAAGCCTCGAATTTAGGGATCTTAAAGAACGCGATGGATTGTAGGGCGATAGAAGGTCCATTAAATATACAGGAGCTAGACCATTTAGGGCTTTATAGGTCAGTAATAGTACTTTGTAATTGATACGGAACTTAATAGGTAACCAGTGCAGAGATGATAAAATTGGTGTTATATGATCATATTTTCTTGACCTAGTGAGAACTCTAGCAGCTGCATTTTGCACTAACTGTAGCTTGTTTATTGAGGATGTAGGACAACCAGCTAATAAAGCGTTACAGTAATCTAGTCTTGAGGTCATGAATGCATGAACTAACTTTTCTGCATCAGAAACAGATAGCATGTTACGTAGCTTAGCAATATTTCTAAGGTGGAAAAAGGCTGTTCTTGTAACATATGAAATATGATTTTCGAAAGACAAGTTGCGGTCTAGTATAACACCCAGGTCTTTTACTGTAGTGGATAAAGTAACTGGACATCCTTCTAAATTAAAGTTGTATTGTACGAGGTTTTGTGGGTAGTTTTTTGGACCAATAAGTAATACCTCCGTTTTATCTGAATTTAATAGCAGGAAATTACACGTCATCCAGCATTTTATATCTTTAAGACACTCTGTCAATTTAGATAAGTTAGTGTTTTCATCTGGTCTTGATGAAATATATAATTGAGTGTCATCAGCATAACAGTGGAAATTAATTCCATGTTTTCTTATAATATTACCCAGTGGCAGCATATATATTGAGAATAGCAGAGGGCCTAACACCGATCCTTGCGCCACTCCATAGTCTACTGACGTTATCTTCGATTTTTCACCATTTAAACAGAAAAAATGGTAACGGTCTGATAAGTACGATCTAAACCAGCTTAATGCCTGTCCCTGAACACCAGTGTAGTTTTGTAGTCGACCCAAGAGTATTTTATGATCTATAGTGTCGAACGCAGCGCTAAGATCGAGTAGAACTAGTATTGAGATACAGCCTTGGTCAGAAGCTAAAAGTAAATCATTTGTAATTTTAACTAGCGCAGTTTCTGTGCTATGATGCGGTCTGAATCCTGACTGAAATTTTTCATAGATATCATTTTCTTGCAAGAAAGAGCACAATTGAGCGGACACAATTTTTTCTAGTATTTTAGATATAAATGGAAGATTTGAAATGGGTCTGTAATTTGCTAAGTTATTTTGATCTAATTGCGGTTTCTTAATAATAGGTTTTATTACTGCCAGCTTAAATATTTTTGGAACATGACCTAAAGATAAAGACGAGTTAATAATATTGAGAAGAGGCTCTTCCACTATAGGTAACACTTCTTTCAGTAGTTTAGTGGGTATTGGATCTAATAAACATGTTGTTGGTTTCGCTGCAAAGATAAGTTTATTTAGCTCTTCCTGTCCTATAGTTGTAAAGCGGTGTAGTTGTTCTTGAGGGGCGATAATTGTGGCTGAATCATAAGACACCATAGAGGATTGTACATTTACAATTGTATTTCGGATGCTTTCTATTTTCTCATTGAAGTAATTCATAAAATCATTACAACTATACTGTAACGGAATATTTTGCTCTGGTGATGTCTGTTTATTTGTTAGTCTAGCCACGGTGTTAAATAAAAACCTTGGATTATTTTGGTTATTTTCTATTAGTTTGCGGAGATGCTCAGCCGTGGCTGCTTTTAGAGCCTTTTTATAACGTGACATACTGTCTTTCCACGCGATTCTAAAGACCTCTAAATTAGTTTGTTTCCATTTACGCTCTAAGTTACGAGTTTCTCTCTTGATAACATGTGTAGTACTATTGTACCATGGTGCTTTAGTTTTCTCTCTAACCTTTTTTAATCTAATTGGTGCAACAATATCTAATGTACTAGAGAAAATGGTGCTCAAACTGCTAGTCATTTCCTCTAGATCATCTGTTTGTTGGGGTTCACTGAGCAGCTGAGATAGATCAGGTAAGCTATTTGTGAATCTATCTATAGTGGTTGGAACGATTGTTCTGCCTGGTCGATAACGTGGCGCAACATGGCAAATTTCAGCAGTACGTAATATGCACGTTACCATACAATGATCAGTGAGATCGTCACTTTGCGCTATAATATCTATATCGGTTGGATTGGTTCCATATGATATAATTAAATCTAGTGTATGATTTAGACGATGAGTGGGACCACTGACGTTTTGCTTGACCCCAAATGAGTTTAATAAATCTGTAAACGCAGCCCCTAACGCATCATTTGTGTTATCTACGTGTATGTTAAAATCTCCAACAATTATTGCTTTATCGGCATTGACCAATAGATCTGAGAGAAAGTCTGAAAACTCTTTTAGGAAATCAGCATAGGGCCCTGGAGGTCTATATACGGTCGCTAAGGCTAGAGATAATAGGGATTTCTTTCTTACATCTAAGAGCGTAACATTTAGCACAAGTACTTCGAACGAATTAAACCTGTGACCTGTTTTCTGAGTAACATTTAGGATATCTCTATAGATTGTTGCAACACCGCCGCCACGACCGATCGGACGGGGCTCATGCTTATAACAGTATCCTGGTGGAGTAGACTCATTTAGACCGAAATAATCATTTGGTTTAAGCCAGGTTTCAGTAAGGCACAGGACATCGAAATTATTATCTGTGACCATTTCATTTACAATAACCGCCTTAGGTGTGAGCGATCTAATGTTTAGAAGACCTAGTTTTAGAGATTCTTTTTGTTCACTGAGATTTAGATTTTCTGGTTTAATTACAATAAGATTTTTCCTAGATCCTAAACTAGATTTATTGTTTGGCCTCACTAGACGAGGAATAGACACAGTTTCTATATAATGTTCTACACTACTTGTATCAATTAAGTTGGGACAGCAGAGATTGTGATTTGGACTTTGACTTACTAGTCAGATGGTGTGTAACGTCTTGGAGATGTTGTCCGACAGCACAGCCGCTCCGATTCTGCTGGGGTGCAGGCCATCAGCACGGTAGAGCCTAGGTCGCTCCCAGAACAGATTCCAATTATTTACAAAGAGCAGTTTCTGTTCATTACACCATGACATTAACCATTAATTTAAAGCAAATAGTCTACTGAACCTTTCTTGTCCTAGTCGGTACGTGGGAAGCGGTCCAGACACGATGATCGTTGCCTCAGGCGCTGTGCTGCGTACCGTCTCGATCAGGCTCCTGTAGTCCTTCTTCAGAACCTCCGTCTGCCGCAGCCGGATGTCGTTCGTTCCCGCGTGCAGCACCACAGCTCCGACGCGCTCGTCACCGTTCAGGATCTCGGGAACATGTGCAGCGACATCTAGAACACGAGCACCAGGAAAGCAGTGAGTGCGCACATTACCCTTACCTGAGGTAGCGCAGACATGACGGACGATGGAACTGCCGATGATCACGGCGTCGTCACGTTCCGACTCGCGAAGAGGGGAGAAGCGGTTCCGGGTGGAGATCTCGAAGACCGGGAGCGGTGGAGAGGTTCTTGGTCTGGTCCTGGCTCGTGTCTTCCGCTGAGGGATCACCCAGGGTCCATGGCTTTGTGTCGGTGCCGGAGTGAATGAAGCCAGAGATGATCGCGTCCTCCTGGGCAGAGAAACGCACGGAGTAGACGAAGTCGGAGTCAAAAAGTTACTAACCACTGACTTGTGAGCATCGGCGCGTGATGTTTCAAGCGCTGATCGCCGATCTCGCAGCTCGGCTTGCCTCTCTAGCAGACCACGGATCTGCTTCTCCACGGACTCCAGCTCCAACAGCACCGAATGCAGCTCGAATGTGTCCTCACCTGCACTCAGAGGTAGCGTTAGACACACATCCGATATATTCGCCATTATAACAGATGAACAGTAAATTAGTAGTGATACTACCAATATCACTACTAATTTAGGACTGAAATCCTGGATATAACCCGTATCCTTTCAGTGAAACGGGTGTAAAATCCGACGGTCGATTGGCGCGAGGCCACGCGTGAAATGCTAGCGGGCTAAAAGGCTAGTAGCTGGGATTCGCAAAGTTGGATCTAAGTAGCGATATCAAAGCAATCCGATTGTTTTTTATAGGGAATAGTATCGAGGATAAGTTCACACGATATAAAAATAGAAAGTACTTGTTTATAAATGAGTGGTAAAGAAGAAAATCAAGGATTAATGAATCAATTCGACAGAGCTCCAAACAAACTCCAAACACATATATGAACAAACTGAAAGAAAATGCAAATTCCCTCTCTGACAGAAGAGAAAAGCAGAAATACAGCGGTTACTCCTGAACACAAGCAGCGCTGCGCTTATAAACACTTTATTAGACATTACTGAGGAAAGTTAAAAGATGATGCCATCGAAACTTTTATGAAGACAGTCATTTCCCTTCAGATATACATTCAAATAAAAACTCGGATCTGCACTAATCATGAATGGCCGATTTCAGTGTCAGAAAGAGAGTTTGCAGGTTTGGTTTCTGTAGTCTTTAATAGTATTTTTAGTCATGTACTTTAACCTGAGGGGTACAACATTAAAAACACATTGATAGGTGATTATCACATAAAGTGATGATCCTGTAGTTTGTCTGACACTAATGACGTGCTTGATGTGCCAATTTACAGAAGATCTCAGACATCACCATAATGAATGAGGAGAAAACAGGGACTATTGAACAAGATAAAGATGATTTTCAGCAGCTCAGTTAAACGTGTTTGTTACACTGTTAATTTGAAAAATTGACATTCACACTGTTTTGTTTTTCTTTACATTGTTTTGCACTAGGGCCACTTCTCAATTGTTAAAAGATCATTCAAGAGCACATTCATCCAGTAATGAAACAAGTAAAAGATGTGTTCGTCTTGAAGCGATGCTGCACAGACTGATCGATGTATGACATGTAAATACTGTGAGCCGCTCTCTAATCGCTCTCTCTGTACTTTGAAACATACATTTCTCAAACACCGATCAGTCTGTGCAGCGCCGCTTCAAGTCGAACACACCTCAAGTCCTAAAAAGGCTAACCATTACCATAGTCAATATAGTAAATATGAATGCTTGAAAAAATCAGAAAAATCATATTTATGATCAATGTATCACTTTTTATTGTAAACCTGTGGTAAAATATAATGATTTTGATTTTAAATATTCAAATAAAGAACAAAAATGCCAGCAAATGGTCGCTTTTATCATGTCTGTTTTGCGATCAAGCTGTTTCCAGAGATTTTTTTCTGATTAGTTTTCTGATAAAACGTCCATTTGTTGGTGAAATAATGTGTTAGTGTGACATTGTTCCAGAGAGGCGAGTTACGGGCAGGTTTTAGTGAAGCTTCTGGCCTGACAGTGAAAACGCAGCAGATTTTGGGCGCAGTGCTACTGCGTGTTACAAGTCTTTCCTTTTCCGCAACATTCAAGATTAAATGGAACACATTTTCTCATGTATGTTCTCGTTATTTCATCTGACTCCATAAATGAAAAGGTTTTAATGATATCTGTGCATCATTAAATGTGAGCGAATGTTTTATTCTTTTTAAACTCTGGAATGAAAATAATGTCAAAGTCAATTAGAATAATCAAATATAACAATTTATTATGTCAGGAAAATGTATCATTACAATTTCATAATCAATTCAAAGATAATCAATGTAGCGTCTGGACCAATCACACACAAATTATTCATTATATTTAATGAATAGTCCGGCTAACTCACTCTCCCAACAAAGGTCTATGTTTCCCCTGAAACTAACATCACAGTGAAACTAACATGAGGGATGTGGAGAGGGCTGTGACTCTTCTGAGAAGGAGAAATAAACCCTGTTAATCCTATATATTCTATATATATAACCACTTGAGAAAGGTATAAACATGTATCTAATTTTCTCATCTCATGATTTTCCTTTTTATGTTGTTTAGCCTAGGTTTTCTTGTAAACTCTAATGGGTTAATGTTTCAGATTTTGCATACTATGGTTAGCCAAAATCATATGTGTGGCATGTTTGATCTCTATAAACTCCAATCTTTTCCCTCATTTGTTAGTTTACATTACATTTCGCTAACTTTGTGAGGCATGGGTATTATAAGAATCTTGAAGATTATTTTTCTTGAACACCCAATGAAATTACAGATTCAAACGCCTTGCTCGAAACACAAAGAGTCGTAAAATCTCCCTCAAATATGAACTTGCTCATGTACTTTCAGGTATCTAGACCGAGTGAAACTCTTGTCACAATATGAGCACTTGTAAGGTTTTTCTCCAGTATGAATTATTTGGTGCCATTTCAGACAGTCATCTCTAGTAGGGATGTTAACCGATGACCGTTTGACCGATGGTTGACCGTATCAACGTTAACCGATCAAAGTTGTCGGTAGTCGGTTAAAAAAAAAAGTTATCTTTCTTTATATTGTTAGCACTACCTCGAACTAAAGCGGCGTCTCTTCGGAGCTGTCATTTTCTTAAATGAGCTTCTAACACTAGACTATAAAAGGGGGTTGTATACCGGACGAGAAGCGCAGCGCCGCGTCTAGGACAACTCGAGGTATCGCACACCGGACGCGCACTTTTTCAGTTTATGGCCAGAAATATTTGTTATGTTTAAGGACATGGATTTAAGATAATGTATGTACTATGTTATGATTGTACTGTACAATTAAATACAATCGTTGCTAAGTCTGCAGTCTGAACACACTTTACCTCAGAGCGTCCGTTAACTGAATCAATTGAGAATATCACCTGAAAATTAGAGCCGTTAAATATGAAATACGATAACATCAGCAATTTTCCTTTAAGCAGCTGATTTCTGTAAATGAATGTAAAACTAAATGTATATTGCAGCACAGGGTGAAGTCAGTATATAAATTAATGACGATTTGAGACAAATAAATGTAAATTTAATATAAAACTATGTAAATGGCGCTCTGTGGCGCGGCAGGGTTTTGAACAAGGTCATTCGAACAGGTAAATCGGTCATTCACTTGTCCAAGTAAAAAAATTGCTTGTCCAGAAAAAAATTGGATTTTTTGTGTGTGTTGTAAATACAATTTATTCTGAAGCAATATTCTCATCAGTGGTCAGTCAGCTTTTACATATTAAAATCTGCAAGACAATTTTTCCCTAATCGGTTTAAATGTATGCCTCATCTTTCATTATAAATTCTTAAATTTGATCAATAAATTCAATTGAAATAATAAGAAACTATATGGCTGTTGTTACCAATCAAATTAATTAATTTACACTGAAATATTACAACTGCATTAAATAATGTTATGAGATTATTTTAAATATTTTTTGAATATACAAATAGAATTATAGCCTACTTTTAAACACGAAACTAAACAACCAGTAGGGGGCGACAGGTGACCGTCTTAATGAGTGAGTGATTGAGTCATTTATTCAAATGATTCGTTCAAACGGCTGAATCGTTCAGGAATGAGGCAGTTGTTTAAAGGGTCATGAAACCCTAAACCAAATTTTCTGAGATTTTAACAGAGGAATGTGTGTTGAACACCATTGAAGATAATGTTAGCATCTGTTAGATTTAATAGTAGGGTGAAAATGGTTAAATTTTAGTTTCTTTCCGATATTTTCGTCTTCCGAGTTTAAAATCTTCATTGTGTACTGTTAGTGCGTTGATGACTCATCGGTCTCTCATAATTATTAGTTTTTATATCCTATGAGAAGACACTGTCTCTTAATTATTCATGACACCACGTGGATCTTAAACTGTGATATCACATAGTAAAGGAGAGAGACAATCATGGGACGGTCATGACAATCATGGGACTTACTGTATATTTTCGTGGTGCAAAAGTCAAAGTGGGTTGAATATATTTACCCGCGATGCTGCCAGGGCTAGACTCTGGCTCGCCATCAACCACGGACACATCTAATACGTGTGGTCATTGAATCATTGACTCAACCGATTCATTCAAAGCGCTGAATCATTCAGTAATGCGGTTATGTTTTCCGGTGAGATGTGCTGTGGTTCTGCTGTGATCTTTGTTTTTAACTATTTCCGCTGCTCAAATAGAACAAAAACAGTCAATATTGTGTCTAAAATGTAAGTGACTTGATATTAATTACGTGTTTATTGAACTGTCATATGAAATCAGTGTCACATTTTCAATTGTGATGGTATTCAGCACTCGTGGTCGTGTGATGTTGCTTAACTGTATCATATGTTATAAATATAAAAACTCCACATGAATTTTTTTAACCGCTTTATGTTCATTAAGTTTCTTTGTGTGAACTGCGCTCAATGTTTTCATTTCTCCTCATGAGGCGCGAGCCTCAACAGCACAATCTTGCTACCGTCAGACAATCAGCGGCTGTTTGCGGATTGTTTGGCAGTCCGAATGTCGGCAGATATTTTTTTAACGATAATAATTTAAAAATTAAAATACATTTTAAATGTACAAATATTGTAAGTAAACAACAATAGTACAAGTTTAAAAAAACATTTTTATTAAGACTTTAAAAAATAATTGTGGGTGGCACCAGCACACCCTGGCACACCCGTGGCTACGCCTATGGTGTACACTCATAGAGAATAATGTTCGAATTTTAAATACATGGCGCTGCGCAACGCGGCACTGCGCTTCTCGTCCGGTGTGCGACCCCTTGTGCCTTTATTTTCAACGCGATCACCTTGTACCCAAACCATTTAGAAACTAAGGAGCCATTTGTCCTCCGATTACATACAAGCTCCTCGGCACGGCGTTTGCACAACACACATGATCTCTCACTTCATCATGTGTTTTTTGGTGCCGTTTAAATTGATTCAGCCGTGAAAAACTCTTTCCACAGAGAGAACACACATAAGGCTTCTCATCTGAATGAACTATCAGGTGGTCTTTTAGACTTGATGATGAAATAAAATGTTTACCACACTGATCACAGTTAAATGGTTTTTCTCCAGAGTGAATGAGCAGATGATATGTCAAACTTGTTGAATCTTTGTAACTCTTCCCACACTCAGTACAGTAATACGGCTTCTCTCCAGTATGAACTCGCTCGTGTGATTTCAGGTTTCCAGAATGAATGAAACTCTTGTCACAATATGAGCACTTATAAGGTTTTTCTCTAGTATGAATTATTTGGTGCCGTTTCAGATATTCAGCTGTAGTAAAACTCTTCCCACAGTCACAACACACATGATCTCTCACTTCATCATGTGTTTTCTGGTGCCGTTTACAACTGATCCGTCGTGAAAAACTCTTTCCACAGAGAGAACACACATAAGGCTTCTCATCTGAATGAACTTTCAGGTGTTGTTTTAGTTGTGATGATGAAATAAAATCTTTACCACACTGATCACAGTTAAATGTTTTTTCTCCAGAGTGAACGAGCAGATGATTATTGAGAGTTGTTACTTGAGAAAAACTCTTTCCACACTGAGTGCATGTATACGGTTTCTCTCCAGTGTGAATTCTCATGTGTGTCTTCAGGGTTACTTTATGACTGAAACTCTTTCCACACTGTGAGCAGGAGTGCAGCTTTTTGGCTTTTGTTCCTTCAGTTTTGAAGTCACAGTGTTTCTTTGCTTCATTTAGTTTGTGTCTCACTTCCATTTGCTCTGAAATAAACATTAAGAATCTGTTCAAGAAGGATAAATGTGAAAACTCAAGTGAACATTAACAGAAATCAAGACTTCAGGTTTCTGTCTGTGTAAGTATAAAGTATCAGATCCTTGATGTTTAAAGGTCAGTTCTGTCATGTCAATATAATTAAAACTAGGTAGAGATGCACGATATATCGGCCAGATATCGATATCGGCCGATAAATTGTCTTTTTTGATGTTATCGTTATCGATCCGATAAGAAAATTGGGCCGATATATCAAAGCCGATAGATAATAGATTATTTACTTCAGTTGAGAGATGCGTGCTGTTCGCCATGATGGTTCTGAATGATTGGATTCACTTCGAAAAGGAAGATACAGTTGAAGATACAAATCTGTCACATAGGCTTCATAACATTATAATAAAAACACGCCTGTTAAAGAATGTTGTGAATTCTTGTTCGCCCACGTGTTTCAGCGCGACGAGCGCGTTGTGGTGGAAAGAGCGCATCTATGAAGTTAAGCCTTCATGACAAGCACAGTCAAGTTCTCTTGAGGATTCGCAGCATTCTGTGCCATTGTAAGTTGTAATATGTTTATTTTGTGTATATATATATGATTAATCTAATATAGGATGTGTTTGGTTGAGTAAATGAACGATGCAGTAGCGCTTCATTGTACCGGTGATCATCTTTATAGCCTATTTAGCGTGCGCGCAGCTCAAACAGCAATGCACATTTATAACTATAATTGGGACTGTCATATACATGCCATTATAATGAGAACACTATTGTAATAAAACGTTGTGAATTCTCTGGGTTTAGTTGCCGTTTCAGCTCGTTGTTGTGGGAATAGCGCGTCCAGAACAGGGATTAGCCTACTACAACATTATGACCAGCACAAGTTCGATTGTGCATTCACGTCATTTTGTGCAGATAAGTCGTAATATAAAGTTGATGTAAAATAAATATCTGATTAATCTCACACATGATGCGTTTCGTGGATTTAAACAACCTAGAAAAGTTCTTCAGTGCTCGTTCTCTTCAGCTTCAGATTAAACAACAATGCAAAACATTAAAAGCTATGATTGGGACTGTCATATAATTATAATTGTATTCACTATTGTAATAAATTTGTAAATTCTTTGGGTTTGCATTCTTCAGCAACCGTCGAGTTGATTAACCTTCTAGCAAAGCGATTCAGTTTTAACGTTCGTTCTCTTCAGCTTCAGCGCGCGCGCTCACACAGCAATGTCATTTGAAACAGTAACAAAGCTATTAAAGATGTTTACTATCACTGTAATATTAAAAATGTTAAATTTTTTTCAAAAACATTGTGTTATAATTAATAACTACCATTATTTTGTTCTCGTATTATTTTCATCAACGATATGGTTTGATAAAAATAATTTCCTTATTGTCCGTGCAGAGGCGATTCCATTTTATTTATCCATTTTGTTTCTTTATATGCAGCCCAATGTTATCCAATGACTTGTTTGCATTATTTAGTTATTTTATTATTTGTTAGGCAATAGATTTTTTTATAACACTTTACAATAAGGTCTAATTTGTTAATGCATTAACTAACAGAGAGCAATAGCCTGTGTTATTGTTAGTTAATAAAATATGTGTGTTCATGTTAGTTCACAGTGCATTGACTAATGTTAACAGATACAACTTTCTTAAAAATGTCTTATAAAATTGTTGGTTCATGCTAACTAATGCTAACAAAATGAAACCTTATTATATAAAGTGTTACCATTTTTTTAATAAAGAAAGTTGCCCATAGGAGTGTAAAATTAATTTTAAAAGTTAAGGAATCTTACACGGGTTCAAACTAGGCTATAAGGTATTGTATATGTTTGATTTATGTTAAAAGTGTTTGAGACAAGGCTTTTAATGGTGTTTACATGGATTAAAGTGAATTCTTCTGACTGAATTTTTTTTCAGGCCAAGTCATATTCCTCTAACTTTATTTAAATAGTTGAGACCAATAGCGTTTTAAGGGGAGATGTTTTAAACCGCTTTAATATTGCCAGTTTGTGTATTTTAAAAGCTATTTTAATCTATGAAAAAAAAATTACTCAGCTTGACAAATAATCAACCATCTACATAACTTTTCAGTGCATGTTTTTATTTATCTTATAAGACCAAACAATGCTAAACTATATTAATATATAGTTGTTCCATGGCAAATCGTTTTGGCTGAGGGCAAAGTGAAGTTTCATAACTTTACAATTTAGGCTATTTAACTTTAACTTTGTAGCCTATTAGAGAGCTGACTAATGTTTGACTGAATTGTTTGCTTTATTTCTCATTGCATAGCTTCTTATAGCCTACCTATTAGGCTACTTATACTTTTATACTGGATATTATTGATCATTAAAACTGACATTTAACAAAAAGAGACAGGGTTGTGTAATGTTATATATTCTAAATTATATAAAATATTCTTTATATATATTTTACTATGCATTCTCTTCACTGTATGTGTACATGCATAATAAAATAAAACGATACAACCCTGTCTCTGTTTGTTAAAGCTACACTGTGTAACTTTTTTAGTTTATTCTTTGCTAAAAACACTTAGTTCTTTCAAAAATATATGTGCTCATTAATGTATATTTACTTCGTTCAAGTAATAAAGTATTCTCGTGCGTGTATAATATGCCATTGAAAATACATACGGGTAAGGGGTTCTAATGTCGGTCGCCATGTTGCCCCTCCATCTTGAAAGTACATTAGCCAAAGAGGGAGATACCCATTAATTCAAGCTTCGCCTTTTGCGTTTTAACACTCGATGGCACCGTGTCGAATTTCAAGAGGGGGATTGCTTGAGACTGATATATAAAAACCTGAAAGCCTTTTTGAAAGTCTGTTGCTGATGGAGGATCACTCTTATTCTCGAGGATATGTATCAGAGTCGCCAAGGAAGCGAAAAAGAGAATTAAGACGGCAACGCAACAGGCAAATCAACAAGACAAAAGTAAATATTGGAGTGGCCTTTCCAAGATGGAAAGAGCTCATGACGAGCAACGATTTCTTCTCGACAGGTAAAGTTAATTAAGCCTATTTGTGTATATTGGAAGTTTTATTATTGCTTGGCTAATTATATCATGGTGTGCTGTGCATAACGCTAGAACGACATCTAGGATAGGTTTCCTCGCGTCAATGATGAAAAGTATTGTTTACCTTGTAACATAAATCCGTGTTCTATGACGGATAACGTGATTAATATAAACATAACAATAATAATAATATAACATAAAACTATGATTCATTTTACATAGATGTCATAACCTATATGTTACCTGACAAATTAAATTACTGGAAATTATAATAGTTTTCTAAAATAACCTCATCACTTGAAGGAACACTCATGGACAAGGTCGAACTGGAAGCCATGTTAATCTTGGACTACATTGGCCACCGTAGGAGTTAAAACGAAATCGGAATTGAGAGGAACAGAAACTAATATTCACTGGATAGTCATATACCTTTTCACCGCTAGATGGGGTTAAAAATCACACAATGTAGTTTTAATGATCAATAATATTTCATATTTTTTAAATGAAAACAAAAAGAAGTAGGGTTGTGTTTTATATTTCGTGTTGTTATAAATATATGCAGTGAAGATAATCAATGTGCGTTGCCTGAACCACATTTGTGTGGCCATTAATATGTTTCTGATAATATGTTCATTTATAAATGAAAAGAGGTGTTTTATATATATTTAGTTTTATTGTTGATGAAAAGAGGCAGAGTTGTATTTTATACCATATTTCGTTTTATTGTTGCCTTAAAATATACATAAAGAGATAACCGGAGTAGCCAGAGCGTGCTGAGTGACGCGATCAAGAACGTGCTGTTCCATTTGCAGAATAACCGGACTCGCGTCCTTTCGTTTTCGGGAGTTCGGTTCTCCTGAGTCGAACTGGCCAAGTCCGAACTACCAAGGACGCAAGTCCGAAGTTTGCGAACTTGGTATTGAGGAATATGGAGCGAATTATGTGCCATAATTAAACAAACAAATACAGCATTTTGCAAACAAACTCGATCTGCTTTGCAAAGGAAAAATCGACTCGCAAACAAACAGAAAGCAATGTTCAAGTACAAAGGTCAATTAGTGCGAAAATGCAGTGGAGTAACAAATATGTATTGTGTTTTGCAAATATAAATAAATGAGCCTAGATAATATTTCACAAATAAATACAAACCATCCTACAAATTGCATGTAACTTTTGAACAAATACCAAATCTAGTGCATACAAATGCATATCTGTCTGTTTTGATTGTGAGACACTTGGCTTTTTATGAGATCTCTCGGCTCGATTTTCTCACAAATGTGTCCAGGCAGATTTTCTCAAAAATGCGTCCAGGCAGAATTTTTCACAAATGCAGTTGAGCAACTTCCTCTTCTAAAACAGTAGATGGCGCTAAGATAGGGGATTAATTTAGCGCTAGTCTCCAGGGAGAAGCACTGATCTGAAACGCGTGCTTGCCTTTGCCTACAGCTGAGGAACATGAGCGGTGAACAGGTGAGTTTCTATCTTACTGTATCTATAATTTACCTTTTTGAGGTTTTCTTTTGCAAAATGTTATTACATATCTAGAAAGAAATCCACATTACTTCTTAAACACTTCACTCTAGGATAGAGGAATCTATAAACTGAAAGCTCTGCCATCATAATGTTGTTTTTACATTTTTCCTATTGGACGCGTGCGAAATGACTAAATTAGTGATTGTGTCTACACTGAACAAGTCTATTCTTTCATTCTCCATAAATTAATGAGAACATTTCATTTAATTGAAAGGAGGGTTTCATTTGTCTGTCCAAAATAATTTGGGCACTGCATATGTCAGAGGCAAGTTAAGAAACAATTGTATATTGTGTGTTTTGTTCATTCATTTTTTATTACATTAACAGTTAAGCTGACTGAATTCCAACTAAATGAATAAATCAGTGGGACCCTCCTTTCAATTAAATTAAATGTTCTCAATGGAGAACTCTTATGGAGAACAAATAAAATAGACTTGTTCAGTAAATGTAATGTTTTTACAAAAATGTACAAAAGCAACATATGATGGCAGAGCTTTCAGCTACCTCTATCCTAGAGAGAGTGAAGTGCTAATGTGGATTTCTGTCTATATATGTAATAACATTTTGCAAAAGAAAACCTCAAAAAGGTAAATTATAGATAAAGTAAGATAAAAACTCACCCGTTCACCGCTCATTTTCCTCAGCTGTAGGCAAAGGCAAGCACGCGTTTCAAATCAGTGCTTCTCCCTGGAGACTAGCATTAAATTAATCCCCTTTCTTAGCGCCATCTACTGTTTTAGAAGAGGAAGTTGCTCAACTGTATTTTTGAGAAAATCTGCCTGGACACATTTGTGAGAAAATCGAGCCGAGAGATCTCATAAAAAGCCAAGTGTCTCACAATCAAAACAGACAGATATGCATTTGTATGCACTAGATTTGGTATTTGTTCAAAGGTTACATGCAATTTGTAGGATGCAGGGTTTCTGCAGGTTTCAGTAAGTCAAATTTAAGACCTTTTTAAGACATTTTAAGACCATTAAGATTGAAATTTAAGACCTACACGACGCATTATCCAAGTTAGATAGATAATTACCTCGGGATCATTAGAGTATCTATCTATCTATCTATCCATCCATCTATCCATCTATGTGTGTGTGTGAGAGAAGGAGAGGTAGTTTTTTTAATGTAAAATTGTACTTTTGCATATTATACTGTAAAAACACAATTATTGTTGATTTTAGTTGATCATAGTTGATCATAAGTAGAGAGGAAATGATGAGATGATTAAAGTGACCAAAATTATCAAGGTTATCACAGAATCCTGTTCAAAAAGTACTAATACTACAGAATGAAGTCAATTCAACTAGTTTTACGTCGAAAAACAGCAAATAAATTGATTAGCATCAATATGAACTTTTTGTTTACATAAACATTAAAATACCATTAAAAATGATGGCTAGATTTTAAAAGAGTGTCTTGCAACATGTCATCTACTAACATGTACACGTTCAAATAAAGTTGACAAAAAAAGGTTTTATACAAAGATAAACCTCATATTTCAGCCTTTAAATATTTTTTTTTTATAAAAAGAATGAGTCAAAAAGATAAATTACTGACATTTACACATTAGCTTATATTTATTAGTAGTGTTTGGGTGAACCCCCCATCCTTCATGTTGACGGAGCTTTCAATGTTGTTATGGAAAGGGGTGATTGGTTGGTTCCTGTCACATGACCTGCGGTGCTTGCATTTGCGGCATTCTGAAAAGTTTAGATTTTTTCCATCTCGTTGCACCTGGTAAAAAAATTTACGCGTCGCTTCAATTATGAGCGTGCTTGCCGCGCGCCTACACTTGAACAAACTTGAGCGCGGAAAAGACGCGATATGTTAACGGCCTCTGGCGAGCTAGCTCATATCAAGCCACGAGCTACTGGAGCACGCGAGCGACGTGTTGGAGACCCCTGCTCTAGAGCTCCGCTTTGTAGGCTACAACTCGATACTTTCTTGTTACTTTGTAATAACTTCCTGCGGCCAGCGTTTCTGGAAATGAACGAGACACTTTTTTAGACCTGACTAAATTAAATTTAAGACCTAGGATGAAAATCTGGCCGTTTTTAAGACTTTTTAAGGCCTTAAATTTAAAGTCCAGAATTTTAGACTTTTTAAGACCCCGCGGAAACCCTGAGGATGGTTTGTATTTATTTGTGAAATATTGTCTAGGCTCATTTATTTATATTTGCAAAACACAATACATATTTGTTACTCCACTGCATTTTCGCACAAATTGACCTTTGTACTGGAACATTCATTGCTTTCTGTTTGTTTGTGAGTCGAGTTTTCCTTTGCAAAGCAGGTCGAGTTTGTTTGCAAAATGCTGTATTTGTTTGTTTAATTATGGCACATAATTCGCTCCATAGAGGAACGGCCAATATTGACCCGCGTTTTGTTTTCTATCATGCGCCGTGCACGTTTGCGATGACGTAATATGCACGCAAACCTGTATGACGCAAACGCACCAGGGTTCGATAGAATCAAGTTGAGTGTGAAACCAGACCAACGCTGCGGGGGGCGCCGGGAACAAACGCGCTCGGATTCGGACCGCAGTGAACCAGCTGTAGCCTGACACATGCACTTCTCCAAAACTAAGATTAACTGAGTGAACACGAAGCAGTTTTTCCGTGAGCGGGAATTGTAAACCCGGACTGGACCATAAGCGAAGTGATTACAGAATGCTTAGAGTGGAGAGAGGAACGTGCTTTCGCTCCAATCCAGGCTTTATCACATCCCCCTCAGCAGGGTGAATACACCTCGTCTTTCCTTAATTTAAGACCTATTCAAACTAAAATTAAGACATTTATCACACTATTTGAGAAATGAAAGCCTATTTACGGCCTTAAAATTATGAAGAGTGAATTTAAGACATTAAGGACAGACGAGAACCCTGCAATTAACGGAAATCCGTCGTAGCGATGGAGAACTTTAATCTCTGTGTTTATGTATACAGGCTATCAAAGTATATAAAAATTTTAATTTAGATTTATCGGCCAATATATCGGTTATCGGCTTTCAAATGTAAAGAATTATCGGTTATCGGTATCGGCCAAAATGTTCATATCGGTGCATCCCTAATTAAATCTGCTATATAAAAGGTTGTGAACATTTATATGCATTTCTCTATAATTTATCGTCCATATACTGTTTATTAATTAACAGAATTATTGAACAAACAAGAATGAACACCAACCTATTTGTTCCTCAGTATCTTCATGTTTTATTCTGGATGGTTCTGGATCACTCATGTCTTCAATCTCCTCATTAATAAACTCCATCTTTAACAGTCACACAGATTTCAGCTGCTACTCCGGGAGTTTGTCCTTCTCTTGTAGGATGATGGGAATATTCCCAGTATTTATTGGTGATTTGTTGTGGGAGGGGCTTCACTGCAGGTGTGAACTGTGATCACTGTGTGATACTGACGCCCACAGGACCAGATCTGCAAAAATCAAAGATAAGTTACTGAATTTATACTGGATTACTTAAACAGCAAAACACACATGGTGCTTCAAATATATTTAGCTCAAATATAGAGATTTTGATTGTTACATATTAGTAGTGTGTATAAAACTACTCTAGGTTGCTAATTTTTATGTAACCCAGAATATTATAAGGATGAAACAGGGCACATGCTAAATTATTGTCTAAACTAATCAGAAATCTAACATAAGACGACAGAAATCCATTCAATATGCAATATGCAGACTGAATAGAAGAGGTTTACATAACAATAAAAAAAAGGTAGCAAAGTTGTTTTGAAACATCGGCAATGTCTAGTAACGTTATAAACTGTGCAATGACAATAAAAATACTATTTAAAAAACTTCACCATTCAAATTATATAGTTTTGACAAAAAAAATTATAAAGTGCCTATTTAATGATTATGTAAGTGAAGTTGCAAGAAAATGTAAATTCACTCAGAAAAGCAGAAATACAGCAGTTACTCCTGAACACAAGCAGCGCTGCGCTTATAAACACTTTATTAGACATTACTGAGGAAAGATAAAAGATGATAAACTTTAATGAAGACCATAATTTCCCTTCAGATATACATTCAAATAAAAACTCGGGTCTGCACTAATCATGAATGGCTGATTTCAGTGTCAGAAAGAGAGTTTGCAGGTTTGGTTTCTGTAGCCTTTAATAGTATTTTTAGTCATTTACTTTAACCTGAGGGGTAAAACATTAAAAACACATTGAGGTGATTATCACATAAAGTGATGATCCTGTAGTTTGTCTGACACTAATGACGTGCTTGATGTGCCAATTTACAGAAGATCTCAGACATCACCATAATGAATGAGGAGAAAACAGGGACTAGCCTATTATTATGTAAAAAATGTGATGTGAAACACTGCATAACACTGATTGGTCAGAGAGAATCGTCACTACCAGTTGTTGGATTTGGGTTGTGTAGTCCCTCCCGGCCATTTGCCGTAGTCCTTAGAAATTGATTTCTTTAAAAGCAAATATCTCCCTTTGCTTTGAACTTTGAGCATTGCAACTTTGCAGATGTTGTTTATGCTCAAACAGCAACATTACACACTAGCTAAAGTTAGAAAAGTGAAATCGTGTTTTACCACCCCTTTAAACAAAAGAAGAAGAAAGAAGTAGGATAGCGCACTTTTTTTCTCTTTTTTTCTCTTAGCGTCCGTTTTATGGTGACTCGTCAATTCGTCACATTTTATAACCAGCAAACTTCGAGTAAGCAAGATTTGGGTTAATCAACCAAGAGTTCAGGGTATCTTTGACGGTAAGATAACCTTGCTTTCTGGAAAACCCTCAGGTAACTGTTAGTATCCAATATCACAGATCTTCAAAAGGATAGTTCACCCAAAAATTAAAATTACCCCATGATTTACTCAGCCTCAAGCCACCCTAGGTGGATATGACTCTCTTCTTTCAGAAGAATACAATCGGAGTTACATTAAAAAATGTCGTGGCTCTTCCAAGCTTTATAATGGCAATGAATGACCGTTTCTGTTCATCAAAGCACATCCATCCATAATGAAAGTGCTCCACACGGCTCTGGGGTGTTAATAAAGGCCTTCTGGAGCGAAGCAATGCGTTTGTGTAAGAAACATATCCATATTTAAAACTTTATAGACTAAAATAACTTGCTTCCGACAGACGGCCGCACGCATCGATTTACGGTGAAAGAGTAACACTTGACCTGAGGCAACAACGTAATGACAAACGCGGAAGAGCAGAGGATAGAGCAAAACAAAACAACAGTGATGAATTTGAAGTCTAAAACAAACATTTTTAAAGAGAAATGTTGGAGGAGCTTGAGTTTGTTGGCCAGCCCTGTTTGTTTGTTTAAGAGGCGTCACAGCTTACACTACCCCTACATCCTACGTCAGGGGTTCTCAAAGTCTATATTCAATTTGCGGGCATCAGGGAGCCGCTATCAATATGCGGGAGACTCCTGGAGCTTCCGGGAGACTTGGGTTATCTGTGAACGCATACCTCTCTGTCCAATCATCTTTGAAAACTCTATTTTCTTCGTCAACTTTTCTTTTCCTGGACAATGACATCCTCCACACCCATTCAAACACTTACTGCGGTGAAGTGTCGAGTTGCGCCCGATTACGTCAAAAGTCACACTCACTGAATGTCATGGCAACTAAATCACGGAAGAAAACTTTAAATATCTCGCCTTCGTTTTAATTTCGTACCATCTCAAGAAATACATAAAAAAAAAATTAACAAATGATTTTAACATGCATTTATCAAAGTAGGAAATCCACACTTTTAATCCCTTAGTGCTCTTGAAATAAGAAATGGAGGCGGGTCCGGATCCAGACTGGAGTCCGGACTTTGAGAAGTACTGTCCTACGTCATACATCGTCAAGTGTTACTCTTTTAGCATAAGTCGACTTGCATAGGCTGTCTGCCGGAAGCTAGTTATTTTAGTCGACAAAGTTTTATATATGGATAATTTTCTTACATGAACGTACCACTTCGCTTTCAGAAGGCCTTTATTACCCAGAGCCGTGTGGAGCACTTCATGGAGTATCATGTAGGCTATCATCCATATACTGCTGTTTATTTCACAGCTACTACTACTTCAACAATGAAGAATCAAGAATGGACACCAACCTATTTGTTCCTTGCTATCTTCATGTTTTATTCTGGATGGTTCTGGATCACTCATGTCTTCAATCTCCTCTTTAATGAACAGAGATTTCAGCTGTTTGTCCTTCTCTTGTAGGATGATGTGAATATTCCCAGTATTTATTTTTGAATTGTTGTGGGAGGGACATCAGATCTGCCAAATTCAAAAAGAAGTTACTGAATTTATAGTGAAATACTTGTTTTAATACCCCCCCCCCCTAAACCCTTATTTAGGGTATAAATAAACCCTTATTTAATAAATAAACCCTTATTTAGGGTTTATTTATTGAATAAACCCTAAATAAACTAATAAACTAAAACCTAAATAATTAATTAATGATCCGTCGTGTATCGTAAATAAACCCTTATTTAGGGTTTATTTATTGAATAAACCCTAAATAAACTAATAAACTAAAACCTAAATAATTAATTAATGATCCGTCGTGTATCGTCTTTTCTGTCTACCAAGCTCTGCTAACGTATGAAATATTACAGATTATCCAAATTAAAAACCAATACCATACATACCGGCTTCTGATGATGCCTGGGGTCTTCGCTTATATTCATCATGAGGTACCGCCTGGAAAGGACCAATAACTTTTTTTCCCCATTCAGCCTTATATTAGGAGAGCCTCTTGCGCTTAACGAGCTAACTTGAGCTCTACACGACGCGGCGCGTGTTTGCTGCTCATGATCTCACACTCCATCGTTAGGGAAACACTTCAGCTTCAACTGTTGAAAATTTTAGCCACAGTCTATGGTTTTTCGGCACTCGACTCGTCTCGTCTCTCGCATTTCTCGCTTCTGCGCATCCTCACTCCGCACGGTGTCATATTTCTTAAATGGGCCGCATATTCTTAAGTAAATCCCATCTCCGCACTGTTACGAAACAAATAGGCCTACACTATCATCAAACATGTCTTCGACAGTCTAGTCACCTGATGTTGTTTTATCAATATTAAAGAAAAACTATTTTTATTAACAGACTTTTACTGTGGTTAAAATTAAAGTTGCACATAACTAACTTGTTTTTGAAACTGTTTCACATTTTCACATTTCAATTTAACATTTGCGCCCATATTCAGGAAAACAACACTCTTGTTTGTATGTTGCTTGATCATAATACACTGGCCTATATTGATCCTACATAATAAAATAAATAGAGATAATTTTTTTGTTTTGCCCCTATATCTTGAATTTTTGGGGGCATTTTGATATTTTACAAAAAAAATGTGACAAACACATATAATGTATCAATATATTTCTAAATGTTCTCTTTTCAACTAAAAGACTGAAGAGAGTTGTTTTGTGCAGTCCTGTGACCACAAATAAAAAGGGAGCAAATGCAATTGGAGATTTTTTATTTGAACAATGATATAACCTAATTTGATATGGTCTGTTAAGAGCCCTTGTGGCTTGACTGGAAATGCGGCTAGTAATTTCTGACTGGTATATAAATTAGCAAATCAAACCAATGTAAATGTGTAAATGTGGCGTCCCGGCTGTGTTCAAAACACCCATGATTTCTCTCATAGTCTGTATTAGAAAAATATATTAGAAAAAAGCTTTTTCCCCAAAACTAAACCATTAGACCACTCATCTCCATAAACTTTCAGGTGTTTTTTCAGAATTGATGCTAAAGTATTTTTTTTGTTTTTACCACACTGAATACAGATTGAATTTACAAAAGATGATTGAGACTGTTTGCCCATTTGAAACTCTTTTAAGTCAAGGAAAGGAAAAGGATATATTACCCGCCCAATTTTAATATTCTAGGTATTATCACCTGGCCAGCATTTTGAGATTGCAGTGGACACAATAGACTATAATACTATGAGAGCTCGCTTAAGTAATGAGGAGCTAAACCATTCAGGGCTTTATAAATAATCAGCAAGATTTTAAAAAGTATAGGGAGCCAATGCAGTGTTGACAGAATCGGGCTATTATACTTCCTGGTTCTAGTAAGAACTCTAGCCGCTGCGTTTTGGACCAACTGGAGTTTGTTTTTAAAGCATGCAGGGCAACCACCCAGTAGAGCATTACAATAATCTAGCCTAGCCTGCATTTGACATTATGAAAGCATATGTCATTATTTAGAGATATTTTTAGAATGGAAAAAATGCAATTTTACATATGCTAGAAATGTGGCTTTCAAATGAAAGATTGCTACACAAGAGCACACCCAGGTTCCTAACCAAAGACAAAAACTTGACAGAGTAGCCATCAAGTGTTAACAGTACTCTAGTTTATTAAGTGCAGAGGTTTTGGTGCAATAATTAAAACCTCTGTTTTTGGTAAACCTCAGAATTAAGTAGTAGGAAATCACACGTCATCCAATTTTTTATATTAACTTTGCATTCCATTACTTTTGTGAATTTGTATGTTTCATCAGGCTGTGAGGAAATATAGAGCTGAGTATCATCAGTTTAACAGTGAAAGCTAACTTTCACTAAGCAAATTTCCTAATGATATCTCCCAAGGGTTGCATGTACAGGGTGAGAAGCAACGGTCCAAGAACTGAGCCTTGCGGTACTCCATACTGAACTTGTGATCGATATGACACCTTTTCGTTTACTGCTAAAAATTGATGATGGTCAGATAATTATGTGATAAGTTTAAGTATAATGATAAGCATCAGATAGGTATTTTAACCATATTTGACCTGCAAACATAATTTTCGAGCTTATTCAAAAGAATGGTATGGTCGACAATGTCAAAAGCAGCGCTTAGGTCCAGTAACACTAATAGAGAGATACAACCACGATTGGATGACAAGAGTCATTTGTAGCTCTAATGACCGCAGTCTCAGTACATGATATAGTCTTAATCCTGACTAGAAAATCCTCGCAGATACCATTTCTCTCTAAGAAGGAACATAGTTGTAATGATACTGCCTAGTATTCTGGTATTTTTGACAGAAAAGGGAGATTCGAAATTGGACTGTAGATAACTCAAGTTGTGCTTTTTTTAAGAAGAGGATCTACGACTTCTGGAAGAGGCATCTCTTTCAGTAGCTTAGTCGGTATAGAGACTAACATTGTACATGTTACTGATTTAGATGATTTAACAAGTTTAGACAGTTCTTCTCCTATAGCAAAGAATGAATGTTTTTTTCAAGGTTTTTTATGAAATTTTAATGTTTGTCCTGTAAATCCTCTATATTTGGACAACTTACCAACTTTGGTCTTCCTACATCAGTTAGGGTTAGAAGAACTGTTGCCAAACATATAACATGCTAGAAACATAATAATTACTGCAATAATGATCCAATTTTTTGACTGGGCAGTGCATGTGGCCAGAGTGTATTATACTTGCTTGTATTGTTCCAACATCACACCAATATAAAAAAGGGAAAATTGAATTACAGGGAAATCTTTGCCCTTATATTTTAACTTTTGATGGCATTTCTTCCCCAGTGTGACAGTAACAGTCCTTTACAAGAAACTTAATAGAAATGATCATTCTCACTAAAGAAATGTGACAAACGCATTTATCAAAAATGTTCATGTTTATAATGATTTCATGTTTATACCTGAGTCAGGAGACGCCAGCGCCGGATGATTCTGTCAGCTAACATCAACATTAAAGACTTTTAAAATAATTTACCTCAAAACTCACTTTCATGTTTGAATGCCTTTTGTTTGTGTTCCGATGTGGATTCTGATCACAGTATAAGGTAGAAATATTTATACGCAACTATTATTAGACTATGCACGCTAACCATTACCATAGTAAACATAGTAAATATGAACGCTTGAAGAAATCAGAAAAATCATAATTATGATCAATGGATCACTTTTTATTGTAAACCTGTGGTAAAACAGATGATTTGGTTTTAAATATTCAAGTAAACAACAAAAATGCCAGCAAACAGTCGCTTTTATCATGTCTGTTTTGCGATCAAGCTGTTTCCAGTGATTTTTTTCTGATTAGTTTTCTGATAAAACGTCCATTTGTTGGTGAAATAATGTGTTAGTGTGACATTGTTCCAGAGAGGCGAGTTACGGGCAGGTTTTAGTGAAGCTTCTGGCCTGACAGTGAAAACGCAGCAGATTTTGGGCGCAGTGCTACTGCGTGTTACAAGTCTTTCCTTTTCCGCAACATTCAAGATTAAATGGAACACATTTTCTCATGTATGTTCTCGTTATTTCATCTGACTCCATAAATGAAAAGGTTTTAACGATATCTGTGCATAATTAAATGTGAGCGAATGTTTTATTCTTTTTAAACTCTGGAATGAAAATAATGTCAAAGTCAATTAGAATAATCAAATATAACAATTTATTATGTCAGGTAAATGTATCATTACAATTTCATAATCAATTCAAAGATAATCAATGTAGCGTCTGGACCAATCACACACAAATTATTCATTATATTTGATGAATAGTCCGGCAAACTCACTCTCCCAACAAAGGTCTATGTTTCCCCTGAAACTAACATCACAGTGAAACTAACATGAGGGATGTGGAGAGGGCTGTGACTCTTCTGAGAAGGAGAAATAAACCCTGTTAATCCTATATATTCTATATATATATATAACCACTTGAGAAAGGTATAAACATGTATCTAATTTTCCCATCTCATGATTTTCCTTTTTATGTTGTTTAGCCTAGGTTTTCTTGTAAACTCTAATGGGTTAATGTTTCAGATTTTGCATACTATGGTTAGCCAAAATCGTATGTGTGGCATGTTTGATCTCTATAAACTCCAATCTTTTCCCCCATTTGTTAGTTTACATTACATTTCGCTAACTTTGTGAGGCATGGGTATTATAAGAATCTTGAAGATTATTTTTCTTGAACACCCAATGAAATTACAGATTCAAATGCCTTGCTAGAACACAAAGAGTCGTAAAATCTCTCTCAAATATGAACTTGCTCATGTACTTTCAGGTATCTAGACCGAGTGAAACTCTTGTCACAATATGAGCACTTGTAAGGTTTTTCTCCAGTATGAGTACTTTGGTGCCGTTTCAGACAGTCATCTCTAGTAAAACTCTTCCCACAGTCACAACACACATGATCTCTCACTTCATTATGTGTTTTCTGGTGCCGTTTAAAATGATTCAGCCGTGAAAAACTCTTTCCACAGAGAGAACACACATAAGGTCTCTCATCTGAATGAACTGTCAGGTGTTCTTTTAGACTTGATGATGAAATAAAATGTTTACCACACTGATCACAGTTAAATGTTTTTTCTCCAGAGTGAATGAGCAGATGATATGTCAAACTTGTTGAATCTTTGTAACTCTTCCCACACTCAGTACAGTGGTACGGCTTCTCTCCAGTATGACCTCGCTCGTGTGATTTCAGGTGTCCCAACTGAGTGAAACTCTTGTCACAATATGAACACTTGTAAGGTTTTTCTCCAGAATGAATTATTTGGTGCCGTTTCAGATATTCAGCTGTAGTAAAACTCTTCCCACAATCACAACACACATGATCTCTCACTTCATGTGTTTTCTGGTGCTGTTTAAAATTGTTCAGTCTAGAAAAACTCTTTCCACAGAGAGAACACACATAAGGCTTCTCATCTGAATGAACTTTCATGTGATTATTTAGTTGTGATGATGAAATAAAATCTTTACCACACTGATCACAAGTAAATGTTTTTTCTCCAGAGTGAACGAGCAGATGATTATTGAGAGTTGTTGCTTGAGAAAAACTCTTTCCACACAGAGTGCATGTATACGGTTTCTCTCCAGTGTGAATTCTCATGTGTTTGTTAAGGATTTCTTTATGACTGAAACTCTTTCCACACTGTGAGCAGGAGTGCAGCTTTTTGGCTTTTGTTCCTTCAGTTTTGAAGTCACAGTGTTTCTTTGCTTCATTTAGTTCGGATCTCACTTCCATTTGCTCTGAAATAAACATATGTAATCACAATCAGTTTGAGGAGGGTAAATGTGAAAATTCAAGTGAACATTTAACAGAAATCAAGACTTCAGGTTTCTGTCTGTGTGAGTATAAAGTATCAGATGCTTGATGTTTAAAGGTCAGTTCTGTCATGTTAATATAATTAAAACTGCTATATAAAGGGTTGTGAACATTTATATGCATTTCTCTATCATCTATCATCTAACCCTAACCTATTTGTTCCTCAGTATCTTCATGTTTTATTCTGGATGGTTCTGGATCACTCATGTCTTCAATCTCCTCTTTAATAAACTCCATCTTTAACAGTCACACAGATTTCAGCTGCTACTCCTGGAGTTTGTCCTTCTCTTGTAGGATGATGGGAATATTCCCAGTATTTATTGGTGAATTGTTGAGGGAGGGGCTTCACTGCAGGTGTGAACTGTGATCACTGTGTGATACTGACGCCCACAGGATCAGATCTGGAAAAATCAAAGATAAGTTACTGAATTTATACTGGATTACTTAAACAGAAAAACACACATGGTGCTTCAAATATATTTAGCTCAAATATGGAGCATTTTGATTGTTACATATTAGTAGTGTGTATAAAACTACTCTAGGTTGCTAATTTTTATGTAACCCAGAATATTATAAGGATGAAACAGGGCACATGTTAAATTAATGTCGAAACTAATCAGAAATCTAACATAAGAAAATCCATTCAATATGCAAACGACAGAAATCCATTCAATATGCAGACTGAATAGAGGAGGTTTACGTAACAATAAAAAAAAAGGTAGCAAAGTTGTTTTGAAACAACGGCAATGTCTAGTAATGTTATAAACATAGACTGTAAAAAATATAGACAAAGCGTCTGTCACGTCACCCATAGACTTTGTGAAGAACGGTTTTGAAGCCGTTTATGGGGGACATGGGCGGCGCAATCTTAGAAGATCTTTGGGAAATCCTAACCCCGCCCACCTTCTGGCCAACGCATATGAGGTTCTTGCCTGCTTGGGGCTGTACAAATCGCCACACAATTGAAAACACGTCTCGATGAATTATCTTTCACAAGCAAGACTGAACATTTGTTTCTGGTTGTATTTGGTCATGATAAAAATAGTAATAGTAACGTTCAGAGGAGAAAAGCAGCGAAATTTAAAAATACTACTGTTATTGTGTCACGAAATGTAGATTTAATAGTTTTTCAGTCGACAATGTAGTGGTTTAAAGCTAAAAAAGGCCTGGAACAGCCTTACCTCGGCTAGAGCTTCTGACGTTTGCCGCTGGCTCTGATGTCTCTAGTCTAGTGGTTGAACATGAGATATAATTCGTCTTGTGTATATCTAACGGGCGATCTTTGGTCTCACAAAAAGAGACAGGGTTGTGACATTTTATTTTATAAAGCCTATGTAGGAATATTTTAAATGTTATGTTACATTTATTCATTTGGCAGATGCATTTACAGTGTTTCAAACGTCAGTTATAACCATAGGTAAAGTAACTTAAGTTACCTCGGATAGGGCTGGGGCGGTATGGATTTTTTTTAACCGCGGTTGAAAAGCAAGATATTCCCGCAGTATAGCGGTAAACCGCTTTAAATACTAAGAAAAAAATACGCTTTAAATACACCCCCCCCCCCCCCCGACAGACTTTCGCGCACACACCAGAAGTCGTTTTTGCTAGAGAGACTTTGTTAAATATTGTCACCTACATCCGAAAAAAAACGAGCACAATTTGAAATAGTCAAATTTTCATCAAGCAGTAATTTGGCATGAACCAATCACTGAATAGTTTCCTTATTTAAGAATATTCTCAGATACATTCGCATTGAATTAATAATTTTCGGGAGAATACATTATGATGTTCACATTGGAAATGAAAGATGAACACCTTTTCCAACATGTCTTAGTTACAAAAATTATATTCCATATTTATGTTTACATAATATAGTGTTATTTTTTATTTAATCTATGTCGATTATATGAAGAGTGAACAGCATGAGTAAGATAGGATCATACGATGGGTCAGACATGATTTTGACCACTTTAAGTTTTGTTTTGTAGAAAGCCTTTCTTTAAATTAAATTTCGTTTTGTATAAATTGTATCTTAATTTTAATCACCGTTTCATTAGCTAATTGCCTGGAATTAATAAATAAGAAGCAAATATAGCAGACATATAATTAGGAGTACGTGGAGGCGCGGGCGCGATCTCTTGCGCGTGAACTGGAGCTCGTCTCATAAATGAACTTGCCTCACAGACATGAGAAATAAATAGAAAGTTAATGTCTACTTTTAAACAAAATTCAAAACGAAATGATAACATGTTAGGCTACAGTAGCCTAGTCAGGTAAGGTCAGGTTTGCCGATGTGCGTTATAGACTATTTATTTATTTATTTATTTGTATCCCTGTGCACCGATCAGAGAATGAGTTCACTGCTGATATTCTGGGGATACAACATAGCCAATAGGCTATACTAGTGACTTTAGCCTTTAAATATCTTTGCTGCATTGGATCAGTCTGCTTTCTAGAACAGCCAAGAGCTTTCTAGCCTCGCGGCAGCAGCGCCTTGCATCGCTCATAGACCTTAAAACAGTCAGCGCCGCGGATGCGGTTTCGAAAATTGATCAAAAAACGTTGGTGCGGACAGATGATGAGTTTTGTGATGCGGTTGCGGATGAAATAATAATAGCCCATCAGCACATCTGTAATACAAATGGAATGTTATTGTGTCATGGAACATTTGCGCTCCCCAACTCGCGAAAGATCGGATTTGCTCCAGCTTTTGATAAGTTTGGTTTAGAAAACCTTAAATCCATGCAAGACACAATGTCATTAGAATCAATGAATCCATGTCATTAGACACAACATGCACATGTGCAGACCAATGTTTTTTTTGTTTTGTTTTTTGCGGTGATGGCGGTGATGGCGGTGACGAGCTCAGACCTGCGGTTGGAGTCACGTGACCGCGGTATTGCGGTAATGCGGTAACCGTCCCAGCCCTAAACTCGGACGCTATCTTATCTGAGGCGATTTAATGCTAACTGTTGCAGTGCCACTGCCCACAAACATTGACGCTAAATAGTGCTAACTACCTGAAATAGTAGTGGAATGTCACTTAACGTTACCGGAAAAATGAAGCGAAGTCCTCCTACAGTGTCGGTTAGTGTAGTTTATAGCAGAGCAACCAGTTTTATGTACGATATTTCAATACAAATGTTCAGAAAGGATACAGAGGTGGTATGATGTGTTGTGAACATGATCAGATCATGGCCGAGACGTAAAATTTCAGGAATTCCACTAGGCTCAGCACGTTATCGGCTGTCAATCAAGCTGTCAATCGAAGTTAACCACGCCCTTATTTGTCATACATTTTATATCTAAATACGATCTAAACTAACGAGTTAGAAAAAAATTCACCCCCCAACAGTTGTCAGGCACTCGAAACCTATCGAAAAATACAATAAAAGTCCATGGGACCAACCTGTAAAAACTAGGGGTTGAACGACTTTTTGAAGTTGATTGTTATGACATCAAAGTCGAGTCGACGTCGACTAGTCGATGACATCATTCATAAAAACACAAGAGATGGGACTGCTTGGCAACATGCCACAATTTGCAATTAATTAACAGAAAATTATAAAGATGCTGACAGACAGCTCATAATGGGGCCGTTTACACCTGGTCACTTCATGCGTTTTTACTGATCTGATTTATCAAAACGAATCCATTTACATGGTCACATAAATATGTTTTCGCAAAACGGATATAAATCCGATCTTCAAACAACGCGCTATATGCAGATTTAACGGAGTTCACGTCACCGAAAGCAACAGTAATGAGCTGCATTTTATTGATCATCAGCTAATTTCAAAATCAAAAACCGCAATAAGAGAGACAGCACTGGTAAGATCATTTTGTTTCTTTAATTTTAACGAAGATGATTGTGTGTTAATAAGCGTCTGCGACTTACTTTCACTTTGATTTGCGATAGTTTGCACGTTGGCTTGATGAATAGATGCTCCAGCTGCTCATCTGCGGCGATGCGGAAAAAATTTATTTTAATGATTTTAATAAAGATACTGAACTCTCATTTCCCGGTAAAACAGTGAGCGTGCGTCATGCTTTTACTTTCGTTTTCAACAATATTTGTTAGGTTAGTAAAGTATTTATACACACTTGATGTACCACTGCTGCTTTCTTGCTGCAATGACCCTCTGGGCTCTTCATCTGTTGTCCTCTGCAACATGTTAGTATCAAAATTAGCGCAATCATAGTGTCACATGATCAACGCGACTAGTCGACGTCAAGCTTAAAGCGTCGCGGCATTGCATTAAGGTCGACTAGTCGACTAGTCGGTTCAACCCCTAGTAAAAACATGAATTTATGCTGTGAAAACAGACATTTTAACATGGAGTCTATGGACATTTGCTCCCTTTTGGGACCTGCCCCTAGCGGATTTTCGGTGTATTGTAGTTTTTCGCACTTCCAGGTAGGCTTCATTTTTCAGAATAGAATGTTGCCACTTGGTTATAAACTGTACAATAGGGGTGGGAATCTCTAGGCACCCCACGATTCGATTCGATTACGATTCAGAGGGCTGCGATTCGATGCTAAAACGATTATCTGAATCTTTTTTTGTGTGTGTGTGAACTGTGAATATAAATACTTTGCTTTAAAAGTACAAAGTAATGACCCATAAAGAATTAACGTACAATTTTATTAACATTGCAAAGAACCAACAGGAAAATAAATGTGTGCCTGAACTAGCAGCATATTGTAGTAAATTAATAATATAACAACGACCGGTACAGCCGAGTGTTTTTCTTCCTCTGGGTGGAAACGTGTCATATAGCTTCTCATATTTGTCGTGTTTCCGAAATATTTTAGTTTTATTCTACAAAGCTTACAACTAGTGTGGCTCTTGTCCAGCTCCTTTCCCCCTTCAACTTCATAGAAGCCAAAATATTTCCACACGTCAGCTTTTAACGAGGAGGGTGTTTGGATTTCGCGCTCAGCCATCGCGTGAGAGTATCGCGATTCGAATCGTGAGTTCTGTATCGCGTTTTTTCTGTTCGGTTCGAATATCGTTACACCCCTAATAATCATTAATTAGGCTCTTTATAATGTTTTTTTTTGTAAAAACGATATAATTTGAATGGTGAAGTTATCTGTTATGTGCACACGTCACAGACGGTCCGGGCACTGCACTTCCGCGCTTCAGAGTTCCGTCTTTTGCGTTCCGTCAATATTACGTTATTATAAATATATATCTAAAAAAATATATATATATTTTTTAAATCCATTTTTGACATTTGTGAATCGATTCAGAATCGTCCACGTCCGCATCGCGATGCATCTAAGAATAGATTTTTTCCCCCACCCCTACTGTACAATGACAATAAAAATACTATTTAAACAACTTCACCATTCAAATTATATAGTTTTTACAAAAAAAAACATTATAAAGAGCCTAATTAATGATTATTAGGGGTGTAACGATATTCGAACCGAACAGAAAAAACGCGATACAGAACTCACGATTCGAATCGCGATACTCTCATTGCGTACCGAACACGCCCCGCCCCGCCCCCTGCTACCCCGGCCCCGCCCAGCCCGGCTTAATGGACCTCATGTCTAATGTGTACAGTACACAACGAATTCAGTTTTGTTGCCTAACCACCATTAACACCAAATAACAAGCTCCGTGTTTTGTTACTTTCGATAATAAGCAAGGTGTAATCTTTCAAATTCTGTCTATTTGATCACGAAATTCAAACAATAAATGGCGTTTTGGCGCTCTTTGATGTGGCGTGACAGAATGCTGTGCCTACTAGGCTCCTCATTTCAAGTGGCAGCGCGGAGCGCGAGTAAACGCGATAATCTCTTCCTCAGTTACAGAATGGACACCTGAAGGTATGTCGAAAGATACAGTATACTTACTGAAAGGCATCATAACTCGTGTAATCGCTCAATCAGTGTTTCAGCAGCGGAAAGACGTCAATAAAACAGCATAGCTTGTCACTAGCATTATATTTACCTCAACAGGCAAGTGAGTCAGTGTCCACAACTTTGGTTCCTATAAATAAACTCTTGCACTAAATAAATGCACTGTTAGCCTATATATTATATTTTACTTAACCTGTTAATGATATATTGATTATTTAATGTATGTTTAAAATATCTGTCATGAAAATGACAACTGTGTAAATTATTATATTTCAATAACAAATTAGAGTAAAAACACAAATTAATGCAAAAACTGCCTTATGTTCAGTTTACATGTTTTCATACAATGTGTTATTATATCTAAAAAATAAATAGCATCTGAATTTAGGTTAAAAGTCTAGGCTACAACCTTTAATGTTATAGTAATGTGCGGCTCCCTATATAGTTTACAGCATTAGCAGATTTTTTTAATCCTTGTGAAACGTTTAATTGTAATTGAATTAATTTAAAGACAAAGACAATTTTTTCATTAAACCACTGTTTTAAAAAAAAAACTTTAGCTTTCTAAACCGAACCGAGACGTCAAAACCGTGGGAAAACCGAACCGTCAGTTTTGTGTATCGTTACACCCCTAATGATTATGTGAGTAAAGTTGCAAGAAAATGCAAATTCCCTCTCTGACAGAAGAGAAAAGCAGAAATACAGCGGTTACTCCTGAACACAAGCAGCGCTGCGCTTATAAACACTTTATTAGACATTACTGAGGAAAGATAAAAGATGATGCCATCGAAACTTTAATGAAGACCATAATTTCCCTTCAGATATACATTCAAATAAAAACTCGGATCTGCACTAATCATGAATGGCCGATTTCAGTGTCAGAAAGAGAGTTTTGCAGGTTTGGTTTCTGTAGCCTTGAATAGTTTTTTTTTTTTTACCCTAAAGGGTAAAACATTAAAAACACATTAATAGGTGATTATCACATAAAGTGATGATCCTGTAGTTTGTCTGACACTAATGACGTGCTTGATGTGCCAATTTACAGAAGATCTCAGACATCACCATAATGAATGAGGAGAAGCATTGCATTGCTTGAAAATTGTGGCTCTTCCAAGCTTTATAATGGCAATGAATGGCCGTTTCTGTCCATCAAAGCGCATCCATCCATAATGAAAGTGCTCCACACGGCTCTGGGGTGTTAATAAAGGCCTTCTGAAGCGAAGCGATGCGTTTGTGTAAGAAACATATCCATATTTAAAACTTTATCGACTAAAATAACTAGCTTCTGACAGATGGCCGTACGCATCGATTTACGGTGTACGATTTACACTTGACCTGAGGCAACAACGTAATGACGAACGCGGAAGAGCAGAGGATAGAGCAAAACAAAACAACAGTGATGAATTTGAAGTCTAAAATAGGGCTGAACGATTAATTGCATTTGCGATAATATCCCGATATGATGAAATGCGATTTTGTAACCGCAAAAGCTGCGATTACACTGGTCACGTGACACGCGAGAGAAAAGCAGTCTGCAGATCAAGCATCAATTTGGCACACTACGCATAGGTCTGGCATACAGGAAAGAACAGTTTATTTTTTATGTATGTGATATTGTGTTATTTATTCTCTCTTCAACAATTCTGGATTGATTCAGAGAATTTCAGAATCGAGTCTGAGTTTAGTTTTTAAACACAGATGCGTGTCATTGCGTGATGACGCTGCGGATGCTTTAGAAACAACCGTATTCTGCTTGCTTCTAATTTCTCTCTCTCTCTCTCTCATACACACACACACGACACCGCTCGAACCTTCCGAAAAAATAAGTTTTCATAAAGTTATATTACAAGGACAGTTGCGGGCTTCATTGCACAGGTTTAGCCGCTTTGATGTCACTCTTGCAGTGCGCGGCCTTGGCCGCCGGAATTTTCCTTACAAATGCTCCACAAAGGCATTATTTATGTCTTTTGGAATGCAGTTGGCTTACGCCAAATACTTACGAGCGCTCTTCACAAAGCGCGCGTGCATGCGGCTGTGAGCGAATCATTGGTTAAATGTACTTGCATCTCAAAATGCTTTTGACGCGCAATTAATGTAAACATGGTCAGTTATATCTTAAACCAACAGGACAAACCACATTTACAATTTCAAAAGAGATATGTGCATTAGTGTGAATGGGGGAAAATCACTCCAGCACTTGAATGGAAAACGTTCAGACAGCCTACTTTTAAATACTGAAAGCACTCTTTGTTTATTGCTTGCAATGTTTTTTTTTCTGTTCCTCTTTATTTACTAGCTTTTATATTTTGAAGCTATATTAGTTTATAGCCCATTTAAAATTCTTAACATGTAATTGGTTTAATTAAATGTGTTTATATATATAATATATATTTATATATATATATATATATATATATATATTAGTGCTGGGCAACGATTACAATTTTTAATCGCAATTAATCGCATGGTTTTCTTGCGATTAATCGCGATTAATCGCATTGTAATGCGCAAAATTGAATAATGACTTCTAAAGTAGTGTATTGCGCACTTTTGATTTAAATGTACTGCTATATACACAAAAGTGCAATAACTTTAAACAAATAAGGTGCTTTTATACCAGCAGTATTCCCTTTACACAGTAATCTCAAATCTCAACTTAAACATTAATGTAATCAAATCAAATATTTAAACAAAGCTATTTGCCACTGCCAGGGCATTACCTTTTATCTAGTTTGTTAAAACGAGTCCAGTTTTCTTGTTTTTTTTTCTGAACAGGTATCAACAGGTATCTTTTATCAGGGAGCAGCAGAAACAGTCTATGTAGTAGTCAGAGGTCATGATCACTACTATATAAGTCGACCAACGTTACTTATAGTAGCTTAGGTTTGGTCATGCCATGGTTTCCCACGTAAGATTACATTAAACAGAGTAAAAAAAACAATTTATACTTTATACTCACGCTGTTGCTGTGTAGCGCGCGTACACTTCGGCGTACCCTGACGTGCACCTCTCCAAAAATGTAACGTCAATTCTACGCGTACCGCAAGCGCTGTGATTGCTAGAACCGCTCCCCAGGTTTCACATGCTCCCTCTGCATGTGTAATTGCGCGTCAACGCGGACAACGACGCAGAGATATAAATGAAAACCAACGCTTAGTCTATAGCGTATTGTCTTCGGCGTAAGTCCGACGCAGAAGTATAAATCAGCCAAGAGTGAGGTGAAGTGGTCGAGCACAAGGTGCAGCGACAAGCGGGTGCGTTCCTGTGAAACTGTTGCGGTCATGCTCGCCTCACGCACGCGCCCGCGCGTTGCCGAAGTTGAATTGTCTATAACTTTTTATAAAGGACGCGCAGCACAAATCATTAGAAGAGAGACTGATCCTCGGCTCGCTGTTAGTGAGTTTCCAGAATCTAAATAGTTATTATCTATAGGTTTTATAGGTAGGGCCTACTATCCATAGAGCGCCTGTCATTCACTCGCGGAGCGCAACCCTTTAACTGTTCACCAGAGAGAACCTGCCTCTCTCCACTGCTTGTTTGGGTGGGTTATTTGCTGTCTGACCAGCATCCCACCCCTCCTGTGATCATGGTTTGACTGTAGGCCTATGTGTATTCAGAGCCAGTGAGCAATGGACTTTCAAAATAATAATAATAATAAAAAAAACTGCGTTAACGTGCGATAAAAAAATTGTCGGCATTAATTAATAAATGCGTTAACGCGATAATAACGCGTTAACTTGCCCAGCCCTAATATATATATATATATTATATATATATTTAAAGTATATTTACACATGTAATTAAATACATATTTTAAGTGTTATTAAGATTAATTAATAAGAAAAAAATTAGATCGGATCATGAGCTGCCTAAAGATTCCCATCCCTACTGTACAATGATTTATTGCTTGTCTTTGTCGACTAATACAGAAGGTAAAGAACTTAAAGTAATCGCATATTAAATCGCAATCGCAATATTGGTTAAAAAAATCACAATTAGATTATTTTCCATAATCGTTCAGCCCTAGTCTAAAACAACCATTTTTAGGCAATGTTTACAAGGAAACGATCTGAAGAGAAAACGTCAAAAGTGGCGTTGTGTTATCACTTTTTATTCTGCGTTTAGACGAGCGTTATGAGGGGGAAATCCACGTGCATATGGTAACGCAAAAGTGTGTGAAATTCGATGTAGTATGCACGCCAGGTGGCTAGGTGGCAATGTGAAGCTCTGCCACACAACAACACCAATATCTGAGAATATTTTGTACAACTGCTGAAAAGACTCTTGTACGTTTATCAAAGCTGCTAGGGCAACTTGAAGGTCCGACGTATGGAAATAATCCGACATATTGGTTGTTATTTTCCTGTACTGGAGCATGCCTGTGATGTAAACACAACCGCGACGAGAGCCACAGTGAGCAGATTTGCGTTTTTACCCTTTAGACGGGAACGTGACGGTGGATCGTTTTTTAAGATTTCCGCTCTGGAGGGTGGTTTCACTTTTTTTGAGTTTTTAAGCCCCCAAAACGTCATCGCCGTGTAAACGAAAGGCACATCAGATAAAATATTTTTACGTTTTCACCCGGAATCGTTCTCGTGTAAACAGGGCCTTACAGAGAAATGTTGGAGGAGCTTGAGTTTGTTGCCCAACCCTGTTTGTTTGTTTGAGAGGCGTCACAGCTTACACTAACCCTACATCCTACATCGTCAAGTGTTACTCTTTTAGCGCAAGTCAACTTGCATAGGCTGTCTGCCGGAAGCTAGTTATTTTAGTCCAAAAAGTTTTAAATATGGATAATTTTCTTACATGAACGTATCACTTCGCTTTCAGAAGGCCTTCATTAACCCCCCCAGAGCCGTGTGGAGCACTTCATGTAGTATCATGTAAGCCACAGGTGTCAAACTCAGTTCCTGGAGGGCAACAGCCCTACACAGTTTTGTTCCAACCCTGCTTCAACACACACACACCTGCCGTTTTCAAATAAGCCTGAAGGACTTGATTAACTGATCAGGTGTGTTTAATTAGGGTTGAAACTAAACTCTGCAGGGCTGTGGCCCTCCAGGAACTGAGTTTGACACCCCTGATGTAGGCTATCATCCATATACTGCTGCTTATTTCACAGCTACTAAAGCAGTCAACAATGAAGAATCAAGAATGGACACCAACCTATTTGTTCCTTGCTATCTTCATGTTTTATTCTGGATGGTTCTGGATCACTCATGTCTTCAATCTCCTCTTTAATGAACAGAGATTTCAGCTGTTTGTCCTTCTCTTGTAGGATGATGTGAATATTCCCAGTATTTATTGGTGAATTGTTGTGGGAGGGACATCAGATCTGCCAAATTCAAAAAGAAGTTATTGAATTTATAGTGAAATACTTGTTTTAATACCCCTCCCCCAAAACTGATTGCAGAGTTCTTGATAAAACATAAGCTATGTGAACTTGAAACAGAACTTTTAATTTTATATTATTTTACATTGCATTCTAAAGAACCCTTGTACTGTCTGTGCGCATAGTCACTCCGTAAATCAACTTTTTTATAAAACTCCTTTTAAAAATGTCACAAATTGCATATGACTAGGATTATTTCTATTGAATAAACACTAAACAAACTAATAACTTGTAATTATTAATTAATGATCCTTTGTATATTGTCCTTTATTATCTGTCTACCAAGCTCTGCTAATGTATGAAATATTATAGATTATCCTAATTAAAAACCAATATCATACATACCGGGTTCTGGTGATGCCTGGGGTCTTCGCTTATATATTCATCATGAGGTACCGCCTGGAAAGAACCAATAACTTTTTTTCCCATTCAGCATATATGAGAGCCTCTTGCGCTTAACGAGCTAACTTGAGCTCTACACGACGCGGCGCGTGTTTACTGCGCATGATCTCACACTCCATCGCTAGGGAAACACTTCAGCTTCAACTGTTTAAAGTTTTAGCCACAGTTTTTCGGTTTTTCGGCACTCGACTCGTCTCGTCTCTCGCATTTCTCTCTTCTGCGCATCCTCAGTGCGCACGGTGTCATATTTCTTAAAGGGGCCGCATATTCTTAAGTAAATCCCATCTCCGCACTGTTACGAAACAAATAAGCCTACACCAGGGATCTCCAACCCTGCTCATGGAGAGCTACTGTCCTGCAGACTTCAGTTCCAACACACATGCCTGTAATTATCAAGTAACCCTGAACAGCTTGATTGGCTGGTCCAGATGTGTTTGATTGGGGTTTGAGCTAAAATCTGCAGGACAGTAGCTCTCCAGGAGCAGGGTTGGAGACCCCTGGCCTACACTATCATCAAACATGTCTTCAACAGTCTAGTCACCTGATGTCGTTTTATCAATATCAAAGAAAAACTATTTTCATTAACAGACTTTTACTGTGGTTAAAATTAAAGTTACACATTACTAACTTGTTTTTGAAACTGTTTCACATTTGAATGTGACATTTGCGCCCATATTCAGGAAAACAACACTTTTTTACCTATATCTTGAATTTTTGGGGGCATTTTGATTTTTTACTAATATATACTACTCTACTCTACAAACACATTATCAATATTTTTCTAAATGTTCTCTTTTCAACTAAAAGACTGAAGAGAGTTGTTTTGTGCAGTCCCGTGACAACAAATAAAAAGGGAGCAAATGCAATTGAAGATTTTTTTTGTGAACAATGATATAACCTAATTTGATATGGTCTGTTAAGAGCCCTTGTGGCTTGACAGTGGAAATGTAGCTAATAATTTCTGACTGGTATATAAATGAACAAATCAAATCAATGTAAACGGGTAGATGTGGCTGTTGTGTTTGTGTAGGACTCAATAACCACACCATGCAGCTTCGTTCGTGTTGCGTTTACTCAACTGCCGCAAAACCTACATTTTCACCTTTTGCCGTAAATCACTGCTGTAAGCCTTAAAGGCACAATAACCTGTCACTCGCAGTGCATAACATAACAGAGTCCAACAGGACACAATACTGAACGTTTTCAGACATAACAGTGGCGTCCCGGCTGTGTTCAAAACACCCATGATTTCTCTCATAGTCTGTATTAGAAAAATATATTAGAAAAAAGCTTTTTCCCCCAAAACCAACACATTAGACCACTCATCTCCATAAACATTCAGGTGTTTTTTCAGAATTGATACTAAAGTATTTTTTATTTTTACCACACTGAATACAGATTGAATTTACAAATGATGAATGAGACTGTTTGCTCATTTTAAACTCTTTTCAGTCAAGGAAAGAAAAAGGCAGTGGTGGAGGAAGTACTGAATCTCAGTACTTAAGTAAAAGTACAAATAATCAGTGACAATTTACTTTAGTAAAAGTACCACAATAACAACCCTACTTAAGTAAAAAGTACCTGAATTTAAATGTACTTCCAGTATTAAATGAAAAAGTACTTGCACAACATGCTCAGCTCATCAGCTCATCTGGTTCTATGTCGAACACGTCCGTAATAAACAGTTCTCGGTTCTGTACTGGTGATCTGAGAACTGCTTTACATGTGCACGCATGCTCAGTATCAGCTGCTCGTGCTCATCACTTCTCTCAGCACAAGAAGTCTCAGTTCAGTGAACTTTTAGATTTACTAGGGTAAAATATACTCCGGGATATTGGTTTATTTCGAGTCAGAGGGACTGTCAGGCATGTCTGAAAGTGAGTAACTTTAGTAACTTGCGAATGAGCGCTGACGCAAGACGCGAACTGTTTCGAACGATTCAGTCCGATTTCGTGCACTGGTTCGACCGGTTCACTAAAAAGAACCGGTTCAAAAGAACAATTCGTTCACGAACCGGACATCACTAATATCTATGGCAACCAAACTTGGTGAGACAAACGTGCAACGGGCGGACGGTCAGGAAGACGTTTTGGCAGGGGGAAAACTGATCAGAAGATGTAACGAAAATGTAACGGAACGTTCGAGAAATATAGTAGAGTAGAAAGTATAATAATTGATTTAAAATGTAACAAAGTAAAAGTCAAAAGTATGCACTATTGATTCTACTTAAGTAAAGTACAGATACGTGAAAAATGTACTTAAGTAAATTAACGAAGTATTTGTACTTCGTTACATTCCACCACTGGGAAAAGGATATACTACTCGCCCATTTTTAATATTCTAGCTATTATCACCTGGCCAGCATTTTGAGATTGCAGTGGACATAATAGACTATAATGCCATGAGAGCTTGCATAAGTAATGAAGAGCTAAACCATTCAGGGCTTTATAAGTAATCAGCAAGATTTTAAAAAGTATAGGGAGCCAATGCAGTGTTGACAGAACCGGGCTATTATACTTCCTGGTTCTAGTAAGAACTCTAGCCGCTGCGTTTTGGACCAACTGGAGTTTGTTTTTTAAGCGTGCAGGGCAACCACCCAGTAGAGCATTACCATAATCTAGCCTAGCCTGCATTTGACATTATGAAAGCATATGTCATTATTTAGAGATATTTTTAGAATGGAAAAAATGCAGTTTTAAATATGCTAGAAATGTTGCTTTCAAATGAAAGATTGCTACACAAGAGCACACCCAGGTTCCTAACCGAAGAAAAAAACTTGACAGAGTAGCCATCAAGCGTTAAACGGTATTCTAGTTTATTAAGTCCAGAGGTTTTGGTGCAATAATTAAAACCTCTGTTTTTGGTAAACCTCAGAATTAAGTAGTAGGAAATCACACGTCATCTAATTTTTTATATTAACTTTGCATTCCAATAGTTTTGTGAATTTGTATGTTTCGTCAGGCTGTGAGGAAATATAGAGCTGAGTATCATTAGTTTAACAGTGAAAGCTAACTTTCACTAAGCAAATTACGGTCATTGAACTGAGCCTTGCGGTACTCCATACTGAACTTGTGATCGATATGACACCTTTTCGTTTACTGCTACAAATTGATGACGGTCAGACAATTATGTGATAAGTTTAAGTATAGTGATAAGCATCAGATAGGTATTTGAACCATGCCAATTCAACTGCAAACATAATTTTCGAGCTTATTCAAAAGAATGGTATGGTCAGCTATGTCAAAAGCAGCGCTTAGGTCCAGTAACAGAGATACAACCACGATTGGATGACAAGAGTCATTTGTAGCTCTAATGACTGCAGTCTCAGTACATGATATAGTCTTAAAGGTGCAATATGTAAAAATTTTGAGTATTAACAGAAATGCAATATGACATCCATAACTATGTTTTCAGTGGTGTATAAAGAACTTACTTAATAAACCGTAATGTTTTTATCACCTTAGAATGAGACATTTATATCTCCATAACCGCGGGCACCCCCTTCTATGAAGGTCGACATATTGTGACGCCATGTTTCTACCGTAGCCGACAGCGAACAAACAGCGCTACAGAGTGCGTTTCGTCACTACCTTGAAAGAGAAGCAGCAGAAAGCTAGAAGCTAGCCATAGACACCGTGAGTAGTGACTTTTCCCTTGTCAGTGGTGTAAAATATGTTGTTGGATTGTTTCATGTAACTTAATTCTTCTCCCTCGCTGTGTTATGGCTTTGCTATGTGGGGATAAATGTGCTGGTTACGTTCGTGAGACAGCTGATTAGTACTCTTGTCATTGACCGTAAAACAGTAACGTTACAGGAATCACCAACCCGTCGATCGCGGTTGACAAGTCGATCTTGGAAGCATTTTAAATCGATCGCAAAGAGTTTTCAAAATCAGAGAAAAAAAAGCCTATTGTGTGTAGTAAATGGTGTCTAGGGGATGCGGAGGCACGCACGCTGTTACAGTCATGCCATTTTTGCCGCAGACACCTTTGGGCTCACGCGGACGCGTCGAGTATAAACAATGCTTTACGCTTTAACCAGCTCAGCCATAGCCCTACAGCATAACAGCTCATATTAGCCAGCTAAACTTTTACTACCCTGTTAGAAAAAATATATAGTTGCATAATTTCATGTGGTACGCCTTTAGCCTGGAGAAGAAGATGGAGTTAGTGAAAAGTAAACTTGCCGCAGGTGAATTCACCGTCGCTACTACAGGAGTGGGAAAATCAGAGGTCTGGAAAGTGTTTGGTGTGGTGCTGGATTCTGATGGAAATTCTACAGGTTATGTGCAATGCTCAAAATGCAAGGTGCTGATGAAATATGACAGCAAAAAAAAAAAAAAAACAGGGTTGTCCAGAAGATTTTTATTTGAGGCATATTTAGTAGCCTATATAGGCTATTTATATATTTAAAGTTTGTTTCAGTTGTTTGTATTGTTTGTAGGCTATTGTTAAAAGACGTGAACATTAAAGGTTGATTTGAATTCCCGTCTGCTGGTCATGATAATACGTGTATGAAAAAAAAGAAAAAAGAAAATCGGCGTCAGGCCGCGGGCCGGGTTCGGGCAGATAATTCATGTTGATGTGTTGGGTTACATCGGGTCCGGGCTTTAAAAGCCACGGGCTGGGTCGGGTCGGGTTGTAATTTTCAGGCCCGTTGAGAACTCTACAATGTTACACACTCTTGGCTTACTCTGGCTATTCTCTGCTGTCTCAGACGACGATATGTTTGTCCAGTTTCAGGCACCGTAGCTTCTTCAAAAGGAAGGGCTGAGCCCTTAGTGCAACTTGCAACCGATCCGCTAGATGTCGCTGAAAATCACACACTGCACCTTTAATCCTGACTAGAAAATCCTCGCAGATACCATTTCTCTCTAAGAAGGAACATAGTTGTAATGATACTGCCTAGTATTCTGGTATTTTTGACAGAAAAGGGAGATTCGAAATTGGACTGTAGATAACTCAAGTTGTGCTTTTTTAAGAAGAGGATCTGCGACTTCTGGAAGAAGCATCTCTTTCAGTAGCTTAGTCGGTATAGAGACTAACATTGTACATGTTACTGATTTAGATGATTTAACAAGTTTAGACAGTTCTTCTCCTATAGTAAAGAATGAATGTTTTTTTCAAGGTTTTGTATGAAATTTTAATGTTTGTCCTGTAAATCCTCTATATTTGTACAACTTACTGCAGTAGTAAGACCTGATCATTTGGTTAACAATAATACTGTATGCCAAACATATTTATCACAATATTAAGATATAATTAAATTCATTAATGTGATTAAAACTATATTACTCATTCTCTGTGTTCATTAAACAGATTGCTCAAGACAAGATTTTTCTGTTTTATTTCTCATAATTACTATCAGAAAACAATATACACTATAGTAAATGGATATTTCCACTTCATGGAACGGCTCACTTTTGGGGGGTTTTCCACAGTGTACAGAACCTATGTCCTGGTACTTTTTTAGTACCACCTCGGTTGAGGTTCCAAGCGAACCGTACCGATACTAAAATGTGACGAGTAAACACTGCAGATCACTGATTGGTCAGAATAATACTATGAGATAATAATTAGAGACAATACTCTGCTTTGAGTAAACTCCATATTTAATCTCAGAGAATTTAACTAAATGCATTTGACATGAAAACTAATTTTACTCACATGAGTGTCAAGGCCTGATGAACGTCTAAAACTCTTCCCACACTGAGTACAGCAGTACGGCTTCTCTCCAGTATGAATTCGCTCATGAACTTTCAGGGTTCCAGAATGAGTGAAACTCTTGTCACAATATGAGCACTTGTAAGGTTTTTCTCCAGTATGAATTCTTTGGTGCCGTTTCAGATAATCAGCTCTAGTAAAACTCTTCCCACAGTCACAACACACATGATCTCTCACTTCATTATGTGTTTTCTGGTACAGTTTAAAATGATTCAGCCGTGAAAAACTCTTTCCACAGAGAGAACACACATAAGGCTTCTTATCTGACTGAACTTTCATGTGGTATTTTAGACTTGATGATGAAAAAAAATGTTTACCACACTGATCACAGTTAAATGTTTTTTTTGTCCAGAGAGAATGTGCAGATGATATGTCAAACTTGTTGAATCTTTTTACCTCTTCTCACACTGAGTACAGTAGTACGGCTTTTCTCCAGTATGAAGTCGCTCGTGTGATTTCAGGGTTCCAGACTGAGTGAAACTCATGTCACAATATGAGCACTTGTAAGGTTTTTCTCCAGTATGAATTCTTTGGTGCTGTTTCAGATATTCAGCTCTAATAAAGCTCTTCCCACAGTCACAACACACATGATCTTTCACTTCATTATGTGTTTTCTGGTGCCGTTTAAAACTGTCCAGCCTTGAAAAACTCTTTCCACAGAAACACACATGAGGCTTCTCATCTGAATGAACTTTCAGGTGATTATTTAGTGATGATGAAATAAAATCTTTACCACACTGATCACAAGTAGATGTTTTTTCTCCAGAGTGAACGCGTAGATGATACCTGAGACCTGATGCATCAGAAAAACTCTTTCCACACTGAGTGCATGTATACGGTTTCTCTCCGGTGTGAATTCTCATGTGTGTGTTAAGGTGTCCTTTATGACTGAAACTCTTTCCACACTGTGAGCAGGAGTGCAGCTTTTTGGCTTTTGTTCCTTCAGTTTTGAAGTCACAGTGTTTGTTTGCTTCATTTAGTTCGTGTCTCACTTCCATTTGCTCTGAAATAAACATTAAGAATCTGTTCAAGAAGGATAAATGTGAAAATTCAAGTGAACATTTAACAGAAATCAAGACTTCAGGAAGAATTCACAGAATTATTGAACATTTAAGAATGAACACCAACCTATTTGTTCCTCAGTATCTTCATGTTTTATTCTGGATGGTTCTGGATCACTCATGTCTTCAATCTCCTCTTTAATAAACTCCATCTTTAACAGTCACACAGATTTCAGCTGCTACTCCTGGAGTTTGTCCTTCTCTTGTAGGATGATGGGAATATTCCCAGTATTTATTGGTGAATTGTTGTGGGAGGGGCTTCACTGCAGGTGTGAACTGTGATCACTGTGTGATACTGACGCCCACAGGATCAGATCTGGAAAAATCAGAGATAAGTTACTGAATTTATACTGGATTACTTTAACAGCAAAACACACACGGTGCTTCAAATATATTTAGCTCAAATATAGAGCATTTTGATTGTTACTTATTAGTAGTGTATAAAACAACTTGTGTAATCCAGAGTTGAACTTTATGTAACCCAGAATATTATAAGGATGAAACAGGGCACATGTTAAATTATTGTTTGAACAAATCAGAAATCTAACATAAGACGACAGAAATCCATTTTATATGCAATATGCAGACTGAATAGAGGAGGTTTACATAACAATAATAAAAAAAATGAAATTCCTCATGTTGCTTCGATAGCAAAGTTGTTTTGAAACAACGGCAATGTCTGGTAACGTTATAGACTGTACAATGACAATAAAAATACTATTTAAACAACCGCTCAAATTTTATAGTTTTGACAAAAAAAAATATTATAAAGAGCCTAATTAATGATTATGTAATTAAAGTTATAAGAACAGACTGAAAGAAAATGCAAATTCCCTCTCTGACAGAAGAGAAAAGCAGAAATACAGCGGTTACTCCTGAACACAAGCAGCGCTGCACTTATAAACAATTTATTAGGCATTACTGAGGAAAGATAAAAGAAGATGCCATCGAAACTTTTATGAAGACAGTCATTTCCCTTCAGATATACATTCAAATAAAAACTCGGATCTGCACTAATCATGAATGGCTGATTTCAGTGTCAGAAAGAGAGTTTGCAGGTTTGGTTTCTGTAGCCTTTAATAGTACTTTTAGTCATGTACTTTAACCTGAGGGGTAAAACATTAAAAACACATTGATAGGTGATTATCACATAAAGTGATGATCCTGTAGTTTGTCTGACACTAATGACGTGCTTGATGTGCCAATTTACAGAAGATCTCAGACATCACCATAATGAATGAGGAGAAAACAGGGACTAGCCTATTATTATGTAAAAAATGTGATGTGAAACACTGCAGATCACTGATTGGTCAGAGAGAATCGTCACTACCAGTTGTTGGATTTGGGACACGAGAAAGTCATCGTGCATAAAGCTGATGGAAGTGGACACTGGTTGATGGTGGTACTGAAAATTGATGGTATCTTTTTCATTCTAATTAATATTTATGGATTTAACAATGCAGCTCAAAACCAGAAATTATTAGAAGATATTTCTAATATGATCTCTGAAACTAAAGTGCGGTACCCCATCTGATAATATTTTAATAGGAGGGGATTGGAATATGGTTCCTGACGAGTGGAAAGATAGATCGTCTCCCAGACTTAACAAGGGGCGGCTTAATGCTAGTGTTGATTTTTTGATGACAGAAAATCATTTGAGTGATGTTTGGCGATATTTAAAACCTGAGGTTGAATGTTTTTCATGGTTTAAACCAAATGGGGAGAGCAAATTTATAATTGATTATTGGATGGTCAGTGACAACAGTCCAAAATATGCTTCAAAATCTACAATTTCTAAAGCTCCGTTAACGGATCATTGTTTCATAGATCTCGTTTTAGAACCCACAACTAAACAATTTAGAAACAAAGGTTATTGGAAGTTCAATCCCTTTCTATTAAAAAATGAAGATTATTGCAATAAAATTAAGGAATTAATAAAAGATATAGAGATAAACGATTCTTTTGATTCTAATATAAGTAAATGGGAATTTCTAAAACTTAAAATTTAAGAATTTTCCATTGGTTTCTCTAAGAAACTAATAAAAGAAAAAAGAGAATGTGAAAGGAATTTAATTTGCAAAATAAGTCAGTGTTGTAACAAACCGGTTTTAAATAATTATGAAAATGATAACGTGATGGAGCTGCAAAGTAAATTAGATAATTTGTATCTTGAGAGGGCACAGGGTGCTTATATAAGATCGCGCGCCAAGTGGATTGAGGAAGGTGAAAATAACTCTTCATATTTCAGTAATTTAGAAAAAAAATAGACCGCAAAGGATTCCAAAAGTTGGTAAAGATAAAAGAGTCTTAGACAATCTGAGGCCTATTGTCACGGTGTGGGTTTTGTGTTTTGTTCCTTGTTGTTGTCTGTCATGTGATTCTCTGTTTGCCATGTGTCTTGTTAATTGTCTGATCAACATTCCCATGTGTTTCTGATTAGCCACGCCCCCTTGTTATCTTGTTTAGATTGTTTGTCTGTGTATTTAAACCTCTGTGCTTCAGTTGCTGTTTGTCGGTCGTTGTTTTGATGTTGCTGGTAGCTGTTCCGTGTTCCTGTCCTGAGTCCATTGGATTACCTGTTTGTATTATTAAAGTGCTTGCTATTGGATTCACTCTCTGCTTCGTCCTTGCTGCTGCGTAACAGAACGACCGACCACATGAATCCAGCAGCACAGATCTCACCTGATGGATAGCTGCGATCTGTTCCAGTATACCTGGGGGTTTGCCCCTCTCGCTGCCTCCTGCTCTCTCGGTGACGAGGCGGTTAAGCTGTGTTACCGGCTAGGGGCTAAGGAGGTCGATCCGAGGGAGCTCCCCGATCTCTCGGGTCTGAACTGGAGAGAGGCACTCGGCCGATGTCTGGAGAGCTTCCTTCCGCGGTACGCCAGGTCATCGCCTGATCTCTGCGTCCAGACAGAGCTTCACGTCAGCCACGTCCAGCCAGAGCTTCACGTCAGCCACGTCCAGCCAGAGCTTCACGTCAGCCACGTCCAGCCAGAGCTTCACGTCAGCCACGTCCAGCCAGAGCTTCACGTCAGCCACGTCCAGCCAGAGCTTCACGTCAGCCACGTCCAGCCAGAGCTTCACGTCAGCCACGTCCAGCCAGAGCTTCACGTCTGGTCCCGTCCAGCCCAGCGCCCTCACCGCTGGTCCCGTCCAGCCCAGCGCCCTCACCGCTGGTCCCGTCCAGCCCAGCGCCCTCACCGCTGGTCCCGTCCAGCCCAGCGCCCTCACCGCTGGTCCCGTCCAGCCCAGCGCCCTCACCGCTGGTCCCGTCCAGCCCAGCGCCCTCACCGCTGGTCCCGTCCAGCCCAGCGCCCTCACCGCTGGTCCCGTCCAGCCCAGCGCCCTCACCGCTGGTCCCGTCCAGCCCAGCGCCCTCACCGCTGGTCCCGTCCAGCCCAGCGCCCTCACCGCTGGTCCCGTCCAGCCCAGCGCCCTCACCGCTGGTCCCGTCCAGCCCAGCGCCCTCACCGCTGGTCCCGTCCAGCCCAGCGCCCTCACCGCTGGTCCCGTCCAGCCCAGCGCCCTCACCGCTGGTCCCGTCCAGCCCAGCGCCCTCACCGCTGGTCCCGTCCAGCCCAGCACCCTCTCGCTCTCCGAGACGGAGGAGGAAGAGGACTTCCCGCGTCCCGGAATGCCTGGAAGTCCTTCCTGTACTTCCTGTACTTCCTCGCCGCTGGTCCCGTCCGGTCCAGAGACTGTTCACGTCACGTCTGCCCAGCGAGAGACTGTTCACGTCACGTCTGCCCAGCGAGAGACTGTTCACGTCACGTCTGCCCAGCGAGAGACTGTTCACGTCACGTCTGCCCAGCGAGAGACTGGTCACGTCTGCCCAGTCAGAGCCTGTTCATGTCACTTCCTCCGAGCCAGTGTCTACGGACAAGATGGCCGAGTCAGAGACTGTTCACGTCACTTCTGCCAAGCCAGAGACGTTTCACATCACTTCTACAGAGCCAGTGTCTACGGACAAGATGGCCGATCCAGAGACTGTTCACATCACTTCTGCTGATCTAGAGACTGTTCACGTCACTTCCTCCGAGCCAGTGTCTACGGACAAGATGGCCGAACCAGAGACTGTTCACGTCACTTCTGCTGATCCAGAGACTGTTCACGTCACTTCCTCCGAGCCAGTGTCTACGGACAAGATGGCCAAACCAGAGACTGTTCACGTCACTTCTGCTGATCCAGAGACTGTTCACGTCACTTCCTCCGAGCCAGTGTCTACGGACAAGATGGCCGAACCAGAGACTGTTCACATCACTTCTGCTGATCTAGAGACTGTTCACGTCACTTCCTCCGAGCCAGTGTCTACGGACAAGATGGCCGAACCAGTCACGGTGTGGGTTTTGTGTTTTGTTCCTTGTTGTCTGTCATGTGATTCCCTGTTTGCCATGTGTCTTGTTAATTGTCTGATCAACATTCCCATGTGTTTCTGATTAGCCACGCCCCCTTGTTATCTTGTTTAGATTGTTTGTCTGTGTATTTAAACCTCTGTGCTTCAGTTGCTGTTTGTCGGTCGTTGTTTTGATGTTGCTGGTAGCTGTTCCGTGTTCCTGTCCTGAGTCCATTGGATTACCTGTTTGTATTATTAAAGTGCTTGCTATTCGATTCACTCTCTGCTTCGTCCTTGCTGCTGCGTAACACCTATCACTTTGCTTAACATTGATTATAAAATCTTTTCTGGGGTTTTTGCTGCTAGGCTGAAAAAGGGGATTTCTGCTATACTGTAATTAGTGAGACACAATCAGGGTTTTTGGGAGGAAAGTCAATTCATAATAATATTAGATTGGTTTTAGATTTACTCGATTATAGTGAAGTGGTTCAAGAGAGTGGATTTCTTATTATTTTTTTTATTTATACAAAGCTTTTGATGCGGTGGAGCATCCTTTTATTTTGAAAACCTTGCATCATTTTGGTTTTGGAATAAAATGTATAAATTTAATTGAAATGTTATATAATGGAATCAATAACTCTGTAGGCCTGCTCAAGATTTCCAATTAAAAGAGGGATTCGTCAGGGATGTGGTAGTTCACCATTATTATTTATAATGGTTGCAGAGTTATTATCAATATTGATTAAAAATGATGGTATTGAAGGTCTTACAGTGTTGGATAGACATATACTTATAAGTCAGTTTGCTGACGATACAACATTGTTTCTAAAAAATGAATATCAAATTCCATTAGCTTTACATTCTATTAACCAGTTTTCTAAAGCTTCGGGGCTACATTTAAACCTAAACAAATGTGTAATGTTAACATTGCATGAGTTTCCTTTGCAGTCATTATCTAATAAACAAATTAAAAGGGAAGTTACATTTTTGGGGATTATTATTTCTAAAGATAAAGATGTTATGGAGAATAAAAATGTGTTGAATAACATAGATAAATGCAATTCCATATTGAATTCTTCTATCTAAAATGGATAGTTTGTGCAGACTCATCTATCCAGCCTTCTCCTTGCCTATATCGACACATATGATTAAATTAATAAGGTGAATTTTAAATTTATTTGAAAGAAATACGGGTCAGTATATAAGAAAGGATGATATGATTAAAAAATATGAAGACGGTGGGGTGAATGCTATCGATTTTGACATTATGAATGGTGTTTTGAAATTGAAATGGTTAAAATCCTTCATTCAAAATAGTCACTCCTTTTGGTTTATTGTCCCCAATGCCATCTTTAACAAACTGGGGGGGAATAAACGTTTTGTTATGTTGTGCACCTCGTTACCAGTTAAACTTTCAGCCTTCCATCAGCAACGGCTGCTCTATTGGAAACTATTGTTCAAACAACACTCCAGTTTGGAATTGTAGATATATAAAGTTTGGAAGAAAATCTGTATATCTTGAGGAATGGAAATCTAAAGGGATTTGGGCTATTGTCCATTTCTTGGATGATAATGGAAATGTGTTACTGTATAGAGAGTTTTGTGAGAAATTCCAAGTACAGTGTACCGTTAATATTTTTAATAGAATGATTAGAGCCATACCAATTCCTTTAAGATTAATGGTTAAAGAAGACATGTTGTACTCCAAAATCTCCCCAGTACTGAGTCAGCTCTCCTTAGAAGGTTATGATTTTTGTGATTAAAAATTTTTACAAATAGAGTCATTAGAAATTTTATTTTACAAGCTTATTTCCCAAACCCAATTAGACGGGAATACGTGCTTAAAGATTATGATAAGGTTGAAATAAAAAAAATAGGAAAAATTATTTGTCTTTTCCTCTCCCTCCTAAAGCTAAGGAGGTGAACTTCAAAATTTTAAACGAGATTTATACTACTAAGGAATTTTTAATATTGAAATTTAATTTTGACGTAAATAATTGAGTTTTTTGTGAAACAAATATTGAAAATCTAGAGCATGTCTTCTTTGATTGTGATATGGTGTGCAACCCTTTTGGAGTGAGGTGCAGAATCTAGGAGGGTTGAACTCCCACCTCTCACGGGGAAGTTAATTAGGTTTGGTGTTTGTCTGGAAAACAAAGATTGTGATTTTGTTATTAATTTCTTATGTTTTGGAAAGTTTTTCATTCATAAATGCAGATGGTTTAAATCTAAACCCAACTTTAATCACTGGATGAATGAGGTTAAACTCTAGTGCAAATCTTTAAAATTTGTCAAAAATCAGAAAGCCCTTTAATTGATTTCTCTTTTGGATACGTTTAAATTAATTTGAAAAGTCCCTTTTTATTCATTTTTTTAATTTATTATTGTTTTTTCTTTAAGTATTTTTTTTTTCTATAGTGTGTTTTCTGTTCTTTGTACTAGCTGTGCTCAACCTAAAGCTGAACAATTGAGGTTATATTCAGATATTTGTTAATGTACCCTGTTTGTTTGTGTTGTTGAAGTATAATAAAAAAATAAATAATAATTGGGACACGAGACACCAAACCCGCTAGAAAAAATATATATAAAACAGCATTTTTGCTTTCATATGTTGATTGATTGTATGATACTTGCTTGAATTGATCCTACATAATATATAAAAAACAAAGAAAAAACAGGTTTTTTTTTCTTCCCACCATAAACCTTGATATTTAGTTATTTTCATGACATTTCTGCCCCAGTGTGACAGGAAACAGCAACAGTATAGTGAGACGGTGGAGATAAATTACACCAAATGTATTTAGTGGTGAAATCATAATGTTTACACACGACATGTTGATTCCAAACTTCACTGTAATTCCAAACATTCTGTGATCAAATACAATAAATACAATCTTTAAGATCTTTAGTTATTTTAAACGGGTTCAATGCAGTCGTATTATCTGACATGATTACCAGCCGCTAGAAAAGTATGTTCTAAATATGAATATGTGTAGTATGAATGTAATTTTGATCTACTACATTCGGCATGTTGTCACTTCCATTCGGCTTCACTTCCACTCGCTTCCAGCGTATGCACAAATTTTTTTTGTCTATATATTTTATGTGAGTTCAGACATACTTCTTTTGTCACATACTGTTGCCTATCCTGTATACAGTAGTAGGGACGTATGTGGGTTTTATTTACCTCCTTTTTCTCTACCACAACATTCAGAGCCAAACAGCGTTGTCATTTGTTTACTTCCTTGCTGCAACGTACAATTAACAATACAAACTATTACAGGAAAACACATCGACGGAAAATAAATCAAACTTACAGATTGTGGCCCGTAAACAACAGCTTCTGTTCTTAAAGTTGGAACTGCTCCATCTTTCAGGACAAGCCGTTGTGCGAATCCTGCATTGAACTCGCGAAGATTGTGGAAGCTTTCCTCCGTAACATGTGCAGCACAGAGAGCGAGATTTGGGTAATAATTATAAGGGACCTTGTTAAAAATAAATTTTAACCATTGATCCCTAACTCCCCCGACCCTAGGAAGGCTGAACAAAGTGAACCTGCAATCCAGATGAAAATAACAGCAGCGTTTGGACATTGCTGCAACAACAGCCTTCTATACCACTACTCCTCTTATCCAAAGCAAAAATGGCCTCGCCCTTATTTAGTATTCTCGGAGGAGGGTTTAGTGGGGTTACTGACGTCAGCAACCCTGGAGGAATGTCGTGTAGTCCCTACCGGCCATTTGCTGTAGTCCTTAGAAATTGATTTCTTTAAAAGCAAATATCTCCCTTTGCTTTGAACGTGGAGCGTTGTAACTTTGCAGATGTTGTTTATGCTCAAACAGCAACATTACACACTAGCTAAAGTTAGAAAAGTTAAATCGTGTTTTACCACCCCTTTAAACAAAAGAAGAAGAAAGAAGTAGTAAAGCGCACTTTTTTTTCTCTTAGCGTCCGCTTTATGGTGACTCGTCAATTCGTCGCATTTTATAACCAGCATACTTCGAGTAAGCAAGATTTGGGTTAATCAACCGAGAGTTCAGGGTATCTTTGACGGTAAGATAACCTTGCTTTCTGGAAAACCCTCAGGTAACTGTATCCAATATCACAGATCTTCAAAAGGATAGTTCACCCAAATATTTAAATTACCCCATGATTTACTCACCCTCAAGCCACCCTAGCTGTATATGACCAGGGATTAAAGTGGGCCGGAACGGTCCGGAACTGTGTTCCGGCACCTCAGATAAATTATTAAATAAATAGATTAATTAATCTCAACGAATCTCGCTGGTCCCGAGATGGACCGACTGGCCGACCAACCTCCCTTCCTCCCTCTGAACGTGAGTGATTATAAATGTGTGAAATGCACTCACGGTGGTTGAGCGTGGTAAAGTTAGTTTAGTGTTCGATATTTCGCCGGACATTGTTTTCCCTTGCCACTGTTCTATAGGGTCGGCAGTCTTACAAAGATATCAATAGCAGGATTAGTTTTAACATTATACCATTATCGACATTAAATATTCGTTCAAAATCACTGTGCATTAATGCTGCATATTTATACCTGAGAATGCTTTGACGTGTTTCCACAACCCATGCCTAAGGGAACGTCTGCCAATTCCACTAACTGCGTTAAACGTAGCCTATAATTTGTATTATTTAAAATTACTTTTCAAATTCCAAAGCTTGTAGAAGGTTCCTATTGGCAATGCTGATCTGGTAGCCTTGTGTAAATTAACCTATCTAAGAAAATGATTCATAAAACTCATCAGTTGAGCGGTGAGCCTATGTTTACTTTCTTCACTGACAGCCGAAATTGAAAAGACAATCAGTCAAAGTTCAGCTTTAGGAGGGGAAGAAATTAGGGGTCGACCGATATGTGATTTTCAGGGCCGATGCCGATACCGATTATTACAGATCAAGAAGACCGATAACCGATATTTTAAAACCGATATATAGCCTATGTCTGGTGTAAAAATGTAAGTTAATGTCAAAATTAAGAATAACAAAGAGTTTTGACAAATACTTTCTTTAAATTATTTTAAACATATCTTTAAATCTGAGAACTCTTAATAATAACATTATTATTAATAATAATAATAATAATAATAATAAGTAAAAAAAAAATGTGCAGGGAGCACCCAGCAGCATTCTGTAAAACTTAAAGACTCTATTTTAATGGTTAAATTAAATTTTAGTAATCAAAAAGCATTTCTAATTAATTTAAATCATCAAACTTATTCAATTTATTTACAGTTTAACAAAAATTACATGTTTAGGGCCCTATGAAAAAACTAACTTTTATTTTGACGGGTTGCCGTGGAGATCTTTGAGTTTCTGTGTGTTTGTGATATGATGATAACTTTTCTCAGTTGAAGCTTTAAAAAGCTCATTAAGTGACTAAGCGGCTCTGGAGATGATGTTTATGCAATCATGTCCTCATATAATGATGCGGCTGAGCGCAAGCGTCATGCGTGCTCCAGTGTGTGTGTGTGGTAAATGAAATCACGCGTCTGCACCATTCATTTAGAGACACGCAGGATTCATATTTAAATAGTCTTTTTGCGGTTTGAAATTCAATTTTATTTGTACTGACCTGCTTTTTATTCATTCATCAAGAAGTTGACAAATCCCGTGACATTCCGCTTTATACAGTAAATTCCGTTTTTATGCCTGGATTCCGCGATTCGGTCCGTGTTTTCTGCATCGCGGACATCACAGGACCCTATTATATTGAGGTGTTTTGCAACTTCAGTGTAGTAATTTATTGCTACTTCAGCAAAGTCTGCAGCTCCCTTAACTTTGAGAGACAAGAAGACAACTGATGCGTGATCAGTGCAGCAGTTCCAGTCAGCGAGTGCTGTCGGTGTGAGTGCTAAACTTTCAGTGCCTTCAGCTTTCTGCATTGATTGGCCGGACTTGTGACTCCCAACAAATCAGATGTGCAGGACATTGCATTGGTCTAGTCTACAGAGTGGCGAGTTCCGACGTCAGAGCCAAATATAGCGCATTTCAAAATTAAATTATTTTATCGGCAAATCGGTTTTGAAAATGGCCGATACCGATAACCATAAAAATGCTCAATATTGGCGCCAATAATCGGCCAGGCCGATAATCGGTCGACCCCTAGAAGAAATACGGCAGGATAAGGAGACTGAGAGAAAAAGAAAGATTAAGATGAGAGAGCAGGTATTGACAAATAATCTAATGCACACTGACATGGTTTTAAAGCTATTTATTATCCATTTTTTTGGCCTTCTAAAGTCTTAAATTGCACATATATAGGTCAGAGAAATCGAACCCCCCTAACTACCTCACATTTAAATGCACATGGCTGTGGGGGGTGGGGGGTAATGTGGGCTGATGTGGCTACAATGCTAGGGCTCAATTTTTGGCCCAGTGTTCAGCAATTTTAACATAGTATCGTCATCCTATTAGTGTTGATGGACCAAAATAAAACCATTAAAATATCAAGTAAATAAGTATTGTGATATGTGGTGCCACAGTGACACTCTTGTCCCAAAAAGTATTGCTATACCACGATACTCAATATGTTGTCCCACGGTGAGTCATTTTTCCCTGTTGCACCTACACAAAGTTTGAGGGTTCCCCCACCTACCAAATTCCACTTTAACCACTGTATATGACTCTCTTCTTTCAGACGAATACAACCGGAGTTATATAAAAAAAAATGTCCTGGCTCTTCCAAGCTTTATAATGGCAATGAATGGCCGTTTCTGTCCATCAAAGCACATCCATCCATGATGAAAGTGCTCCACACGGCTCTGGGGTGTTAATAAAGGCCTTCTGAAGCGAAGCGATGCGTTTGTGTAAGAATTGAAACATATCCATATTTAAAACTTTATCGACTAAAATAACTAGCTTCCGACAGACGGCCGTACGCATCGATTTACGGCGAAAGAGTAACACTTGACCTGAGGCAACAACGTAATGACGAACGCGGAAGAGCAGAGGATAGAGCAAAACAAAACAATAGTGACGAATTTGAAGTCTAAAACAAACATTTTTAAAGAGAAATGTTGGAGGAGCTTGAGTTTGTTGCCCAGCCCTGTTAGTTTGTTTGAGAGGCGTCACAGCTTACACTACCCCTACATCCTACATCATACATCGTCAAGTGTTACTCTTTTAGCGCAAGTCAACTTGCATAGGCTGTCTGCCGAAGGCTAGTTATTTTAGTCGAAAATGTTTTAAATATGGATAATTTTCTTACATGAACGTACCACTTCGCTTTCAGAAGGCCTTTATTACCCAGAGCTGTGTGGAGCACTTCATGTAGTATCATGTAGGCTATCATCCATATATATATACTGCTGCTTATTTCACAGCTACTAAAGCAGTCAACAATGAAGAATCAAGAATGGACACCAACCTATTTGTTCCTTGCTATCTTCATGTTTTATTCTGGATGGTTCTGGAACACTCATGTCTTCAATCTCCTCTTTAATGAACAGAGATTTCAGCTGTTTGTCCTTCTCTTGTAGGATGATGTGAATATTCCCAGTATTTATTGGTGAATTGTTGTGGGAGGGACATCAGATCTGCCAAATTCAAAAAGAAGTTACTGAATTTATAGTGAAATACTTGTTTTAATGCCCCCTCCCCCCAACACTGATGGCAGAGTTCTTGAACTGATTTTTTTCAACACAACTTGACAGCTCAACTATAAAACATAAGCTATGTGAACTTGAAACAGAACATTTTATTTTATATTATTTTACATTTGATTGTTTTGTTTATTTCTAAAGAACCCCTGTTCTGACTGTGCGCATTATAGTCACTCAGTAAATCAACTTTTTTATAAAACTCCTTTTAAAAATGTCACAAATTGCATATGACTAGGATTATTGAATAAACCCTAAATAAACGAATAACTTAATTATTAATTAATGATCCGTCGTGTATCGTCTTTTCTGTCTACCAAGCTCTGCTAATGTATGAAATATTACAGATTATCCTAATTAAAAACCAATATCATACATACCGGCTTCTGATGATGCCTGGGGTCTTCGCTTATATATTCATCATGAGGTAACGTTACCGCCCGGAAAGGACCATTAACCTTTTTTTCCCATTCAGCCATATATTAGGAGAGCCTCTTGCGCTTAACGAGCTCTACACGACGCGGCGCGTGTTTACTGCTCATGATCTCACACTCCATCGCTAGGGAAACACTTCAGCTTCAACTGTTTAAAGTTTTAGCCACAGTCTATGGTTTTTCGGCACTCGACTCGTCTCATCTCTCGTATTTCTCTGTTGCGCCCGGTGTCATATTTCTTAAAGGGGCCGCATTTTCTTAAGTAAATCCCATCTCCGCACTGTTACGAAACAAATAAGCCTACACTATCATCAAACATGTCTTCGACAGTCTAGTCACCTGATGTTGTTTTATCAATATCAAAGAAAAACTATTTTCATTAACAGACTTTTACTGTGGTTAAAATTAAAGTTACACATAACTAACTTGTTTTTGAAACTGTTTCACATGTTTACATTTCAATTTAACATTTGTGCCCATATTCAGGAAAACAACACTTTTTTTTCATATATCTTGAATTTTTGGGGGCATTTTGATATTTTAATAAAAAAATGTGACAAACACATAATTTATCAATATTTTTCTAAATGTTCTCTTTTCAACTAAAAGACTAAAGAGAGTTGTTTTGTGCAGTCCTGTGACCACAAATAAAAAGGGAGCAAATGCAATTGAAGATTTTTTATGTGAACAATGATATAACCTAATTTGATATGGTCTGTTAAGAGCCCTTGTGGCTTGACTGGAAATGCGGCTAGTAATTTCTGACTGGTATATAAATTAGCAAATCAAACCAATGTAAATGGGTAAATGTGGCGTCCCGGCTGTGTTTTAAAACACCCATGATTTCTTTCATAGTCTGTATTAGAAAAAAGCCTTTTCCCCAAAACTAACACATTAGACCACTCATCTCCATAAACTTTCAGGTATTTTTTCAGAATTGATGCTAAAGTATTTTTTGTTTTTACCACACTGAATACAGATTGAATTTACAAATGATGATTGAGACTGTTTGCCCATTTGAAACTCTTTTAAAGGGGTCATGAACTAGCTTTTTAAAAAATGTTATATTGTTGTCTGAGGTCAACTTATGACGTTCGCTTGGTTTTTACATTCAAAAACATCAAGATGAATAAGTAGGCTATTTTCTACCCTAGTTTTGAGCCTAGCTCAAAAACGCTCGGTTTTTATGGGCGTCTCGCATTGAAGACTTGGAAGTAAACGCCCACTGCTGAGAGTGGATAACAGTTTTGCATATTATAAGGAGTTTCAACTCACTCGTCAGTAACGATTAGACTGATACACATGTACACATAATTATTAGATATCAAACGATCTGTAACAATGCAATACTAGCCTATCACATTATTATTATTTTTTAAATAAAAATTTTACTCACATAAGTGTGTTGCACCATTCCTGTCGAATCCTGGAACGTCATTAAAAATAAAGTTTAACCAAGCATTCCTATTGGAATCCACAACCAGGCACAGCACAATATTTTGTAAATGTCATGTTTATTGCTCGGTAGCTCGATCCGGTTTGTCATCACGAGGTAGGCCCATGTTATTTAGCTATGAGTGTAATGCGCGAATCGGTGGGCGGGGCTAAAGTAGCCGTGTTGAAGTAGGCGTTGATCTTCTTCAGCGGGGGTGGTGTTTTATCCTCTTTGACGTCATAGTTCCCCACTTTGAAAAACGAGTCGTTTGCTGAGCCTGGTGTCAATAAAAGCATTTATTGGACTAACAAGGACGTTTTCAGTTCTGAAATTTACAGGATATTCTTATAATATGATGACCTCTTAGATGTCAAAAGCTCAAGGAAAATTTGATTTCTCAGTTCATCACCCCTTTAAGTCAAGGAAAGGAAAGGATATATTACTCGCCCAATTTTAATATTCTAGGTATTATCACCTGGCCAGCATTTTGAGATTGCAGTGGACACAATAGACTATAATACTATGAGAGCTCGCTTAAGTAATGAGGAGCTAAACCATTCAGGGCTTTATTGACCATTTTGCAAGATGTAAACAACACTGGTCCAGAAGCACTTCCTGTTTCAGTTTTTTAACACTACATAAACGTTGGGATAAAATACAACCAACAGAACAAATAAAACTGAATCAAAAAGTTAAACAAACATCTTTAAGATGTTTTCTTTACATGTGAAATAAAGAAACCAGTTACAAACTGAAACAGGAAGTGTTTCTGGACCAGTGTTGTTTACATCTTGCAAAATGGTCTATAAGTAATCAGCAAGATTTTAAAAAGTATAGGGAGCCAATGCAGTGTTGACAGAATCGGGCTATTATACTTCCTGGTTCTAGTAAGAACTCTAGCCGCTGCGTTTTGGACCAACTGGAGTTTGTTTTTTAAGCATGCAGGGCAATCACCCAGTAGAGCATTACAATAATCTAGCCTAGCCTGCATTTGACATTGAAAGCATATGTCATTTTTTAGAAATATTTTTAGAACGGAAAAAATGCAGTTTTACATATGCTAGAAATGTGGCTTTCAAATGAAAGATTGCTACACAAGAGCACACCCAGGTTCCTAACCGAAGACAAAAACTTGACAGAGTAGCCATCAAGTGTTAACAGTACTCTAGTTAATTAAGTGCAGAGGTTTTGGTGCAATAATTAAAACCTCTGTTTTTGGTAAACCTCAGAATTAAGTAGTAGGAAATCACACGTCATCCAATTTTTTATATTAACTTTGCATTCCATTAGTTTTGTGAATTTGTATGTTTCGTCAGGCTGTGAGGAAATATAGAGCTGAGTATCATCAGTTTAACAGTGAAAGCTAACTTTCACTAAGCAAATTTCCTAATGATATCTCCCAAGGGTTGCATGTACAGGGTGAGAAGCAACGGTCCTAGAACTGAGCCTTGCGGTACTCCATACTGAACTTGTGATCGATATGACACCTTTTCGTTTACTGCTACACATAGATGACGGTCAGATAATTATGTGATAAGTTTAAGTATAGTGATAAGCATCAGATAGGTATTTCAACCATGCCAATGCAACTGCAAACATAATTTCCGAGCTTATTCAAAAGAATGGTATGGTCGACTATGTCAAAAGCAGCGCTTAGGTCCAGTAACACTAATAGAGAGATACAACCACGATTGGATGACAAGAGTCATTTGTAGCTCTAATGACCGCAGTCTCAGTACATGATATAGTCTTAATCCTGACTAGAAAATCCTCGCAGATACCATTTCTCTCTAAGAAGGAACATAGTTGTAATGATACTGCCTAGTATTCTGGTATTTTTGACAGAAAAGGAAGATTCGAAATTGGACTGTAGATAACTCAAGTTGTGCTTTTTTTAAGAAGAGGATCTGCGACTTCTGGAAGAAGCATCTCTTTCAGTAGCTTAGTCGATATAGAGTCTAACATTGTAAATGTTACTGATTTAGATGATTTAACAAGTTTAGACAGTTCTTCTCCTATAGTAAAGAATTAATGATTTTTTCAAGGTTTTTTAAGAAATTTTAATGTTTGTCCTGTAAATCCTCTACATTTGTACAACCAGACATGGGCAGTATTTCAATTAAATGTATTTTAAATACGTATTTAATTACTTTAGTGTATTTTGTAATTTGTATTTTGCAGGTGTGGAAAAAATAAAATGTAGTTTGTAACAAAATATTTTGAGGGAGTGTATTTAGAGTATTTCAAATACTTAAATACTTAAGAAAAATCACCATAGTACATGATTTTGCCATATTTTCGGTCTGATGTTGGCAATGGCAATGTCCAAGTTAGATGCACGAAAATCACGTGACACCCTGTAGACCGGGCTCCCTCCAAGAAGTGAATGAGTTTTGAACTCTTAAAAACGGCATTAAGGTAAAGTGTTTTGTGAAAAATGTACACAGTCTACACACACATATTGCACACTGAACGGCATTATAGAGAAAATTATTGTGCCTTATGAGATCAATGCACTGTGTTGTCATTCATAAAATGAAAAGGACATCATAGGCCCTACCTATTATGAAACAGCTCGTCTGTCGTAACTCCACCGAAATCTCCATGCTAAGCAAGCGTTCACAATATAACATCCATCTGCAGTTTTTACACGTTTTTAAATGTATTACATATGAGAAATATTGATATTGATTTTGTATAAAATAATCATCAATCCTATTGTTTTTCAGTAATTGCGCACGCAGCGCGATTCTATATGGAAAAGGCATACGTGGTCAGGGCAGTTAGAGTCTCGTGTGTAAAACAAACCCACACATATTATGATTAATATGATTAAAATGGAATTTTGATTTTGTGACAAAAATTCTCGGTCTGTTATTTTTACACAAAAATCGCTGCAAAAGATGCTTTCCAACAGGTTTTATCGTAGTTTTTGTCCAACTCCATTGACTTGTATTGGATGTTCTGTGAGGTACGGTATTACTCCACCAACGGAAATGGAAATGGGGTTGTTTGTATTCTTCCTGTAGTCTTCCAGTCGCGGTATCGTAGGCTACGATATCCAAACATTGGCAAAGGTGCATTATCGCCACCAACTGGGCTGGAGTGTCTATTATTCAAGCTCTCAACGGAAGAATGTCCGTTTGTGAGGAGTTTGGACAAATAGGTCCACAGTTTTACAACGAATGGTAAAACACCTGTTGGAAAGCATCTTTTGCAGCGATTTTTGTGTGAGCATATCAGTGAACACCCCAGACCACTCGGTTTCACGTCTTTGTAAACTAAAGTTTAATACGTTTTATGAATGATTCTTCCAGTGCCCCTATGAAACCATTGTGGAGATGTGGGGGTGCAAACACAAACACAGAAACCGAAAATTCTCGGGACAGCAGCATGTGTCCAAATTTCAATCTTAACCATTCTATTTCATCAGAAACGATCTTAAAACAGGGCTTTAAGTGTAAAATACCGAACTTGTCCTTTAAGGCACGAGTAGAGTAACGGTGATAATATGGCTACGTAGCCTACATCAAACACGTTTTGCTATTAAGGGCAGCCTACCACACCATTGATGTGAACTTAGCTATACATGCCATTTACATCAGAGGGAGATATTTCAGGCCCTGTAGAGATTTAGTGAAATGCCCATACTTTTTTATTTTGCTACTTCGTCATTTTGAATTTACACATTTCTCATATTTGTGTTATTGCTACTATTTGTGTTATTGTCCTTTCAGTAATAAAAAAAAGATTATTGTGGGAGTATTTTTGTATTTTCAAAATACTAATTACTTGTATTTTATTTAAATACATTTTTCACATCAGTATTTTGTATTTTATTTTGTTACATTTCATGAGCCAGTATTTGTATTTTGTAACAAAATAGTTTTTGATGTATTTGTGCCCACCTCTATGTACAACTTACTGCAGTAGTAAGTCCTGATCATTTGGTTAACAATAATACTGTATGCCAAACATATTTATCACAATATTAAGATAGAATTAAACTCATTAATAATAATAATAATAATAATTACTATCAGAAAACAATATACACTATAGTAAATGGACATTTCCACTTCATGGAACGGCTCACTTTTGGGGGGTTTTCCACAGTGTACAGAACCTAGTACCTGGTACTTTTTTAGTACCACCTCGGTTGAGGTTCCAAGCGAACCGTACCAATACTAAAATGTGACGAGTAAACACTGCAGATCACTGATTGGTCAGAATAATACTATGAGATAATAATTAGAGACAATACTCTGCTTTGAGTAAACTCCATATTTTATCTCAAAGAATTTACCTGAATGCATTTGACATGAAAACTAATTTTACTCACTTGCAACATTTTCTCACATGAGTGTAAAGGCCTGATGAACATTTAAAACTCTTCTCACACTGAGTACAGCAGTACGGCTTCTCTCCAGTATGAATTCGCTCATGAACTTTCAGGTTTCCAGAATGAGTGAAACTCTTGTCACAATATGAGCACTTGTGAGGTTTTTCTCCAGTATGAATTCTTTGGTGCACTCAAAAAAATGAATCATGGCATAGGTTATAATTATGTATTTGCATCCTTTTGATTTTATTTAAATAATAGTATTTTCAAAATGTATGTAGTCAGATTGCTTAGAATCAATGTAAATCTGTTCATTGTGAAAACTATTAGATTTAATCAGTTAAAAAGTATGAATATGGTTTAAATATAGCTAGCTGTGGAACGAGCCAGATCCTATTATTTACATTTTATGAGATTGTTTTGCATACAATTTATGGGAAATGGAATCGTTTAGAAGCGGAAATGATGCCGATCCATACTCCAGTCGGTAGGGGGGATACTGCACATAGACATGTCTATGGCAATACACCTAAAAAAAAAAAAAAACAACGCAACAACCAGCGGCAGTTGAAAAAACAACTCTCCTCGCCATCTTACATGATCGGAGCACCTTCTTTGGATCAACCTGATTGCAAGGCAAGTTACATCTGTACGATTGTTTTCTATGTATGTATGTATGTGTTATTACTGCTGTTGATATCGTATTGCACTTTATCAATGCATTGACTATCAAATTTGCATTTAGTCTACTAAAGTTAGCTAACTTGCACATGGTTCTTAACTTTATCTACTTTCCCCTTAAGCTACTTTTTTTCCAGCTACACAGTGTAACTAATTAAAAGTAACAGGGATGTGTTTTTTTATTTTTAGTTTATATTAATTTCCGTATTTTCTGACCTGAGTATAACTTTGGGCCACGTGCATCGCTTAAATCCGAGAGGAAAAAAATGGTGTTAGGCCGCCTAACGTTAGGTGTTGGGTAAGTTAACGTTTAACGTTAAAGTTTAAAATAGTGAAGTGTCATTAAACGATTAACTGCGATTTCAAATATATTTATATCGTACATCGATAACTTCCAACAGAACTGAATGAGCTAACGTTAGGGATCGACAAGCGTCAAATTTGAGTAAATTTCGAGTATATGAAACGATGTTACTCGTTAGTTGGTGACGGTGTGATTAACGTATATGGCAACGTAAGTTACCGGTATGTGCCAGAGTTGGTTGGGTGTTCTCGAGCACGCGAACCATGGTTTTTAACCCGTCGGTGTCTGTTGCTGTTTATCAGCTTTTGTTCTGTGGTTTAACGTTTCAAGGCAAATAAAGACAGTTATAAACTACTGCAATCAGTATATGAGAGTAGTATTCTAATAATTCTCTAAAAAATAAATGCTGGCTTTGTAATTTGCACAAGCAAATGTATGCATTTTGTTTCTAACTAAAACCATTTTTTTCTTTTCAGATATATTAAGCATCCTCTCTTACATCTGGTGGGACAAACCTCCTAGACCTTGTATGTATGCTACAAATTAATACATCAAATTATGAACAATTAATCTCAGTTTGAATGTTATACGAGTCAACATAAAAAGTATAACATTCCTAATACATAGTTAAAAACATATTTTACAGACATGAACAGCCTGATATCATCTTGCAATCAACCATATTATAATCTGGACCTATGTAGTTATTTAATTGTTATAAAAAAGTTAGCTAATACATGTGTATTAGTAGTAGTAGTAGTAGCTGTATTTTGACTTGTCTTGTTACAGTAAAATCAAGTATAAATTAAGTTATTTATTTTGATCCTTTAATATTTGGCAGTAACTGATTTTTTTTTTGTCTTTGTTCACAGATATGTGAATGTGTCCATGCAAAGTGTGTGACATTTCATTATCTACCCGGTATGAATTGCTAAAACATTTTAGGCTGAAACATTTCCACTACGGTCGCAATTGCCGTTATCCCTGTTTATATGCAGATTGCCCATGTACATTCACAAGTTGGAAGAACCTTTTGAGTCACACATATCAAACACACAGGAAGTTAACAGCAGCAAATGTTCAGTTAACTACGTTCTTTTGTCAGACGTGTGCCTGTAAGGACATTTTAACTGAGAAGGAATACTTTGCTCATGTAAATCAACATCTTAAGCAGTATGAAACCATAACTTGTATGTTTGAAGGATGTATGTTTGAGACAAACATTTATGGAACATTTCACTCGCATAAAAATCGTAAGCATAATCCCTACACTCTAAAAGATTTTAAGGCAGGCGTTGTTAAACTCGCTACTCAGTCAGACGAATCTGGTACTGTAGATGATAGCCCCTCATCTTCTGCTGACATAGATTTTGTACCTTCGTCAGATGCAGATAGTGATATAGATACTTCAGAGGACCTTCCAAAATTAGTAGAACGAAAAATAGCTGCAGTTTTACTGAAGTTGGAAAACATTTTTTTATGTGCCATCTACAGCAATTGATGAACTACTTGATGAACTACACTTCATCTTAAGTACTGTATCTGTGCCTGTAACTTGTAGCAGTCTTTCAGAGTTTTTCAAAAACAAAAACCTAGAAGTTAATAGCTTAATTATTAAGGAACTAGCTGATATACTGTGTAAATCTAACCCTTTGGTAACATCAATAGGGAAAGATGGTCCCCTTTCTACAGCTTATAAGAGAAAAGAGTACTTTAAGGATTTGTTAAATATTGTTGAGCCAGTAGAGTTTATTCTGGATCAAAAAAAGAGCAGGACCTTTCAGTATATCCCATTATTGCAGTCTTTACAGCAGCTACTTGATTGTACTGCTGTGTTAAACGGCATTATCAGTAGCCACAGAGCACAGGAAAGTAATACAGACCAGTTAGAGAATCAGCAGTATCGCTCTATAAGAGACGGTTTGTACTTTAAGGACAACACTTTCCTGTCAATTGATGAGTTGCGAATTTGTTTGACTTTGTACATCGATGACTTTGAGCTATGTAATCCCCTGGGTACATCGCGAAAAAACACAAATTGTGTAGTGTGTACTGGATTCTGAATAACTTGCCACCAGGCTCTCATTCAGCACTATCTTCCATTTATTTATCGGTTTTGTGCAAGAGTGATGATGTAAAAGTATATGGCTATGGAAAAATTTTAGAGCCACTATTACAAGACCTTTGTACTTTAGAAGAGCATGGTGTTTTCAGCTCAAAACTTGGGAAGTTTGTCAAAGGAACAGTCCATAGTGTTGTAGCGGACAATTTGGGAGCCCACGGATTGGCTGGTTTTGTAGAGAGCTTCTCTGGGCATTATATTTGTCGATTTTGTACTGCTCAGAAAGTAGATATTCAAACAAAGGATGTTCAGTCAGGTGCTTTTTTTCTTCGAGCAAAAGAAATACATGAAGCACATGTGAAGTCTGCACAGGAAACTGACACAAATTGCTTTGGTGTGAAGAGAGCGTGTGTTTTAACAGAAAATCTTCAACATTTTCACGTTAACACAGGCTATCCCCCAGATATAGTGCATGACTTATTTGAGGGTATTGTCCCTTCTGAACTGGCACTATGTTTCAGTGTTCTCATCTCTAAGAAGTATTTCAGTCTTGAATGTCTTAACACACAAATCCTCAAATTTCCCTATAAGTGGAGTGACAAAAAAAATCGATCTCAAGTCATACCAAACAGCTATTCATGTAAGAAGACAATAGGTGGCAATGCCCATGAGAATTGGAATCTAATACGATTGCTTCCATTTCTAATAGGAGACTTGATTCCAGAGGATGAGCTTGCTTGGCAAGTGATATTACACCTGAAGGAAATTGTAGAATTAGCTGTGGCACCAGTACACACTGATGAGACGATTGCCTATCTTGATGTCAAAGTATCTGAACACAGACAGAGACTACTCGAGCTTAACCCGGACGTAAAGATTTTACCTAAACACCACTATCTTGAGCATTACCCGCACCTGATTAGGTGTTTTGGGCCTCTTCTAGGTTTATGGATGATGCGATTTGAAGCTAAACATAGCTTTTTTAAACAAGTAGCTCGACACACAAATAATTTCAGGAATATTGCACTCACACTGGCAGCCAAACACCAGCAGTTGATCAGTTACCACATATATTCATCCAGACTCGATACATCAAATTTGGAAGTTTCAAATGTCTCTACAGTCCAGGTTGATGTTCTGAATAAGGAAGTTGTGTTGGCTCTCAGGCAGAAGTATCCAAATATCAGTCAAGTTCATCTTGCTAAAAGTGTCACCACTAGAGGAATTAACTACAAAAATGGAATGTTAGTTGCTTGTGGTTCAACTGCTGGAATTCCAGAATTCGCAGAAATTCTACAAATGTGTATAAGGGGAGATGAGCTGAGTTTCATTGTGCGTTTATTGTGTGCTTGGTATAGAGACCACTTCAGATCATTTGAGTTGACTTCTTCACCAGGTAAAGAGGTTGCCCTGGTTCAGCTTGAAGAACTGACAGACTGCTATCCACTTGTGGCCTATTCAGTTTGTTCCAAACGTATGGTAACCCTGAAGAGACACATCGTCATCAAAGGTTTGATTTATACGACTTCCAGTACCTTTTAAAAGAATGTAGTAACTTTAACATATCAATGTTTTATTTATTAATAAGACAATTCCTATGCTTTTTGGGTCTGCATTCTAGATTAAAAAAGCAGAATGGCAGGACCAGTTAGCTTCAGAGTCCTTTTTGGAAGTGAAGATGATGCAAGAAAACTAACCATTAAATCCGGAATACCGACTTCTGTGGATGAATTGGCTTTTGAAATTAAGACCTTCTTTGGAGTAACTGAGCAGTTTAGGCTTCAATACAAAGACGTAGAATTTGGAAACGAATTCATGAACCTCTTATCAATTTCTGATATTCAAGATCGCAGTACTTTGAAAGTGGTATACTTACCTTGTGAGGCTACCACCTCCGCAATATCCTCAGCTCCACCCACTAACGATAACTGCTCCACAATCCCAGTTACTCCCTCCAATGTATCTACCAGCTCCTCATCACAAGAACCAAATGATTCAGCATCTGTTGACTCCTGTAACAGCAATGATACTGTCATATTGTCATCTCCTGACTCCCGGTCTTGCACTTGGCCTAAAGCTTTTGTAGTGCCACGCTTTTCATATTGTGCCGAGATGCAGCTCCAGAAGGGAAATGATGAATTCAATGCAAATGGAACTCTCCTATGTCTTACGCCCAAACTCAGATCTGATATTCTTGAAGGCGTTGCAGAAGAAATAATTAAGTACACAGCATATCCAAAGGACAATCAGTTTGAAAAAGTTGCTGAGGCCTTGATACAAACCCATCCATGTTTGCGTGAGAAAGGAACTCAGACTGGGTGTTGTGGATGGAAGCACTATATTAAGATAAAGATGATGAACTTCCGCACCAAGCTTGGCCGAGCTGGACACCCAGAAGTCACAGTCAACTCACTTAAAAACAAACAGAAAGGCCACGGAAAACCAGCTGCAAACATAAAAAAGCCCCGGAGGGCAGAGGTTAATTTCTGTCCAAACCATCCGAGAGGTGAAACCAATGACAGCCTGGAGGTGGAAAGGGTTGCTTTATTGACCGAGGTAAAAAAAAAGAATAACGAGACCGTGATCAAGGAAAAGATGCATCGTACCTTCTCATACCGACGACAAGAAATTCTTCAGGAGCCAATGATTACAGAGGTCCGAAACAGATGGCCAGCACTGTTTGAAATTGGAGAAGTAAGTGTAGTTAAGTGTTGTTTGAAACTGAGATGCAGATTTATACACTATCTTGTTTAAGGTGAAATATATTCTGTTGTGTCCTTTTTCATCTTTTTTTTCAGGTCAACTTGGAGTTCATGCGTATAACAACTGTTCCGCTGATATCAAAATTCATTGGTCAACTGGACAAATACACTGATGACCTGATGAAGGTGTTCCGTCACAAAGGAGGATGTGCAGGACAGAAAATCCGCACCATAATGGCACTGACAACTAAAGTAAGTGTGTTTTTATGTATTACATTTGTTTTCAACTGGTTATTCTTTTGTCTTGACATGAATTCAGAAACCTCTCTCTCACACACAATTTTATCTCTCCCTCTGAGATGCAAAGAACACAATCTTTCTTACACATTAAATACATGTTTATTTGAATTTATTAGTGAGGACATCTCAATCTCTCTCACACACATGCACACAGTCTTTCTCGGTTTCTCTCTATTCAAATTAAAGAACTTTATTGGCATTATTGTTTAAACACAACATTGTTAAAGCATTATTCATATAACAGGTATTAAAATAAGTTGCTAAATAAGATTATTGTCTGTATTATAATATTGTATTAGTTCACCCAAAAACGAAAAAATTGTTATTTACTCACTCTCATGTCATTCCAAACCCGTAAGACTTACGTTTATCTTCGAAACACTACGGAGCCCCGCACGTGACATGCAAGAAAAAATGTAAATTGTGCGCACAATTTAATAATTCATTCCCTCGATTTGCTCAACCGTGTGCACGATTAAAAAAATGTCTTGCATGTGCGGGGCTCCGTACAACACAAATAGAGATATTTTAAATTAAATCTTCGAGGTTTCTGTCCCTCCATTGACAGCTACGCAATCACCACTTTGACGCTTCAAAAAGTTAATAAAGAGATAATAAAACTAATCCGTATGAATTGAGCAGTTTAGTCCAAATTTTCTGAAGAGACTCGATCCTTTTATGAGAACAGATTGAATTTAGGCTTTTTTTCACATACAAACATTCATCAACTGACATCAGTTATAGTAAACGGAAGCTCAAGAATGTTCACATTGATGTGCGAGAACCAGTGAGGTTTGTTCTAGTGTGTTAAGCAGGTTCAGTTGAGCTTCTGTATATGTTCGCTGATCAATGTTTATGTGAATAAAAGCCTAAATATAGTCTGTTCATCAAATAAAGTGATCATGTCTCTTTAGAAAATTTAGACTAAACTACTCAATTCATATGGAATAGTTTTACGATCTCTTTATTAAGGCGAGACACGGCAGGCAAAAACATCGTTTTTTTTTCACTGGTCAATTTTGAGATTTTGGGATATTTGTCTTCAATAACATGTCTTCTTTCAGACTTGTGGTGAAAAAAAGTCCGAAATACACATTTAGGTCTTTATTTTACTACACTTTGTCTGTTTGCGTCTGTAGATTTCTCATAAATTCATCAAAAGTTGTCGTTATAAATCATCCCTCTGATCCGCGATCGCGATCTGCACCCTGTCATCACACACACCGTTAGAAAGCTCTCTCTCTCCTGAACAAGACTGCCGGATCCAAATATGGTCATTTCCTTTTTATCAGCAACCAATCGCGAAAGTAAAAGGGGGGATTTTACTCTAAATGCGCAATCTCATTGGCTGATGCTAAATCTTTAAAGCACGTTTTCTCAAAATGTCTTTTCTCTCATACTCAAAGTCCGAAATCTCCAGTTCAGTAGCACCTATATACACCAAACTTTCCAGTCTTGTACCTAGTTATATTATGAAGACATTTACAGAGGGATTTGTAAATATATTATTCCTAGCCTGATTTATATAACCTTTTATTCCCAAAAACATGGCGAAAATCATTTTTTTAAGGCTATTGGCAGTATATTCTGATTTACAGGATAACAAAAGTAGATATCCATAAATCCCTCTGTAATTTTTTCCCCATCTAATATGTGAACACAATGAAAAAATAATTTTGAACCTGGCTTTGTCCAATACTCAGATTTCGTTTTTTAAAATATATGCAAAATAGCGCATATTTAATTAGACAATGCCTCATTTGCATATTTAAACATTAAATTACAGAAAACTTGTAATACATTTTTTTCTCATCTTAATGTAGGTAATCAACTGGCAAAGTTTCATGGTGATATCTGATAGTTAAAAAAATTACCCTATTCACCTGTAGTGTCTCGCCTTAATTTTTTGAAGCGTCAAATTCGTGATAGCGTAGCTGTCAATGGAGAAACAAAGTTTTCAGATTTCGTAAAATTAGATCTTCATTTGTGTTCTGAAGATGAACAAAAGTTGAACAAAAAATAATCACCGAATTTTCATTTTTGGGTGAACTATCCCTTTAAAAGGTAGCCTTACTTAAACTGTTAGTTAATAATTAATGACATTTTTTTTTTTTTTGGATCTTCTTATGCTTGTTTGAGAATGAAGACATAAACACCAGGCGTGATTGTATCCTGAGGTGCCTAAGTGTCTACCTCAACGAAGACATTGAGACACTTGTCAAAGAATATGTGGTAAGTGTTTGTCAGCCTATTCTCTTCATGTTATAAATTTATGGATATATTTACATCGATTTAATTTTCTCATTGGCATCACAGTCTAGTTTATTCCCTTGTGTGTAGTGTGCAGCGAAAGTGTAACTATGCAGCAATCAGTGCAGAGCATGATACCAGACAAATGAGAAACTTTTCAAATAGAAATGACCTGGAAAAAATGATCCAGTTGGTAGTACAAAGTAAGGAAAATATGAAATCAGAATCATGAAACACTCACATCATTATGCTGATCTCAGATTTGTTGTAGATGGGGAAATTAATACGTTATTCATGGCAAAACAGGAACACAGTACAATTATCATTTCAATTACATGACTGAATCAATAGGAAAGAAAATGCCTGCTGCAAAATAAAACGGGAAAACTTGGGACACAACTTATTTTCTTTGTTTATCCGCCAGGACTCTGAAAGTGGAGAGGCTGAGTCTCTCATTGCACAGACAACAATGGGCATCTATGTCATTCGAGTGGAGGGCGCTGGTCCTGAAGAAGAACCTTCAGATGTGGGTGTTGTTCTTGAAGGTGTTGAAGTTCTGCAAAACCTGCCAAGTGTCACACTTGGATGTGTGATGCTTTTTGGACTAATTTATGCCCTTAACTTGAACTATCCAAAGGACCTCAAGTGCACATTTGAAGCATTTCAGAAAATCCTGATGGAACTAGATACAACCAAGCTGTCGCCAAAAGTTCAGGGACTTAAAATTAAGATGCTTCAGTGATAAATTGACAGAAACGCTGATATTTACATATTTCCTGTTGACTTGTTGCACTTTTTCTACTCGTTTGAGTTTTTTCTTTTTTGTTGCTGTAGTTGCTGTTGTTTTAAACACCTGTACTCCTAACATGTGAACATGGGTAAAAAGTGTGGTGGTGCAAAACCACTCAACCACTGAGTGTTATGGCATTTTCTGGTGACCACCACCCTATCGTTCCAAATTATTGCATGTCACACATATTTGAAAATGTAATATAAGCAAGTGTTGTCCTTAAATCAGATTTGACCTAAATTTTGTCTACCTCAAGTTTTACCGATTTTAAGCAGTTCTTGAGGAAATTTATTTTCTTGTTTTGCTGTAGAACCTTTTATACTCCTGTACTCCAAACATGTAGACATGCGTAAAAAACGTGTGGTGATGCAAATCCACTCAACCACTGAGTCTTATTGCATTTTCCGGTGACCACCACCCTATTTTGCATGTCACAGATTAATGAAAATGTTTGTGTACTGTTAACAAGTGTTGTCATTGAATCAGATTTTACCTGATTTTTATGTCTACCTCAAGTTTTGCAGTTTTTTAAGCACAGGTCTTGAGAAAAAGTACTATGTCTGCAGTCTGTTAAAATCCTTTGCATTTATTTGTGCAATGAGGTTGATTGTGGCAACAACAAAAAAACCTTTGAAAGTAGTGCATTTAACCTTAATGTGCATGTAAAAGGTACTTTATGTTTTGTCGAGGTTGCACACAACACTGTATGTGAGCACGGGTTGTCTTGCTAGCTCCTCTTTTTGCTGCCTTTCGAGCTTGTTATTTCTAAAATAAAAATGAGAAACAAAATGTGAAATGAGGTGGTCTGGCCATTCTTTTTTGTGTTGTATATTTGATTGGGGAGGGGAAATGGTGATGAATAAGTAAATACAAATTTATAAATATGATTTTAAAATACTTTGGGTTTATTAATACAAATTACTTAAATGTGATGCATTTTAAATAAATTAGGTTTATTACATAATAATACATAAACCCGTTTCTTATTTATTGAAAATAAATTGGATTTATTGAAAATTTTACATAAATCTAATTCTTACTTGTTTCATTCATATAGGACTTACACACATGTATCACATTAAGTTTATTAATATGTTAACGTTAACAATACGTAACGTTAACAATACGTAATGGAAAATGTATATGCAATCAAATTACATAAATCTTATTTATTAGGCCTAAATATTTTTTTGAGTGTGCCGTTTCAGATAATCAGCTGTAGTAAAGCTCTTCCCACAGTCACAACACACATGATCTCTCACTTCATCATGTGTTTTCTGGTGCAGTTTACAATGATTCAGCTGTGAAAAACTCTTTCCACAGAGAGAACACACATAAGGCTTCTCATCTGAATGAAGTTGCATGTGGTATTTTAGACTTGATGATGAAATAAAATCTTTCCCACACTGATCACAGTTAAATGGTTTTTCTCCAGAGTGAATAAGCAGATGATATGTCAAACTTGTTGAATCTTTGTAACTCTTCTCACACTCAGTACAGTAGTACGGCTTCTCTCCACTATGAAGTCGCTCGTGTGATTTCAGGTTTCCAGAATGAGTGAAACTCTTGTCACAATATGAGCACTTGTAAGGTTTTTCTCCAGTATGAATTATTTGGTGCTCCTTCAGATGACCAGATCTAGTAAAGCTCTTCCCACAGTCACAACACACATGATCTCTCACTTCATCATGTGTTTTCTGGTGCCGTCTAAAACTTTTCGGCCATGAAAAACTCTTTCCACAGAAACACACATAAGGCTTCTCATCTGAATTAACTTTCATGTGATTATTTAGTTGTGATGATGAAATAAAATCTTTACCACACTGATCACAAGTAAATGGTTTTTCTCCAGAGTGAACGCGTAGATGATACCCGAGAGCTGATGCTTGAGAAAAACTATTTCCACACTGAGTACATGTATACGGTTTCTCTCCAGTGTGAATTCTCATGTGTGTCTTAAGGATTACTTTATGACTGAAACTCTTTTCACACTGTGAGCAGGAGTGCAGCTTTTTGGCTTTTGTTCCTTCAGTTTTGAAGTCACAGTGTTTCTTTGCTTCATTTAGTTCGGATCTCACTTCCATTTGCTCTGAAATAAACATATTATGTAATCACAATCAGTTCAAGAAGGATAAATGTGAAAATCCAAGTGAACATTTAACAGAAATCAAGACTTCAGGTTTCTGTCTGTGTGAGTATAAAGTATCAGATCATTGATGTTTAAAGGTCAGTTCTGTCATGTTAATATAATTAAAACTGCTATATAAAAGGTTGTGAACATTTATATGCATTTCTCTATCATCTATCATCCATATAATGCTTATTAATTCACAGAATTATTGAAGAATCAAGAATGAACACCAACCTATTTGTTCCTCAGTATCTTCATGTTTTATTCTGGATGGTTCTGGATCACTCATGTCTTCAATCTCCTCTTTAATAAACTCCATCTTTAACAGTCACACAGATTTCAGCTGCTACTCCTGGAGTTTGTCCTTCTCTTGTAGGATGATGGGAATATTCCCAGTATTTATTGGTGAATTGTTGTGGGAGGGGCTTCACTGCAGGTGTGAACTGTGATCACTGTGTGATACTGACGCCCACAGGACCAGATCTGGAAAAATCAGAGATAAGTTACTGAATTTATACTGGATTACTTTAACAGCAAAACACACATGGTGCTTCAAATATATTTAGCTCAAATATAGAGCATTTTGAGTTACATATTGGTATTGTATAAAACAGCTCTAGGTTGCTTATTTTTATGTAACCCAAAATATTAAATGGATGAAACAGGGTACATGTTAAATTATTGTCTAAACTAACTGGACAGAAATCCACTTAATATGCAATATGCAGACTGAATAGAGGAGGTTTACGTAACAATAAAAAAAAAAAATGAAATTCCTCCCAAGTTGTTTTGAAACAACGGCAATGTCTGGTAACGTTATAAACTGTACAATGAGAATAAAAATACTATTTAAACAACTTCACCGTTCAAATGATATAGTTTTGACAAAAACATATTATAAAGAGCCTAATTAATAATTATGTAAGTAAAGTTATATGAACAAACTGAAAGAAAATGCAAATTCCCTCTCTGACAGAAGAGAAAAGCAGAAAAACAGCGGTTACTCCTGAACACAAGCAGCGCTGCACTTATAAACACTTTATTAGACATTACTGAGGAAAGATAAAAGATGATAAACTTTTATGAAGACCATAATTTCCCTTCAGATATACATTCAAATAAAAACTCGGATCTGCACTAATTATGAATGGCCGATTTCAGTGTCAGAAAGAGAGTTTGCAGGTTTGGTTTCTGTAGCCCTTAAAGGAACACTCCACCGTTTTTTGAAATAGGGCTTATTCACCGTCTCCTCTACATTAAGATAGGTGGGCAAAAGCATTTGTGTCTCAGTGCAGGCATTTTCTTAGTTTGGCAGCGCCGACGCTAGCTTAGCTTAGCATAATGAATGGAATCCTAAGTTGTCAGGTAGCATGTCATGAGTAAAAGTGATAAAAAATAAAAAATAAAAAAACCTAATTACTTCTTGTGGCCTGCGTATTCACAACGAGTACAAATAGCAATTCAGATTAAGACTAGGCGATTTCCTAGGCAGATATTGACTTGGGGCTATATTAGGGTGAATCACAGGCGAAGCACTGCTACTTGGGCGCAGTCATATCACGCAACAGCTGAAATCCCCCAACTTCTGTCAACATACCGGCTTGACCTGACCTGCACAGAGTATCTTCGCTTTTGGATTATGTTTAGTTTGAGAAGTTACAGCAAACATGGTAATTACCTGCATAGCAAAAGGTTGTGAGAACAAGCAAAGGACATACACGAATGTAATGTTTCACAGAATTCCACCGAATGTGGAACTGAGAAATCGATGGCTAGCTCTGGATATCTGTACTTCAACACCTCACTACAAAATTAGCCAGTATCGTGTTTGCGAAGGCCATTTTGCACCGGAGGACTATGTTGGAAAAATGCTAACGTTATATAGGACCAGAAAGAAGGTACTACGTCTGAAGGATACGGCCGTCCCATCCATTTTCAAAGTACAGGCAGAAAAAAGTGCACATGTAAGTTGTCTTTTATTACTCTTCCTTACGTGAATCTGTGTCTTTATTCAGTTGTAAGATAGATGCTGAGAAGCTGTATATGAGTATGGTTCAAATTGCCTCATCTTTTATAACCTCATGTTGAGTTCAACCTGTTTAGCATGAACAGCATGACTGAAAAAAAATCAGCTGTTATCGTTACCGGTGAAAAAATTGTCTCTCATCCTCACGTCCTCAGTCTGTTGAGCGATCGCAACCTCCTCCTCCTGTCATTCTATTCCCAAAGCATGCAGCTCCTCTTCTGAAAACTCTACTGGTTTGTAGAAGTATGGTTCTGGATCTTGACTGTCTGAGAAGTCACCCTCTTCGTCTCGCACAAAATCCCCCATGTCCATCGCCATTCACTATGTCTATTGTCGGAAAAATAGCCAGCTAATATTCACGCCGGTATGTTGACAGAAGTTGGGGGATTTCAGCTGTTGCGTGATATCTCTGCACCCAAGTAGCAGTGCTTCGCCTGTGATTCACCCTAATATAGTCCCAAGTCAATCTCTGCCTAGGAAATCACCTAGTCTTAATCTGAATTGCTATTTGTACTCGTTGTGAATATGCAGGCCACAAGAAGTAATTCGTTTTTTATTTATTTATTTTTTTATCACTTTTACTCACTACATGCTACCTGACAACGTAGGATTCCATTCATTATGCTAAGCTAAGCTAGCGTCGGCGCTGCCAAACTAAGACAATGCATGCACTGAGTCAAAAAAAAGCTTTTGCCCACCTATCTTAATGTAGGGGAGATGGTGAATAAGCCCTATTTCAAAAAACGGTGGAGTGTTCCTTTAATAGTATTTTTAGTCATGTACTTTAACCTGAGGAGTAAAACATTAAAAACACATTGATAGGTGATTATCACATAAAGTGATGATCCTGTAGTTTGTCTGACACTAATGACATGCTTGATGTGCCAATTTACAGAAGATCTCAGACATCACCATAATGAATGAGGAGAAAACAGGGACTAGCCTATTATTATGTAAAAAATGTCATGTGAAACACTGCAGATCACTGATTGGTCAGAGAGAATCGTCACTACCAGTTGTTGGATTTGTGACACGAGACACCAAACCCGCTAGAATATATATATATATATATATATATATATATATATATATATATATATATATATATATATATATATATATATATATATATATATAAAACAACATTTTTGCTTTCATATGTTGATTGATTTTATGATACTTGCTTGAATTGATCCTACATAATATAATTATAAAAAAACTAAGAAAAAACTCAGTACAGGTTTTTTTTTCTTCCTACCATAAACCTTGATATTTTGTTATTTTCATGACATTTTTGCCCCAGTGTGACAGGAAACAGCAACAGTATAGTGAGACGGTGGAGATAAATTACACTAAATGTATTTAGTGGTGAAATCATAATGTTTACACACGACATGTTGATTCCAAACTTCACTGTAATTCCAAACATTCTGTGATCAAATACAATAAATACAATCTTTAAGATCTTTAGTTATTTTAAACGGGTTCAATGCAGTCGTATTATCTGACATGATTACCAGCCGCTAGAAAAGTATGTTCCAAATAGTATGAATATGTGTAGTATGAATGTAATCTTGATCTACTACATTCGGCATGTTGTCATTACCATTCGGCTTCACTTCCACTCGCTTCCATCGTATGCACACTTTTTATGTGAATTCAGACACTTCTTTTGTCACATACTGTTGCCTATCCTGTATAGTAGTATGTGGGTTTGATTTACCTCCTTTTTCTCTACCACAACATTCAATCTCCATTTCCATTTTCCACTACATCTAAGGTGCGTTTGCGCCACCTACTGGAGTGCAGAGAAAATACTGCGTATGGAATACATTCTCAAATCCTGTTATTCTGGCCTGCTGATTTTGGTTTACATTTTGAAGCACATTTTTCACCTTTTCATGCATTATGTAGGAGAACCCAAAGCAGGGGAGTCACCGCACTTTTAATACAAATAACAATTTAAATGATACAGAATGTGTGTCACTCAACTGTGGCAAATGTACATTTACAGGTGAAACTCAAAAAAGTAGAATATCTTGCAAAAGTTTGTTTATTTCATTAATTCTACTTAAAATGTGAAACTAATATATTATATAGACTCATTACATGCAAAGTGAGATATTTCAAGCTTTTATTTGTTATTATTTTGATGATTATGGCTTCTAGCTTATGAAAGCCTTTTCACAATATTCTAATTTTGAATTTGGGGTTGTCATAAGCTGTACGCCATAATCATCAAATTTATAACAAAAAAAAGTCACACATTTACAGTCATATCAGTTCTGTGATGTAGGCCTATCTGGGAGTAAGTCATGTTACAGCCCTCCTCATTGGGACAGTCATGTTATTTCAAGTTTTTTTTTTTTTTTAATGAAGTGAAAATTCGGAGATGTTAAAAATCAAATTAAACAAAAAGAATGTTTTACTGGATTATTTTAAACCATCTGTAATTGTAACAAAGTTGATTGAATTGGTTTCTTTTCTTTATTGTTTATTAGTTTTCAGTTCAATTTTCTGCTGTTACCTCATTGTTTGTCATCAGTATAATAAAGATAATAATAAAATATGACAGTGGACAACAACCCATTTGTAAGATACAAGACCTGATCATTATCTACAGTATTACTGTTTAAACCCACTTATGTGATTAAAACAAATTCTGTCTCAACCAATCATAGAGCAATCAAGACAAGAGGTTATATTTCCTCATAATTTCATGTACAATTAGAGCACATAAAAATATATTTTATATATTTATTTTATAAGGAGTTGTTGACTGATAAAGCTTTAACTTTTAAGCATTTCAACAAATTCACAGCCTTAAACTAAATGACAGTGTGCTTTTGGAAGCAACATATTTTGTTTATAATGTATTTGACATGAAAATAAATTATGTTCACTGTGATGACTTCTGACATTTTTTCAAATGTGTGTGAAGGCTTGATAAATGTCTAAAACTCTCTCCACACTGAGTACAGTAGTACGGCTTCTCTCCAGTATGAAGTCGCTCGTGTGATTTCAGGTGCTCCAACCGAGTGAAACTCTTGTCACAATATGAGCACTTGTGAGGTCTTTCTCCAGTATGAATTCTTTGATGCTGTTTCAAATGTACAGATGCAATATAACTCTTCCCACAATCCAAACACACATGATCTCTCACGCCGGTGTGTGTTTTCTGGTGCTGTCTATAATGAGTCATATGTAAAAAACTTTTTCCACAAAAAGAACACACATAAGGCCTTTCATTTGTATGAATTTTTAGATGTTTTTGAAGACTTGATGACAAATGAAACTTTTTCCCACACTGATCACAGTTAAATGGCTTTTCTCCAGAGTGAACACGCAGATGATTTCTGAAACCTGGTGAATGTTTAAAACTCTTCTCACACTGAGTGCACTTGTACGGCTTCTCTCCAGTATGAACGCGCTCGTGTGATTTCAGTTGTCCCAACTGAGCGAAACTCTTGTCACAATATGAGCACTTGTAAGGTTTTTCTCCAGTATGAATTCTTTGATGTTGTTTCAGATGACTAGATGTAGTAAAGCTCTTCCCACAGTCACAACACACATGATCTCTCACTTCATCATGTGTTTTCTGGTGCTGTTTAAAATTGTTCAGTCGTGAAAAACTCTTTCCACAGAGAGAACACACATAAGGCTTCTCATCTGAATGAACTTTCAGGTGATGATTTAGATGTGATGATGAAATAAACTTTTTACCACACTGATCACAGTTGAATGGCTTTTCTCCAGAATGAACGCGCAGATGATAACTGAGACTTGATGAATGAAAAAAACTCTTTCCACACTGAGAGCAGGTGTGCATCTTTTTGCATTTTTCTCTTTGAGTTTTTAAGTTACAATGTTCCTCCTCAATTTCATTCAGTTTATGTCCTTGTTTCACTTCCATCCAGTCTAAAATAAAATAGTATGTGGTTAAAATAAGTTCCAGTGAACTAGATTTAATAGCTGTAGAGATGTCTGTAATATCAACTATCAGATTTTTGATGTGCCAAAGGCTAGTTTAATCACTCATATTAATACAACCAAAATGTGGATGAAAACATACAAGATCATGTTAATGCACATCTGTATCATTAATCTGTTGAACTTACGTTTTAATGTTTCTCAGCCGTCAACAATGAAGAATCAAGAATGGACACCAACCTATTTGTTCGTCAGTATCTTCATGTTTTATTCTGGATTGTTCTGGATCACTCATGTCTTCAATCTCCTCTTTAATAAACTCCATCTTTAACAGTCACACAGATTTCAGCTGCTTCTCCTGGAGTTTGTCCTTCTCTTGTAGGATGATGGGAATATTCCCAGTATTTATTGGTGAATTGCTGTGGGAGGGACACCAGATCTGCCAAACGCAAAAAACATATTTTAATTATATTAATTGTATAATAAATTAATTAAATGTTTCGGTTGGAAATGTGGAGTATTTTGATACAGCTAGATATTAATTGAATCCCTGAGCAAGACACTTAACCCCTAGTTGCTCCAGAGGCGTGCGACCTCTGACATATATAGCAATTGTAAGTCGCCTTGGATAAAAGCGTCAGCTAAATGAATAAATGTAAATGTTTAATTGTTGTCCAAAGTCTGACAGAAATAGCAGAGCAATCAAACTTAGTCTCCAAAAGTTCCCTGTTTTCACCTCATTCATTATAGTGATGTCTAAGATCTTCTGTAAAGTGGCACATTACACACATTTTATTGGTGTCAACAACAGACTGAAACAGAGTCTGTGAAAAAATTCTCTGCCAACATATTATTACACTCAAAGTAATTATAAACCAGGAAACACATTTAATTACATTAGTACTTAAACACGTAAACTCTGGAGCTGTTTAATGTTAAACTCTGTAATCTGGTAACATCTCTCACCTGCTGACTGGAAATATACGGCATCCAAAGAAAATATTTCACATTAACGGTCCTTAACGGCATCAGTTTCAGCTTTAACTGGTGAAAGTTTCAGCCACCTTTGCCAACTATTTTCAATGGAAAGTAGCTAGCCTTTTCAAAATGCTAATTGGCATATCGATCGCGTCATTACGTCGCATTTGCATTCTGCCGACTCTCAGCCCTTCAAAACAAACTTTTCATCTCTATATTTTTATGTTTCTGTTGTCAGAAAACCGGAAGAATATGAAATAGTGACTGAAACGAGACCCATACATGTTAACCAGCAGTCACTTCCAAGCAGCTGCTCCTCACTAAAATCATTATTTATAATCGAGCCGTTGTCTGACAAAATCACCATACTCATAAGATAAAAACAGTTGCTTTGATTTCTGATATTTGAACAAAATTATCGCTCAGGTAAAAAGCAACAGAATATCTATTTTCTTTCTTCTGACAGCCTCGACTGAATATGCTCCAGTCAGCCTCATCTCTCTACTCTCTTCTGCGCATGCTCAGTACGCGCGGTCATTGTTCTTAAAGGGGCCGCATATTATTAAGGAACATAAACATATTCTTTTTTTTTTTTTTTTTTTTTTTACATTTTCTGAAACACACTTAAAATGTTACCAAGACATCCTAATTTAGATGTAATATTTTCCATCCTGTTTTTAAAGGGATAGTGTTTAAAATAAAAATTCTGTCAGTATTTATTCACCCTCATGTTGTTCCAACCCCGTAAGACCTTCGTTCATCTTCGGAACACGAATTAAGATATTTTTGATGAAATCTGAGAGCTGGATCACTCCTCCATACTAGTCCATAGGCTTCTTCAGGGATTGAAACTTGCCTGCCGCGAAAAGTTACTAAAGACCTCGTTAAAATAGTCCAAGTGACTACAGTGGCTCAATCTTAAGTTTATCAAGCAACGAGAATACTTTTTGTGCGCAAAAACAAACTACGACTTTATTTCAACTATTAATTTCCTTCTCTTTGGGCCTCTAGTCAGTTAAACTAGTGTGATTGCGTAGAGCTACGTCACACGTAGGCTCACTATTGGCCGACGGTGGTCATGTGTGTGATGCGTGTGACGTACAACAACAGAAGCTTACGCTATTACACTAGTGATCTGACTCGAGGTCCACAGAGAAGGAAATGAATAGTTGAAATAAAGTTGTTATTTTGGGGTTTTTCGCGCACAAAAAGTATTCTCGTCATTTGATAAACTTAAGATTGAGCCACAGCAGTCACTTGGACTATTTTAACGATGTCTTTAATAACTTTTCGAGGCTGGCAAGTTCAATCCCTGAAGAAGCCTATGGAGGAGTATGGAGGAGTGATCCACCTCTCAGATTTCATCAAAAATATCTTAATTCGTGTTCCGAAGATGAACGAAGGTCTTACGGGGTTGGAACAACATGAGGGTGAGTAAATACTGACAGAATTTTCATTTTTGGGTGAACTAACCCTTTAACCCTCTCTTTCAAACACACATTTTGATGGGCGTTCAAGACTACAGCTATGATTGGGTAACAGTTTTGCATATTCAAATATTTTCAAAATCCACACCATTACACATTCGAAATCGTTTTGAAAAAGTCAGATGTTGAGAAATATAGTAAAATAGTTGAAACATTTGCCAACACTGTGAAACATTTATTACATATTCAAGTACTGAGTTAACACAGTTATTCTTATAGACTATTCATCATTCATCTTTTCGATACAGTGAAAAACGTACATACATTATTATTTGCAGTGTTGTGTTTTAAATAGTGGAGTCAATTGATTATAAAAATATAATTTTTTAATATATTTTATAATATAATAATAATCTCCAAATGAATGTAGAAACATAAAGACAGTATATTTTAAAAACTTTTTAATAATGAAGGCCATATCACTGATACTAATACAGCTACTGATGTCTCAATGAAAATTACCCCCCCCCCCCATTTTACACATTAAATTTCACATTTACACATGAAATATATATCAATGTTTTTTTAATCATTTTATTATAATTTTTAACATCTATCAATTTTTTCAACATTTATTAGGCTTCAAAAAATAGAACAACTTTTAATTTAATTGAACTTAAAGCAATCTTCACATAAACCCAAAACAAATGCCATATTTACCTGTGCCCTGTGAAATATAATGAACTAAAACAAAAAAGTAAAATGAAGCAAACAAACGAACATACACCAATGCTAAATTTTCTATAAATCCTATCGTTTGTTAACAACTTGTATTCATTACTTCAATGAGCTAATTGTTCAAATTAAACATTATTAGCTAACGGCATGGTTTGTATATGTACATTTCTGGACATAACTTGGACACAGGTCACCTCTGATAACAAATCACTCCAAATTGTAATGTAAACATGCATTTTCTGTAAAAATGCTTTGAAAAAAAAATGTATTTATATTGTACTATATAAATAAACGTGTATTGAATAGAATTGATTAAAGTTTGTCCACGCTTTTGTTGTAGAAATTTTAATAGTCATTGATCCCTAACAGGTATAATAAGAGAGAGAACCTATTCAATGTATAAAAATATATGTGTGTACGTGCTTGTACGTGACGTTTCAGGAACATATGGGACAGGACCTCTGACCTTAGGGACGGTCAGTTTTGGCCAGGTTATTTCAGTACCAGTTTGTGTCTTTAAGTAGAAACTAAACAGCAGTAAGGACCTTATCTGGGTGGGTGAAAGGTACAGCGGGTGAGGAGGAACCTTGAAAAGAGTATAAAGGCTGTCTCATATCTTCCTGTGGTGTGTCACTCTCTTGCACAGCGTAACTTCTGTGTACTAGACTGAACCTATTCTTGCAAGAATAAATACTTCTCTTTTTATTAATTTGACTCTGAGTGTCTCTTACGCAGTGATGATGTTTAACAGAATTTTTGCCACAACAATTTGGTGTCAGAACAGTGGGATTCCTTGGAAGTGCCTTCTGGACCTGAGAGCGGACGGTGACTGATCATCCTGGACTGAGCAGTTCCAGCTCTACCTCGTAAGCTTTAGAGAGAGGGGCCGACCGCTATCAGGGCCAGGAGAAACTCCACTGGAATTGAATGAAAGCGAACCCGTGGCAACCCAAAACATCTCTGGTAAGAGACGGCTAAAATATTTTCTTTTGGGCTAAAATATTTTCCTTTTGGTATAAGAGTGAGTAAACAATAGTGACTGTTTTTCTGTGGTGCGAGAACAGGGAGCGTCCGCGGGGACGCGGAGTCTCGCTATTATCCAGGAGTGAAATTGGACCTAGGGAGATTATGAAATAATCGGGGTCAAGATATTTCATGGGATAAATTGGCTTCAATAAATCTAGGAGTGCGCAGGGGGCTCTCGAACGGAGGTCTAATACCTGGACAGGTTGGAGGAGGCTTCCGAACGGAAACCTGATACCTGAACACCTAAATAGGCTGAAGACCTAAATAGGTTGGAGAGGGTTTCCGAACGGAAAATCTAATACCTGAATAGGTTGGGGAGGATTTCCGGGAGAGAGCTGTGCATGGGAATTAGGTGAACCAATCTGTTGGAGACGTCCGACAGATTATTAGACGCGCGTCGAATTGGTAAATCCACAGAGAAACAGAAACAGCCAGTACGGGGAAATCTCAAAACAAGCTTGCCAAATTTGATACACCGGTTTTCTGTCAAATGCTGAAAGAATTACGGGGAGAAAATGCATGCAGGGTATTAAAAAGTTTAATCAAATATCATGATTTTCCAAGGTGAGGGAACATTGAGCGCTACGAGATTAAAAGTAGTGCGGGAATCAGTTGAACAGGGCAGTGAGAAACAAAAAGGTTATGGCTGCGTTCAACATGTGTGAATAGGCAGATAAAAGTCGAACTGCCAGGAGTAATAAAGTTTTTACTTCTTCATCCAGTAAATGGATGCATGACATTAGATGTCCGAGAAATTAAATTTATATGATAAGGATTGAAGTAGCAAGCAGCGATAAAGCTGTCTGTGTGAAATAGAGGGAACTGTAAGTGAGAGACTTGATGGAAGAGGGAAGTGAAAAACAAAAAGGTTTTGTGTGTGAGAAATGTGTGTGGGGATTGTTAGCAAACAATCATGTACTGGTTTGAAATTGAAGGAAAAGCATGTAGGGTTGAAAATGAAGGAAAAGCATGTAGGGTTGAAAAAGAAAGATTTAGCATGAAGAACAGAGGATGCAGAAGGAACTGGCACGTAGGGAAATAGGGAAAGATGGAAGAAATATAGTAGAAAACTATATGTGATGAAAATAAAATGTCTGACAGAATTTATGGAAGTCAAATTAACTGTTTAAATGGTATGAAAAATTAGTTTCAGAATAAAAATAAGGCATTGAGTATGATTAACGGGGATTAATGTGATATAAAGATAAGGAATGTTTCATTAAGCAGAATGGAGAACAATTCTATATTTTTTAATGGTAAAATAATGATTGAAATAATGTTTAGTTTTAGTTTGACGACCATTGTGTTTTGAACCTAAAGGGTCCAGCTATGCTGGGGGTACAGTAACAGGGTTTGCTCATTTAGCCTGGCTTCCGTATGTTAGATATGTACTTGTTCTGTAATTAGTGTTGTTGCTGATAATACCAAAGTAGTAAAATGTAAAGACAACTTTGACCAAAGATTCTGGAAATCAATAATGTATAATGTCGGATATTTGTTGATATTAAGTAATTGAAGCAAAAGATATTGTCTGTTTTATAAATGAAATTATGGGTCAGGGATAATTTCCCTGGACAAGGGACTAAAGTTAAACAGAAACTTTGTGAAAACAACTTAGAATATTTTGAGCATTTCAGTGCAACTTATGAAAATGAATGTTCTGCCAATAATAATGATAAAGATTATGATTCGGCTATTGGGATTGAATCCGCCACTGGTGGACTGTAAAAGAATACAGAGAACTGCTTATCAGCTCTGTTTGCATTCCTGCTTGGGACACACTGCTTCAAGAGTGTGCAGTATTTTGGAACCGACAGAGAGTGGTTTAATTGTGGTCAGCAGGACCATTTAACATGTAACTGTAAATGCCCACCGAGAAAGTGTAGTAAAGTGATATACATTTCTGGTGTTAATGTGGGCTTGAAATTAGATCAGTGTTTAATATGATGATATTAACATTTTCATCTGAGAAAGAACAAGAGATAAAAACAAGGTCAAAAGATTGAAGTCTTAAAGTGAATCCTTTTGAAGAAAAGATCTATAATAGTAATTTGATGTGAATTGATGAATAAAGGTTGAGGTAAAATTACAGATAATGACTGCTAATATGAGTTGTAAAATTGTAAAAGTACTAAAAAGATGATTTAAAATGATAACTGCAAAAGATGTATGTGTATCAAAATGTATCATAAGCAGAGTGTGATAGCCTCGTAAAAGTTAGTGTGAATCCCGATTGGAGATTGATAAACTCCTAGGAAAAACAAGTCAGATATTAAACTATGGTAATTGAGATAAAATGTGAAAAGTTATTGAGAACTAGAATAATTATTTTTATTTAAGATCAAATAAGCAGAAGCAGTAGTACTGGGTAAACAGTTGCTAAATGTAAAAATGTGTAGAAAGGCATTTGATTAAACAAACAGCTTGAAAAGTTTTGACCATGAAAGAACTAGAAGCTTAATGTTTTGCTTTTTAAAAGATAAGCTTGTGATTGGCTGAAACAGTTTGATTATCTGAATCTGGTGTGTGTGTGGCTGAAAGTGCCAGTGCGACAGAGACTCAATCTGAGTGGAAATTTGTAATGTCTAAATTCCCTGATGGAAAAAGACAACTATAAAATTATGATTATTTGAAAATGCATGTAATTTCTGGCAAAGATGCCTTAAGCTGGGCTAGAGTTAAAATATACTAGATAAAGTCTGATGTTAAAAAGTTCCAGTCCTGAATGCCTCACAGTCTCTCTCTAATTTAAAGCTAAAAGCTGTTATTTGAGCCTGTGTCATAAGTGACAATAAGCTATTTATAGTAAAGCACAGTGTTTCAGTTGAAAATCATAGACACAGAGATGTTAAAAGAAATCATTGCCATTCAGAGGGCAATTTGTATTTGCAAATGTTTTAAAAGTGAAACTGAATGACTTTAAAGAAGTCTTTTAAATAATAATGTAGACCTTAAACGATAGTGATGTTTTTGATGAAGTTTATGTTAGGAGCAGTAACTGCTTTGTCTTATTTTAGTCTCCACCATGGAACAGGACCGATGGCTCCGGCTACAGATGTAGATGTACACTGAGTAGACGGTTGTGATAACTAAATTCACTGAGTATAATCTAAGCAGTGCTTGGTTGCTGCTTTTAAGATGTTAAATGTATTTTAATGATTAAATACTGCTGTTATTAACCTGTCTCCCTGTGTTAACACTATTAGGCAGTCCAAATGGCTCTGGTGACTCTTGAATGTGCCTTTCCTAAGCTTAAGAGAACAACTGATTATGTTGGAGAAAACTGATTTGGTAATGGGAAGAGCGGTTACCAGTGTGCACGAAGGTGATTTCTCAATGACGGGTAAGATCTTCTTTGGCCAGACAGAAGGCAACCTAAGGCAGGGGGTCACCGCAGACACTGGGCATCTCCTGATAGGAGGTGTTTATGTGAGATGTATGAGAGTCGAGCAGATTCTGTGAGGCCAGCAGATTCATTACACCATGAAGGGGAGATGCGCTGTGAGAAGTTACGGCAGTCGGACCCAGAAATGTGAGTTCCTCTATACCTCTCACCAGAAACCGCATTAATTGTATGGCTTGTTTTTCATTGTGACAAGTGTCTGTAACTGTGCCAGGGGACAAGACCCTGATGAGAAGAAAATTAAAGAAAGAGCAAATGGGAGTGGGCTTTCAAAAGCCAGCTGATACCATGAGGGGATTGCCATTATTTGTTGTGGAGACAGTAGCAAAACTTTTTGTGATGTTGGTTGCCTTATGGGCAAGAAAAATGTATAGAAGAGTTAATTTTGAGCTAATATGTCTATAACATAGTTTTAACTCCTGAAGGTCGTTGGGCAAGGTGGTGGCTAAAGATGAAGACAGGCTTTTATAGATTTGAGAAGAGTCTGGATAACAAAGGTGAATGGTAAAAGGTTAATGTAATGAATTTAATATTACATTTTGTCTAAATTACAGTCTTAGGAGGCTGTTGAAAAGATTATTTGTTTATAGTGAGAGAGACTGCTTGAGTGGAGGAAGGGATGGTAACTGTGTCTGTCTTTTTGTTATTGGCCTGCTAAAGAACAAAATAGTGATAATGAACCAAAACAACCCAGCTGACTTTTCTAAAATCAAATGAATAATGAAAATGTGAAGTTTAAAATCTTACTTAAAATTTAAATCTTTTTAGAGATGATATAAAGAAAAAGCGAACATTGAAAATGAACTGTTAAAATATGTGTCTAATATGAGTGTGTGTGATGGTGACTGCACTCTGTCTTGTATGTGTTAGTTTGGGGTACTAATACTCCGTCTGAATAGTGTGTAAATTGTGTCATTAGCTACTAGAATGTGTTAAGGCAAATGACAAATTTTAAAGAAGCTGTTAATTCTGAGTCAATCAGATGAAAAGATGTCCATCATGGGTTGAGATAAACTAAAATGTTATAGATTTGAAGGCAACAACAAAGGTGACATATTGGCTAAGTCAATATCAAATTATCTAGAGAGTCCTTCACATTTATGATTATTGTGAACAAAGGGGGAAAAATGTTGTTTGACTGACATTGACCAAGTCTGTACAGCACGACCTGACCTAACAGAAACAATTGATGACTTTGAAAATGTTTATAGATGACTGAATTAAGAGACCAAACAACAGGCCTGAAAAGCAGGATACACAGTAAGACTGAGGGCCGTTGCCCTTCAAGTACTCTGATAAGAAGATGTGTTTGTGGCTTTAAGTAATTTTTTTTTTTCAAGAGGCAGAGAAAGATGTCTGGAGGAAATTTGGCTTTAGGACAACGTTTGGGTTGGTGATGATGGCAAACTTTATCCAAACTCCATTATGTTAGATTGATGCAAGAGTTGAATCATTGCATCAAAAGGGGGAATGGTAACAATTGGTAACAATTTTGGTAACAATTGACAAATATGGCCAAAATATGGCTTACTAAGGGACAATATATGTTGGGAGGACACTGGGCTTAATTGGGTAAAAGCCTGGCAAGAAGCCATTCTTCTCCCTAACAAAATTGCAGTCTGTAAGTGTATTTGCAGGACTGTTTCAACAGGAAATGCCAGGGCAGATGTGGCAGCGAAGGCCGCGGCAGCACAGCAGACAAAAGAAACTATGTGTACCTTACTATCTGAAAATAACCTAGACATTTGTTTTTCATTACAGAGCATGCAGACTTTTGATACAGGGCAGAATGTGCCCAATAAGATAATGGCTATGGATGAATTTGACTAACTATCCTGGCCTGGGTTATTATTGTGGCAGAGAGAAACAGGGCCACACCTGGACAGCGCATAACTTAAAATTTTCCTTTTACAGGATGTCAGGATGGATTGAAGCAAACAGAACTGATTCTGTTCCAAGTGTATAAATATTGTGTTGTTGACATGAGCAAAGTGGGTTGAATGTTTTTCAGAGGAAAAGGACTCTGAGTGCTATTAAGTGAGCAAGAAATTATTTAGTGATAAGATGATTTGTAAAATGAGAAGAAACAGAGTTGAATTGGACAGTTGTTGAGAATAAACTTGAAATTCTTTATGCATATCATCAGAAAGGTAAACGAATGGTGAAAATTCCACAGGTCACACCAAAAAAGACGACCGGCCAGACAAGCGGTCACTAACAAAACCTTAAGGTCTCTATTCACAGGTCAAAGCAGGAAATGGTTCACTCCAGTGGGGGTGCATCGTGATATAAGAAGAAAATCTGGTAATGATCAGAAAATGGTTGGAGAGTGGGACGCCTGGGTCCAAGCCTCAACCATCATATAGAGCAAAAAGTGAGGGGTCAAAGGCTCGTGCTAGTAACACCCTCCCTTGCCAACGAGGGAAAGACCATTGCAACGACTCGCAAAGAGTCACCCTGGTGAAGGCGGCATGTCCATGGGGAAAACGAGATGACCAACACACCTGGAGGAAGATGCACCAACTAATGGTTTGAGTTTAGCAAAGGAATCCGTTTTTGTGATGATTTTGATGATTTTATTTGATTGAATCAAAATAGGGCTTAGATCCAATGGTTTGATTGGTTAAGGATTCATTAGAAAATATTTCAGGTAAATTATAGGGATTATTATTGAAGAAACTTGATGATTAGGCTTTCCATTAAGGGCAAGAAAGGCCGATCATAGAAAAAATCTGTATGGTAATAAGCTAAAAGATGGTCCGTAATGGAAATATTAGAGTTAATTTTGAACAACTACATTGGTTAAAAGAATGGATAAAAAAATACAAAACCTTTTCTGGTTAGATTTTATTAAATACGGTGTTAAAAGTGAAGAAAATATGGTTAGGAAAATGAAGGTGATATGGAAAAGGGGGTGGATTGATGGTAAATGGATAAGATTGGTTAATCTTTGGGGGGTACTGATTGCGAACTGTACTACCAATTTCAGTGATATGATTATCAATATTGTTATGTTTACCATTCATTATAATGTGTGTTTCCAGCTCAGTACAGAGACTGGTTAAAGCTGGGATGTCTGTTCAATAGGATGAACAAAATATGATGATACAAGTAGTGGGAGCTACTGTAACGTGTTAAATTGTATGGTTTTCTTTTCGTTTTCTTTCTTTCTATGAATGTTTTTGATATGTAGAGAAGGTTAAAAGCTGTGGTTATCCGCTATGTGATGACGTACAAGGAGAGGGGTCGAAATTAGGGATATTATTGTACTTTTATTTCTTTGTATTTCTTAGCCTGTTGAAATGCCATGTGGGTTTCAATATGTGTGATGATAACCAGGGTGTTAAATTGAGAGAGAACCTATTCAATGTATAAAAATATATGTGTGTACGTGCTTGTACGTGACGTTTCAGGAACATATGGGACAGGACCTCTGACCTTAGGGACGGTCAGTTTTGGCCAGGTTATTTCAGTACCAGTTTGTGTCTTTAAGTAGAAACTAAACAGCAGTAAGGACCTTATCTGGGTGGGTGAAAGGTACAGCGGGTGAGGAGGAACCTTGAAAAGAGTATAAAGGCTGTCTCATATCTTCCTGTGGTGTGTCACTCTCTTGCACAGCGTAACTTCTGTGTACTAGACTGAACCTATTCTTGCAAGAATAAATACTTCTCTTTTTATTAATTTGACTCTGAGTGTCTCTTACGCAGTGATGATGTTTAACAGAATTTTTGCCACAACACTTTCTTAATGTTAGGATTCCAAAGACTGTTTTTTTTCCTTCTACAACTAGGCACAGAAAAACGTCTTGTAATCCACAGGTTGAGTTGAAGGTGGTCCTTCATCCAGCAAGAAATGTCTGTCAGGCAGGCTGAGATACGAGCATCTACTGTTGGATCAACTGGCTGCAATGAGAGGTAGAGTTGTGTGTCATCAGCATAACAGTGATAAGAAAAAACATGTTTCTGAATGACAGATCCTAGTAATGGCATGTAGATGGAGAAGAAAAGTGGTCCAAGCACTGAGCCCTGAGGCACCCCATAGGCTAGATTTTGTGACAGACTGAGAAGTAAGACTTGAATCATTGGAGGGCAGTTCCTGAAATGCTATTCATCAAGAGGGCTGAAAGGGGGATCAATGACCTCTTATATATCAAAAGATCAAGAAAGTTGGTGACCATTCTTGGGACCTTTGCCTTTATAGCATACAGTTAACATGCCGCTCTGTTGTTGTAAGTCATCGTCTTTACATTTTCATGCCCTAAACATGACGCTTTACAAAACAAACTGTGATTGGTTGCTTTACATGTCAGTCAGGCGGCCTCTGGTTGGTCCTTGGCCAATGAAAGCTGCTAATGGAGTCCAGATACACGTGACTTCGGTAGTTACCTGAAGTTGTTTAATCAAATGTCATCAATATAAAAGAAAATCTGTTTTCGTTGACAGACATTTATTGTGTCTAAAACTAGTTACCCATAAATAACTTTTAACTGTTCACATTTGCAATAATGCTCATATTTAGGAAAACATCACTTTTTTGTATTGGTCCTACATCATATAAATAAAAAAAAAACAGGAAAAACTCATTACATGTTTTTTTTTTTACCTTATATCTTGAATTATGATGGCATTTTTATGATATTTCTGCCCGTGTGACAGGAAACAGTAAGAGTAGCGAGACAGGAAATAACAAATAACAATAACAAATCAAACTATTGCAAACGGGTAAATATGGAGCCCTACTTCAAAATCTGGTGAACTGAAGCTTTGGTACTTTATTGTTCTTCAGCAGTCAATAATGAAGAATAAAAATGAACTCCAGCTTCTTTGTATGATACAAGACCTGAACATTTGATTGACAATTATACTGTGCATCCCAAACATATTTATCACAGTATTAAAATAGAATGATGAAAAAATTCTTTAATGTAATTAAAACTATTATTATTATTATCTGTGTTCATTAAATAGATCAATCAACGCAAGATGTTGTTTCTGTTTTATTTCTAATAATTGCATGAACTATCAGAACACAATATATTACACTTAGTAAACAATTAAATTAGACAAATATATCTAAATTAAAGAAGACCTATTTAGCACACAATCCACCCTGACAGAAAACAAACTAAAATTATTTTATTTACACTGTAAGAGTTGTTGACTGAAGCTTCAACTCTTAAGTCTTTCTAGTTTTCACCAAATTACACAAGTTTAACTTTTAGGAAAAACACCATATTTTATCTCACATTGTTTACTTCTGAGGCATTTGACATGAAAACTTGCAACATTTTTTCATATGTGTGAGAAGGCTTGGTAAATGTCTAAAACTCTTCTCACACTGAGTACAGTAGTACGGCTTCTCTCCAGTATGAATTCGCTCGTGTAATTTCAGGTTTCCAGACTGAGTGAAACTCTTGTCACAATATGAGCACTTGTGAGGTTTTTCTCCAGTATGAATTCTTTCGTGCCGTTTCAGTTCACCAGATGTAGTAAAGCTCTTCCCACAGTCACAACACACATGATCTTTCACTTCATTATGTGTTTTCTGGTGCCGTTTACAACTTTCCAGTCGTGAAAAACTCTTTCCACAGAGAGAACACTCATAAGGCTTCTCATCTGAATGAACTTTCAGGTGTTTTTTGAGATATGATGATGAATTAAAATCTTTCCCACACTGATCACAGTTAAATTGTTTTTCTCCAGAGTGAATGTGCAGATGATGACTGAGACCTGATGAATCTTTGAAACTCTTCTCACACACAGTACACTGGTACGGCTTCTCTCCAGTATGAACTCGCTCATGTACTTTCAGGGTTCCAGACTGAGAGAAACTCTTGTCACAATATGAACACTTGTAAGATTTTTCTCCAGTATGAATTTTTTGGTGCAGTTTCAGATATTCAGCTGTTGTAAAGCTCTTCCCACAGTCACAACACACATGATCTCTCATTTTATTATGTGTTTTCTGGTGCTGTTTAAAATGATCCAACCTTGAAAAACTCTTTCCACAGAGAGAACACACGTGAGGTCTTTCATCTGAATGAACTTTCAGGTGTTTTTTGAGATTTGGTGATGAATGAAAATCTTTACCACACTGATCACAGTTGAATGGTTTTTCTCCAGAGTGATGGAGCAGATGATTCCTGAGACCTGATGCTTGAGAAAAACTCTTTCCACACTGAGAGCAGGTGTGCTGCGTTTTGGCCTTTTCTCTTTGAATTTTGAAATCACAATGTTCCTCCTTAACTTCATCTCGTTTATGTTCTTGCTTCACTTCCATCCAGTCTAAAATAAAATATAATTTTGTTAAGATCAGTTCAAGTGAACATGATTTAATAGAAGAAGGCAATAGAGATCAGGTATCTGTATAAAGTATCAAATTTTCGATTAGGCAAAGGTTAGTTCTGTCATTCTTGTGTGTATTAATAAAATCAAAATGTGCATGACAAAAGCTATGCAAGATCATTATTATTTAGATACACTTCTATATCTTAAATCTTTTAAACTTAAGTTTTAATGTTTCTCAGCCGTCAACAATGAAGAATCGCAACACAGGCTCATTGGAAAAACGTACCTGGGGCAACATTTCTGCAAAACGCAAAATACGTTCCAATACATATCGCTGCAGTTTCCAACAGAAATGAACACTAGAGGCTGTAAAACAGCAAACACTTTAAATCCTTTAAAAATATATGATTGGGGCAAATTATGCATTAATAAAAACTTAATTTCACACAGCTCCTTGCAAAATATTATTTTATGACCTCAAAACACTTTTACCGCAGTGCATAATTTGTCAACAAATACAAATAGTTTGCATCACATAACCTACTCCATGTGTTTGACTTTTCTGAGATACTAAGCTTGTTCGGAGGCTCAACTGATACAGAATTGTACTTGTGATGCTGAGATCTTGAGTACGAATCAAATGAAACACGATTTACAACAAAAGAGCTCAAAGACGACTAGAAAGAAGCTAAGAAGCAAAAATTGCATGGTTGCGTCTATGTCACATTTGCTTTTTTAACACTATCGGGTAAGTTTAGTGTTTAATGCAGGTGTACGTTATTTTAAAACGTGATGGACATTAACCTTTTACCGCCACTCACTGGACATTCAATTAAAAACTGCTGTGATACGTACACCAACGTAATAAAACGTTGCAAGAATAGAGTTAATCTCTTTTGGATAAATCGCAAAACACTCACGATGCAACGTAATATAATTGTTTATTGTTAATTGTATAACAGAATTGTTTTTGTTTTTTTGCACAGATACGTTTTCTCAATGAGCCTGTGCTGAAGAACCAAGAATGGACACCAACCTGTTTGTTGCTCAGTATCTTCATGTTTTATTCTGGATGGTTCTGGATCACTCATGTCTTCAATCTCCTCTTTAATAAACTCCATCTTTAACAGTCACACAGATTTCAGCTGCTACTCCTGGAGTTTGTCCTTCTCTTGTAGGATGATGGTAATATTCCCAGTAACAACAGATCTACCAAATTAAAAAAGAAGTTAGCCTACTAAATATAATGAAATACTAATTATATTTAAATTAAGTGATCATGTGTTTTCTGTTGGAATTATGAACTATTTTGATACAGTTAGATATTAATTGCATTTAAAACAAGGATTGTTTAATTGTCGTCCAAAGTTTGAGCCATCATGTTTAACTGAGCTGCTGAAAAGCCTCCAATAGTTCCCTGTTTTCAGCTCATTCATTGTCTGAGATCTTCTGTAAAGTGGCACATTAAGTACATTTTATTGGTGTCAACAGGCTAAAACAGAGTCTGTGAAAAACTCTCTGCCAACATATTATTACACTCTAATTAATAATAAACCAGGACACACAACGCATTTCACGTAAACTTAAACACGTAAACTCTGGAACTGGTTAATGTTAAGCTCTGTAATCTGGTAACATCTCTCACCTGCAGACTGGAGATATACGGCATCCGAAGAAAATATTCATTCACTATCGCAAGATGACGTCTTGCGCCAATTAGCATATCGCTTACGTCGTATTTGAATTCTGCCGAATGTCAGACCTTAAAAATAAACTTGTTTTCATCTCTATATTTTTCTGTTTCTGTTGTCAGACAACGGGACGAATTTGAAATAGTGACTGAAACGAGACCCATACATGTTAACCAGCCAGTAATGATCGTTCATGTAAGTGGCAACAGATTATCTATTTTCTTTCTTCTGACAGCCTCGACTCGACTGAATGCGATGGTCCACTCTGCCTACACTCTCTTCTGCGCATGCTCAGTAAGCCCGGTTATTCTTCTTAAAGGGGCCGCATATTATAAGGCTGTCATGAACTGCATTTTTTTTTACATTCTCTGAGGTCCACTTATAATGTTATCAATTTTTTTACACAAAAAAAATTCTTAATTTAGAAGAAATATTTTCTATTTCGTTTTTAAACCACTTTCAAACAACGTTTTGATGGGCGTGCCACATTCAAGACTTGGAAGTAAATGGCTATGATTGGGTAATAGTTTTGCATATTAATATATGTTCAGCATCCACGCCATAACACATGTGGACTTTATTTGATAACTTCTGATGTTGAAAAATATGTTGTTACATAGTTGAAACATTTGCAAACAATGTGAAACATTTATGCGTATTACATATTGTGGCAAATAAAGTTACAGGATAACTTATGTAAACAGAATATGAATGAATGTACAATTGTTTGTTGCACTATAATTTTTATAGGCTATGCATCATTTCAATACAGTGAAAAATGTATACATTGTCATTTGCAGTGTTGTGTTTTAAATAGTACTGTCAATTGATTATAAAAAAACCCCCGGATAAATCACAATTTTTTTCTGTGATAAATCACAATTAAAAACATATGTTTTTGATATATTTTATAATGTCATAATAATCTCCAAATTAATGTAGAAACAACATAAAGACAGTATATTTTAAATACTTGTTTAATGGCATCTTTTTATGAATGAAGGCATCACTGATACTAAAACAGCTACTGATGTCTTGATAAAAATGACCCCCCGCCCTCCCCCATTTTAAACACCAATTATAGCCATTCAACAATTTGCAGTGTAACTGATATCTAACATTTGCTTTTACATTTATTAGACTTCAAAAATATAACAACTTTTAATTTAAGTGAACTTAAAACAATCTTCACATAAACCCATAATACATGTCATATTTGACTCACAAAATTTTACTTTTAGGAAAAACACCATATTTTATCTCACACTGTTTACTTCTAAGGCATTTGACATGAAAACTCGCAACATTTTTTCATATGTGTGAGAAAGTTTGGTAAATGTCTAAAACTCTTCTCACACTGAGTACAGTGGTACGGCTTCTCTCCAGTATGAAGTCGCTCGTGTGATTTTAGGGTTCCAGACTGAGTGAAACTCTTGTCACAATATGAGCACTTGTGAGGTTTTTCTCCAGTATGAATTCTTTCGTGCCGTTTCAGTTCACCAGATGTAGTAAAGCTCTTCCCACAGTCACAACACACATGATCTCTCACTTCATTATGGGTTTTCTGATGCCGTTTACAACTTTCCAGTCGTGAAAAACTCTTTCCACAGAGAGAACACGTGTGAGGTCTTTCATCTGAATGAACCTTTAGGTGTTTTTTGAGATATGATGATGAATTAAAATCTTTCCCACACTGATCACAAGTAAATTGCTTGTCTCCAGAGTGAATGTGCAGATGATGACTGAGACTTGATGCATCTTTGAAACTCTTCTCACACTCACTACAGTGGTACGGCTTCTCTCCAGTATGAACTCGCTCATGTACTTTCAGGTTTCCAGACTGAGAGAAACTCTTGTCACAATATGAACACTTGTAAGGTTTTTCTCCAGTATGAATTTTTTGGTGCAGTTTCAGATATTCAGCTGTTGTAAAGCTCTTCCCACAGTCACAACACACATGATCTCTCATTTTATTATGTGTTTTCTGGTGCTGTTTAAAATGATCCAACCTTGAAAAACTCTTTCCACAGAGAGAACACACGTGAGGTCTTTCATCTGAATGAACTTTCAGGTGTTTTTTGAGATCTGATGATGAATGAAAATCTTTACCACACTGATCACAGTTGAATGGTTTTTCTCCAGAGTGATGGAGCAGATGATTCCTGAGACCTGATGCTTGAGAAAAACTCTTTCCACACTGAGAGCAGGTGTGCTGCGCTTTGGCCTTTTCTCTTTGAATTTTGAAATCACAATGTTCCTCCTTAACTACATCTAGTTGTTCTTGCTTCACTTCCATCCAGTCTAAAACAAAATATTTTGTGGTTAAGATCAGTTCAAGTGAACATGATTTAATAGAAGAAGGCAATAGAGATCAGGTATCTGTATAAAGTGTCAAATTTTCGATTAGGCAAAGGTTAGTTCTGTCATTCTTGTGTGTATTAATAAAATCAAAATGTGCATGACAAAAGCTATGCAAGATCATTATTATTTAGATACACTTCTATATCTTAAATCTATTAAACTTAAGTTTTAATGTTTCTCATCAGTCAACAATGAAGAATCGCAACACAGGCTCATTGGAAAAACGTACCTGGGGCAACATTTCTGCAAAACGCAAAATACGTTCCAATACATATCGCTGCAGTTTCCAACAGAAATGAACACTAGAGGCAGGACACTCACGCTGTTGTTGTTATGTTCAAACATTTTGGATCATGGCAAGCAGACTTTGAGACAAAAAGAGGACTAAAACGAACATCTTTTGAGATGCCGAGAGCTCCACGTCTGCGACTAACTTCGACTTGACAGAGACGCGAGTGTTGCATGTACTTTTAGATAGGTGAGCAAATGTACATAAAACAAATGTTATCAATGTTAATCAATGTTATTTAGTTCAACATGATGAAATGTTAGAATATGATCTGTATGTTATTCTAATGTTGATCTAGCTTAACGTACTTAGTCTCATACAGCCAACACACAACCTAACTAACAACATTCAACACACGCCGTTTAGTGTGATAGTGTAACTGTTAGAGCAAATGAAACAGCGCTGCATTACCTTAAGTTTAATTCGTCTAATAAACTGACCTGTGTGAGTATTAATCCAGCACTTGCGTGTAGTTCGGTAGAATGAAATGTCCTTATTCTTTTATATCCGCGGGACTCGCGTTGCGCTGGTATACGTCTAGCAATCGCGCCCTGCTTCACACCACAGTCATGTTAAAAACATTAATGTATTCACTCATCCATAAAAGATTCATCAGCTTGACGACAAGATCCATAATTCAGCTTAATGTGGAATATACGTCATCAGTATACACCTTTGTTATTGTAAGAGGTTAGCGACCCCTGGTGGCGAAAAATCCTTGCATATTGTACCTTTAAACCGATTAGGCTTATCGCGATTATGAAATCGCAAATGCTGCGATTATTTTTTATGCTCTGCTTGTCAGTGACGTACGGCTCTGTAAACGCTGCACCATCTGAAAGCACTGTGAGTTTGAGTCGCTTATAACGTGCATTTGAAAAAGCAACACGCGTCAAACATCTTTCCAAACATGAGAATCATTTATGAGCCTCTTGTCCAACAAAACACAACATTTAATAACATGCTTTTGCTCCAAACTCACTTCATAACGACAGTTGAGCATCCTTCTGTGAGATATTCTTACACAGAATAAGGCAGTTGTGTGTTTATAAGTCATGTTTAAACAAACAAAGCGTTTCAATCTTCTGTTTATTCAGCTACAGCGATAGGGATTTGTATTAATGTATTGTATTTCTGCAGCGGGCGTATTTAGCGTGTCTGCGTGAGAGCGCCCTCTGTATGGAGTCAAAATAGGGCCATATATATCTGCAAAATAAAACAATGTTTCGCAAAAAATATATATGTTTTGCAAAAAAAAAAAAATGTTTTGCAAATAAAAATAGAGTATTGAGAAAAAAAATGCTTTTTTGCAAGTAAAAAAAAATAATTACAAAAGAAAAGTTAACCACTGGGGGAAAAAATAAAGTTTAGCAAAGTAAAAATTCAGCAGCATTGACTTTGCAGCACATATTTCCCTTTGCGCCGCTCCTTTAAATCCGCGTCTCAGTCATCCGTGCCTCTGCGGCGCACGCTTTCCTTTGCGCTTCCTTTTTCTTTGCGACTCGCTTTGTGTCCCTGATTTGACGTGGGGGCGGGTCAAGAGGTTGGGGGGCGGGGTCAAGAGGTTGGGGTGTGTACAAGGGACGAAGGCGCGTCCCTCTCGTTTACGTCATCAGCGCGAGCCCCAGACCGAGTGGATCGATCGATCGAAATGGCGGAGCAGAGACATGCGGGTGATGGATCACAGGTATGTATTATTGATAGCTTTCTTCAAGTTCGCTAGATAGACCGATAACTATATTTAAGTAAGTTAGAGATCAATTAATGCGGTTAATGTGGCGATTAGCTAATCGTCGGCGGCTGTACATTTCTCTCAATATGCACACCTTTCACGTTGTTTTATAATTAATAAATAATAATTATTATTATCCACGCCCTAGTTGTATTATGGACTTTAAACGATGCCAAAGGTGTATCTCAAAATATACTGTAAATTGAAAACAAATAATACAAAAAAATGCCTTGTATGTGCAAACATAATTTGAAATAAACCTCTTTCTGATTCCGAACAAGTTGATTTATATACAGTAGGTCACATCCCTATAGACTATGTTTAAAAGCTGTGATGCTGTTTATATGATACATTGTTACTGCACTTATTCTAGATCAGTTGTGTGAAACTCAATTCCTGGAGGGCCACACCTCTGCACAGTTTAGCTCAAACCAGCTCCAACCCACACCTGTTTGGAGGTTTCTAGTAATCCTGAAGATCTTGATTAGCTGAATCAGATGTTTGATTAGGGTTTGAGCTAAACTGTGCAGAGCTGTGGCCCTCCAGGAACTGAGTTTAAAACCCCTGATCCAGAATATCCTATATGATGTTGTCATGACATATTTAACAGAGAGAATATTCAGATGTCTGTGCAGCTGCACAGAATTTAATAGGTCTTCTGACCCAAAGCCTTGGTCAGATTCAGTCAGCTCAGGGTCAGCAGCAGCAGCCACAACAACGACAGCAGCCTCCTGCTGTTTCTCAGCCTCGAATAGAGCAGGATATGGCCAGGTTGCCGCATCCACATCTAATTATCTTAACAATTGTCTTTTGAATGTTTACTATTATAATTAACATTGTTTTATTATTTGTAGATCTTTTCCTGGTATATTTAAAAAAGCAAAGAAGAAAACTCCAAATCCACAAATACATGTGAAAGCCACACCTTGGAAACCATTTGCTGTTTCCATATATTTAATGAGCAGCAACACTGACACCTCACCCACACCTTCTGAAGAGCTTGAACTACTCCAGGCCGGACTAGGAAAACGGGTGATTACAATTTCATCCAATGTGAACCATTCGGATGTAAGTTCATTTTATAGTACAATCTAATTTGTTAGTTTGTGCCATCTGATTTTAGAGCAGGATTATTTCTATATCACCCTGCGAATAATATATAATTAACTGCTTCAAAGTAATATTCCACTTTCAAAACATGCAGAGCTGAATGAACATAATTTGCTTAAACATAGTAAAATGTGAATGTGAATTAGTATGTATAAAAATGACAAACAAATGCACGTAAAATTTTCAATGTGATAAAGATTTAGTTTTTACTTTGTATGGTTGTTTGAGAACCCTTGTTCTGTTTCATGTTTATTTCAGTTATGCAAGCTCCTTGAAGCTGAATTTCCAAAAATGAAGTCACTTACTGGAGGGTGGTTACTTTATAAGGCACCAGGTATGCTGTACTGTCAACCACAACAGACACAAACATGAATATCTGAGTAGAGTATACTGCAGTGCAAGTAATTTCTATAGGTAGTTATTAATTGAACATTTCCCCTGGCATTCTAACCTTAAATCCCAGGCTACATCCTTTTTTAATAATAGCAACGTTACACAGGGAAGTGTTAATAGAATATGGGAAGCACTGTTTTTCACATCGTTTTTAGCTACAGTATAAAGCCCAATTATATAGTAAAGACCTTTTATTGCTGGATTTGTTAATGTGTTTTTAAATTGTCAGGTGGGAATGGAAGAAGAAAGCTTACTGTTGTCCCTCCAGACTCCGAGGGTTATACAGGAAGCCTTCTCAAAATGGCTACCACCACTGGAAGAACAGCACTGTATATGGTCCCTCTTCAAGATGAGTTGTGTCTTGATCCACTGCCATTCTCAGCAGAAGAGTTTGCTAAGATGCCAAAGGTTGAGTGTCGTACTTGTAAAACCACAATGCCACTACCAGTTTTGTACTTGCATGTTAAATCTTGTGGTGGCTGCACACAGTCAGCTAATGATGAGGTATGTTGTTTACACAATGACATTTTTTTGTAGAATTTATTATAACATTTTTCAGTTAAGTTTTCTTTTAGGCAGAATATATATCTCGTTTTGTCATTTCAGACTACTGAAGATGATGATGAAGATGTAAAAGTAGTTGGTGAGATTACCAGAGCAGTTACCCCTACAGCCCCAGCTTCTACACCTACACCCACCACTTCAATACAAACTTGGTCTCCTACACCCACCACAAGTTTTGAGGTGAGCTAAATGAAAATGCTGTGTTTTTAATATTCAAAATATTTGAGAATACATTTGCTTTTAATTTTAATATAAGTGCATAAGGACCAGTGCAGTTAGTAAAATTAATTAGTTAATGTTAAGATTTTATTACTAACGGTAATGGTATTTTCTTTGTAGTGCCTTATTGTCAAGCACTTTTGATTAATTGATTGTAATTATACTGTCTCTCATTGGTACATAAAGACCATTTTGCAAGAGGTAAATAACACTGGTTGAGAAGAATGCCCTATTTTTATAGTTTTAAAACACTACACAAATGTTAGAAGTCAATACAATTTACTAAACATTTAGAACTGAATCAGAATGTTTTTTGTAAAGTTAAAAAAACTGAAACAGCGAGTGCTTGTTTAGATCTTGCAAAATACTTGGTGACCAAAGTATTTAAAGTGACAATTAAACAAATTACTTGATTGGAGTTTGGAAATAACTAATTGTGTTTTAATTGGGATTTTATTGTATAATACTTAATCAGTTGTCCTTTTGCCATTTATAGGATGAGGGACAGTGTCCCATTTGTTTAGACACATTTTCACAGACAGAGTTGCCCATGCATGCAAGTGTTTGTGGAGATAGGTAATTTTTAATGATATGAAAAGTTATTTCTTTTACAGACATTTAATAAGGTTATGTATTAAAAACATGTTTTGAGTATTATAAGTGTTATAAGTCGTCAATCTAACCATTGGGTATGTACTCAGTATATTACAGACACAGGATTATGAGAGCAGTCCTCCGTGTGGCACATCAGTACAGCAAAACCAAGGCCCAGACATGAAATGGTACAGTCTATTTATTACATTTTAACAACCCTGAGACATCAGAATTCTTTACTAATCCCTTTTTCCTGTTTTTATAGTCCGGATGATGTATTGCGTTTGTTGGCAAGTAGGGTAGATGACAGCAAGGATTTCAAGATCTGCGTTTCTCGAAATGACTTTTATCAAAGAGCTATGGTGCAGTGGCAAAGACAAAAGAGAGGAACCCCGGGCAATACTTTGCGTGTAACGTTTTTGGGGGAAGCAGGTGTTGACACAGGTGCCATTCGTAAGGAATTTCTTTCAGGCAAGTCAGGTTCACCATCGCCTTGTTAGGTTTTTATATTCATCGTAACAATTTAAAGTTTAGAAAAAAAATAAACAGTTACCACATGTGTCATTATGAGATTTGGTATGTTTTAATGTGCTTATAATTGTACAATGTAGTAAATAACGTTCTTTTTTAACAATTATATTGTATTGTATATTTGTATTGTATATTTGTTTGTAGATTTGATTGGTGAGATTGAAAAACACCTCTTTGAGCATAGAGGACACCAGAGAGGGAAGAGCCCCATCTACTCCCTAAGTAATCTGGAGAAGGGATTTTTTAGGTTAGTAATATTTTACATTGTAGTAACATGTCAGTTGTCATTTTTGCATATAACTAAATATTACTTTGTATTCTTTCTTTCAGGACTGCTGGAGAAGTGTTTTCTGTTAGTCTCGCTCAGGGTGGGCCTGCCCCCCGTTTCTTGAGGCCGTGGTGCTTTGCTTATCTCTCATCTGGAGACTTGGATGAATCAACTCTCACTATAGATGATGTGGATGATGCTGAACTTTATAATTTGATTAAAAAGGTAGTAATTTTTTTCTCCAAATAAAATCTGATTTCATAAAAGATATTTCTATGCAAGCACACCATTTGTCACAGTTTACGTGTTTGTGTTTTCAGGTGGAGGAAGAAGAGACTGATCTCTCTGCATGGAATGATCAAATAATTAACTGTGGTTTTACTGGGGCCATTAAACCTGAGAACAAAGAGGCCATAATAAGGTCAGAAAAAGTCTTATAACTTCTTTACATTTGAAACCTTGCAAACAGTTTTAATTTTGCTGCCTACCAGATATACTGATTAGCCACAACACTGTCTATATTATGCAAGAATTTCCTGGTTCTTTTTTCAGATCAATTGTGCTGCATGCAACTCTACGTTTGGTCCCTTTGTTGAAGCATATCCGAAAAGGTCTTGAAGTCTACAATTTTGTGGACATCCTGGAAAACCATTCAGGACTTTGCCACCAGTTCTTTGTCCCTGATGTGGTGGATGACGATGATAAGGTATCAATAACTGGGGGAAAAAAATATGCCAATATCATGTTTTTCATTTTAGAAATTGTTTCATTTTAGGAATATTATATATAGGAAAATGATTTGCCAAGTTAAAAAATAATTGTCAAACACTTGTTCCTTACAAAAAATAATAGTAGAAAATGGATTGCTCTTAATACCTCAGTAATGGTTTCCTGTAGCTTATTGGTTAGATAACAGTGCTAGCATAGCCCAAGGGCTTGGGTTCGATCTCAGGGATTGCACATACTTAAAACAAATGTTATTATAGTAATAACGTAGCTTTGGATAAAAGCCAAATGCATATTTGTATATGTACCTGAAAATGGATGGTTGTGTTTTTTCCCACAGGCTGATGCAGACTTCATCATGCAGAACATTCTTCCGAAAATGTCGGAGAAGGGATCAGTACGAGAGACTTATGAAACGGCTATAATCAACTTTCTGCAAGACTTTCTCCAAGAAATTGAAAGCTGTGGTATGTATGAACTGACAGTTGATTTAGTATAAATATTGTTAAAAAAACTGCAGATTACACAAATTAATGTTAAAATGTAATTGATCTAATTAAGACTATACCAACCCTAGAGATAACAAGTTCTTTTGCTTGTAGAGGATAACCCTGACGGAGACATCCTGCCCTTAACTGTCCCCCGTGTAATGCAATGGCTCACTGGCCAGGGACACAAACCTCTTCTAATGTCAGAACTTAAAGAATTCAAAATTTCTCTTAATTTTGACCATGAGTGTATGCAGAGGATGCCAGAACATAAAATATGCTTCCCAGTTGTAAGTGCCTGTGCCAGAAAAATTACATTTCCCACGGTACACATGGGTGACTACAGTTCTTTTAAATCAGTCATGTTGCAAGCCATTCAGTTTGACGACGGTTTTAACAGAATTTAAAATGCTACTTAATGTATGGAATTGTACATGTTCAGGAAAAAAAACTTTTACACATTGGTAAATGTTCTTATGGTTTTGAAATTTATTGTGTATGTGTAGAGAACACATGTTACATATTGTAAAATTGTATATCTTAATGCATTTGTTAAGAGAACACAAGTGTTTTTCTGCTTTAAATATTGCCAATACAGAAAATAAAACAAGCATGTAATGTCAACTTAAGTTTGTTTTTTATTGAATTGGATGTTAATTTGCTTCTAAATGGATAATTTGGTCACTTCAATGATTGATTTAGTGTCAATTAAGAATGAAGCAGCACAAAATTTAAAACTTCTAAATACTTGTCTCTTCCATAGTTTTGAGAGTGTGAGGTTGGGTTAAAAAAAGTTTGAATTTGGGCCTTAAGTTCTTCAGTTAAGGGGCATTCGACTGGAGGAACTACAATTCCTGTCCACGGCTGGTCAGAGATACTGTCTGTGTCCCAGTCAGAGTCGTCGCCTTGTGCAATCTGTTAAAAGTTGGTAATAGTTTATGGACATTGGGGCAATATCTTGCATTAGAACATTACATACTTTAAAAGACACAAATTCTTAAAATACCTCAGATAGGACTGGAGGAGTGACAGGGTTTTGCAGGAGTCCAATTTCCCACAACTGGTCTGGGCTTCGATTACGCTCTGTGCGGAGAGGATGGTTATTCCACCCGCTGGTAAAGGAGTCGAGGCTGGCCTGGAGACGAGGCAGGAACACAAAGTGACAACAAAAGAGGTGAAGGTTGTTGGTTGGCTCTAGAAATCCTTCCTCTTCAAGGCTGTGCAAAACATCATAATAGATGTTTGTAACTGCCATCCATATGTCACGCCAGAGGCGCTCAATGCTAAAAATGATAGAGAAAACAGTGTAATGTTTAACAAATCATCATTCTTAGAAATAGAACACTTTAAAATTCATATCAAGCTTTAATTAAGTTGGCTTGTGAGAGCCAACTTACTGATGTTGTCTTTAAACTTAGTATTATTAGTGGTGCTTGCCAAAGGCAAAGCAACACTAGTGTTCTCTTGCATTCTTATTATTCCACACAAAAGTTTGGCGCGCTACTCCTCCCGCAGCTTTAAACTACTTCAAACGATAAACTACTTCAAACGATAAACTACTTTAAACTTCTTTAAACTTTCTGGTCCAAACTTTCACAAGTCAACTTAAAATTTGTCTCGACAAACTTTTTTTTCTAGTTTATATTGCTGCTTACCGCTGGTTATGCACGCTTTTTCCTGAGATGTAGCTTCCCCTGCCACAACCTCGCACAGAAAACATACATCTGGCAATCTCTACATTCTCAACGCCTTGGTCTCCTCGAACTCTAAATGCAAAAAATTAAATATGACAAGGTATTTTAGAAAAGAAACCTAACAGTGTTTAAACAAGCAGGGATTCATTTACATTTAGCTTACGCTTTTATCCAAAGTGACGTTCACAAAAGAAGCAATCATTACTGGAGCAAAGCATTCATACACACTCATGATGTAAGTTGTCTTACCTCAAGGGAAATCCATGTCTCTCCACCGACTGAAGGAAAAAACCGAGGCCAGTGGATGCCTTGTTATCAGTTGCAGCTCCAAGGTACATGATCTGAGAGACAAAGTAAAGTTAGACTTATGTATTTCATCAGGAATTTGATTTGTACAAAATTTAGACCAACAATGCATTAAAGAGAAAAATACCTTTCTGGAGTACCCATCAATGGCACCGAATATCACAAGGCCATATCTGATAAAAGATAATCTGTGATTACCAGTTGAAATGCGTATGTAAACTGTAGAGAAACTCACATGCACAATAAAAGTCATTTTTAAGGATTAAAAATATCAAAAATCAAAAAAATCTTGGGCATTACTTATATTCCCTCATACATTTTAAAAGAATTTAAATAGAATTAGAAAACACAGAAACTCACAAATAATGACTTCACATAATGTAATCACAATGTGTGATATTTTCACAGAAAGGGTCACATATACTTTTATCAGTACTTTTACAAGTCAGCTTGACACGCATGACATACCTTATCAGCTTATGGTTTGTGTCTACGTGAACAAGATGAAGAGGGCCCTTGACGGAATAAGTCCTTCTGACTACACATCTCAATTGTGTAATTCTTGCTAATATTCCAGCAGAGTCCACTCGATGCATGGAATCCCAAACTCTTGTCCATGGCACACGATGACCCAAGGCTTGTAAGTGTCCCTTCACCATTCTATGGCCTAGGTGTGGACTTTTAGCTTTGATTGATCTCACTAGGTTGTCAAGTTCTTCATCTGTGATTTTACTGTAGGAGTCCTTTAGAGAAATGCCATACTCAGTGAGGCGACGTTTGATTGTCCTTGTTGACACACCAAGAAGCTCGGCAATACATGTAACAGATAGCTGCATATTAACTAGGTACTGAAGATGTTCTCTGGAGATGATAAACTTTGGGGGCCCCTTAACTCCAAATTCCACTTCAAGGGCAGTAATAGGTTCATTGTTATTGTCAATATGCCTATCCACTGTGTTTTTCAAGGTTGACAGTTCGCCAATGAGTTCCTCTGGGACTGAAATGTGATCATAGACTGATGAAATGAAGAGAAGCTCATGACCGCATAAAAACTGCAAATAATCTAAATCTAGGGGTAGGCGACTCATTGAATCCTGTAGTTTGGATAGCAGTCTTTCCATAATCATCCTTCCCAACTGGTGACTTGTGGCATCATTAGGTCCATGGACCTAAAGATAAGAATTTATTTGATTAAATGTATTAAAAATGATTTACAAATTGATATGCGAGTCAGCTAAAGTTAAAACACCCTTAGGAGTTTGGCTGGTGTGTGCGTGTTGAGTTCTGTGCATGCATCTGTGTGTGTTTTGTGCACGATTGTTTCTTATTTGAGTGTTTTCACGATTCTGATCAGTAGGAAATGCTGCTCTATGTAAAAGCAGTTCGAGTTTGAGTCACTTATAACGTGCATTTGAAAAAGCAACACCAGTCGAACATCATCATCATTATTATTAATATACTTTATTATCATGAAAATACCTGAGAAGGTTTTAAGAATATTGATCAAATGATGTCCATATGCATTTCCTATAACTAGTTGTGTGTGTTATTGTCTTCCTCTACTGCGCTTATTTTGAGTTTTCGCACGAGAGCGACCTCTAGCTTTCGGGTGCAACAGTATTTTACCTATTTCACCCACAAGCTGTTCATAAATAATGTACAATATAATGTCTGTTAATCGTGACAGCCTTATTTGTGCTAACGCCTAGGTAAAGGTTGCAGTTACTCTTAACGTCTCAGGTCAAAGAACATACGGGTCATATGACAACAGAACATGGCGGATGCAGTAACGTATGTCTGCTATTTCCACCACCGATACTATATTGTGCCTTTTGTTGCGGATTACATTTAAAGATTTCAGATGCAAAAAGCGTCTACAGGCCCATCTCCATCAAAAAATGAGATTATGATGTTCAGTGAAAGCTCTCCACACATACAAATAATTTTACTTCAAAACCCCGCTAAATACCACTCTCTGGCCGGTCTGAAGTATCTGTTATTAATAATATATGAGTCTAATAATAATAATAAGAAAGCTATCAATAATACATACCTGTGATCCATCACCCGCATGTCTCTGCTCCGCCATTTCGATCGATCGATCCACTCGGTCTGGGGCTCGCGCTGATGACGTAAACGAGAGGGACGCGCCTTCGTCCCTTGTACACACCCCAACCTCTTGACCCCGCCCCCCAACCTCTTGACCCGCCCCCACGTCAAATCAGGGACACAAAGCGAGTCGCAAAGAAAAAGGAAGCGCAAAGGAAAGCGTGCGCCGCAGAGGCACGGATGACTGAGACGCGGATTTAAAGGAGCGGCGCAAAGGGAAATATGTGCTGCAAAGTCAATGCTGCTGAATTTTTACTTTGCTAAACTTTATTTTTTCCCCCAGTGGTTAACTTTTCTTTTGTAATTATTTTTTTTTACTTGCAAAAAAGCATTTTTTTTTCTCAATACTCTATTTTTATTTGCAAAACATTTTTTTTTTTTGCAAAACATATATTTTTTTTGCAAAACATATATATTTTTTGCGAAACATTGTTTTATTTTGCAGATATATATGGCCCTATTTTGACTCCATACCTCTGGTGTTCAGATGAAGCAGCGTTTACGCATAAAATATATCACAGCCTTTGCCAAATCGCGTGCGGTTTCAGTGCGATTAATCGTGCAGCCCTACTCCATGTGTTTGACTTTTCTGAGATACTAAGCTTGTTCGGAGGCTCAACTGATACAGAATTGTACTTGTGATGCTGAGATCTTGAGTAGCCTACGAATCCAATGAAACACGATTTACAACAAAAGAGCTCAAAAATGACTAGAAAGAAGCTAAAATGGCATTGTTGCTTCAGCAACTGCGTTTTTATGTCAACTTTGATTTTTTAACACTATTGGGTATGTTTAGTGTAAGTGTAAGCTATTTTAAAACACGATTGACATTAACCTTTAGAGACACTTACCGGACATTCCAATTCTGAACTGTGGCGATACGTACAAAAACCAACGTAATAAAAAAGTTGCCAGAATCACGTTAATCTGTTTCGTATAAAACTGAACACGTTTTTATCATCACTCAATGGACATTTCATTTTGAAACTGTCGCGAAACATGCACGATGCAACGGAATATCATTTTGCATTAAATGTTATCACAGATACGTTTTCCTAATGATCCTGGGCTGAAGAATCAAGAATAGACACCAACCTGTTTGTTGCTCAGCGTCTTTATGTTTTATTCTGGATGGTTCTGGATCACTCATGTCTTCAATCTCCTCTTTAATAAACTCCATCTTTAACAGTCACACAGATTTCAGCTGCTACTCCTGGAGTTTGTCCTTCTATTAGGATGATGTGAATATTCCCAGTAACAACAGATCTGACAAATAAAAAAAATAAAAAAAGATATAGCTATACTGAAATATTAATTATATGTAAATTAAGTGAACATGTGTTTTCTGTTGGAAATATGGAGTATTTTGATACAGTAAGAAATAAGTTACATTTAAAACAAGGTTTGGCTAATTGTTTTCCAAAGTCTGACAGAAATAACAGAGCCATCAAGCTTCTTTGTCTATAAAAGTTCCCTGTTTTCACTTCATTCATTATTGTGATGTCTGAGATCTCTCGTAAAGTGGCACATTAAACACATTTTATTGGTGTCAACAGGCTGAAACAGAGTGTGAAAAACTCTCTGCCGACACATTATTACAATTATTAACCAGGACAAACAACACATTTCATTACATTAGTACTTAAACACGTAAACTCTGAAGCTGTTTGATATTAAACTCTGTAATCCGAGAAACATCTCTCACCTGCAGACTGGAAATACGCTATTCATCCGAAGAAAATAATCCACGATCACACGGCCCTTCATTCACGATCGCAAGAGTAACGTCATGCACTAATTAGCATATCAATGACATTATTACGTCGCATTCTGCCGACTGTAAGCCCTTTAAAATAAACTTGTTTTCATTTTTCTGTTGTCAGAATAAGAATATGAAATAGTGACTGAAACGAGACCCATATGTTAACCAGCAGTCACTTCCAAGCAGCGCTCTTCAATAAAATCCTGAATTATAATCGACACCATACTATTCACCTTATTTTTAACGGAAATACGGACGCAGCCAGTTGACGTTTTTTTTGTGCGAGACTTCCGGTTAGGGACTTCCGGTCACTGGCTAGCTAACTCACTTTACTGTCTATGGTAACAACTAACTCATCGTTATGGCTTCGAGGAAGACCGGGATTGTTTGTGCAGTTAGAGGTTGTCATAATAACTGGTACAAAAGAAAGATTTACTTGGAGCAGGAGTGTTTTAATCATCAATCGCGTACAAGAGCTGAATGTGGATGCGAGGCGCCCTACGACCTTCACCCCCCGCCGAAGAATGAGGAATCCCTTCGCCTGTGGTTAAAAGCTTTAAATTTGAAGAAACCACCGAAGCGACCGTATGTTTGTTCTTTTCATTTCGTGGATACAAGACCTACAGAAGACCACCCGATACCAGAAAAGTGGCTGGGCTACGAAGTCCCAATAAAAACTAAAAGGAGACGTGTCCAGAGGTTAGCAGACCCAGGTAAGTTAACGGATGTTTAATTGCTACGCAAGGTAATGTGTTAACTCTTGTTAGTTCACAGTTTGTGTCCCTCTTGACAGTTAATATATGCTCTCACATAAAGCAAACTGTCTTTTAAGTTTGTTCTCTCTGTATATGTATCCCTTGTGCATCAATTAAAAAAAGTTACACGTAGAGGACAAAAATGTCCGTGTCAAAAAACTGTCATAAAAATTTGAAGCTTGGGAGCACAGACTCATTTTAAAGAAGACCCTTGGCAGATTATTGCTTAAGTAAAAAATAATAAGTAAATCCCCCAAAAAAGTTGTATAAGTTTAAGCTTATGAAAATTATTTATGAACATTATTTTATATAAAATATATATTTTATGAAACAAGTTGAACTCTAAAAAGGCTAGAAAATCAAAGCCATAAATCTAAATAAGTTGTCTTCTAAATTTGAGGTTGATATCTCAAAAAAATTGTTTTCTGTAAGATTTTGTTTGGGCGCAGTAACAGATTTTCCCCATTGGGTGCCAGCAAAACTCCACTGGTGCACACAGTGATTGGATTTGTTATTGTAGTTGAGTTTTTCTCTCTCAATATTACAAACACACACATGCACATACTTATTTTTATAACACACATACTAACCACACTCTGACATCCATATACCAACACACCCACACAAACATCGTTGCATAATTTATCCTATTGGCTGTATAATATATATATTCTATGAAACATGTTGAACCTGTGCCAAATTTTATGCAGTTAGTATTAACACAGGCAAAGTGATTTAAAAGAACAAAAATATCCATAAGGATGCACAAGGGTTAATGATATATGTATTTTTCATCCATGCTAGACCAGGGCATTTGTAAAAATTGGAAGCAATATATGCAATATGATTATTTGAATGAGCACTAATACAAGTGTTGCTCTATTAGCTTGGTGTTAACGTAGTTGTAAGTAGTCTAGGTATGTTTTATGTTGTTTGCTAAACTGGGCTTATGCGGTCTTATGTTTGGCAGATGACAGCCACTGTGATGAGGAGGCTGACCAGAGCGATCCACAGTCAGAGTCACCTATGTGTAAAGATGCTGACACTCAGTGGGAGGTTCAGGCACTGATGGATCACACCTACATATTAGGAGAAAAGATGAAGGATGTATGCGACAGAGAAACACAATGTGGTGGAGAAGAACCCCTTGCCCATGCCATCCTGAAGAATGACACTAGCTGTGTGTTGTACACAGGCCTTTCTCTCAGTGCCTTTTTTGATCATGTTAAATATCTGGAACAGTTCTATAAAGCAAACTTTAAGATGCACGTAATGGATAAAATATTGATGACCATGATGAAACTCAAGTTGAATCTACTCCAGGGTGATCTTGCAGAACACTTTGCTGTGTCCCAGGGGTTAGTGAGCAGGATCCTCTCCTACTGGATAGACACAATGGAGGAGCACATGAGAATCTACATTCCTTGGCTGCCACGGGAGACAATCAGGAGCACAATGCCTCAGTGCTTCAGGGAGAAGTTCCCCAACACCACCTGCATCATTGACTGCACTGAGACAAACCTGCAGAAACCACACAACCTTGACTCCAGAGGCGAGTCATACAGCCATTATTATTCCAGTAATACTATAAAGTATTTAGTTGCTATTGCCCCGTGTGGGCTTGTTATGTTCATTTCTCCTGCTTATGGAGGCAGGTGTAGCGACAAGTTCATCACTCAGGAGTCTGGCTTCCTGGAGTATCTTCGTCCCGGCGATGAAGTGATGGCAGACAGAGGCTTTACCATCAGAGATCTGCTGTTTGAGAGAAGGGTTAACCTTGTTCTACCAGCGTTCACTCATAAAGGAGGGCAGTTGTCTGATGAGGATGTAACTGCCACAAGGAGGATTGCAAATGTGCGCATACATGTGGAAAGAATTATCAGGAGGCTCAAAGTGTTCAAAATAATCTCACAGACTGTACCCATCAACTTGGCACACAAAATGGACAAAATCCTCAGAATCTGTGCAGCCCTTGTAAACATGCAGGGGGAAATCATCCACGAGGATGCTGATTGAGCATGGACGTTTAGATGTCAGATCCTGATTTCCACTGTAGCTTAATATTTGTAAATAATTATTTGACTGCCTGCAGTGCCTTGATTGTACTATCATTTGCACATATGATTTGTCTTTAACATTCTATTTTTCAGGTATCTCTATTCTGCACTGCTGATTAGTTATTTTACAGTAAACTGTAAACCAATGGAATTATAATGCACAAGAATGTGTTTTGGATCTCATGTTTTATACTAAATAGTTTGTGTTTGGCACCTTGATGTTTGCAATTTCAAAGGAGGCAAGAAGATACAGTATTTCACTAATGGAATTTATTAACTTGTGTCATTTGTTTACATTAAATGTAATTACAATTATTCACTTTTAAAATGGTAAAACAACACTAAATTTAAACATTTCACTTATGGCATTATTTGTAGGCCATTTAATTTATTATACATATTAATTATAATCACAACTACTATTCAAATGGTAAAACTGAGCACTAGCTATAAAAAGAAAAACACCAAGGAATTAGCCTAACAAAGGGTCAGCGGAACAATTATTAACAGTTAGGTATCATCACACATCAACACAGACACAGGAAAGCTGGTGTCTGGCATGCCCATTGAGCTGGTTAAAGACTAGAAGCTGAGCCTATTTACACATATGTACATATTTATGGCACAGTATGAGTCTGCCTGACAGAAACTCATCTACAATCCTTGGCAGCATGTGACTAAAATAGAAGGACTTGAGTTTAGGTAGAACTTGTGAACAATACTCCAAATCAAATGGCACATCAATGACAACTTTCTCAGATGGAGCCCAGACAAGCAGCTTGCATCTCTCTAGTCTTGTACAAAACATACCTAGTTGGACTTGAAGGTAGTAACCACGGGATCCATTTGGTTGCAGCTGTGGAACCCCGTCCACCATCTTCACATCTGTGAGCTTGCTGGAAAACACTTCAGCCAGAGATGCACAGTTCTTGGTCAGAACAGGACATTTAATCTCCAGCAGCTCTGTGGAGTTAACCACGCCATCTGGGCTTGCAGAAAGCCATGGTTCTGTGACACTAACTACAGTGCCTCTCTTCTCAACTAAAAACCCACAGCTCTCCATCCATGCGTAGGCCACCTCCTCATTCTCCTGGCCATACCGGGTTGCAGTGTTCCCATGGAACCTAGGAAACAGGTGCTCTCTAAGAAAATTATCTGGCTTGGTAGATGCACGCACGGGGACCTTTTTTGCAGAGCTAGCAGTTACTCTTAATTTACGTGCATCAAACCACAAGTGGGAGGCACTCTGCATTTTAGTGAACTCCTCCAAACTGGCACATTTATCTCCATCTAATTTAATGTACATATCATAAAATGACATGCATTTCTGGCACTGTATGTCTGTGCCATGTTCACTATGAGGCAGCTGGAGCTGTGTGGGAGCTGCTGGAATTTGATCTGGATCAGCAGAGATGCATTTGTGCAGAAGGCTGCCCACTGGAACACTGGCAACTTCTAAGCTCATCTTCAGAGCTTCATGTGAGCTGTAGGCAGGGGTTGGCGGTAGAGATGGAGAGATGGGCAGGATGTTCTCAGAGACATCAGAACTTTCTTTGTGGTGCCTGAAACATATATTACTCAACCTTTTGGGGACTAAATTGCGCTGTGTCCCTGAGTTCCAGTGGCGCTGCTCATCTGTGCAGGACAATCCAGTCAGACCTTTGGACACCTGTTGTTGCACCTTTAACAAAGTTTAAATAGAACAGTTACATATTTTTAATATATTACAGTCCTTGGTGTCACAATACTTATAATGAAAATATGAACAGTTTATGGTGACAACTATAAACTGTCCATATTTTTCAACTTACCTTGATGTTTTTGCCATTTGAGATTAAACTGATATGAATTAGAATTGGTATACTTACCTACACAGAAAGGAGGTGGTTCACCAAAATGTGGTGTGCTGACAGAATATTACCTTTACCCAAACTTAAACGACCTTACCTTAACCCAAGCAGCATCAATGAACAAGAGATTAGACTTTTACTTATCTGGAAAAGGTGCACAATCTGTTGATTAAAAAATAAAAATGTTAGTCATATACTAAATTATTTCCCAAATGCCTTAGAAGCCAATGTTTTCATCAGCTCTTCTATCTGATACCCAAACAGTGCAAATAAAATAGAAAAGTTTATTTCTATTTTATTTGTACTGTTTGGGTATCAGATGCTTCAAAGTAAATCTAGCTTAAAATTTAATGTGACAAACTTGCATCAAGAGCTCTGTGAGTACACATCAGATTGGTACAATGTGTCAAACTTCAAGCCTACACATTATGAGGTAGGCTTACAGTTCAGTTAACATTTTGATATCAAATTGTAATGTTAGTTCAATCCCAAATATTTAGCACTGCTATCTATGTAAAATATGACTAGCAATCCAATCACAACGAGGCAACAGCTAGTGTGTTATGGCACTAAACTATAGACTGTATTTAAAACAGACAATTCATTAGCCTACCTTCCATAAGATCGCCGCTGCGTGACTGCAGGACTTCCCCTGACCCGCGACACAGGAGCATCCGGCCGTCTCAATAGTGCCGGTTGAGGTAGTCAGAATCCATGCAGAGTGAACGTCAAACTTGCTTTGGCTTGGTTGGACATCAGCCTTCATGAATACCAGATCATCAATGTTGTTATTGATAAACACCTTGCCAACTTTTCCACTGTGGAGGTACTGATACGCCTCTGTACTGTTGTAATTACGCATAGTAGACCCATCCGCACCAAGTGACAACACAAAATAATTAAATATGTCCTCGTACGTTATATCAGGCCACTTCTTCATGTCATCCTCCCACTCGTGAATAATTTGAGGGTGTGGCACTGACCTGCCATTTCGATTGTTCAGCAGCGATTTTTGGAAATGTTCCCACGACATAGTTCACCACCAATTTAGTTGAACTAACGTTAGTTAGCCCAGGGAAGCGAAGAAACGGAAGTGCCGCACAAAAACCGGAAGTTGGACCCATATTTACTTCCGCGTTCGAAAATAAGGTGAATACATACGATAAAGACAGTTGCTTTGACTTCAGCTAAAAGACATAAAAAGATCGCTCAGGTAAGAAGCAACCGAAACCGAATCGAATTCTCCTAACAAAACAGCTCCTCTCAGCCACTCGCCCTACATTCTTCTGCGCATGCTCAATACGCGCGGTGTCATTTTTCTTAAAGGGGCCGCTTAAATATTCCTACTTAAAGGGTCATGAAACCCCCCACTTTCAGCTCAAGTCTAGCTCACAATCTTTTTGAAAAATGCAATTTAAATGGGCGTGGATGGCTGTGAGAAGAAAGGAGGGAGTGGGTGTGGCACGGCAGGGGAGAGGGGAAACTGTCATCAGCCAGCAGTGTTGCCAGATGTACGATAATTATCTTATTTGTACAATAATTTTGACCTCTGTACGATGTACGATCAATAATGAAAAAAATCCCATAATGTATGATAATTTCAGAGTTTTCAGTCGTTCGTCCAAACACACATCCTACCGCTTCTCTCTCTGACCCCAAATCATTTCGCAGGCTCGCCTGCCTGCACGCAAGCACGTACACACACACACACACACACACACAGGCACCACACGGTGTCGCCCGGCCCGTACGTCAACACTACACATTCACAAGTCTCCCGCATTAAGCATACAATTGATGTATTATCGAAATATCAAAAATTTTAATAACCAGCGCTTATTTAACAAAAGGCAAGTAAAATGATCAGGGTTACATTACATGTGTCCGTGGTTGATGGCCAACCAACCGCCCCGAGCCAGAGTCCAGCCCTGGCAGCATCGCGGGGAAACATATTCAACCCACTTTGACTTCTGCACCACGAAAATATATACTTGCGTCCCATTATTGTCTCTCTCCTCTACTACGCGATATCACAGTTTGACATGTCTGTCATTGGAAAGATCCACGTGGTGTCATGAATAATTAAGAGACAGTGTCTTCTCATAGGATATAAAAACTGCAGTCTCATTAATAATTATGAGAGACCGATGAGTCATCAACACACTATACAGTGCTCTGCCACGTCACAGCTTGTGACGTGGACACGGTGAAGATTTTAAACCCGGAAGACGAAAATAGCGGAAAGAAACTAAAATTTAACCATTTTCACCCTACTATTAAATCTAACAGATTCTATCATTGTCTTCAATGGTGTTCAACACACATACCTCTGTTCAAATCTCAGAAAATTTGGTTTAGGGTTTCATGACCCTTTAATTAAATCACATAGTCTGCATCCGAAATCGCATACATCCCTAAACAGTATGTGAAAAAGAAGTACGTCCGAATACACAGTACTCATAAAAGATTAGGCAAATAAAGTACCCGATGATGACCTATTACTTCTGATGAGATTCTAAAGTGTGCATAATGGACACTTTACTATTCCATGAGGCCATGCGAGAGGATTTGTGAATGACAGTGAAGTGATGTAACTGATGCTGGTAGGTCACATGATAATGACAGCATGGGATATGTAGTATGTCCAGATTACATGCATACTACCAGAGGCGGACAGAGTACACAGCTTCGTTACTTGAGTAAAAGTACAGATACCCCTTGCTAAATTTTACTCAAGTACAAGTAAAAGTACTACAGTCAGATGTCTACTTAAGTAAAAGTACTGAAGTACTTGTTTTTAAAAGTACTTGAGTATCAAGAGTACAAGACTAAATTTTCTAAATATTGCATTACTACTGCCACAGTGTCAAGTCAAGTCATCTTCATTTATATAGCGCTTTTAACAATGTAGATTGTTTCAAAGCGGCTTTTCAGAGATAAACATATAGTTTAAGGTAACAGAGACTGTTTTGGTTTTATAGCGGTTCTTGAATAATGTTATTTTCCAGCTAAAGTTAGTTTTGATTGATTCACTTCCGTCGAAATGATCATTTGTTATTAAATTAGGGGCCGCTAAGATGACACCGTTCTCTCTAAACAGACTTTAAACTGAACCTGTGATAAACGCTGATGGCGTTTACATGCGCATTAAGAATTGATTCTATAGTTATGTGTGTTCGAATATATGTGTGCAGGTTTGTAATTCCCTACAAACCATGCCTAAACAAACTACTTGTCTTTGCCTATAAATTTGATACAGAATTTTATTTTATCACTTCGGGGTAGGTACGCGAACCGTGCTTACATTTATGCACAGAAACGTCCTACATGGAGTTATGAAAAATGTTAATTTTAATACCTTTGATAATCTAAAAGGAATTGAAAGTTAATTCAAGTCATTTTCATCTTTTTACCATGTTGCTTTAGTTAACATTTCTCACTTCCCCACAAGGCAATGCACAATGGCAACGCTCTGACAAACCTCTGCTAGAGTTTTAATGGATTTTTTGCACCCACATTTGAACCCACATAAATCTGACCATGGAGTTTACTTTGGCGTCAGTTCAGAGCTGAAGGTGAAGGTGATTTGCTGATAGGCTGTCCCAATCAGTGGCGCCTGCACAATCCAATCACGTTTGAGAGGGAAAACACAAATTGAGGGTTTCGGAGATTATTTTTTTCCTTTTTTTAAATTTTTTTTTAGAAGTAACGGGTACTCACGGTTATGGATAGAAATGTAGTGGAGTAAAGAGTACAATATTTGCCTCTCAAATGTACTTGAGTAAAGTCATGAGTAATCCCCAAAAATGATACTCGAGTAAAGTACAGATCCCTCAAAATTGTACTCAAGTACTGTACTCAAGTAAATGTACTCTGTTACTGTCCGGCTCTGCATACTACACACACTCATACTCTATAGAACATACTTTTTTATAGTGGTCAAGAAGTAATTACTTATTCAAAATAAGAACTACTCAAGAGAGTATACAATTTCGGGCGCAGCCATACAGTGCCGGTGTGGTGACGAATTGGGTCCTCCTCGAAATCGGGTCTCCATCAGGACCCCAAGCGATCCAATTAGGTGTGTTTGACACCGGCTGCCGCTGGATATAACCGATCAGCGAGGGGGGCTAAAAATAGAATCCCGATTTTGAGGAGGACCCGATTCGTCACCTCACCGGCAATGTATGGCTGAAGTGAAGTTGGACTAATGTTGTCAAAAGGTACCAAGTCGATACCGAAATTTAAAAAATGTGACGCTTTGAGCGCTGTTGAGCGGAATCGTAAACACCTCTGAATGGCCGTTGTGCTCACGAGCTCATCAAATATGTCTGTGATTGGCTACAAGGATCAGCGCTCCAAAAACATGTTGTAAATATACATCAATGACACTCTTCACCGAGCGCAACACAGATACGGGAGCATTTGAAAGCAGGCGTCAAGTGGTGTCAGCGCTGTCTCAAGTCAGACAAAATTTCGACAGGCACTTTATTAAATGTATTAAACTTACATTAAATTACTTTTAATAGGCACTCTCCAACAGAATCATGTTATGTTAAATGCTGTTTGAATTACGTTATAAAGACCATTGACATCTGTATCAGTTAGCTTATACTAGAATAGCATACAAATACCAGATTAGCCTGATAGCTTAGGTTATTCACAATCATCTTCAATGTAATTACGTGTTAAATTAAGTGTTAAATATCCAGATATTTCAGTTATAAAAAGAATGTAATGATGTTTATTCACTTAATAGGCTATTATTGTTATTATTATTTAATTAACAGGCAACACCTGATTAATGCTTCAAAAACATGTTGTCTTCACCGAGCGCTTACACAGATGCGCATGGGAGCATTTGAAAGCAGGCGTCTATCAGCGGATATATTAGGGATCATCTGATAGACGCCTGCTTTCAAATGCTCCCGTGTGCATCTGTGTAAGCGCTCGGTGAAGACAACATGTTTTTGAAACGTTGATCATTGTAGCCAATCACAGACATATATGTTGACCGCTTGAACGCAATAGCCAATCAGAGACATACTGTCAAGCGCATGAACGCAATAGCCAATCAGAGACATATATGTTGAGCACATGAACGCAATAGCCAATCAGAGACATATATGTTGAGCACATGAACACAATAGCCAATCAGAGACATATATGTTGAGCGCAGGAAAGCAAAGGCCAGTCAGAGACATATATGTTGAGCGCTTAAACGCAATGGCCAATCAGAGACATATATGTTGAGCGCGTGAACGCAATGGCCAATCAGAGACATACTGTCGAGCGCATGAACACAATGGCCAATAAAAGATGTATATGTTGAGCGCATGAATGCAATGGCCAATCAGAGACATATATGTTGAGCGCTTAAATGCAATGGCCAATCAGAGACATACTGTCGAGCGCATGAACACAATGTCCAATAAGAGACATATACTGTATGTTGAGCGCAGGAACGCAATAGACAATCAGAGACATGTATGTTGAGCACATGAACGCAATAGCCAATCAGAGACATATATGTTGAGCGCATGAACGCAATGGCCAATCAGAGACATATTTGAGCACATGAATGCAATGGCCAATCAGAGACATATATGTTAAGCACATGAACGCAATGGCCAATCAGAGACATATATGTTGAGCACTTAAACGCAACGGCCAATCAGAGACATATATGTTGAGAGCTTAAACGCAATGGCCAATCAGAGACATATATGTTGTGCGTGTGAACACAATGGCTAATCAGAGACATACATGTTGAGCACATGAACACAATGGCCAATCAGAGACATATATGTTGAGCGCATTAATGCAATGGCCAATCAGAGACATATATCTTGAGCACGTGAACACAATGGCCAATCAGGGACATATATGTTGAGCGCGTCAACGCAATGGCCAGAGGTGTTTAAGAATCCGTTCAACAGCGCTCAAAATGCTAGAGGGAAATGCTGGTATCATCACACTTTTTAAATTTCAGTACCAGTATAGTTCCATAGTATTTTCTTTCCCCCTTACTATAGAAGTAAATGGGTGCCGTCTGGTTACCAACGTTCTTTATAATATCTTCTTTTGTGTTAAACAGAACTAAGAAACTCACACAGGTTTGGAACAACATGAAGGTAAGTAAATGTTACCATTTTCATTTTTGGGTGAACTGTCCCTTTAAGCGTTCCTTAAAGTTCTTTTAACATTTAAAATTCTTTCCACACTGTTTACTTTCTGAAACATGTATTTTTTCATTCTCCAGTTCTGACGATTGTCCTGTAATTTATATTTGTACATGCTCACAACTACAGCAAAATGATCAAGAGTTTTGTGTATTGTTTAAAGTTTTTACAGCTTCTATTATTTTCTAAGTGCATCCACCAAATCTGGTGAACTGAAGCTTTGGTACTTTATTGTTATTCAGCAGTCAATAATGAAGGATAAAAATGAACTCCAACCTCTTTGTATGATACAATAACTAATCATTTGATTGACAATAATACTGTACATATCAAACATATTTATCACAGTATTAAAATTAAAATAAAACTCATTAAAAAAACTTCTCTGTGTTCATTAAATAGATCAATCAAGACAAGATTTTCGGTTTTATTTCTCATAATTGCATGTACTATCAGAAGATAATTTAGTACACTTAGTAAATAATAAAAACTCTTCCCACACTGAGTACAGTATTATGGCTTTTCTCCAGTATGATGTTGCACATGTGATTTCAGAGATTCTGACCGAGTGAAACTCTTGTCACAATATGAGCACTTGTAAGGTTTTTCTCCAGTATGAGTTCTTTGGTGCCGTTTCAGACAGTCATCTCTAGTAAAGCTCTTCCCACAGTCACAACACACATGATCTCTCACTTCATTATGTGTTTTCTGGTGCACTTTAAAACTCTTCAGCCGTGACAAACTCTTTCCACAGAGAGAACACACATAAGGCTTCTCATCTGAATGAACTTTCTGGTGGTCTTTTAGATCTGATGACAAGGTAAAATATTTACCACACTGATCACATTTAAATGGTTTTTCTCCAGAATGACGAAGCAGATGAACACTGAGACCTGATGCTTGAGAAAAACTCTTTCCACACTGAGTGCATGTATACGGTTTCTCTCCAGTATGAATTCTTTGGTGCCGTTTCAGATGACTAGGTGTAGTAAAGCTCTTTCCACAGTCACAACACACATGATCTCTCACACCGGTATGCATTTTCTGGTGCAGTTTAAAACTGTCCAGCCTTGGAAAACTGTTTCCACAGAGAGAACACACATAAGGCTTCTCATCTGAATGAATTTCCAGGTGTTCTTTTAGATCTGATGACAAATTAAAATATTTACCACACTGAACACAGTTAAATGTTTTTGCTCCACAGTGAAGGCGCAGATGTTTACTGAGACCTGATGCTCGAGAAAAACTCTTTCCACACTGAGGGCATGTATACGGTTTCTCTCCAGTATGAGTTCGCATGTGTCTGTTAAGGTTTCCTTTTTTTGGGAAACTCTTTCCACACTGTGAGCAGGAGTGCAACTTTTTGGCTTTTGTTCTTTGAGTTTTGAAGTCACAGTGTTTCGTTACGTAATTTAGTTTGTGTCGTTGCTCTTCCACTTTCTGCTGGTCTAAAAAAATGTATTAAGCAGTTAGAATCAGTTCAATGAGGTAATATCTGAAAATTAAGAACACTTATTAGACAAAAACACTTAGTTAACATTAGTTAACTAATTTAGTTAACATGATCTAACAATAAACATTACTTCTACAGCATTACTTATATATTATATTTTATTAACCAACATTAACAAAGATAAATGTATAAATAAATACATAAATAAATACTGTAATACATGTATTGCTCATTGTTAGTTCATGTTAGTTAATACATTAGCTAATGTTAACACATAAGACCTTGTTGTAAAATGTTACCAAAATATCCTTGATGTGCAAAGGTCAGTTCTGTCATTTACTTGTTATTAATATGATTAAAACTGGGTAATGATATTTAGATGCATTTTTCTATCATGTATCATACATATATTATTATTTCACAGCCATCAAAGCAGTCAACAATGAAGAATCAAGAATGGACACCAACCTATTTGTTCCTCAATATCTTCATGTTTTATTCTGGATGGTTCTGGATCACTCATGTCTTCAATCTCCTCTTTAATAAACTCCATCTTTAACAGTCACACAGATTTCAGCTGCTACTTCCTGGAGTTTGTCCTGCTCTTGAGATGCATGGGAATATTCCCAGTATTTATTGGTGAATTGTTGTGGGAGGGGCTTCACTGCAGGTGTGAACTGTGATCACTGTGTGATACTGACGCCCACAGGACCAGATCTGGAAAAATCAAAGATAAGTCACTGAATTTATCCTGGATTACTTTAACAGCAAACACATATGTTGCCTTTAATGTAGTTCAAATATACAGTATTTTGATGGTTACATATTAGTAGCATATAAAACGTCTCGGTTACGTATGTAACCCTCATTCCCTGAGGGAGGCAACAGAGACAACACTTTGGACTGACTGATGAATAGGAATCTCGCTAGAGAGGTTAGTCTCCTTCGAGTGTAACTAAATGAGCCAATGCACACTGGTATGCAATATTTGCATCTGCCGCTCCTCCTCGCAGCACGGGTATAAATGAGTAGCAGGTGCATTTCATATAAGGTTTTCACTGAGGAGCCGAGCTAGTGACCTGGGTAGGGTTGCACCAGCCGTTCATAAGTTCTTTCTTAAATTGGAATGTAAAGTCCACACTAGAGGCTTTGTAACTACTAGCTAGTTTGTAACTAACTCTGTACTTTATTCCATTGCACCATTTGTTCGTAAGGTAGACCGTATCTAGTAGGTCGTAAGTTCTCCGTAAAGTAATACGTAGTCGCATAATATGACGTTTACCCTCGATGATCCAATAGTAGCCTTCAAATACGTGAGCAGAAGTTGTGTTGAAATGCCGTGAATTTCAGTTTATCATTCATTCTAACTTCTTGTACCTCATGTAACTGACAGTAGAAATACGTTTCCATTAAATATGATACTTAATCATGAATAACATAAGTGTTTTTATATGTAAATATCATTCAGAAACTGTATTTGAAACAAAACGAATAAGGATAAATAAATAAGTACTTATAGGGATAGTTCACCCAAAAATGAAAATTCTGTCAGTATTTACTAACCCTCATGTTGTTCCAACCCCGTAAGACCTTCGTTCATCTTCGGAACACGAATTAAGATATTTTTGATGAAATCTGACAGCTGCATCACTCCTCCTTAGGCTTCTTCAGGGATTGAAATTTGCCAGCCCCGAAAAGTTATTAAAGACATAGTTAAAATAGTCCAAGTGACTACAGTGGCTCAATCTTAAGTTTATCAAGCGAAACAAACAAAAATAACAACTTTATTTCAACTATTCATTTCCTTCTCTGTGGGCCTCGACTCAGTTCACTAGTGTAATAGTGTAAGCTTCTGTTGTTGTACGTCACACACATCACACACATGACCAGCGTCGGCCAATAGTGAGCCTACGTGTGACGTAGCACTACGCAATCACACTACGTGAACTGACTAGAGGCCCACAGAGAAGGAAATGAATAGTTGAAATAAAGTCGTTATTTTTGTTTGTTTTTGCACACAAAAAGTATTCTCGTCGCTTGATAAACTTAGGATTGAGCCACTGTAGTCACTTGGACTATTTTAGCAATGTCTTTAATAACTTTTCGGGGCTGGCAAGTTTCAATCCCTGAAGAAGCCTATGGAGGAGTGATCCAGCTCTCAGATTTCATCAAAAATATCTTAATTCGTGTTCCGAAGATGAACGAAGGTCTTACGGGGTTAAAACAACATGAGGGTGAGTAAATACTAACAGTTTTCATTTTTGGGTGAACTATTCCTTTAAGAAATGACATTTATTGATTTACTGATTTCATTTGACATGTGAAATGAAACACGGACCGATGGGACAGATGCACACAGCTGCACGCTGTTAGGATAGGTTCATGTTCATGAGCCGCTAACAAAGAAGGCTAATCTACTCACATAATGTTCTCTCTCTTAAAATGTAATAGAGTGTAAATGTCAGCATTATCATATATGTCTAAAGAATTTAAATCTGTCTGTCAGGTAAAAGAAGAGCTTATTGATATAGTTCAGTCTGCTATTTTATTCCAACCGTTATTCCTGATCGGAGGGTTCCATAAAAATTTAGTTTATACATAGAGTTAAGCTTCAACTAAGTTTAATGGTGCAAAGCAAAAATATTTAGTAGTGCGTAAGTTGTAACTTACGAACAGCTGATGCAACCGTCCCCTAGCCCCCCAGCGGTTGTACAGCAACTGTGGTGACGGGACGTACATACATACGTAATCGAGACGTTCCCTTTCAGTCAGTCACGTTTTAATAGACAGAATTTTCAACTCCACTGACTGCAGAGGTTCAAAGTGGGACCTCTGCAATGCCATAAGCACCAGAGATAATCCCCAAGAGCGTATAGAATGAGGGCAAGGAAGATTTACCCCCTTCGCACCCCACAGGAACCTGATGACCAGGTCGTGCTTTCCTAAGGACATACCTTCAACCACATTGTGATGTGCAGCAATAGCGGCAACATACATTCTGTGAATGGAGGGAAACAGTCTGCTCCAACTCATCTTGCAGGAAGGAAAGCACAACACTGATCAGGCACTTTCGGGGATCTTCCAGTTGGGAAGAACACCACTCAATGAAAATCACAGGTCTGCAGGTGCCATAGGGTGCCCCGTCTCTGAGCAAGCAGATCCTTCCCCAGAGGAATGCACCAGGGAGGGGCTGTCGTGAGGAGCATGAGTTTTGGGAACCAGGTCAGGTTGGGTCAATAGGGCGCAACTAGCAAGAGCGGTGAGAGCTCACTGGCTGCACGATTGAGCATGTCTGGGATGTGAATGGCCCGAAGCGACCTCAGATGCTTCTGACTCCAAAGGAGGAGATAGCGGATGAGTTGCCACATGTGGCGGGAGCATAGACCACCTTGAGGGTTGATGTACGCAACGGTCGTAGTGCTGTCCATACGAACCAGTATGTGCTTGCCATGCTGCAGCACTTTGAAGTGGCCCAGCACAAGATGTACTGCTAGCAACTCGAGGCAGTTGATGTACCAATGCAGTCGGGGACCCGTCCAAATACACAAAATTGCATGACCGTTGTACTTGGCCCCCCAACCGGTGGCAGAGGCATTCGTGAAAACCACAGCATGCCTGGACACTTGTTCTAGTGGTACTCCTGCCCGTAGAAACGAAAGGTCCGACCACGGGCTGAAGGCTTTGCGACAGTACGTGGTAATGGCTCTGTGCCGCTCTGCCATGCCCATCTCAGGACTCGGTAATGGAGCCAGTGCTGAAGTGGCTTCATAAGGAGCATTCCCAGCGGTATTACTGCATTATGCCATATGCCACAGGAGCTGCTGAAATAGTTTCCCCTGTGAGGCGTAATGTCTGGTTGACCGAGTCCAGCTCCATACCGAGAAAAGGGATACTCTGCGCAGGGGAGAGTTTGCTCTTTTCCCAGTTGTCCCAAAGTCCCAACTGGCTGAGGTGACTGTGCACCATGTCGTACAACTGCTCTTGCAACTGAACCAGTAAGAGTCAGTCGTTGAGGTAGTTGAGATTACGAATACCGCGTTCTCTCAGTGTAACAATGGCTGCCTCCGCAACCTTCGTGAAGACGCGTAGCGACAGGGACAGCCCTAAGGGTAGGACTTTGTAATGATATGCCCACCCCTTGAACGCAAAGAGTAGGAACGATCTGTGTCGAGGGAGAATCAAGACATGAAAGGACGTGCCCTTCAGGTCGATTGCTGCAAACCAATCTTGGGGACGGATGCACCCGAAGATGCGTTTCTGGGTTAGCATTTTGAACGGGAGCTTGTGCAGAGCCTGATTCAAAACTCGTAGGTCCAAGATCGGCAGTAACCCACCGCTTTTCTTGGATACAATGAAGTAAGGGCTGTAAAACCCTGACTTTATATTGGCTGGAGGGACCAGCTCTATCACATCCTTCGCCAGTAGGACTGCGATCTCTGCCCGTAAGACAGGAGCATCAATGGCCAGCACGGAGGTGAAATGACGGGCGAACTGAATCACATAGCCGAGTCTGATGGTATGGATGAGCCAGTGAGACAATCTGGGGACCGCTTGCCAGGCTCCCAGAGACCATGCAAGCAGGACCAACGGGACCACAGACATATCCGCAGTAGGGCAGCGTGGTGGAATGCAGAAACGTCTTGGGAGGCACTGATGCGGCCCGAATTGGGGTCTGAGTGTGCGGTGCAACACTTACCTGGTTGCAGAGGGTGCGTGAGAAGGCTTGGTTGCGTCCTCAAACCGCACGCTGCTGCCCGCTGGCGATAGAAGAGGGGGGCGAGAGTGGCAAGGCATAGCATCAAACACTGCCATTTTTGCCCTCTTGGGACCCAGAGATAGAGGAAGCTGCTCCTTTACTGAGAATTTGGGTAACGCTGGCTGAGACGCCAGTGGTTGAACAGAAATTTGATTCAACAAAAGATTCTCCCCCTGACCCTCCTCCGGGGGAAGAGCAGCTGCTTCCAACTCTGGGTCTCCCATCTCAGGATTGGTGTTTCTCCGACCGCTTGGAGGATTTAATGCCGGCTGAGACGGGTGGCGCCATCTTCCTTTTGAAGGGTCGACGTCACAGTAGAGCTGGCTGGGGTGGAGTTTTGTTTTTGGCGACAAACAGACTGAGAGGCGACACATGCTCCTATACTGCCAGTTTTTCCATGCACATCCGGTGCAGGGCAAGGTGATTTACACGCTGAGCTGCGCCCCCCAGAGCACCCCGGGAAAGCATGGCTGTCAAGTCTGAACCTGATTCCGCATGATAACACACAACATTACAGTGAGAAGCTCAACATCATCTTCATTTCCAAAGCGTAACAGCCCTCTCTCCGATGCAGCGATCGACATCTGATCAATCTGACCAATCACATCCGGAAGCTGCCTAGCATGTGAGACAGTGACTCGACGGCACATGGCATGATGAGCGCTCAAGCCCTTACGAGAAAGATTGTGAGAGAACATGAACCACCCACGAACGCAGTCTCAGCATGTTTACGGTGTGCTAGAAGAGTGGGGGACCCACGGAGATTGGTTATTCGGCGGGGAAGCCTTTACAGTGATCCTCAGGTCACCCAGGCTTATTAGGTCAAAGTAGCCCTTTTCTGGTGGCCACCAGAAGAGGAAGATCGGGGAATAGGCAAGGGGACTACACCTCTTTTGAGGCACTCGAGTCTCGACCGCACATCTAGAGCACCAAACAACTGTTTGTGCAGTGTGCATTTGACAACCCACCGTGGGTTGCTCGCACTGTCAGCCGACAACTCGACGGCACACGACACGCAATTTCATTCTTCCGGGTTGAAAAGCAAAGTTGAAGCAACGTCATGGAATGTGAGGTAGAAGCGTGCCTTCGTAGTGTGTGACTTGCTGCAGGCACGATTCTACGTCAGATGGTTCTGAGCGACTCTCTGCATTTATTCATTAAAATGAACTATTTTAACCCAATCACTGTGCTGTATTGCGCATGAGATTGCATTGCAGCGGAGAATTCAAACAACGTGGACTGCGCATTAGAGCGTTTTCTGTGCGGAACGCCTTGATAAGTTTAACAACGCTCACAACGTGGATCATATAGATCAGATACAGACCGGAGCAAGCACGTTTCAAGTTTTTATGAACATGTTTCATATACTCTAGTGCTTTACGCATGAACCAGTCCAATGAATTTGCATATATTTAATCACGTTGTCTTCAAATGAAAAATGTGCAAATGAGGACACTAATACAGTCGTACGTCTGATTATGAATGCAATGACACAAGGAATTATTCTGAAACATAGAAGACAATACAGAGCTCCAGACTGCGACCAATTGGTCGCATTTTGCGACCATTTTTCCTGCCGGTGCGACCAAATATTTATTTAGGTCGCATGGCGCGACCACAACGTTGCCGAGCAGCGAATGCCAACAAAATGAAAGCGGAACGAAAATGCGCTACTCATTTCACGGACCGTTTATTAGTTCGGACCAATAATAGAGAGCGCAGCGCCCCAAACTTGCCAGTCGCGGGCCGATCTCATTGATGCGACACTGTTTCTAGGAGATCCAGTGAAGAAATCCATTGACTTCACCTCAGAATTAATAACATCATCGCTGCGAGATTCAAGAAACACTCCGATTCGGCGCAGAGTTCTCTGTTATAAACCATAGATATCAGATCAAACAGCGCTGACGTGGAAACCAGGAGAAACACTTATAGAAGGCTTTCAGTTCACAAATCAGCAACATTCACCATGGATTTATGCTAATGTAGTAACTCTAAACATTACTATGGTATTGTGACAGAAATAGTCATTACAAGTACTACAGATCTTTTTCCAGTACTTCAAAACTATAATATCATAAATGTTATTTTTAATGTGATGACCAACACATTTTTTGTTCATCCTTAAAAGATTGTCCTAAAAACAAAAAATGTTAAGATGTAGGAAAACTCTTATTTAAACACTTATTTAAAATAAAGATAAATTACCATTGTAAACAGTAGGATGCTTATTGGATATTTTCACTCCCTAATATATATATTTTTCACTCCTTTTGCTTTTTAATTTATATTAAGACATTATGAATGATAATAATTAAAGTTAATTTCACCTACACCCTAAATTAAGCTTAGTGATTTATAGTCAGCCCCAGTGCTACCAGATATGTGTTGTAGAGCTCAGTGTCTCTGTGCTGCAGCCCTCAGATGTTAGTCTGGAGCCCTGTGAACTTAAAATAAAACTGCACATTGTAATATCTGTACGTTAAGTCTATTATTAAATAATTTGTCAGTATTACAGTTATTTTGGGGGAAATTTGAATAATTGCATTGCAAGCTGATTTAAGGTGTGCCCCTAAATTTTCTGCTTGCGCTCCTAAAAATTTCAGTCAGGGGCTACAAAAAAAGTAGTAATGTAGTAAAAAAAAAGTTAGTCTGGAGCCCTGCAATAATGTAGAATTCAAAGAAGAATGGGCAAAATGTAACTGTCTGTAACACCAGCATAGCATACACTGCATTAGATAAAACCAGTCATATTGTATAGGCACGTTATTTATGCATGAGCTACAGCTCAGTATCATTCTAGATTAGGCCACTAGGTCAGATGCAAATTATATGTAAACTCATTAGCGCTAAGCCACTTGGCAAAGCAGACCCAGGCACAAATAGATAGTCATACACGCACCTATAGCTCTACAGCTCTACAGAGCAGCAGCATTACACATATTTTGGCATTCAGATCTGCTGGGTGGGGGGTATCAGGCTGTAGCTAACCCGGCCGCTTGCTTAACTTTGGGTAGCACGGACCCACAGCTTTGAGAGGGATGTACCATTTCTTGCAGCAGCCTTTCCTTTGTTTGTTATTTTTGACTAACTGAACAAACTATTTTTAATGTAAAGTATATATAATGTATTTGCTCAGCAGCAGCGTAGCAGATATCATCCACCAATTTCAAGTCTATGTATATTTCAGGCCCGGTGCCAATAAATGCTGGTTGAAATTTTAATATGTAATTACATATTACATAATTAGCATATTAATATGTAATATGCTACAATATGTAAAAAAAAATTACCGCTAACATCTTACAATAACAAAGGCGTAGGTTGATGACGCAGTGATATGCGGATAGATCTAGTCATGCTGCTAGATCAAATAATGTTTATGGATGAGTGAATACATTCATGTTTTTAACATGACTGTGGTATGAAGCACGGCACGATTGCTAAAGAGAGACAGATATCAGCGCCACAAACAAGTCCCGCGGATATAAAGGAATGAGGACATTTCATTCTACCGAACTACCCGCAAGTGTTGAATTACTACTCACACAGGTCAGTTTATTTGACGAATTAAACCTGTGAGGTAACGCAGCGCTGTTTCACTTGGTCTACACCATCATACTAAACTGCATTTGAGTGTGTTGAAAGTTATAATGTTATTCTATGTGTTAGTTTGTTGGCTATATGAGACTAGCAGTAGGCTATATCAACATTGGAATAACATACTGATCATATTCTAACATTTCATCATGTTGAGCTATATAACATTGATTTGTTTTATGTACATTTGCTCACCTGTCTAATAAAGTACATGCAAGAGCGGCGTCTCTGTCATGTCGAAGTTTGTCGTGGATGTGGAGCTCTCAGCATCTCGAAAACGCCACGCTGATATTGATCTTCATTTTAGTTTTCCTTTTGTCCCAAAGTATGCTTGCCATGATCCATAATGTTTGAACAAAATTACAACAGCGTACCGCTAAACATTACGCGGTTGTCCACGTCTGCCGCCATGGTTACTATGGCAGCACAAGTGGAAACCAGCGATAACGCGGATATTACGTCATTGACAGGCGACAAGTGACAAGGGACAGGCAATATTTAAAATTGTGAATTTCTCTAAATTTATAAATTCTTGGAAACATTTATGATAACGTAAGTACATAATTGAAAGAAATACAGTGCTGGTCAGTGCTGCCCACAGCATTAAAGATACAACAGAGTATTTAATTTTACACATGGGGTACTTTTTTATCCCTGTATGAACCAAACCCATATTAAGTGTTTGCTGACAAAAAGCTCTTTTTTTGTTTTGTTTCATCTGTCCATACCCCATGTATAAAATGAAATACTCTGCTGTATCTTTAATGCTGTGGGCCAAATTTTCTGCCAGAGGTCCTTGACATCTTGTTCAGATACATGGCATCATAATTCTACAATATCTGCTTGAAATCTTATAATGGGCCATGTTTGGATCCTCCAACAGGACAGTGATCCAAAACCAAAAATCAAAACAAAAATGTGTCACTGAGCACAAAACCAAGCATCTGCAATGGCCATTCCAGTCCCCAGACCTGAACCCTAGAAAATGAGTGGGCTGAACTGAAGAGAAGAAGCGCCAGCATGGATCTGGGAATCTGAAGGATCTGGAGAGATTCTGTATGGAGGAATAGTCTCTGATCTCTTGTCAGGTGTTCTCCAAACTCATCAGGCATTATAAGACTCAGAGCTGTTATCTTGGAAAAAGGAGGTTGCAAAAACAATTTAATAAAAGGGGGCAAATTATTGTTCCCAACGTGTTTTGGAGAAAAACATTTATTTCATATATGTGATTTCCCCCCCACTTTCAATTCTTTTACTTCAATTCTTTTTACTTTTACTTTTTTATAAAATATCAAAAGGATTTACAATTCAGATTTATTTTTTACAGCCATCTTTGATCATATTTACAAAGGGGGGAAATAATTCTGACCAGCACTGTATATAACACTGTGCAAGTGGTTTTTGGATATTTTGATACAAAATTTGTACATATTGTACCTTTAACCACACCAAGGGCCTTTCTCAACCAAGTATGTAACTTTGGACTTGTGGTTACTTAGTTAGTCTGGTAATTCTGCAAATGGAACAGCAGCGTTCTTGATCGCGTCACTCAGCTCACTCTGGCTACTCAGGTTATCTCTTTATGTATATTTATGTATATATTTATCAACAATAAAACAATATATGTTATAAAACACCACTCTGCCTCTTTACGTCTTCATTTGAAAAATCTTTAACATAGCCAATGTGGTTCAGGCAACACGTACATTTATTATCTTAACTGCTGCATGTATATTTATAACAAAACATAATATAAAACACAACCCTGCCTCGTTTAAATTAAAAAAATATTAAACATTAATAAATATGTGGTTCAGGCAATATGTGCACATGCACTCTGATAATGTTCATTGTAACAAAATGAAATATGACATAGAAACACAACCCAATAGAAATAGAAACAATAGGCTACAACAGTAAAGTTAAATAGCCTAAATATATAGAGTTATAAAAACTTCACTTTGCCCTCAGCCAAAATAATTTGCCAGGGAATAAATTATAGATTCATGAGACCAAAGATCACCCATTATACACACGAGACGAATTATATCTCATGTAACCACTAGACTAGAGACAATAGAGCCAGCAGCAAACATCAGAAGGACTAGCCGAGGAAAGGCTTTTCTCTGCGGGGTACATGAGCGCTGACCGCCCAGTGATCGACTGGATCTCACAACTCCAAAAAACGCAGATTTTCAAATAGGCACTATCTTTATAAATAAACCAAAGATTTGAGATTTAAACAACTACCTTCTCGACTGAAAAACTCTTAAAACTACATTTCGTGAAAAAATAATAGTAGTATTTTTAAATTACGCGGGTTTACTCTGACGCTATTGACGCTTGCTGGTTGGTGCGAGATGCATTCTGGGATACCTGGCTGTCTCAAGTCCACTCCACACAAGTCACCTCTCGATGCATCCTCGGTAAAAGGGGCGGATCAAGAACACATCCGGGGATTTGAACAGTACTTGGCTAGATGTGAACTTTGAATTGGAACAGTACTTGGGTAGCGACTGATGATGTTTCACGAGTCCACAAGAACACAAGTACAGACAAGAACGCATATTGAGAAGCGGCCCGAGAGTTGTCATGACTCATGACTAAACTGAAGCTTTCTTTTTGGTGAATTGTTGTTAGGGATACCAGATCTGCCAAATTCAAGGTTATTGAGTTTATATTGCAATACTTAAATAATTACACTTCTTAAATTAAAAGACCATATTATGCTTGAATTTTAGAAATATTGAGCATTTTGATATGGTTATAGCCTATATTAGCAGCATTTAAAATGGCTTGTTCATTTTTAACGGAATACAGATTTTATAAGCGAGAAACAAGACACAGATTAAATTCTTCAATTAATATATGAATTTAACAGGAAACTAACAAAGATAACAGATATCATGCACAATATGTACCTACAGACTGAATAGAGGGTGATCAAAATTAATGACTAGGCTAATTATGTTACACTATACGAACAATGTACACATTTAGGCAACGCAAACATAAAGTCATCTTACATTATAAATATAACATCTCTGACCTGCAGACTGGAAATATACGGCACCCGGAAAAAAATATTTCACATTTGTTCTTCATTCACGATCGTTAACAGCGTCACTTTCAGCTTCAAATGGTTAAAGTTTCAACGCTCGTCTCGTCTCTCGCGCTTCTCTCTCTTTTTTATTGCATTAACAATAACATTAACATAACATACACTTACAGTGTATTCGACTGTTGCATTCATAATCGCGTCAAAGGAAACAACAAAAAGAAAAAAAGAGAGAGATGAAACAAAACAAAACTCTAGCGCTTCTCTCTTCTGCGCATGCTCATTGTGCCCGGTGTAATGTTTCTTAAAGGGGCCGCATTCCGTAAATCACATCTCCACACTGTTATGAAGCAAATATACTATAATAATAATTAATAATACACAATGATAATAAATATAAAATATGGGTTCAACATTTTGTTTACCTTCACTCCATAACAGTTACAGTATCGTTTTTCTACATCATGTCTCTATTGCATACAGCTAAATAGGGTCTTCTTTTGAATACATGCATAGATATATACAGCAGTAGCGAGGCCATAAACTTTAAAGTGAGCGGATCTTGGTGAAATATGTGTGACCTCAATGTTAAATGTGATTTATTGTCAGCCAACAGTTTCATGAAAACAACAAAATCCATTTATAAATAAAATACCCAGTGAACAGAATAAGAACAAAACACGAAGGTAAATAATCATAGGAGGTGTGTGTGTGTAAGGCTGGACAAGAGTTATCACTCAAACCACTGCCTGCTGAAGCTTTTGATTGCTTTTAGAGAGAAAAACTGCTCATAACTGCTGGTCTAGGATCAGTTTTCTACGTAAAAATAGCATATTGGTGATTGTCTCAACCTGTTAACAATAATGGCCTCACCATAATTAATGAGGTGAAAACAGGGAACTAGACCTTATTCAGAGCAGCGGTATGAAAGTGAGGCTGTGAGGGATAGACTTACCCTGTTTTAGACAGTGTTTTCAATGGCATCCGCTGTAAAAAGCTCCAAGATCACTTATAATTTTCCACAACTTATACTGTCTGGAGATTTTTGTCTACTGAAATCGTTTGGAAAGATATGTTCACAGTGTTTTGTCAGCAGAACGATCCAAAAACACATTATATAACAGCCCACTGAAGAGATCCATGTCTATCCCTCACAGCCTCGCTATAAGATGGCGCTGATGTGAATAAGGTCTATTATGCTTTTTCGATTATTACCTTTCAGGCAATGTGTTAATATAGCTGTTTGTGAATGTAAAAGGTTTGCAAAGTTTTAAAAATCTATGTGTTACGTGATAATAAAGATATTGTCGCCTAAAAGAAATAATCGATTTCGAACTGCCGTAACGAGCCATCAGCAATTCCAGTCTGAAATATATATGGCAAAACAATTATAACGTTATTTAGTCATACTATTCGACTGGTAGTCATGTTAGCACCTATTAAAAAAAATCTAAATTGTATTTAGTTAGTTTTGTGTGTGGGGGACTCTGGACAAATGGGTGTCTATGTAGGTGTCTAAATATTTTAAACGCATGCGACTTGAGGCTTGGCTTGTTTCAGATTGTCCTCGGGGCGCATGTTTGATTTTAGTAAATCAATAGTTTTCATATATTTTGGCCTCATGTGATTGGACCATTCTCAACTTTTAAGTAGGCGCAATATCTTTTCCGATATAAAAGTAAACTTGGTTTTATCTTTGCCCAAAAAAATAATTTCACAAGGCGTTAAAATGAAGAAAACAATAAGGATCATGGAGCTTGGATGGAGTTGGCTAGCTGGATGCGATGTAAGTCGTGCCTTTTTTTGCTTTCCCAGTTTGCTATTTCAAAGTCCTGTTACTGAAGTGTTGTGGGCAACAACACAGAAGGTAAATGAAACAATGCAGTTTAACTTGAGACGATCATCACAGGCACAAAGGCTTGTGTAGATACTATATAGTTATACAAAGGACATTTCTCTTTCCAAATAAAATATATGTCTAAGTATCTCCTTATGGAAGTATTCATATTAAAATCGTCTTCAATTGGACATACATTCAGTTATGTCTGCAACTTGACAAATATGTTGTCAATATTATTAGGATTAAAATTAAGATAAAAAATTAATGGTCTTGTTACGTATCCACTGGAGGCAAGCTGGTTGAGAACCCAAACGCAACTTTAATTCAAAACATAATCAAACATAAGGCATGGAACAAAAACAAGAACAACGACCGGAAACATACAGAGTAAACATGAGGGCTTAAATACACAGACTAATTACTAGACAAGGGACACCTGTGAACAATGATCAGACGATTAACAAATGACAAGACAAATGGCAGGATCACATAACAATCAGGGAATCACATGACAAGACACAGAAACATGACAATGACAAGTACAAGAAACAAAATCTAAACTGTGACAGGTCTATACGTATTTTAGAGATCACATTTTTTTAAACTTATTGTACTGGGCTTTATTAAACTTTTTTGAAACTATAATGAATTTATATGAAATTTTTTCAAAGTACATATCAAACAATCTGTAACCAACAAAGCAATAGAGACATGGTAAGAATATTGTTACTTGCATGTTGCGACATTGCGGTCGGATATAATGTTGTCGATACCACACCATCTTTTATTTTCAGTTCCTCTGAAAAGCCTGCGTCAAACTGTGTTTTGTTTAAAGAAAAATCCAAAGTAAAATGAAGCGAACAGTGTCTTCCTGACATTAACTGGAACTTCGTTAAAATAAAATTCATCCACGCTTTCTTCATGTTAGGATTGCAAAGACTGTGTTTTTCCACAACTTGGCACTGCAAAACATCTTGTAATCCTCAGGTTGAGTTGAAGGTGGTCCTTCAACCAGCAAGAAATGTCTGTCAGGCAGGCTGAGATACGAGCATCTACTGTCGGATCAACTGGCTGAAATGAGAGGTAGAGTTGTGCTTCATCAGCATAACAGTGATATGAAAAGAGATGTTTCTGAATGACAGATCCTAGTAACGGCATGTAGATGGAGAAGAAAAGTGGTCCAAGCACTGAGCCCTGAGGCACCCCATAGGCTAGATTTTGTGACTGAAGGACCTACCTGAGAAGTAAGACTTGAATCATTGGAGTGCAGTTCCTGAGATGCCCTTCGTCATGAGGGTTGAAAGGGGGATCAATGACCTCTTATACGTAAAAAGATCAAGAAAGTTGGTGACGATTCTTGAGACCCCTGGCTTCACCGCATAGACACTTAACATGCCGCTCTGTTAAACATGGCATTGCACAAAACAAATTGTAATTAGTTGCTTTACATGTCAGTCTAATGACATCTAATGTCAATGGAGTCCAGATACATATGACTTCGGTAGTTACCTGAAGTTGTTTAATCAAATGTCATAAATGTAAAAGAAAATCTCTTATTGTTGACAGACATTTATTGTCTAAAATTAAAGTTAGCCATAAATAACGTTTATGGAACGTTTCACGTTTTCACATTTCAGTTTCACATTTGTGATCATGCTCATAATCAGGGCAACCACATGCTTGTTTGTATTGATCCTACATTATATAAATATTACCTCTTTCCACACCAGGGCTTTTTTTAAAAATAATTGCCAGCCGCCAGCAATTTTGACCATTTTCAGAAAACTGTCATGGCCCCTAGAATATTTTGTTGTATGAATATCTGAACATGCAATATATCAAAAGAAAGAACAGACCATCTGAATTAAAAAACAACAATAACAGTTTTATTCCAGCTTCATGCATTCTTTCTTTATCAACACTTGAATGTGGGTATATTTCATTAAAAAAAAAAAATTTAAGGCAAAAAGCTGAGAAAATTAAATTTTTGTTGTCAAAGACTACATCTGAGATAACAGAGAAAACACGGAAAGCCAGAAATTTCCTTCATTGGCAGGGAGTTAAAAACAGAGTAAATACTCATTGCAGGTTTTTTTTTTTTTTTGGTCTCTATATCTTGAATTATGAGCGCATTTTTGTTATTTTATGGCATTTCTGCCCATGTGTGACAAGCAACAGTTAACAATATAGTGAGACAGGTGATACATTTAACTATTTTAGAGTAAACTTAATTTATCATTCTTACTGAAGAAATGTGACAAACACATAAAATGTATAGATTTTTTCAAAATGTGCACTTTTTTTTACAACTAAAAGCCTGAAAGAGTTGTTTTGTGCAGTCCCGTGACCACAAATAAAAGGGAGGCTTAGGGTAAGTACATGTTATTTTATGTGAAACCACAATAAAATCTCATTTGATATCTGTTAATAGTCCTCGCTCGCACAGGACTGACAGTAGAAATGTGGCTAATAATTTCTGACTGACATATAAATGAACAAATCAAACTATTGCAAACGGGTAAATATGGAGCCCTACATCAAAATCTGGTGAACAAAAGCTTTGGTACTTTATTGTTCTTCAGCAGTCAATAATGAAGAATAAAAATGAACTGCAGCCTCTTTGTATGATACAAGATCCAATAATTTGGATGTCAATGATACTGTAAATCCCAAACATATTTATCACAGTACTAAGATAGAATGATAAAAAAAAAACTGTATAACTCATTCTCTGTGTTCATTTTATTGATCAATCAAGACAAGATGTTGTTTATGTTTTATTTATCATATTACATGAACTATCCGAACACAATTTAGTACTTAGTAAATATGAAAAAATGACATGAATCTAATTCAAGAAAGACCTATTTAGCACACAATCCACCCTGACACAAACTAAACTGATTTTATTTACACTGTAAGAGTTGTTGACTGGTGAAGCTTCAACTCTTAAGTCTTTCTAGTTTTCCAACCTTTTCGCCAAATTCACAAAATTAAGCAAAAACTACATTTTCTCACACTGTACTTCTGGGGTATTTGACAGGCTCGCAATGATTTTTTTTCATATGTTTGAGAAAGTTTGGTAAATGTCTAAAACTCTCTTCTCACACTGAGTACAGTAGTACGTCTTCTCTCCAGTATGAACTCCCTCATGTAATTTCAGGTTTCCAGACTGAGTGAAACTCTTGTCACAATATGAGCACTTGAGAGGTTCTTCAGTATGAGTTCTTTGGTGGCATTTCAGTTCACCAGATGTAGTAAAGCTCTTCCCACAGTCACAACACACATGATCTCTCACTTCATTATGTGTTTTCTGGTGCCGTTTGCAATTTTCCATTCTTGAAAAACTCTTTCCACAAACAGAACACACATAAGGCCTCTCATCTAAATGAACTTTCAGGTGTTTTTTAAGATTCGATGATGAATGAAAATCTTTCCCACATTGAACACAGTTAAATGGTTTTTCTCCAGAATGAATGAACAGATGATTGCTGAGACCCGTTGCATTTTTGAAACTCTCTCCACACAGAGTACACAAGTGCGGCTTTTCTCCAGTATGAACTCGCTCATGCACTTTCAGGTGTCCAGACTGAGTGAAACTCTTGTCACAATATGAGCACTTGAAAGGTCTTTCTCCAGTATGAGTTCTTTGGTGCCGTATAAGATAGTCATCTCTAGTAAAGCTCTTCCCACACTCACAACACACATGATCTCTCACTTCATCATGTGTTTTCTGGTGCTGTTTAAAATGATCCAGCCTTGAAAAACTCTTTTCACAGAGAGAACACACATAAGGCTTCTCATCTGAATGAACTTTCAGGTGTTTTTTTAGATGTGATGATGAATTAAACTTTTTACCACACTGATCACAGTTGAATGGTTTTTCTTCAGAGTGAACGCACAGATGATTACCGAGACTTGATGTTTGAGAAAAACTCTTTCCACACTGAGAGCAGATGTACTGTGTACAATGTTCCTCCTCGCCTTCATCCAGTTTATGTCCTAGCTTCACTTCCACCCAGTCTAAAATAAGAAAATCATGTGGTCTAAGATCAGTTCAAGTGAACAATTTTTGATAACAACAGCTATGCAAGATCATGATAATTTAGATGCACTTCGATATCTTAAATCTGTTAAATTTGTTTTAATGTTTCTCAGCAGTCAACGATTAAGAATCATGAATGGACACCAACCTATTTGTTCCTCAGTATCTTCATGTATTATTCTGGAAGTTTCTGGATCACTCATGTCTTCAATCTCCTCTTTAATAAACTCCATCTTTAACAGTCACACAGATTTCAGCTGCTACTCCTGGAGTTTGTCCTTCTCTTGTAGGATGGTGGGAATATTCCCAGTATTTATTGGTGAATTGTTGTGGGATGGACACCAGATCTGCCAAATGCAAAGAGAAGTTACTGAATTACTTTACTTACATTTAAATAAATTGAACATGTCTGTTATCTGATAGAAATATAGAGAATTTGGATTTAGTTAGACATTACTTGCATATAAAACAAGGTTTATTTAATTGTTGACCAAAGTCTGACAGAAATAGTAGAGCCAGAAAGCTTCTACAAGTTCCCTGTTTCCAGCTCATTCATTATGGTGATGTCTGAGATCTTCTGTAAAGTGGCACATTAAACACATTTTATTGGTGTCAACAACAGACTGAAACAGAGTCTGTAAAAAACTCTCTGCCAACATATTATTACACTCTAAGTAATTATAAACCAGGAAATACAACGCATTTCATTACATTAGTACTTAAAAACGTAAACTCTGGAGCTGTTTAATGTTAAAATCTCTAATCCGAGAAACATCTCTCACCTGCTGACTGGAAATATACGGCATCCGAAGAAAATAATCCACGTTTGTCCTTCATTCACGATCGCTATAACATTATGCAAAATCAACATATCGATGACGCCATTAACGTTACGTCGTATTTGTATTCTGCTGACTGTCAGCCCTTTAACATAAACTCGGTTTTATCTCTATATTTTTCTGTTTCTGTTGTCAGACAACTGGAAGAATATGAAATAGTGACTGAAACGAGACCCATTACGTTACATGTTAACCAGCAGTCACTTCCAAGCAGCTGCTCTTCACTAAAATCCTTATTTATAATCGAGACGTCGTCTGACAAAATCACCATACACATAAGATAAAGACAGTTGCTTTGGCTTCGTATATATTTACAAATAAAAAGATCGCTCAGGTAAGAAGCAACCAAATACCCCTTTTCTTTCTTCTAACGAAACAGCCTCAAACTGAATGCGCTACCTTCTCAGCCACTCGCCCTACATTTTTATGCGCATGCTCACTACGCGCGGTGTCATTTTTCTTAAAGGGGCCGCATATTCCTGCATAACTAAATTACATCCAGAGCCGTCGCTAGAGTGGAGAAAGTTAAAAGGATGGTTGATTATGATTTCACTTTTTTAACTTTAGTAAGTGTGTAATGTTGCTGTTTGAGGATAAAAAAATCTGCAAAGTTACAATGCTCAAAGTTCAAAGCAAAGGAAAATATTTTCTTTTACAAAAATCTCTTTTTAAGGACTACAATAAACGACTGATTGGGACTACACAAGCTTCCTCCCGGGTAAGTGATATCGCAAACACATAAACCCAGCCCCCGGGAACATGTAGTCCATGTTGAGAAGAGGAAGAGTTGTTGCAGTAGAGCACATTTGTGAGTCTGCTCCACAGGCGTAGGAACTGGGGGGGACAGGGGGGACGTGTCCCCTCCAATATTGGAGACAATCGCATTTGTCCCACCCAATAATTATACCGTGGAGGAGAAAATATTTGATTTTGAAATCTTTAACTCGCACGCTTTAATTTTGAAAGCGCAACACAGCATCTCGTCACTGGCGCGCCCCTTCAACGGCTCAGACTGTTTGGGAAGCAGGAGTCTGCAGCTGGCGAGTGGCGAAATGTCAGAGGTTAAGATGAAAAGACAGCAGCAGCTCAGTTTAAGTGATTTCTTTCTCATGAAAAGGAAAGGAAAAAAAAAGGAAATGTGAGTTGGTAATAATTTTGTCCAGGAGGATAATTATATTTTCTGTCAAACGTTAGACTTGTTGATGTTAAGCAGATGTTGTGATTCAACATCTAACTAGTAGGGGTGTAACGATACATGTATTCGTATTGAACCATTGGTACGAGGCTTTCGGTTCGGTACGCATTACAAACCGAACGATTCGTTGGACCATTTTTCCTGCTGACCAAAAACCACCACAACGTTGCACAACATCAATGGGCAAACGTAATGAAAGCGGAACGAAACATCATTTTGTGCTTCACGGACCTTTTATCAGTTTGGACCAATGTTAGTGCAGCGCGAGCCGATCTTTATCAAGCGACACTGTAATACACAGCGCTAAGAGATCCAGTAAAGAAAGCATTTGAATTCGCCACTGAAGTAATAACATCGCTGCAAGATCTGTGAGAAGCATTAAAATTTCTCAGTTATTAACGGATCAAACAGCGCTGACGTGGAAACCAGGAGAAACATTGTTCCAGGAATTAACTATAGTTATAGGCTTTAAGTCCACACATCCTTTCACCTTAATTTTTGCATGTATCTGTTCATTGAGGCATAAGATACAACTAAGAAAATAAAATTTACTAAGAAAATTTGAATTCAAATTTTGATCAATATATGTTATTTATTAATCTACAAAACTGGATGATTAGGCCTGCAATTAAAGAATTGATTTTATATTTAGGCTATCAGTTAATTACTGCCATTCAAAATGTGTTTTCCTTTATCTTTACAAATGTATCTTTTTAGTAGAATAAAGTATGTTGGTGAATGTTTTGCAGTGTAGTTCATTTATGACATATTTCTGTTCAAACCATTAATGGATCTGTCAGGTTTCCGATATGTGTCCAATGTTAAACTCATTCCTACGCCCCTGGTCTGCTCAAGCTGACGCATCCACCTTTTCACATTTATTACAATACAGTCTGTAACACAAATGCAATAGCATGGCATCTTACAACAGTTCCCACACGAGCGATTTATAGATTATCATGACAGAATATGCTAATTAATGACTTAGATAGTTAACTCCACATCAGCTAGCCTACATACATTCATTAACTAACCATTCAGAAACGTCCTGTTACATTTTACATGTTGTTACTTCTTCTTGAATCTCTCCATCATTGTCAGACTCCAGTTTGAACATAAAAGGCAGAACAGTTTCTGACATTTTAGTGTGTGTCTGCAAGCTGCTAACACACACATGCTGTTGTAGCTCCACCCTGTTCTTGTAAGGGAGCAGGAGCTCATTTGCATTTAAAGGGACACACTCAAAACTACGCAGTTTTGCTCACCCTCAAAAAGGGACAATTTTAACATGCTATAAAAAATTATCTGTGGGTTATTTTGAGCTAAAACTTAACATACACTGTGGGAACATCAGAGACTTATTTTACATCTTGTAATAAGGGGCATTACACCACCTCTTTTAAGAAATTTGGTGAAAGTTTTAACTGAGGGGGGCCCTCTTTAATGTCTGACCATAAACATAGGTAGATTCTGGGTCTTGGCGCTAGTTTATGATAAACATTTGTAATCTTAAATTTTAATAGCTTAATACATGCAGACACACTTCTGGTAGAGGTCTAATATCCTTGCATTATTCGGCCTGAGGGTGGCGCTCTAATGTTCATCAGAAGGCACAAATTGAATGCTTTTTTTTTTGTATAGTCTAGTATTCCTTCCGAATGTTGTTTTTGATTGTTATAAGTTGTGGATGAATTCCAGTGAAGGAAATAAAGTAATTTATATTAAGAACAAACATAAAACAAACACAACATAACTATATAAAGGCTATTAGCACGTTTAAAGTTTCATTAGGTTGATACTAAAAACAGACATGTCAAATAATTACTGGTAACACTTTATTTTGATGCCCCCCAAACAGACATTCGACAGACTATATAAGTCACTTTGCAACTACATGTCAATTTATTCTAACCCTACCAGTCTATTAATACTCAATTAACACTCCATTGGGGAAGTAGACGTAGCTCAGTTCAGTTTATTTCTTTAGCACATTTAATGACAGCAACAAGGCTGACCAAAGGGCTGTACAATACAAAATAAAAGTCCATAAGATAGCAGATAAAATGAAACAGAGATGAACAAAAGAGATTACAATGTATTAAAAGCAAATGAAAAGAGATATGTTTTAAGACTAGATTTGTATTCAGATTAAGTTATGTAGTTTGGAAGACTGTTCCATAAAATGGGACCAGACACAGAAAAAGCTCTATCACATTGACACTTTAAGCAAGTTCTTGGAATACAGTATGTAGTAAGTTTTGAACTTAAGAACTTAAATTAGACAGACAGCTCTGTTTTTGATTATGTAAAGATTTATAGACAAGTAATAGGATTTTAAACTCAATTCTATAATTAACTGGTGACCAATGTAAATCTTTCTGAAGGGGAGTGACATGCGTAAAAAAAGTTTTTACATCCTTTCAGAAATCGTACAGCTAAATTTTTAACCACTTGTAAACGAGAAATTTAAGACTTAGATATACCGCACATGGAGTTGTAATAATCTAGCCTAGTCATAATAAAAGCATGGGTTGCAACTTCCAGAGACCTAGGAAATTAAACCACTCACTGAGTTGCTTCACAAAGATGCTGATTGGAAATGGACAGTTTGAACTCACCAAATCAAGGCTGTCTTTGGCGCAGGTGCTGACCCATTATGATCCTAAATTCCCTGTGATCTTAGCTTGTGATGCATCCCCATATGGGGTAGGGACAGTAATTTCACATCAATTTCCAGACGGTACAGGCCTGTAAAACATGCCTGACAGATAGGAATCAGCCTGTTACAGCTCCTGTGCATAATTGGAGTTGGCCTTATTGGCCCTGGCAAAGAATATGTGAACTTTGCTAAGAAAGGAAAATATAACTTTCGGGTAGTAACAGGTAGTTTTTCACGCTGGCCTGAAATAGCATTGATGTCTAGTACCACTGCAGGAAAGACCATTGAGGTCTTAGGGGTTAATTTGCTACTTGGGGCCTTAGATGATGAATTGATCTCTGATAATGGGCCGCAGTTTGTGGCGAGCGAAATTCAAACATTTTTGAAAAACAGTGGTGTAAAAAACATTCGGAGTCCGGCATATCATCCAGCTTCTAATGGCGCTGCAGAGCGGTTGGTGCAAAATTTTAAAAGGGCTTTGGAAAAGGGAAATAATGACAATTTGTCTTTACAGCACTGTATCCACAATTTTCTTTTTTGTTACTGAAGCACCCCCCAATCTACCACGGGAAAAACCTCAGCAGAATTATTCATAAAGCGAGAATTCAAAACCAGAATGTCACTCTTGAAACCTAGTTTCACCGAAAAGCATGCAGCATAAAATCATCAATCCAAGACTATCCGTCATCATATTTGTTTTGTTAGTAAATACATGACAATATCCAAGATCGATCTTGTTACTTCCCGGAGAAACAGAGGGGCTACTTCCCCCAAAAACAATCACCTGTTTTTGTCAGCGTTTTCACAGGTTTTCTATTTTGAAGTTTGCGCAGATAACTTTTTTTACAAACAAATGTCAAGGCTTGCACCTTGGAACCTATTTCAAGGTTTGCGTTGTTCTCGAGCCGCCAGGCACTGTTGTTGTGCGGATGAGTGGCCAGAGCGCGTTAAAGGGATAGTTCACTTTGAAATTAAATTTTGGTATGTTTTAGCTTACCTCAAGGGCATCCAAGATGTAGGTGTCTTTGTTTCCGCAGTAGTTTCAATTTTGATATTTTTGCATGCACAGAGAAGTCCAAATTAAACATGATTTAATGACTCGTAAATGTAAGTACACATTGATGGTCTAAGACACTAAACGAGCAAATTTGTGTGAGAAAACGAACAGTATTTATATAGTTTTTACCTCTTGTAACCACAGCCACGTCCAAGTGATCTGAGGGCGCGGGCACTTCGGTCTGGGCAAGCGCCGGAAAGTGCCCAAAGTGATCTCTCACGCATGTACGTCACTAATTGTTTACACAGAGATTTCGGAAGTGTTACCTTTCACTGTGAAGATCTAAACATATTTAGATATACAGGAAATCGCAATGGAAGACGATTTCGATATATCAACAGACAACGTTGTACACGCGCGAGAGATCACTTCTGGCGCTTGCGCAGACCGAAGCGCCCACGCCCTGAGATCACTTGGACGTGGCTGTGGTTACAAGAGGTAAAAACGATATAAATACTGTTAGTTTTCTCACACAAACCGCTCGTTTCGTGTCTTAGGCCATCAATGTGTACTTACGTTTACGAGTCATAAAATCATGTTTAATTTAGACTTCTCTGTGCATGCAAAAATATAAAAATTGAAACTACTGCGGAAACAAAGACACCTACATCTTGGATGCCCTTGAGGTAAGCTAAAACATACCAAAAATTAATTTCAAAGTGAACTATCCCTTTAAGGGTTTTCTGTTAGAACGGTGTGGTGTTAGTGGCCCCTAGGTTAATAACTAATGATATTTGCAAAGGAAGGGAATCAATCAAAACTAACTTTAGCTGGACAATAACTTCATTCTAGAGCTGCTGTAAAGCCAAAACAATCTCTGTTACTTTAATTTCCTATTATCACTGTAAAGCTGTTTTGAAACAATCTATATTGTTAAAAGCTAAATAAATGAGGGTGACCTGACTTGATTTTACTTATTCTCCAGTTATGAAATCCTGATGTCCTGTAATTTATATTTTCAATTTATTTAACACCATCTGTAAAAAATACAAATGATCAGTTTGTTTATTGTTTAATCTGGTGAACTGAAGCATTGGTACTTCATGGTTCTTCAGCAGTCAATAATGAAAGATAAAAATAACTCCAACCTATTTGTATGATACATGACTTGATCTTTTGGTTGACAATAATCCTGTAAATCCCAAACATATTTATCACAGTATTAATATAGAATGTTTAAACTCATTAATGTGATTAAAACTATACACTCACCTAAAGGATTATTAGGAACACCTGTTCAATTTCTCATTAATGCAATTATCTAATCAACCAATCACATGGCAGTTGCTTCAATGCATTTAGGGGTGTGGTCCTGGTCAAGACAATCTCCTGAACTCCAAACTGAATGGGAAAGAAAGGTGATTTAAGCAATTTTGTGCGTGGCATGGTTGTTGGTGCCAGACGGGCCGGTCTGAGTATTTCACAATCTGCTCAGTTACTGGGATTTTCACGCACAACCATTTCTAGGGTTTACAAAGAATGGTGTGAAAAGGGAAAAACATCCAGTGTGCGGCAGTCCTGTGGGCGAAAATGCCTTGTTGATGCTAGAGGTCAGAGGAGAATGGGCCGACTGATTCAAGCTGATAGAAGAGCAACTTTGACTGAAATAACCACTCGTTACAACTGAGGTATCCAGCAAAGCATTTGTGAAGCCACAACACGCACAACCTTGAGGCGGATGGGCTACAACAGCAGAAGACCCCACCGGGTACCACTCATCTCCACTACATATAGGAAAAAGAGGCTACAATTTGCAAGAGCTCACCAAAATTGGACAGTTGAAGACTGGAAAAATGTTGCCTGGTCTGATGAGTCTCGATTTCTGTTGAGACATTCAGATGGTAGAGTCAGAATTTGGCGTAAACAGAATGAGAACATGGATCCATCATGCCTTGTTACCACTGTGCAGGCTGGTGGTGGTGGTGTAATGGTGTGGGGGATGTTTTCTTGGCACACTTTAGGCCCCTTAGTGCCAATTGGGCATCGTTTAAATGCCACGGCCTACCTGAGCATTGTTTCTGACCATGTCCATCCCTTTATGGCCACCATGTACCCATCCTCTGATGGCTACTTCCAGCAGGATAATGCACCATGTCACAAAGCTCGAATCATTTCAAATTGGTTTCTTGAACATGACAATGAGTTCACTGTACTAAAATGGCCCCCACAGTCACCAGATCTCAACCCAATAGAGCATCTTTGGGATGTGGTGGAACGGGAGCTTCGTGCCCTGGATGTGAATCCCACAAATCTCCATCAACTGCAAGATGCTATCCTATCAATATGGGCCAACATTTCTAAAGAATGCTTTCAGCACCTTGTTGAATCAATGCCACGTAGAATTAAGGCAGTTCTGAAGGCGAAAGAGGGTCAAACACAGTATTAGTATGGTGTTCCTAATAATCCTTTGGGTGAGTGTATAACTCATTGTCTGTGTTCATTAAATCAATCAAGAAGAGATGTTGTTTCTGTTTTATTTGTTGCATGTTCTATCAGAAGACTATTTAGTAAACTTATTAAACAATTAAATTAGATAGATATATCCAATTCAATAGACATTTAGCACACAAAAATTCCTGACAGAAATAAACTACAATGATTTTATTTACACTGTAACAAATCTCAAGTCTTTTTAGTTTTCTAAATTACTACATTTTTAAATTACTAAATGTTTTTTCTCACACAGTTTACTTGTGAAGTAAAGTATTTGACATGAAAACAATAGTTACTCATGTGCAACATTTTTTCATATGAGTGAGAAGACTTGATAAATGTTTGAAACTTTTCGCACATTGAGTACAGTAGTACGGCTTCTAGTATGAAGTAGCTCGTGTGGCTTTAGGTTTCTAGGATGAATGAAACTCATGTCACAATATGAGCACTTGTAAGGTCTTTCTCCAGTATGAATTCTTTGGTGCAGTTTCAGATTGGCAGCTCTAGTAAAGCTCTTCCCACAGTCACAACACACATGCTCTCTCACTTCATCATGTGTTTTCTGGTGAACTTTCAAATGATCCAGCCGTGCAAAACTCTTTTCACATAGAGAACACACATGAGGCTTCTCATCTGAATGAACTTTCAGGTGTAGTTTTAGACTTGATGATGAAATAAAATCTTTACCACACTGATCACAGTTAAATGGCTTTTCTCCAGAGTGAATGAGCAGATGATTACTGAGAGTTGATGCTCGAGAAAAACTCTTTCCACACTGAGTGCATGTAAATGGTTTCTCTCCAGTGTGAATTCTTGTGTGTTTGTTAAGGTATCCTTTATTTGTGAAACTCTTTCCACACTGAGTACAGTGGTATGGTCTTTCTCCAATATGAATTCTTTGGTGCTGTTTCAAATGGCTAGCTCTAGTAAAGCTCTTCCCACAGTCACAACACACATGATCTCTCACTTCATTATGTGTTTTCTGGTGCTGTTTAAAACTGTCCAGTCTTGTAAAACTCTTTCCACAGAGAGAACACCTGTGAGGTCTTTCATCTGAATGAACTATCAGGTGTTGTTTTAGATTTGATGATGAAATAAAATATTTACCACACTGGTCACAGTTAAATGTTTTTTCTCCAGAGTGTCGAAGCAGATGAACACTGAGATCTGATGCTTGAGAAAAACTCTTTCCACACTGAGTGCATGTATACGGTTTCTCTCCAGTGTGAATTCTCATGTGTCTGTTAAGCTTTGATTTAATTTGGAAACTCTTTCCACACTGTGAGCAGGAGTGCAGCTTTTTGGCTTTTGTTCCTCGAGTTTTGAAGTCGCAGTGTTTCTTTATGTCATTTAGTTTCGGTCTTTGCTCCACTTTTATCTGGTCTAAAAAAAACGTATTAAGCAGTTAGAATCAGTTCAATGAGGTTAAATGTTAAAATTAAAAACACTTAGCAGAAAAGAAGACATCTGTCTGTAAAAAGTATCTTTGATGTGCAAAGATCGTTTTGTGATTCACTTGTTAATACGATTAAAACTGGATTATGATCAGTGGTGGACAGCAACAAAGTATTTTTAACTTTGTTACAGTACTTAAGTACATTTCTACTATACTGGAGTATTTTTATTTTAAGAAACTGTTACTTTCACTTTACTACATTCTAAAGCATAATATCATACTTTTTACTCCACAACAATTCCTAAAAAACATCTCGTTCCTCGTTACTTTTAACTGAAGAAATCTTCACATGCTCCAAGACGCGACAGCAGTGTCTGATTCTTGAACAAGCTGATTCTTTTCAATTAGTCTGTTAAATCAGTTCGCAAATCACACCGAACTATTCATTTGCGTATTAGACTACAGGTCGCAGCTGTTCTCGAGTCGACAACTCACCGCATGATCCATTTAGAGCGAGTCTCTAGTTAACTGAATTCACAAGTCTGACAAAATTTGCCAAGAACCGAGAGATCCTCAAAACTTGAGTACAAGCGTGACCGATGGCCCGAAAAGTAAGTTACAAATGCCAAATTTTAGGATTGATTATTATAAATGAAAATCATATTTAGGTCACGACTGTCAGTTGTTTGTGAACAAAATCTGCTGTAAAAGGGGTGAGCGGTTTAAGGAAGCCCACTGTAATGCTTGAATGCAGAAATGTCCACATCACCGTCTCAACGGGGTAGGTTTTAGTTAAAAAACATCCCTTAACATAACATTAAAATAACAGAAATTAATGCCATTGCATCTTCCCCAAATTAGAATATTAGCAAATTACTAGTATGTTTTCATATTGTTCTTCTTAAAATCTGGTGCATTTAGCCCTATGTGACGTCTGTTTTTATATTCTTTGTCAACCCGAAGGGGCTGCAGTCTCTATTGTATCCGTTAGTTTTCCACACTATTATTTTTTCTTCCCAAATATGAGTCTATGGCAGCCCTATTACTTAACATGAGAAAATTATGAAATTTGGCACAATTGTAGAGATGGTAATTATTAGGGATTATTGAGTCTCTAGGACCCATTTAGAACATTTTGTTCTAGAAACATTTAATTTAGTTCACCTGAATCCGCTCTTAATACCGATCACATTCCACAACTTAAGATTCTGCCAATTACTGTAGCGGAATTTTGTAAAGTACAGTACATCGTTTATTCACTACTACTTCTTCAAAATGTGTAAAATTTTGTCCAAAATCTGATGAGATCTTTGCACTGAGACACAAAGAAATGACTGGAAATATATATATATTTATTAATCTTTGTTCAAATGTTATGATGTCACCAACTTAACGAGCTTGACCCAAAATTGGTTCAGAGGCAGTATCTCGGACAAATTTTGATCAACCGAAACAAAAATTGGTACGCTTGATCGGAACCATGATCTGAGGGTCCATGCTAAATTTGGGAACATCGCCATATAACTGAAAATCCAGGGATTTAGAAGTAGCCTATCAATAAACTAAATTGATATTTTCATATATTTAATGTTTTGATAGTGTATGATAAGTTTGGTAATAAAGTAAAATGTTAATTTTCTTACTTGCAGATCAATATATGTATATTGATCGATATATTTGAAGTGTCAAAGTGGTAGTTGCGTAGCTGTCAATTGAGTGACAGAAATTGCTCAGATTTCGTCAAAAAGATCTTTGTGTTCCCAAAATGAACGAAAGTTTTACGGGTTTGGAACAACATGAGGGTGAGTAATTAATGACAGAATTTTCATCTTTGAGTGAGCTAACTCTTTTTATACTTTTACTAGAGTAATATTTTAATAGAGTATCTGTACTTTTAGTCAAGTATTGATTTGTGTACTTTGTCCACCACTGGTTATGATCATTCAGATTAATTTCTCTATCATTTATCATAATTTTACTGCTTATTATTTCACAGCCACCAAAACAGTCAACAATGAAGAATCAAGAATGGACACCAACCTGTTTGTTCGTCAATATCTTCATGTTTTATTCTGGATGGTTCTGGATCACTCATGTCTTCAATCTCCTCTTTAATAAACTCCATCTTTAACAGTCACACAGATTTCAGCTGCTACTCCTGGAGTTTGTCCTTCTCTTGTAGGATGATGGGAATATTCCCAGTATTTATTGGTGAATTGTTGTGTGAACTGTGATCACTTTGTGATACTGACGCCCACAGGACCAGATCTGGGAAAATCACAGACAAGTTACTGAATTGATACTGGATTATTTTAACAGGAAACACATATAGTGCTTCAAATATGTTTAGTTCAAATATAGAGCATTTTGAAGGTTACATATTATGTAACCCTTTCATGGAAACGGTATTCCTTGGTGGCTGTGGCCTCTTTCAGCAGGATAATTCGCCCTGCCACAAAGCAAAAATGGTTCAGGAATGGTTTGAGGAGCACAACAACGAGTTTGAGGTGTTGACTTGTCCTCCAAATTCCCCAGATCTCAATCCAATCGAGCATCTGTGGGATGTGCTGAACAAACAAGTCCGATCCGATCCATGGAGGCCCCACCTCGCAACTTACAGGACTTAAAGGATCTGCTGCTAACATCTTGGTGCCAGATACCACAGTACACCTTCAGGGGTCTAGTGGAGTACATATCTTGACGGGCAGCAAAAGGGGGGCCAACACAATATTAGGAAGGTGACAATATTAAGACAATATTTAAGTAGTACTGCAAAATTAAAGAAGTGTAACACTTTAGAAAATCGAGTTTTGGTCGGATATCCTGATAAAATCGATGCAGATCGGTAGAAGATAGAATCGCGATTCAAATATGAATCGATTTTTTTATATAGAATAAGATAGGGTTGTCAAAAGTACCGGCTTTGGTACCAAGTCGGTACTGAAATTTAAAAAATGTGATGCTTTGAGCGTAGTTGAGCGGAATCATAAACACCTGTGATTGGCCATTGTTTTTACGAGCTCATCGGATATGTCTGTGATTGGCTACAATGATCAATGCACGGGAGCGTTTGAAAGTGTTTTGAAATCAGGAGCATTTGAAAGCATAAGCAGGGGTCTATCAGCACCAGCGGACCGATCCGCTGATAGACGCCTGCTTTCAAACGCTCCTGTGTGTATCTGTGTAAGCACTCGCTGAAGAGCGTCACTGATGTATATTTACAACATGTTTTTGAAGCGCTGATCATTGTAGCCAATCACAGACATATTTGATGAGTGCGTGAGTACAATGGCCAATCACAGGTGTTTATGATTCCGCTCAACAACGCTCAAAGAGTCACATTTTTTAAATTTCAGTATTGACTTGGTACCGAAGTCTGTACTTTTGACAACACTAGAATAAGATCACTTATTCTATACAGTGATAAAGGCTATGTCGACTAGCATTATGTTTTCAGGAGACATTTTAGATTTGATGATAAAAAAAAAAAAAAACTTTTAATCACAGTTGAATGGCTTTTCTCCAGAGTGATGGTGCAGATGCTAATTGAGATCTGTATGTGGAATTCTTTCCACACGGAGAGAATGTGTGCAGCTTTGAAGTTCAGATGATCCCAGATCTACCAAATTACTGAGTTTGAGTTTATATTGGGTTACTGAGATTATATTGAAATACTTTAATAATTACACTTCTTAAATGAAATGACCAAATATAGAGCATTTTGATATTGTTAGCCTATATATTAGCATTTAAAACTGCTCTAAGGTTGTTCATTTTTATCGGAATCCAGATTTAATAAGGGTGAAATAAGTCACAGGTTAAAATTTTCATATAATATATGACTTAAATAGAAATCTTACAAAGCTAACAAAATTCATACACAACATAGCCTACTGAATAGAGGCTGATCGAAATGAATGGCTAGATTTAATTCTCTGTACGTTACACTACGAGCAATGTACATTTAGGCAACACAAATATCATTTCTTACATTATAAATATAACATCTCTGACCTGCAGACTGGAAATATACGACATCCGAAGAAAATATTCCACATTTGTCCTTCATTCACGATCGTTAACAGCGTCACTTTCAGCTTCAACTGGTGAAAGTTTCAACAAGAACATTTACATAACAATAACACACACTTACAGGAGATCATAATGTAATCGACTATTACACAACATTAAAGGAAACAACAACAAAAAAGAGAGACGAAATAAAACAAAGGGCTCTCGCGCATCCTCTTCTGCGCATGCTCAGTGCGCACGCGCGCGCGCGTTGTTATGTTTCTTAAAGGGGCCGCATTCAGTAAATCTCCGCACTTATGAAGCTAATACACTAATAATCAAATGTTTAATGTTGAAAAAAAAAAACACTTTAGACTGTTTATTGTGATAATACTTTTAATTGTAGGGGGCACATATCTCATATATCTATATGATTTTACTTTTCTTATTTCAACAAAGTTCAATTCCTAGTAAATATAAAGTAAAAAAAAAAAGGAGTAGGCCTATTGATGAAACAAAAGAATGTTGTCAAATATGTTTGCTGCAATGTTTTTAAGAAATAGGGATTACCATACTCCAAACAGTTCCTCACACAATGACACCGGTCAACAGTTCAGGTCAACTCACCAACAGAGTGAATGGAAGTACAGGCAAGAATGGTCTGTCGCTGTCCATAGGTGAAAACACAACATATGTAGTTTTCTAGTTTTCAAACTTTTTCCCCAAAATCAAATATTGTACGTTTTGTATTACACTTTTCAAAGCATAATCTTGTTTTAAATTTGGAATAAAAAGTTACCAAACGCATCTTCATATTGTGTTCTGACACAATGTCATTAATTGAGATTAATAATTAAGTTGTTTTAACATAAGTTGTTTTACCGTGGTTTCATTTGTAACATCACCACATCTTTTCCGTGTGAAATTGTGATTATGTGAATGTTTGTTTTCCTTTGTTGTTTTCACTTTCCACTTTGTCAGGAAAACTATGTTTCCTAAATTTAGCTGTAATGCTAGAGCTCTTGAAGTTCCCGTAATCTCTTTTTTCGTATACAGCATTCGGTTGATCTAATAAAATGATGCATTAAACCACCTTACTCACATGAGTCATTTACATTATACTAGTATATTATCATATACTACCATACATATATTTTTGGATATAGCAGCACAAGGATCTTTGAAACTTTTTAACATTAAATAAATTTAGCATACGCTTTTATCCATAGCGACTTACAAAAGAGGAGAGCAATCAAACCAACAATAGTGCAACAATATACAATTGCTGTGACTAGCCCCTATTAGTCTAGCACAGTGTACATAGCAAGGATTTTCTTTTTTTATTAAATAGATATAGATTAGTAAGTGTTAGTATTAATTGGTCAAGTACTGACAAAAAAGATGCCTCCAGCAGTTTCTTGAAAATGTCATTCCACCAGCCTGGAACAGTCCAGGTAAAGGTCAGTGAAAGTAATTTTATGCCTCTTTGAGATGATGGCACAAAAAGACACAGTTCATTTGCAGAACACAAGCTTTTATCTTGTAAAACATCTATATAGCGTTTGAAATCATTTAAGATTATTTAAATGTTCTCCATGTATAGTGCTGCAGTGCTGAGCGCGTATTCTACAAGATAAGCGATGAAGAGATGAAGCGATCGTGTCGCGTCTAGGACAGCTCGAGGTATCGCACACCGGACGCGCACTTTCTCAGTTTATGGCCAGCAATATTGTTATGTTTAACTTTAAGGACATTATGAAATTAAAGGAGACCTATTATGCCCCTTTTCACAAGATGTAAAATAAGTATTTGATGTCCCCAGAGTGTGTATGTGAAGTTTTAGCTCAAAATACCCAACAGATCATTTTTTACAGCATGTTTAAATTGTCACTTTTTGAGGCTCAGAAAAACGCACCGTTTTAGTGTTTATCCCTTTAAATGCAAATAAGCAGCTGCCCAGAGGGCGGAGCCTCACGAGCTGGCAGGACATGTGGACAATCTCATCTCACAGAATGATAATCTCAAAACATAAACTCTCAGTAGCGTGTTCATTTCGACCTGGAGTCGGACAATAATGCCCACAGAGCCAGATAATATATGCTGTATGGAGATTGAACAGGTATAGTCTAGTTTAATTACGGTTATAACTTATTTTTACATCTTTCTTTTATCCACTATTAGTACAAGCCTGTTGTAAAAATATACTGATGAGTTCAATGAAGTTTATTGTACATCACACAAAAGATGAAGTGTCAATTTTACTCCAGAAAATTACTGTAAGAGCTGAATAAACACTAACGTTATAAGAAGTCTGCATTAAAGTCTTATCCATAAACTCTCTCCCTCTCCCTTTCATTATTATCAACATACACAGCGAAGTACAAAAAACACTTGTTACAACTAACAGTAAACAAATATTATACACACCTTTTCAGGGGGTGCTTAATAAACTGATTAACTGTATATCCGTAAAACAACTCCTATGAACTGTAATAAAGTGCGCGCCCTCACTTTCCTTACTGCCATGATCAATAACGTTAGGCCTATCGCTCCAGTAAATAAACAGAGCTATGTGGATTAATACATCCAGCTACACAACACCGACAACGCTTGGGAGACATTCTCGTCAGTGCAGCAATGGCGGATGTGTACAACTCTCAACTGGCAAAAAAAAAAAAAAAAAAAAAAAAAAAAAAAACTCAACTCGCTGAACTCGATCAGGGCGGTTCTATGTTAGAACGGCAGTGTCTGTCAACACTCGTGGGCGGGGCCTGTGGCTTTAGTGACGTCACTAAAGCCACATTCTGACAACAGGTCTTTGGGAGACACTGCTTATGATTTATAAAAAAGGAGTGGGTGGATTTTTATCACTGCTGGGTTGTTGTGTACACACACTGCCATCACACATTTATGTCCAAACACCATGCAAAAGTGAATTTTGCATAATAGGTCCCTTTTAAGATAATGTCTGTACTATGTTATGATTGTACTGTACAATTAAATACAATCGTTGCTGAGTCTGCAGTCTGAACACTTTAACTCAGGTCGTACGTTAAAGGTACATTATTTAATATTTAGGAGGATCTGTTGACAGAAATGCAATATCATATACATAACTATGTTTTCATTGGGGTATAAAGACTTAATGAACCGTTATGTTTTTATTACCTTAGAACGAGCCATTTCTATCTACATACACCGCTGGTCCCCTTACATTGAAATGCGGTGACATGTTTCTACAGTGGCCCTAAATGGACAAACGCATTTCCTCACTATGTTGTTCTTCATGCAAAGAAGCTATAGCTTGAGTCAGCGAATAAAACACTGACACAGTGATGAACAAGTAACAATAATATTCGCAATAACATATCGTTTTACTGAATAATTAAGTAAACCTAATTTCTTAATTTAGCTTTGTACAGTGCTTAGCATAAGTGAACACACCCATGCCAAAGTGGACTAAAAAGAGGAGTAAAAAAACATCTTTTGGAAATTGAGCTTAATGCCTTAATTAAAAAAATGATGAAAAATCCAACCTTTAAGGACACCAATTTTCTTTGTGAATGAATAATGTATCGTAAATAAATAAATGTTCTTCCTTAAAATACAGGTGACAAAAGACTTCAGACTTGACTCGGATTCCAGATGAAAGACTTGTGAACATATCTGCACTAGTGAATCTTCAAATCTCAAGTCTTTCTAGATTTCCAAGCTTTTCACTAAATTCACAAAATTGATCAAGATACATTTTTAAGAAATTTTTTTTTTTTTTATCTCACAGTTTCAGAGCCGGACAGTAACGGAGTACATTTACTTGAGTACAGTACTTGAGTACAATTTTGAGGGATCTGTACTTTACTCGAGTATCATTTTTGGGGATTACTCATGACTTTACTCAAGTACATTTGAGAGGCAAATATTGTACTCGTTACCCCACTACATTTCTATCCATAACCGTGAGTACCCGTTACTTCTAAAAAAAAAAAAAGGAAAAAAAAAATCAGATTTATGTGGGTTCAAATGTGGGTGCAAAAAATCCATTAAAACTCTAGCAGAGGTTTGTCAGAGCGTTGCCATTGTGCATTGCCTTGTGGGGAAGTGAGAAATGTTAACTAAAGCAACATGGTAAAAAGATGAAAATTACTTGAATTAACTTTCAATTCCTTTTAGATTATCAAAGGTATTAACATTAACATTTTTCATAACTCCATGTAGGACATTTCTGTACATAAATGTAAGCACGGTTCGCGTACCTACCCCGAAGTGATAAAATATAATTCTGTATCAAATTTATAGGCAAAGACAAGTAGTTTGTTTAGGCATGGTTTGTAGGGAATTACAAACCTGCACACATACAGGTCCTTCTCAAAAAATTAGCATATTGTGATAAAGTTCATTATTTTCCATAATGTAATGATAAAAATTAAACTTTCATATATTTTAGATTCATTGCACACCAACTGAAATATTTCAGGTCTTTTATTGTTTTAATACTGATGATTTTGGCATACAGCTCATGAAAACCCAAAATTCCTATCTCAAAAAATTAGCATATCATGAAAAGGTTCTCTAAACGAGCTATTAACCTAATCATCTGAATCAACTAATTAACTCTAAACAGCCTATTTGTTCAGAAATTTCTTTCTGTGTCTTACCCTCTTGCTTGAGGGTGTCAATGATGGCCTTCTGGACAGCAGTCAGGTCGGCAGTCTTACCCATGATTGCGGTTTTGAGTAATGAAACAGGCTGGGAGTTTTTAAAAGCCTCAGGAATCTTTTGCAGGTGTTTAGAGTTAATTAGTTGATTCAGATGATTAGGTTAATAGCTCGTTTAGAGAACCTTTTCATGATATGCTAATTTTTTGAGATAGGAATTTTGGGTTTTCATGAGCTGTATGCCAAAATCATCAGTATTAAAACAATAAAATACCTGAAATATTTCAGTTGGTGTGCAATGAATCTAAAATATATGAAAGTTTAATTTTTATCATTACATTATGGAAAATGAACTTTATCACAATATGCTAATTTTTTGAGAAGGACCTGTATATTCGAACACACATAACGACTCGGTTACTAACGTAACCTCGGTTCCCTGAGAGGAGGGAACGAGTATTGCGTAAGTAGCTTACGCTATGGGAAAACTCCTTTTCTCGAGAATATTGAAGTCTTTATGTAAAACGCATTGCAGCTGCACAGCTGACAGCAATGAACGAAGGAGCTCGGTCATTGGCTGTGCTGCGGCAACTTGCTCGAACCAATGACGGGGCGACTCTGAATGCGCGACCAATGAACGCGCTTCGCGCCCGCGCGCGTCAGAGCCCGCCAAGATGGGCGTGGCCAAGCTATATATTGGGCGCCCCGTCATGAGAGTTCTTTAGGTTAAAACGACTGAAGCGAACTAACCAAGCACAAGCACGGCAGCTTACGCAATACTCGTTCCCTCCTCTCAGGGAACCGAGGTTACGTTAGTAACCGAGTCGTTCCCTTTCGAGAGGTCTCTCCTATTGCGTAAGTAGCTTACGCTATGGGAACACCATGAAAAACGCCGTGCGTGCTGAACTTCGCCTTATGATAGCCAGAGGCAGGTGCCTGAGCTAAAAAGCAAAGTTATCATCCAACTAGCCGGCAGAGGCGAGCTTTATATATGGGAAAAAATACAGAGCGGCTAGAAGGCGCTCAGTGTGACACAAGCACATACATAATCTAGATGCGAACTCGCAGTTCAACTAGCATCATGCTGATAGCACATTGGAATGCAATGTCGGGACCTGTAGGTTGTAGAACCTGATAAATGTGGACGGTGAGGCCCAGCCTGCCGCCGCACAAATATCCTCGATCGGTATCCCGCTCGACCGTGGCCAGGAAGAAGCCACACTCCTGGTGGAGTGTGCTTTGACTCCCCAGGGGCATTGAAGTCCCTTAGCTTCGTAAGCCAGCGCTATAGCTTCAACTATCCAGTGAGAGATTCTCTGCTTTGAAACGGCGGAACCTTTCGTACGGTCGCCAAAGCATACAAACAGTTGTTCTGTCTGTCTGAATAGGGCAGCACGCTCCAAATACACTCTGAGAGCCCTAACGGGGCAGAGTAGATTAGCGTCGTGTTCGTCTGCTGGAGACGAAAACGCAGTTAGGGAGATAACCTGTGCTCTGTAGGGAGTGGTGAGCACTTTAGGAATATACCCCTGTTTCGGCCTAAGGACGACCCTGCAGTCGTTAGGACTGAATTCTAGGCAGGCAGCGCTTGTCGAAAGCGCGTGCAGGTCGCCCACTCTCTTGACCGAGGCGAGTGCCAGCAAGAGCGCAGTCTTGAGCGAGAGCTGTTTAAGGTGCACGGTTCGGAGTGGTTCGAACGGGGGCCCTTTAAGAGCGTCTAGGACAGTAGCTAGGTCCCAGATCGGCACTGAGGGGGGGCGTGAAGGGTTCATCCTCCTAGCGCCCTTTAGGAAACGAATAATTAGGTCGTTTCTTCCCAATGGACGTTCCATTACAGGGTCGTGTGACGCTGTGATGGTCGCCACATATACTTTGAGCGTGGAGGGGGTGCGGCCCGCCTCCAGAAGCCCTTGTAGAAAAACGAGTACATTCGTAATCTCGCATGTCTCAGGGTTCAGGCCCTTGGCATTACACCAGTCACTGAACACTTTCATTTCTGGGCATATAAGCGTCTCGTGGAGGGCGCCCGCGCCTCAGCGATGGTTTTTTAGTGCTCCTCTCGCGAGGTTCCTGGGAACCCGTTGAGGGGCCATGCATGAAGGGCCCACAGATCGGGGCGGGGATGAAATATCATCCCGCTGGCCTGACTGAGGAGGTCTGGCCTCAGTGGAATTGGCCGTGGTGCAGATTGCATTTGCATCAGATCTGGAAACCATGTTTGGTTCTTCCAGAGTGGGGCTATCAGCAGCACTGCGTTTTTCTCCTCTCTGACCCGACTGATGACCTGTGGCAGCATCGCGAACGGGGGAAAGGCATATAAGGGGCGGCTCGGCCAGCTCTGGGCGAGCGCGTCCGTGCTTTTCGTGAAGAAAAAAGAGCAGTGCGCGTTCTCCTTGGAGGCGAAGAGGTCGATCTCCGCTTTGCCAAAGGTTTTCCATAACCACTGAATCGTCAGCGGGTTGAGAGCCCATTCTCCTGGGAGAATCTTGTCTCTGGATAGCATGTCTGCCCCCTGGTTCAGGGCGCCTGGCACATGCGCTGCTCTCAGCGAGCGCGAGTTGTGCTGGGACCATAAAATGAGTCTCCTGGCCATTGAATGCATGGAGCTCGACCTGAGTCCACCCTGGCGATTTATGTACGACACTACCGTCATGTTGTCCGTACGGACCAGGACGTGTTCGTTTTTAGATGTGGGAGCAGGGCTCTGAGAGCCAAAGCGACCGCTTTCATTTCCAGACAGTTTATGTGTAGGCGCTTCTCCGGGTTTGACCAAAAGCCGGAGACAGGCCTGCCCTCGTAAAGGGCCCGCCAACCTATTTTGGAGGCATCTGTCATTATCATCTTTCTCCTTGTGTTCACACCCAGACTCACGCCTGACTGGTACCAGTCGGCGGCTTTCCAGTGCGTCAGGGCTTTTATACAGCCGTGGTTCGCTCTGATTAAAAAGTGGCCCGAACGCCACGCGTGAGTAGGGACGCGGCTCTTTGAGCCAGCGTTGGAGAGGGCGCATATGCAACAATCCTAGCTGGAGTACGGCCGATGCTGAGGCCATGAGACCGAGCATCCTCTGAAACCGTTTGACGGGGGCACGCGCGCGCGCCCGCCCTGAATGATGTTGCAAGGCGCCGGATGGTAAGCGCGCGCTCTGATGAGAGACGCACTGTCATTTGCATCGAGTCTAAAACTATTCCCAGGAAAGAAATCCTCTGGCTGGGAGATAGTATGCTTTTTGCAAAATTGATTCTTAGACCCAGGCATTCTAAATGGCTGATAATCCAAGATCTGTGTGTTATTAACTGACTCTCTGATTGTGCTAGAACCAGCCAATCGTTGAGATGATTCAGTATTCGCACTCCCCTTCGTCTTAGGGGGGAAAGTGCTGCATCCATACATTTCGTGAATGTACGGGGAGCCAGGGACAGGCCGAACGGAAGTACTGTGTACTGGTATGACTGTCCCTCGAAAGCGAATCTCAGAAACGGCCTGTGATGAGGCGTTATTGGAATGTGAAAGTAAGCATCTTTCAGATCCACTGAGAGAAACCAATCTCCTGGGCGTACTTGCGCGAGGATATGCTTGGTTGTTAACATTCTGAACGAGCGAATCATTAGTGCTCTGTTCAGGTGTCTGAGATCTAGGATGGGGCGGATCCTTTCGTCCCATCCTTTTTCGGGACGAGAAAATAGCGGCTGTAAAAACCTGTCCCGCTCAGAGAGGGGGAAAACAGTTTCCACAGCGCCCTTTTCTATTAGTTTGCGCACCTCGGTGCGTAGAACATGTGAACACTCCTTTCTCACTTTTGTCTCGACCACAGTCGTAAAACGTGGTGGTCTGCGAGCGAACTGGAACGAGTATCCGTGCTTTACTATATTCAATACCCATTTCGGCATATCTGGAATGTTTTCCCATGCCGCTGCGTGTACAGATATGGGCTGAATACAGGCTAGGGGCGGGCCGCTGTGACGTAGGGACCTGGCCAGCGAATCGCCTGAGCTCGTAGCTCTCAGAGGCGCGGGCACGCGCTGAGCAGCTGAGTGAATGGGCGCGTGTGTGATTACAACAGCGCGCGCTGTGTTAGTAAAACTCTGTTTGACACTGTAAGGACAGTGTTTATAAGTGGGGGTGCATAAACAGTGTTAGGCACACGCGTCACCTTTATAATGTTTCCCGCTTTTACTGGGGATGAATTTATAACTGTGTGAACAGTGCTTGTGTGTAGTGGTGCGTACATGACCGTAGGCACGTGATCTACATTCATGGGAAGCGCAGCCTGAGCTGGGAATGAATTTGGCACTGTTTTGACAGTATCTGGGAATGCACACTTTGTGGACATGTTAACCCTTAGTGACGCAGGCAGAAAAATACTTTTTTTTTTTTTTTCTGTGCGTCGCCGTAAAAACGGTGTTTGTTTGCAGATGAGCGAGCTCTGTGACTGGCCCATTGACTGCTGTATGGACATATCCAGCCGCCTGTAAGGGGACTGGGTAATGTTTGAGCTTTTGCAGAGAGTGGTCCGGCTTTTGCGAGACACGCACTCTCTCTTCTCATTTCTGTGGCTAGGACGGCTTTTGAGAGCGCGAGCGGCGTCGAGCGTCAGCCTGAGGCGCGGGCTGAGAGGCGGTGGGAGCTGTTCTAGCCCGCTGCGGCTGTGGCGGTCTCTGTCTGCTCTGCGATGAGCTGGAGCGCTTTGGCAGGAAATGACGCATAGCTTGTGAAGCGTTCTGGGCCTCAGTGAAGCGTTCTGCGAAACCTTTAACCGCCGGTCCAAACAGCCCGCTGGTGGAGATAGGCGCGTCGAGAAATGGCGCCTTATCCGCGTCCTTCATCTCAGTCACAGTCAGCTACAGATGGTGCTCGAGAACAGTCAAATTAGCCATAGCACGGCCAATAGACTGGGCGGTGGCCTTTGTGGCTCGCAGAGCTATCAGTTGCGCTGCGTAGGTCCCTGAAGGCTTCGGGTTCGGGGCCAGACTCGTCCATAGAGCGGAGAAGCTTGGCTTGGAACACTTAAAGTACCGCCATTGAGTGAAGCGCTGATGCAGCTTGGCCGGCGGCGGCGTAGGCGCGACCGGCGAGAGCAGAGGTAGTGCGGCAGGGAGAACACCAATCGAGCCCGAGGTCCTCCACGGCCTTCGAGAGGATGCGGATAATCTTCTTATCCATGGTGGAGCCCGCACTCGTGCTAGCTAGCGTCGACGGGGCGGGGTCGAAAGTGGAGCCCGGCCAGTCGTCAGATGCAGCGTCGATGGACAGGCTGTCATCCACTCCCCCGTCGTCCTCGGACGCGCCGAAAGTCACAAGGCCCACCGCTCTGCTAGAGGGGTGTGGGTCCGGCTGAGTGAACTGAACCGGCGGTGGGGAAGGCAAGAGCGGCGGTGAAGCACGCGGAGACTGGCTCGGCGTGACGTCACTGAGCTCAGGTTCAGGAAGCCTCTGTGGGCGGCGTTTTTTTTTTTTTTTTTTTTAAAGCGCGGCTCAAACAGAGGGGTGGCGGCGATGGGCTCGCTCGCGGCGAAAGCGGCGAAGCGAGCCCGCAGTGTGGAGAGACCCAGGTCGTCACATTCCGGGCATCCGCCCTTGGTCAGAGCAGCTTCTGCGTGGTTCCGGCCCAGGCAGCGAACGCAGATGATGTGACGATCCCCGTCCGGGAGAAGGTCTCTGCACGACGCGCAGGAAGGCATTTGAAACAACGCCTCAGAAAATTTGCTCTTTTACAAATGTCGCGGGGCGAACAGATGTAAAATACTTGCGTGTGTGGCGCGCCGGATGGCTCAGTAGGATGGTGTTCGAAGGCGGCTGAAGGTGCCGACGTCCTCGTAGCAATCCCGCTGGTATGCTTTTCCACGGCGGCGAAGGCTTTCAATAATCCGGAGGATCCAGCGAAGAAGGTGTTCGCTGAAGGAGATTAAATCTAAAGAACTCTCATGACGGGGCGCCCAATATATAGCTTGGCCACGCCCATCTTGGCGGGCTCTGACGCGCGCGGGCGCGAAGCGCGTTCATTGGTCGCGCATTCAGAGTCGCCCCGTCATTGGTTCGAGCAAGTTGCCGCAGCACAGCCAATGACCGAGCTCCTTCGTTCATTGCTGTCAGCTGTGCAGCTGCAATGCGTTTTACATAAAGACTTCAATATTCTCGAGAAAAGGAGTTTTCCCATAGCGTAAGCTACTTACGCAATAGGAGAGACCTCTCGAAAGGGAACTATAGAATCAATTCTTAATGCGCATGTGAACGCCATCAGCGTCTATCACAGGTTCAGTTTAAAGTCTGTTTAGAGAGAACGGTGTCGTTTTAGCGGCCCCTAATTTAATAACAAATGATCATTTCGACGGAAGTGAATCAATCAAAACTAACTTTAGCTGGAAAATAACATTATTCAAGAACCGCTATAAAACCAAACCAATCTCTGTTACCTTAAATTATATGTTTATCTTTGTAAAGCTGCTTTGAAACAATCTACATTGTTAAAAGCGCTATATAAATGAAGATGACTTGACTTGACACTGTGGCAGTAGTAATGCAATATTTAGAAAATTTAGTCTTGTACTCTTGATACTCAAGTACTTTTAAAAACAAGTACTTCAGTACTTTTACTTAAGTAGACATCTGACTGTAGTACTTTTACTTGTACTTGAGTAAAATTTAGCAAGGGGTATCTGTACTTTTACTCAAGTAACAAAGCTTTGTACTCTGTCCGCCTCTGCACAGTTTACTTGTCAAGTATTTGATATGAAAACAATTGTTGCTCACTTGCAACAGTTTTTCTTATGATTGTAAAGGCTTGATAAATGTTTGAAACTCTTCTCACACTGAGTACAGTGGTACGGCTTCTCTCCAGTATGAACTCGCTCGTGTGATTTCAGGTTTCCAGAATGAATGAATCTCTTGTCACAATATGAGCACTTGTAAGGTCTTTCTCCAGTATGAGTTCTTTGGTGCAGTTTCAGATGGTCGTCTCTAGTAAAGCTCTTCCCACAGTCACAACACACATGATCTCTCACTTCATCATGTGTTTTCTGGTGATGTTTAAAACTGTTCAGCCTTAAAAAACTCTTTCCACAGGGAGAACACACATAAGGCTTCTCATCTGAATGAACTTTCAGGTGTTGTTTTAGACTTGATGATGTAATAAAATCTTTCCCACATCGATCACAGTTAAATGGTCTTTCTCCAGAGTGAGCGTATAGATGATTACTGAGAGTTGATGCTCGAGAAAAACTCTTTCCACACTGAGTGCATGTAAACGGTTTCTCTCCAGTGTGAATTCTTGTGTGTTTGTTAAGGTCTCCTTTATTTGTGAAACTCTTTCCACACTGAAGGCATGTATATGGTTTCTCTCCAGTATGAATTCTTTGGTGCTCCTTCAGATGACCAGTTGTAGTAAAGCTCTTCCCACAGTCACAACACACATGATCTCTCACTTCATTGTGCATTTTCTGGTGCTGTTTAAAACAGTCCAATCGTGAAAAACTCTTTCCACAGAGAGAACACTCATAAGGCCTCTCATCTGAATGAACTTTCAGGTGTTGTTTTAGATTTGATGATGAAATAAAATCTTTACCACACTGATCACAGTAAAATGTTTTTTCTCCAGAGTGACGGAGCCGATGAACACTGAGACCTGATGCTTGAGAAAAACACTTTCCACAATGAGTGCATGTATACGGTTTCTCTCCAGTATGAACTCTTATGTGTTTGTTAAGGTCTCCTTTTTGTGTGAAACTCTTTCCACACTGAAGGCATGTATATGGTTTCTCTCCAGTGTGAATTCTCATGTGTCTGTTAAGCTTTGTTTTATTTTGGAAACTCTTTCCACACTGTGAGCAGGAGTGCAGCTTTTTGGCTTCTCTTCCTTGAATTTTGAAGTCGCAGTGTTTCTTAATGTCATTTTGTTTCGGTCTTTGCTCCTTCACTTTCATCTTGTCTAAAATAAACGTATTAAGTAGTTAGAATCAGTTCAATGAGGTTAAATGTTAAAATCAAAATCACTTAGCAGAAAAGAAGACATCTGTCTGTATAAAGTATCTCTGATGTGCAAAGATCGTTTTGTGATTCACTTGTTAATACGATTAAAAACTGGGTTATGATCAGTGGTGGACAGCAATAAAGTATTTTTACTTTGTTACAGTACTTAAGTACATTTGTTAAGTATTTGTACTTTACTAGAGTATTTTTATTTCAAGAAACTTTTACTTTACTACATTCTAAAGCATAATATCATAATTTTTACTCCACAGCAATTCCTAAAAACATCTCGTTCTTCGTTACTTTTAACTGAAGAAATCTTCACATGCTCCAAGACGCGACAGCGGTGTCTTGAACAAGCTGATTCTTTTCAATTAGTCTGTTAAATCAGTTTGCAAATCACACCGAACTATTCATTTGCGTATTAGACTGAACCGATCGCAGCTGTTCTCGAGTCGACAACTCACCGCATGATCCATTTAGAGCGAGTCTCTAGTTAACTGAATTCACAAGTCTGATTGAAAATTAGCCAAGAACCGAGAGATCCACGAGAGTTGAGTACAAGCGCGACCGATGGGGCGAAAAGTAAGTTACAAATGCTGAATTTTAGGATTGATTATTATAAATGAAAATCATATTTGTTTGTGAACAAAATCTGCAGTAAAAGGGGTGAGCTGTTTAAGGAAGGCCTCTGTAATGCTTGAATGCAGGAATGTCCACATCACCGTCTCGGCAACGGGGTAGGTTTTAGTTAAAAAACATCCCTAAACATAACATTAAAATAACAGAAATTAATGCTTATGCATCTTCCCCAAATTATATAAAACTAGTATGTTTGCATATTGCTCTTCTTTAAATTTGGTGCATTTAGCCCTGTGACGTCTGTTTTTATATTCTTTGTCAACCCGAAGGGGCTGCAGTCTCTATTGAATCGGTTAGTTTTCCGCACTATGAATGGAACATGAGAAAATGATAGAATTTGGCACAATTGTAGAGATGGTAATTATTAGTGATTTGACCAATTTTGGAGTCCCTAGGACCAACTCTATAGTGCCACCACTAGTTTAAAAATTCACTTTTCTAAAAGCTATAACTTCAGAATCCTTTGTTCTAGAAAAATGAAATTTAGTTTACCTCAATCCGCTCTTCATGCTGATCACATTCAACATCTTAAGACTCTGCCCATTTTGAAAAGTACAGTATACCGTTTATTTGCTACTTCTCCTTCAAAATTTGTCAAATTTTGTACAAAATCTGATCAGATGATCTTTGGACTGAGCTAGGGATGGGACGATTACCGGTTTTACTATAAACCACGATAAAATGTACTGATGGTTAGTATTATCGTTTAAAATTTAATTATCATTAAAACCGTGTTTGATTATCGCGATTTTAATAACATAAATCCTGTCCAGCCAGCAACAGTCTGACGCAGGCGCGCAGCGCGCAATGTTGGGTTTTTTTTTTATTCGAAAAGGAATGGTGGAAGGAAGTGACCGTGCTCGGGAGATTTTTCAGCCTTTTAAGAGGACCAAATCTGAGATGTGGTCATATTTTTGCTTTTACAAAAGTCCTGAGGGAAACTTAATCGAGGATGGTCACTCTGTCTGCAGAACATGCATCAAAAAATTCGCTGCAATAGTGGGAAACACTTCAAATCTGCCGAGTCGTCCTGTGTGACCATCACACACTGTAGCGAATGCAAGGCAAGTTAACTTTGACCTCAGTACAAAACTACGTCTGGGAAATAATTGGGCACAAAATGTTGTTTTGAGTTGAAATATTTTATCTCACTCACTTGACATAAACGTGAAGCTTCCGCAAAGAAAAGTTCGCAGCAAGTGGCTTTGAGCCAAAGACGAAAGATCAAGTTCAAACAAGACTATTAAGAGTGACATTTAAGAGATAATAATATATATTCATTGTACACTTATTACACTGTTTTTTTTTTTTTTACCACATAATTACGGGGACATATTGAATTGAGATTAATGTTTTAAATCTTACCCGTTAAATCCATTTTGTACAGCGGACAAAACTCATCCAGACAAGATGATCGCAACAATATTATCAAACTCTGTAAACAATAAATCAACTCTGATTTCATTTTCAAAACAATCAAAAATGGTGACGCAAGAAGTTTGAACAACTTGCCACCTAGTGTTCGCGAGGTACTAAGGTTTTTTTCAAAAATGCTTATAACTTTTGAAAACATAGATCAAAATTTGTTTGAATTTTGTGTCATTAAATTCCTTGGTTTATGCCGATTCCGACGATATCTAATTTTTACACAATGTGACTGTACACTATATTGAAGCAAATGAAAAAGTTTTTTTCGCTACTCCTCCTCAGATGATCTTTGCTGCACAGAAATGACTGAATGGAATTTTATGACCTACTGGTGAAAAAAAGTTATGAATTTAATTTAATTAATTTTAAGTCGACCCAGAATTGGTTAAGAGGCGCTATCTCGGCCAAACTACCAACCAACTATCTACCAAAACGAAAATTGGTACGCTTCATCGGAACCATAATCTGAGAGTCCATGCTAGTGTTGTAAAAAGTACTAATTTTGGTACCGAGTCGTTACTTAAATGTAAAAATCGTGACCCGTTGAGCGGAATCGTAAACACCTCTGATTGGCCTTTGTGTTCATGAGCTCATCGGATTTGTCTTTGATTGGCTAAAATGATCAAAGCACAGGAGCATTTGAGAATACATGGAAGTGTTTGAAAATGTTTTGAAAGCTGGAGCGTTTCAAAGCACAAGCAGGGGTGTCTATCTGTGGACCGGACGCCTGCTTTCATACGTGTGTATTTGTGTAAGCGTTCGGTGAAGATCGTCATTAATGTACATTTACAACATGTTTTTGAAGCACTGATCATTGTAGCCAATCACAGACATATTTGATGAGCGCATGAGCACAATGGGCAATCAGACGCATTTACGATTTTGCTCAATAGCGCTCAAAGAGTCACATTTTTAAAATTTCAGTACTGACTTGGTACTGAATTCAGTACTTTTTGGCAACACAAGTCCATGCCAAATTTGAGAACAGCGCCACCTACAGGTCATGAGATGAGATCTTATCTTGTGCTAGGTTAGCTTAGCATGCTAATTGGTTATTTGTAAAAGTTACTTCTGTTCCAGACATTGAGTCTTTCTCAGAATTATCAAATCTGAATTTATTAAATATAACATGCGGTGCATTTATATACTAAATATTTATATACTTATATAGTTGGTTCTCATTTGAACTATGGAAGTTCTGCATCTGTGTGAACACGTCTTCCCAGTGTTGCAATGAGATGAGTGACACGCCCCTGACCCAGAGACTATGGGTTCAAGTCCCGTGTGCAACAACTTTATAAAATTTTGTGTAATGTTTCACATTTCATGTGTGCCATTTCAATTCCTTTATTACCAGGGTCAGCATTGTACTAATCTTTCTTCCTCCAGGATTAAAAATAAGTGTATTTTTGTTAATTCTGTGTTCGTTCTCATCAGAACTTCAGTTCATTTTGAGTTCATCCTACATGTACATTTGAACCTTTCTGTTCCTCATGTACATTCTATCTCTGCTGTTTTTGTTCAACTGGCTCTGCATTGCGCTTCCAGCCCTGCATCGCTACTTGCAGCTATATTTTTCCTTATGTTTAAATACTAAGCTAAATTGATATTTTAATATATATAATGTTTTGATAGTGTATGATAAGTTTTGGTAATAAAATAAAATGTTAATTTTCTTACTTGCAGATCAATATATGTGTTATATATATATATATATGTATAAAGCATCAAAGTGGTAGTTGCGTAGCTGTCAATGGAGTGACAAATCACTCAGATTTCATCAAAAAGATCCTCATTTGTATTACGAAGATGAATGAAAGTTTTACGGGTTTGGAACGACATGAGGGTGAGTAATTAATGACAGAATTTTCATCTTTGGGTGAGCTTTTATACTTTTACCGGAGTAATATTTTAATTGAATATCTGTACTTTTAGTCAAGTATTGATTTATGTACTTTGTCCACCACTGGTTATGATCATTCAGATTAATTTCTCTATCATTTATCATAATTTTACTGTTTATTATTTCACAGCCACCAAAGCAGTCAACAATGAAGAATCAAGAATGGACACCAACCTGTTTGTTCCTCAGTATCTTCATGTTTTATTCTGGATGTTTCTGGATCGCTTATCTCTTCAATCTCCACTTTAATAAACTCCATCTTTAACAGTCACACAGATTTCAGCTGCTACTCCTGGAGTTTGTCCTTCTCTTGTAGGATGATGGGAATATTCCCAGTATTTATTGGTGAATTGTTGTGGGAGGGGCTTCACTGCAGGTGTGAACTGTGATCACTGGACCAGATCTGGAAAAATCAAAGACAAGTTAATGAATTGATACTGGATTGCTTTAACAGAAAACTTAGTTTAGTTCAAATATAGAGCATTTTATGGTAACATATTATTAGCATATAAAACAGCTCTAGCTTGATAATTTTTATGTAGCCTGTTGCAGTATTGATATTTTCTGTTCCAGCCCTTTGTTTACTTTCAGTTTCTCTTTCTCCTCCTCCCAACTATACAACATCAGGATTGGAAGAGAGGACCAATTAAGGGGGAAGAATACACGAATATAGGGGTGAGGTTTAGAGACTGGAGAGGCATGTTCATCTGACCAGAAACATTCTGCTACGTATGTAGTTTTGCAACATACTTCCAAAATTGGTGGCTTGGTGGAGCAGTAAAAAAAGACGGGCTGACGCCACTGATGTACACGAGTCAGTCTTAGCCAACCGTGCTGACAACTTGGTCAGTGTCGCTATATTCACAGACACACATTCCATTCCTACACACACACAAATACACGCAGACAGCACTCATTGCCGCATATCTTAGTGAGTGCTGATTTTTTACTACTCTTTTGAAGTTAAATTGTCCTGCTTAGTGATTTAAAACTTGCCAATCTTATAGGGTAATTTCATGTCAAATACAAAAACATTTCAGAAACTTCCCTGGCTCGAATTTTTGATTTTGTTAATATTTTTTTCTGAAGAAAGGCAAAGATAAATAGTGATGAATGCCAAAATGTTAAATGAGATGGGTGTATATTTACTGTGTAATTCACGGTTTTGTATAGCGGGATCAAAATGACAAAACACAAAAAGTACTTTTTCCTTTTTTTGAACTGTCACTGTTTTCATATAATCCAACAAAGATTGCTAAAGTCAACAGATTTTACCATTAGACCTACCAATCTCTGTGTAAAAATAAAATAATGATGTTGCCATCTTGCTAAAGTCATTTTTACACCCCTGTAATTTGGCTCCAAATCTCAGGGGGAAAAAATAATTTTGATACCCCTCAACAAAATAGTGAATTACTACTAAATATACATCCATGACTTTTAAATTTTTAGCCTTCTTTATTTATGTATTTCCATCACCAGAAAAAAAAAAAAAAAAACTAATTTAGCCAGGGACCTCGAGTTTTCCTTTATTCTATCCTTTTTGTATGTAATGGGTGGGTTTTATTTAGCTATCTGGGATGATTATATAATTCTCTGTGGCATGTGTATACCTGTCTGGTGCCCAAATCGCAATGACTGTTTTGTTGAGAGGCTTTGTAACTGAGAGTCGACTCAAGGCTGAGGAAGAATCAATGATAAAATTCTGAGATTAATGGAACATTTTTAAGACCATGCTATGTGATTTAATTTAGAAGATGCAAACCATTTTTAGTTTAGCACATCTTCAAAATACATTTATGAGAATAACAGAATATTTTACTCCAAAATTATGTTATAGCGTCAGTCGAGTGATTGAAATAACTTTCTTCTGTGAACTGATGGGGCTTCTTATCACAGAATGAGCTAGAAATCATATTATTTTATAGTATTATACAGTGATAAAGGCTATGTCAATTGGCATTGCATTAAAAATATACATTATCCTAACCAAAATAACCAAGATGGCTTGAAGTACACAGATAAATAATAATACTGTCACAATGGTGTGTTAATTCTCTTCATAATTATGCAGTCAGAACATCTCTATCTGCATTTTTTTTTTTTTTTTTTAGCTAAAGCAATAGAGAGCCTAAGTCCCTCCCCTTCCGGTGGACCACCATGGGACCTTATTTCGGAAAAATATTGTATGATAGTCAATGGCGAGAGACAACAAATATTTGGATCCTGTTTGAATTGTGCCCTGAATTACACATATGATGCTTGTCAATTTAAAAGATACATTTTAAAGTCAAGAAAGTCGCAGTTTGATGTAAAACTGTTGAGGTATAAGACTGTGAAAATACGTAATTACAAAGACTACAAACCCAAAAGGCGCGCATGTGACGTCATACCTTTTCTCTCGATGAATGAAGATAACTTTACTGAAGCTAACGTCTGTGATTTTTTCTATAGTCTAACGTTATAATCAGAACATTACGCCATCATGCCTGTGTGTTTGGTACCAGACTGCACACATACGAGATTGGTGACGTACATAGTGCAAGACGAGAGATGTAGTTCATTAAGCAATTTTCACATAAAACTAAATGTTACTCTTCTGTTTTATGACAAACTGTGACTTTCTTGACTTTCATAATTATCTTTTAAATTGACAAACATCATATATGTAATTCAGGGCACTAGGGTGACCACCATCAAACAAACCAAATGTGGGACAATTATAAGTTTGTGTGGGACAATGTGGGACATGTTACCAACACTAAAACATAACCTGAAAATGTTATATAATGTTTATCTAACTTAATAAAAACATTTGTATTCTGCCTTTCAGCTGATAAAAATACTTTGTTCTTTAGTCCCTTCCAGAAAACACCATTACATCACAATGTAACATAACATGTCTTTATTTTACATGACATTTAAATTCAACATCACTGAGCCCAAAGGCAGCAGGCATCATGCAGAAAACCATTTTTTAAACAGTTCTGAACAAGTCCAACTAAAATTCAACAAAATAAATCAAATATAAACCAACATGAATTTAGATCATTGACGGTCTTATATATTAAGAATATATTAAACCAAAAACGTTCATATGTTTTTTAGAAAGGATGTGAATTAAAACCACAGCAGGCAACAAGTTGATAAATTCTGTTAAATTTAAAATTTAATTGACCGAATAATCCATTTGTTTTCTGACAGGGAACACATGGAACGAATCATCGCTCCACATTTTGATCGACAGCCGCCACAACCTACTAGTGACCGTGTTTACTCCTTTGCTTTCAACCATTGGATAGGATTTTAAAAACGGCTGTTGTATTTGTACTTCTGACGAAGCGCTGTTAAATATAGGTGAAAAACTATGCCGCAAAAAGAATAAATAAAATGCTTTCATAAAAAGGCAAAAGAACGCATGCACGTTTTCTTAATATGATAATTAAAAACCAATAGACTGATGAAAACGCGGGACATTTTCTCAATATGCGACGTGCGGGACAAGGGGTGAAAATGCTGTGCGGTACAACGCAAAGTGGGATGGGTGGTCACCCTACAGGGCACAGTTCAGACGGAATAAAAAGATAAGTTGTCTCTCGCCATTGACTACCAGACATATTTTTTCCGAAATAAGGTCCCATGAGCCGGAAGCGGAGGGGAGGGACTTAGGCTTTCTATAGCTGGATAGGGATTTCCTGGGACTTCAAAAGTTTATTACTTCTATGGGTCTCACTTGTGGAGTTTCTGCACGAGGGCGCCCTCCGGTGTCGAGTTTAAATTAAACAAATTACATGTGAGAGTTTAGCGTTTCATAATGCTCATATCGCCCAATTTTGGATAAAAATAGCCTACAACAAAAATATTTCTCTCTAAATATATTTAAAGTAAACATATGCTAATCCATAAGTTTTTATCTGATTGATTACACTTTTGAAGGTATGGCCTCTCTCCAATATTAAAGGGATAGCCTAGTTCACCCAAAAATGAAAATTCTGTCAGTAATTACTCACCCTCATGTTGTTCCAACCCCGTAAGACCTTCGTTCATCTTCGGAATACGAATTAAGATATTTTTGATTAAATCTGAGAGCTGGATCTCTCCTCCATAGGCTTCTTAAGGGATTGAAACTTGTTCATCAAAAGGTTATTAAAGACATCGTTAAAATAGTCCAAGTGACTACAGTGGCTCAATCTTAAGTTTATCAAACAACGAGAATACTTTTTGTGCGTAACAAAAATAACGACTTTATTTAAACTATTCATTTGCTTCTCTGTGGGCCTCGAGTCAGTTCACTAGTGTAATAGCGTAAGCTTCTGTGTTGTACGTCACACTAGGGCTGGGACGGTTACCGCATTACCGCGGTCACGTGACTCCAACCGCGGGTCTGAGCTCGTCACCGTCATTACGCAAAAAAAAACAAAAAAACATTGGCCTGTACATGTGTGCAAGTTGTGTCTAATGACATGGACTTATTGATTCTAATGACATGGATTATGTCTAATGATATTGTGTCTTACATGGATTCAAGGTTTTCTAAACAAAACTTATCATCAAAACATGGAGCAAATCCGATCTTTCGCGAGTTGGGGAGCGCAATGTTCCATGACACATAATAACATTCCATTTGTATTAGAGATGCGCGGATGGGCTATTATTATTTCAACCGCAACCGCATCACAAAACTCATCATCTGTCCGCCATCCACCCACACCAACGTTTTTTAATAAATTTTCGAAACCGCATCCGTGGCGCTGACTGTTTTAAGGTCTATAAGCGATGCAAGGCGCTGCTGCCGCGAGGCTAGAAAGCCCTTGGCTGTTCTAGAAAGGAGACTGATCCAATGCAGCAAAGATATTTAAAGGCTAAAGTCCCTAGTATAGCCTATTGGCTATGTTGTATCCCCAGAATATCAGCAGTGAACTCTGTCTCCGATCGGCGCATAGGGATAAAAATAAATAAATAAAGTATTTAAAGCGGTTTACCGCTATCCAGGGGGAATATCTTGCTTTTCAACCGCGGTTAGAAAAAATCCATACCACCCCTGCCCTACGTCACACACATCACACACATGACCAGCGTCGGCCAATAGTGAGCCTACATGTGACGTAGCACTACGCAATCACACTACGTTAACTGACTAGAGGACCACAGAGAAAGAAATGAATAGTTGAAATAAAGTCGGTATTTTTGTTTGTTTTTGCGCACAAAAAGTATTCTCGTCGCTTGATAAACTTAAGATTGAGCCACTGTAGTCACTTGGACTATTTTAACGATGTCTTTAATAACTTTTTGGGGCTGCCAAGTTTCAATCCCTTAAGAAGCCTATGGAGGAGTGATCCAGCTCTCAGATTTAATCAAAAATATCTTAATTCGTGTTCCGAAGATGAATGAAGGTCTTACGGGGTTGGAACAACATGAGGAGGTGAGAATTTTCATTTTTGGGTGAACTATCCCTTTAAGTCCATCGTGTGATTTCAGTGCAGAGAAACCTTTGTTACAATATGAGCACTTGCAAGTTTTTTTTAATGAATGTTTTGGTGCTGTTTCAGTTGTTTAGCTGCAGTAAAGCTCCTCCCACATTCACAACACACATGATTTTTCATGTCAGTATGTTTTCAGGTGGCATTTTAGATTTGATAATAATAATAAAAAACGTTTTTACCACACTGATCACAGTTGAATGGCTTTTCTCCAGAGTGATGGTGCAGATGATAATTGAGATCTTCACACGGAGGGAATGTGTGCAGCTTTGAAGTTCAGATGAAGGTTACTGAATTCATAGTGAAATACTTTAATAATTACATTTCTTAAATTAAATACATGTGCTTGATTTTGAAAACATAAAGCATATGGTCATGTTACATTTTAAACGGCTCTATAGGAAGGTTGTTCATTTTTATTGGAATCCAGATATAATAAGGATGAAACAAGTCATAGATTAAAATGTTCAAATAATATAACTTACTAGTTTACGTTAACAGAAATCTAACAAAGATAACAGAATCATACACAATATAGACAGAGGCTATTCAAAATGAATGACTAAGTTATTTAATTCTCTGTAAGTTACACTACGAACAGTGTACATTTAGGCAACACAATCATCAATTCTTACATTATAAATAACATCTCTGACCTGCAGACTGGAAATATACGACTTCTGAAGAAAATACTCCAATTTGTCCTTCATTCACGATCGTTAACAGCGTCACTTTTAGCTTCAACTGGTGAAAGTTTCAACAAGAACATTAACATAACAATAACATACACTTACAGGGGATAATAATTTAATCGACTACTACATAACGTCAAAGGAAATAACAAAAAGAAAAAAGAGAGACGAAATAAAACAAATAGAGGGCTCTTGCGCATCCTCTTCTGGGCATGCTCAGTGTGCGCGGTGTCATATTTCTTAAAGGGGCCGCATTCAGTAAATCTCCGCACTGTCATTAAGTAAATACACTAATCAAATCATAATTAATATTACACAATAATTATACATATATAATATATGGATCTTATATATATTTACCTTCACTCGATAACAGTTACAGTATTGTTTTTTCTGCTGTACATGTCAAAAGTCAGTGAGAGGAGACAATTCCTCCATTGCGCTATGATTGAATATGATATTGGATATGATTGGTTTGTGCAATAAATCCTGCCTTTTGTTTTTGTGTGCATTCTCATCTGCCTGAATAAAGACAATGATGGCATTATTGGACAGACTAATTAAAAAGTAAGTAAACTCAACCACTTAAATATCACCGCTTTGTGTCACGACAAAATCAAACTTGAAATGGGCTGCAAACACGATGACAGTGGGAGGTTTTAGTGAGCAATAAGCTTGGGGAAATTAAAGGTACATTGTGTTTGTGACCAGTGTATACAAGCTTGATGACTGCTGAAAATATGTTGACTATTAAAAAGTAGTGGAGTGTATTAAAGTTTTATTATCGTCATGATGGTATGAAGCAGGCCGTGGGAGCAAATGCAGTAAGTTAGATCGATTAGAATATCATATTAGTAAAAGCTGGATGACAAAATGACGTTTGCTTAATGACATGCAATTCATTTTAGAATGTATGATATGTTAGCCACCTGACAAAATAGTGTTGTCTTTGAGTCATGGTAAAACATGCTACTCACGGTAAATAAAGAAAACCAGCTAATTTAACAATAAGAATAACCGTATTGAGCTATATTACAATGATTAGTTTTGCTCGCCTGTCTAATCAAACACATAATACATTAAAGCGTCTTTGTTGTTTCCATGGTTTTTATGAAAGTCAAACTGGAAATCCAGGGTAGAGCGGATATGACGTCAGCGACAGGCAACGCAATGACACGCTCCACAACACTGTATAAAATTATGGATTTCTCGGATGCCCACAGGACCAGATCTGGAAAAATCTAAAAGTTGCAGAATTTATACTGAATTACTTTAATTAGATTTAAATTAAGTGAAAATATATTCTCTGTCACGAATATGGATTATTTAAATATTAACTGCATGTAAAATAAGGTTTTGGTTCAGTTCTTGTTCAAAGAAAGAAATAACAGCTATCATGTTTAACTGAACTGCTGTAAAGCTCCTTTGTTTCCAAAAGTTCCCAGTTTTCAATTCGTTCATTATGGTGATGTCTGTGTCACATCGCTGTGTAGATGATCAACACAAACAAGATAATGAAGAGAAATGCTAGTCTTTAATTAATCCAAAGGCATATATCAAAAACAGAGAGAGCTATACACACACGTAACGTAGACAATACCTGACCAACTAAAGAGTGAAAGACATGAACTTAAATACTGACGGTGTCCCCTCAGGCTCAGGTATGATGTCAGGCTCAGTTCGACAGCAGATCTGGAAAGCAGAGGTGGAGCTAGAGCGATCGAGGGTGGAGGCAGAGCCTGAGGGAGGGTGGAGCTTGCCGACGTCGAAGGGGTGGAGGGTCGGAGAGTAGCGAACGGCCAGCAAGTCTGCAGTGGAGGCGTGGCGATTTCTGACCCAGGTGGAACCTACGTACCAAGGGAGCCCGATGAGGCTGAATGACCGAAGGTCCCAGGTGGAGCCTACGCACCGAGGGAGCCCGGCGAGGCCGAATGGCCGTTGGTCCCCTCCGGAATCGAGGGAGGAAGGAGTGTAGGCGCAGGAGCAAGGGCGACGCGCCGAGGTGGAGCAAAGCCCTCAGAGGCAGGAGGAGAAGATGTCGGGCTTCTGACATCCAGGCGGCGATGTCTCGCAGCGGGTCCGAGGGGTAGCCGCACCACTGAGAGGAGGCTGAGGTGGCGATGAGTAGGTCGCCTCAAACACCTGGTCAGACAAGGTCCACTCAGGCTCAGGTATGATGTCAGGCTCGATCGCTCCTTCTGGCACGGGCTCCGACATCGCGGCCAAGTGCTCTCTCCGTCTTCGGTGGGCACAAACTGTCGTTCCTCGCAGCCGGATAGTACTGGACTGGGCACTGGGTTGGGAGGGGGACTGGCGGTGTCCTCGACAGTGAATGCAGATCTGCAGGAAACCAGCACCCACTCCACAAACGTGGCGAAACTCCCTCAAGGTGCTTACCTGGACAACTGCGCTCGTGTGGTGGGGTTGAGACCAGCGAGCAGGAATGAGCACAGGCAGTTGTAAGGGGATTTACAGTCAAAGACCCAGAACCAGATATGCTGAATGAAGACCATGAGTCAGAATTATAATAAATTGAAGAAAAGTTTTACTGAAGATAGTTTGCAGTTTCATCAGCATAAGTCAGCTTCAATACTCACAAGGAGTTTGTAGGCCGCCCCTCTTACAGTTACAAAGATCACAGCAATTATACCCTTCACCAAGGTCTAAGCTACGTCCTTGCTTCAGGTTGAATGATTCTCATTGGCTAAGAAATAGATAAACATAGTAATTTTCCACTCATATACAGATAGACTGAAGCATATCTCCATCGATTATGCAGCTGACACTCGGCTCCTAAAGTTCGGCTCGCACTTTGCAGATTTGGGTTGCTGGGCGCTAGCATGTCCAGAACAACAACTCGGTCAATTTCCAATAATGCCAGTAGTTTCTTAACCTGTAACCAAAAAGACTAACACACACACATCGACAGGAGAGAGATAAATTGCACTAAAAAGAAAGTTGAAAGAGAGTTGTTTTGTGCAGTCCTGCGACCACAAATAAACAGGAGCAAACACAATTGTATAAATACATGTTCTTTTATGTGAAACAACAATAAAATCTTATTTGATATATATTAATAGTCCTGGCTCACACTGGACTGACAGTGGAAATTGGACTAATCATTTCTGACTGGCAAATAAATAAACAAATAAAACAAATGCAAATGGGTAAATATGGAGCCCTACTGGAGAGAGCTCAGTCTAGACAAATGGTGAGTCCAGCAGTGAAAAACTCTTTCCACAAAACGAATGCACTTTAGACCTTTCATCTGCATAAACTGTCAACTGTTTTTCAGATTTGATGTTAAAGTAAAGTCTTTACCACAATGATCACAGATTGAATTGGCAGATGATGACTGACCCATTTGAAAGTCTTCCACACGGACTGCAGGTGAACCGTTTCTCTCCAGTGTGAATTCTTAAGAGTTCCTTAAAGTTCTTTTTCTGTGTTCTACACTGATGATGTGAAAGAGTTTTTGGCTTCTGTTCTCACTGCATTTTCATATACATTCTGTTTAGTTTCTGAACAAATAAGTGTTTTTAACACCATCTGTAAATAATATAAATGATCAACAGTTTGTTTATTGTTTAATGTTTATAGGTTATATTATTTTCTATCTACATCCACCACATTTGGTGAACTGAAGCTGTGGTATTTTATTGTTCTATAGCAGTCAATAATGAAAGATAAAAATTAACTTTGTGTGATACAAGACCTGATCATTTGATTGACAATAATACTGTACACCCCAAACATATTTATCACAGTACTGATATAGAATTTTTAAACTCATTAATGTTGTTAAAACAATCTACCTCATTCTCTGTTCATTTAAATAGATCTTTCAAGACAAGATGTTGTTTCTGTTTATATTTCTTATGATTGCATGTACTATCAGAAGACAATTTAGTACATTTATTAAACTTCAGTTTTTATGTTAATAATCCAAACTAAATATATTTTCTAGTATTTGTCCCAAACTATTGAGAATACAATCGAAAATTAAATAAGAAAATAACATGAATATATCCAATTAAATAGACTTATTTAGAAAACAATAAGTCCTGACAGAAATAAAATGATATTATTTACACTGTAAAAGTTGTTGACTGGTGAAGCTTCAAATCTTAAGCCTTTCACTTTTTTTTTTTTATCTCAGTTTACTTGTAAAGTATTTGGCATTAAAACGATTGTTGCTCATGTGCAGCATTTTTTCTTATGATTGTAAAGGCTTGATAAATGTTTGAAACTCTTCTCACACTGAGTACAGTGGTACGGCTTCTCTCCAGTATGAAGTCGCTCGTGTGATTTCAGGTTTCCAGACAGAGTGAAACTCTTGTCACAATATGAGCACTTGTGAGGTTTTTCTCCAGTATGAATTCTTTGGTGAAGTTTCAGATGGTCGTCTCTAGTAAAGCTCTTCCCACAGTCACAACACACATGATCTCTCACTTCATCATGTGTCTTCTGGTGATGTTTACAATTGTCCAGCCTTAAAAAACTCTTTCCACAGAGAGAACACACATAAGGCTTCTCATCTGAATGAACTTTCAGGTGTTGCATAAGATTTGATGATGAATTAAAATCTTTACCACACTGATCACAGTTGAATGTTTTTTCTCCAGAATGAACGAGCAGATGATTACTGAGAGTTGATGCTCGAGAAAAACTCTTTCCACATTGAGTGCATGTATACGGTTTTTCTCCAGTATGAATTCTTGTGTGTTTGTTAAGGTCTCCTTTATTTATGAAACTCTTTCCACACTGAGTGCATGTAAACGGTTTTTCTCCAGTGTGAATTCTTGTATGTTTGTTAAGGTCTCCTTTATTTGTGAAACTCTTTCCACACTGAGTACAGTGGTACGGTCTTTCTCCAGTATGAATTCTCTGGTGTAGTTTCAGTTGGGTAGATGTAGTAAAGCTCTTACCACAGTCACAACACACATGATCTCTCACTAAATCATGTGTTTTCTGGTGATATTTAAAATTGTCCAGCCTTAAAAAATTCTTTCCACAGAGAGAACACACATAAGGCCTCTCACCTGAATGAACTTTCTGGTGTTGCGTAAGATTTGATAATGACTTAAAATCTTTACCACACTGATCACAGTTAAATGGTTTTTCTCCAGAGTGACGGAGCCGATGAGCACTGAGAGTTGATGCTTGAGAAAAACTCTTTCCACACTGAGTGCATGTATACGGTTTCTCTCCCGTATGAATTCTCATGTGTCTGTTAAGCTTCGCTTTTTTTTGGAAACTCTTTCCACACTGTGAGCAGGAGTGCAGCTTTTTGGCTTTTCTTTCTTGAATTTTGAAGTCATTTATGTCATTTAGTTTCAGTCTTTGCTCCTTCACTTTCATCTGGTCTAAAATAAACGTATTAAGCAGTTAGAATCAGTTCAATGAGGTTAAATGTTAAAATCAAAATCATTTAGCAGAAAAGAAGACATCTGTCTGTATAAAGTATCTTTGATGTGCAAAGGTTTTATAACCTACTGGTGAAAAAAGTTATGCATTTAATTTTATTAATTTTAGGTCGACCCAGAATTGGTTAAGAGGCTCTCCCGGCCAAACTTTGATCAACCAAAACTAAAATTGGTACGCTTCATCGGAACCATAATCTGAGGGTCCATGCTAGTGTTGGTACCAATTTCGGTACCAAGTCGATACTGAAATTAAAAAAATGTGACGCTTTGAGCACTGTTGAGTGAAATCGTAAACAACTCTGATTGGCCTTTGTGTTCACGCACTCATCAGATATGTCTGTGATTGGCTACAATGATCAATGCACGGGAGTCGTTTGAGAACACACAAAAGTGTTTGAAAGTGTTTTGCAAGCAGGGGCGTCTATCTGTGGACCGGACGCCTGCTTTCATACGTGTGTATTTGTGTAAGCGTTCGGTGAAGATCGTCATTGATGTATATTTACAACATGTTTTTGAAGCACTGATCATTGTAGCCAATCACAGACATATTTGATGAGCGCATGAGCACAATGGGCAATCAGACGTGTTTACGATTCCACTCAACAGAGTCACATTTTTAAAATTTCAGTACCGACTTGGTACCGAATTCAGTACTTTTTGGCAACACAGGTCCATGCCAAATTTGGGAACAGCGCCACCTACAGGTCATGAGATCTGATGTCTTGTCTTGTGCTAGGTTAGCTAAGCATACTAATTGGTTATTTGTAAAAGTTACTAATGTCTTTCTGAGAATTATCTAATCTGAACTTATTAAATATAATAAGCAGTGCATTTATATATTAAATCTTCATTTTGAGTTGATTCTTACTTCTTACAGAACTAATCTTTCTTCCTCCAGGATTAGAAATAAGTGTATTTTTGTTCATCCTGTGTTCGTTCTCATCAGAACTTCAGTTCATTTTGAGTTCACCCTACATGTACATTCTATCTCTGCTGTTTTTGTTCTTCCAGCTCTGCATCGCTGCTATATTTTTCCTTAATTTTAAATACTATGCTACATCAAGATGAACGAAATTTTTACGGGTTTGGAACGACATGAGGGTGAGTAATTAATGACAGAATTTTCATCTTTGGGTGAGCTAACCCTTTTAGCCTATACTTTTACTGGAGTAATATTTTAATGGAGTATCTGTACTTTTAGGCCCCATCCACACTACTACGTTTTACAACCCCAAATCAGAAAAAGTTGGGACATTTTGTAAAATGCATTAAAATCAAGAATCTGTGATTTGTTAATTCTATTTAAACTTTTTTTAACTGACAAAAGTACAAAGAAAAGTTTTCCAATGTTTTCACTGACCAACATAATTGTATTTTGTAAATATGAACAAATTTTGATTTTGATGGCTCCAACACACCCCAAAAAAGTTGGGACAGAGACAAAATAAAAGTGAAAAGATTATCCAAATTAGATTATCCAACTCTTTTGAAACAGTCCACAATGAGCAGGTGAATTGGTAATAGTTGAGGGTATCGTGTTTGGGTGTAAAAGTGCTTCTTAGTCTTTTTAAGCAAAGATGGGTCATGGCTAGTGATGCACGATATATCGGCCGCCGATATAATATCGGCCGATATGGTCAATTTTTTACACAAAATAGGGCCGATGTGAACAGGCCGATAATCATTCCTGTGTATTTGACGTGTGTGTAGGCTTAGATGTGAGTGTGGGGGCGGGGATGTTGTTTTTGCACGAGCGCATACATTACACACATAATGTGCTGAAGCAGGTGCTGGAGGCGGCAAGTTACGGCACTCTGCCTTGTTCTGACCGACCATCAAAGTATTGTCGCGCTGGAGTTACGGGGTTATGATGTAGCAATTAAATCACCTCAGACACACATGTAAGTTACATGTTTCACAGTGATTGCTTTTGTTAGATTACTGAATAATGGCATACTCTCAGGGGAAAATGATGATGAAAATGATCAAGGTCAAACTAACTTTAGCTGGAAAAAACATTATTCAAGAACCACTATTAAACTAAACCAATCTCTGTTACCTTAAATTATATGTTTATATCTGTACAGCTGCTTTGAAACAATCTGCGTTGTTAAAGGCGCTATATAAATGAGGATGACTTGACTTGAAGGTAAGAATGACACACGACACGGGTGCATAAAAAAGATCATCTTTAAAATCCAGTAATAGCTAGCGGTAGCCTTTAGCTAGCGATGCTACTTCACAAACTAGACACAAACACGTTTCGAGCCATAATCAACAACTTATCTAGTAACAAGCGCTGCATTAGAGCAGGCTTGTAGGATATCTTAATTCACAGCCCGTAAGGCTACATGTAGGCTCCTACTGAAATAAAATGCTAGCTCTCGCCTGTCAATGACAGTCCACTGCCTGAAAACTACGCGAGTTGGTCAGTTGGAGCCGCAACGACACACCCATTATACACCAGCAGCAGGAATGTAGTAATTTAAAGCCTACCTTTTGTTGAACCCTGGTTAAAATCCATGTCAAACAACCGACGAGAAAGCAAATACATTACAATGCGGAACTACTAACTGTTAGATAACGTTACAGTTCTTTAGGGACACCTAATCTGTAGCCCTGCCTTAGCTCTGAAGCTCTGTGACTATTATGAACTGTCTGCGACTTCAAGATTGCAATGCTGGAATATGTTGTGTGTGTGTGTGTGTGTGGCGCGTGCGTGTGAGAGAGAGAGAGAGAGAGAGAGAGAGAGAGAGAGAGAGAGAGAGAGAGAGGCGCGGGCGAGATCGAACAGTGGAAACAAAAACATACTCCGTCATTTTGTTCATACAGGACATTCCAAATATTCTCACTACTTCAACTTCTTGTTTATACATGTGAAGCCATTTTTATCATAGTGAGTCTAAGAGGGTTAATATTGATTACATTTTAAGTGTTATTATAACATTGTGCTATAAAATAGAAGTTAAGGTCTTTTGCCTTAGTATGACAGTACTGTACTTTAAAGTTTTGAACTGTTGTACAATGTTCACAGAATACAGTGACTTGGTCTCAAGTGAGTTAGATGTTTATTGAGAATACTCAGGGTTGGCTTATTCATAGTGTGAATTCAGGACACACTTGTATCCTTTATAAAAATGTATTTCTTATTCGTATATTTCTTCTGAAAATCTGATGACATATTTTGCAAACAGGTAAAGGTGCCCAATATCAGTCATTTCTGAAAATAAACTACAAAAGTAAAAGAAAAAAAGTGTTTTGGAAAATAGCTCTTTATTTGATTATCATAAAAATGTGTTTTCTATACAGAGATATCGACATCGGTAAATATCGGTATCGGCCATAAGCAGCAAATATTAATAACGGTTATCGGTATCGGCCACAATTTTCACATGGGTGCGTCACTAGTCATGGCACATCACTTTGTGCCAAATATCATGAGAGAATTGTCAAACAATTAAAAAATCACATTTCTCAATGCAAGATTGCAAAGAATTTATGTCTTTTATCATCTTCCATACATAATATTGTCACAAGATTCAGGGAACCCAGAGGAATCTCAGTCTGTGTTGGGTAAGGCACAGAGGTGTCTAAAGTATTCATATAGATACTAGGGTTTAAAAAGACTTCTGTAGAAGTTGAAGTATCAACTCAAGCTTTTTACTCAAGTAAAAGTGTAAAAGTAGCCTACTGGTTTCAAAACTACTTAAAGTATAAAAGTAAAAGTAATGCAAGGAAAAAATGCCATTAAGGACAAAAGCTTAGGCCGCGCCCCAGGGGCCTATAGTGCACTGCCCCAGCTCCTCAAAAAACATTTTTCTAAAGGCCATAGGACTATAACGTTATATTAAAATGTTAATGTTGAAAAATTTGGGATGCACCTGTTTCAGCCGCATATATGCCCATAGAAAATGAATTTCAGTCCAATTTCCATTTTAGTAAAATGCAAATACATTAAAGAACCATATGTGTGTACTACTGAGCATTAACACGTGTTTCATGGAGAGGAAGATATGATGACTAGTTGCCTATAAGTATTGTAATGGTGCAAAAAGTCAAACTTCAGAGGCATGTTATCATCAAAATGGTATATGTTTATACTTCTCTTTAAGGGCGCAGGTTTGATTTTGAGATTGGTGGGGACTGGGGACATCCACAGAAGCGGAGGAATCAGGAAATTAATAGGATAATGTATTAAGGTTTTTAGTCTATATTGACCTTAACAAATACGTTAATTCATTAATTCTGTACTGTTACAGGTAACTAATAAAGCCAAGGAGGCAGTTTAACAGAGACTTTACTCCGTTCATAGTGCAATGCAAAAGTGCAATACTGTCTTGTTCCTTGCTTTTTGAAGAAGCCAAACACGTCTGCATCTTTCATTAGTTCATCCAAAAACGAAAATCATTTAGGCTACTCACTCTCAAGTTGTTTCAAACCAGTTTTTTTCTTCTGCTGAACACAAAAGAAGATATTTTGAAGAATGTCGATAACCAAACAGTTGATTGTAGCCATTGACTTCCATTGTAGGAAAAAAATATACTATAGAGGGGTTTCACCGACGTCACATTCTGGGCGGTAACCCGGATGCGCGGCCATTATGGAGGGACTCGGATATAAACAACAGCATGGATTGCACTGTGTATGTACTACTGAACACATTGTTACACTAATAAACCATGGAAAAACACGTGGAAGCTGTGAAATCATATAGAGAATGACTTAGTAAGCAGGAAAGAGCGCGAATTGACAAACTAAAGTTAAAATGTGGTATCCGAACGAGCTAGCTTCTCTAGCCCTTACTGCAATTCTTCCTTCTAATTCTTAGGATACGTTCAGATTGTCAGTCCAAAAAAGCACATGAAATCCGTTTCAAGCTACATCCATATGTGGTTTGAAATCCTATTCAAATCACATACCAGGACATCAGCTTAAGTCTGAACGCTCTGATCGGATTTCGCGTGGTAGCCTATGTGACTTTCTCACGCCACGTAAAATGTAAACGTCAGACGTTGTTATAGGGAACATGCTGAAAGTTGCTGCCGAAACAAGGCTGTGTTGTTGCAAAGTGCCGGACGAGCAGAAAATTATTATTTTTGTAACCGGCGCAGACAAGAGCGCGGAAAAAAAGCTGTACATACAGTAACAGCCTCCTAACGTTACAGTTCTGCATCAGCTCGAGACGCAGGAGTCCAGCGCGGAGGCTACACATTTCAATGTTTTGACAGTGTGAATGTAGCCATAGTTAACTACGTCAACATTTTAGCCATAGTCAACGCTTCATTTAAGTTACACATGGCTGATGCTGTAACGTTACCTCTCTCAACCACAAACATCTTCTTTCATCAGTTTTTTGCACTCTTTTCTTTAACTTTTGGCAGTCTATAAAACTCAAAATGATTTTCCCCGGTGCGACCGTTTAGTACAGACCAAAACTCGACCATTTTTCAGCAGCAATAATCAGCCAAATTTGCGAGTCCGTTCAGTTCAGTGGCATTGTTTACGTTCAGTACCTCCAAAATGGCCGACTTCCGGATTGATGACGTGTCGTGAAACCCCTCTATGGAAGTTAATGGCTAACGTTAACTGTTTGGTTATCGACATTATTCAAAATATCTTCTTTTGTCTTCAGCAGAAGAAAGAATCTGATCTGAAACAACTTGAGAGTGAGAAAATGATGACAGAATTTTTATTTTTAAATAAGTGAACTTATCCCTTTAACAGAAATTAACTGTTGGCATATATGTTTTGCATCATTACTGTCAAGTTTGTCCTGTTGGACACGACACACAGCAATGCTGTCAAGTGTCACTTGTGACCATTGCTCTGAGACATGTTTTCAGCATCCTAAGTGCACTGAAACTTCTTTCAGTCCAGCTGATGAGACTGGGATGACAAGTTTCAGCTTGATCAAACAGGCCTCTCATTTCAACAGACCAAGCAATGTTATTTTTTCATATTTTATGGGGACTTTCCATAGACATAATGATTCTTATACTGTACAAACTGTGTATTCTACCCCCCTACACTAACCCTGTCACAGATAATTTTCTGCATTTTCAAAAAACATCACTTAGTCTGATTTATAAGCCGTTTTCCAAAAAAAAAAAAAAAAAAATCCCGACAAGCATTTCGGATATTGCTATCTTTATGGGGATATTTTTGATCCTATAATGTAGGGTTACTCTCTCTCTCTCGCTCTCTCGCTCTCTCTCACACACACACATAGCCTACTCTCGATTATGTTTGCCACTTATCCCGCGATTGTCTTACAGTATATTGTAAAAACGGCTGTCCCCAAATCAATATTTGACGCGATTTGACCCGTATTCTTGAGCAGAGAACTGTTGATTTCTCCCTCACTTACCGCATCTAGGTTTCTTAATTCCTTTGGATGAGTTTTGCCACTTCGCACAACCAAATGTAACTGCCTCTCACAAGTTAGAAAGAAAACACAAAGGCAATCAGTTTAGCGATGTTCATGAGGCGGGTCTCAGATCTATTCAACGTTTGTGTAATTGGCCATTTTTTGAACGATGACAAGCCAGAATGAAAACAAGCCAAAATGAAATGGGAGTAAGGAGGCTATTTTTAAAATGTAAGGAGTAGAAAGTACTAGGGATATCCCGATACAACTTTTTCACTTCCGATACCGATACCGATGCCGCAGCTTTGGCTATTTGCGATACCGATATTAATCCGATATTTTTATTTTATTCTATTTTATTCTTGAACTAATACTAGGCCTAATAAAATATATGGAAGCACTTTGCTCAATTAGCAACCTAAAAACATCTCACTCAAATGGAGAACAAATACTTCTCCAGTATATAGTCCACAACAACAGTTGATTATGAAAGACTGCCACCCTTTATTCAAACAGGACAAAATACAGGCAGGCAGGCTACTTCAGTAGGCTACTTAAAGCTACCAACAGGTTTAAAGTTAATCATTTAAAATTAAAAAGCTTTAAAATTACCCATTGATCCGTGTGCTTTTGCGTCCATTAGTTTTTCCTTTCTTACCCGTAAAATGAAAAATTAACGGTTGTTGTATTTTTAAAACGCAAAGTTGAACACCAACATTTTAATTTGAACTGTATGCACACCAAAAGCTGCGCAAAAAATAAATATTGACGTAAGTTATATATAAATAAGTTGTTTTCTGTATGACCAGAAATGAGTATTTTAAGTTGTTTCCACTGTTGAAAGGAAACCGGAAGTGTTCGCGCCCGCGCTCCGTCCATGCAGTGCGCGCTCCACACTCTGCACACACACTTGCTATGCGTCAAAATCTTGTGTAACATACAGTTTACAGCCTACGGTTTATAAACTGAGGAGACAGATTGCAAAACCGTGTTTATAGTACACCGAAGGTAGTGGGATGGAGTGTCTGTTGTGAGTTTAGAGGGCACGTCAGCCAGAGATGTGTGTGTGTGTGTGTGTGTGTGTGTGTGTGTGTGTGAGTGAGTGAGACAGACTACTGCCTGCTGAACAGAGGGTCGCCGGAAGAAGGATCTGAAGTGCCGGTGTTTCGGCTACAAAAACCCGCCGAACTGATCCGAAACCAGCCCAATGTTTATCCACCCGCCCAAACCCATTTTTTGCCCGCAAAATAGATGGCAAAACCGCCCAATATGCGCCGCTTAATGTCGCAGCAAGGGAAATGCTATATTCAAGCATTGTTGGATAGGTATCGGATCATATTTTTTCTCCCCTCCGATCTCCGATCTAGCGTTCTGGGCCAGTATCGGCACGATACCGATGCTGTGGATCGGATCGGGACATCCCTAGAAAGTACAGATAATTGCGTGAAAATGTAAGGAGTAGAAGTAAAAAGTCGGCTGAAAAATAATTACTCAAGTAAAGTATAGATACCCAAAATTTCTACTTAAGTAAGGTAACGAAGTACTTGTACTTCGTTACTTGACAACTCTGGTAAGGCAGTAGACCTCTGTTGAATGTGTGTGACCTTTGAGCCCTCAGATGGCATTGCACAAGATACCATCATGCTAATCTGTTAAATACAGACACATGTGCTCAGGAGTAATTTGGAAAACCGTTTTCACTGAACACAGTCTGACGCTGCATTAAGAAATGCCACTTGAATCTCTGTTATGCAAGGAGAAAGCTATACAACAGTTCTATGTGGAGATGCTGGCGAGTTCTCTGGGCCTGAGCTCATCTCAGATGGTCTAGAAGACAGTGGAAATGTGTGCTGTGGTCAGATGAGTCCATGTTTCAGCTTGTTTTTAGGAGAAAATGGACATCGAGTTCTCAGTCCCAAAGACGAAAGGGACCAACCAGACTTTCACCAGCGACAGGTGCAAAAGCAAATATCTGTGCTGGTATTGAGGTGCATCATTGCAAACGGTATGGGTAACTTGCATTATTGTGAAGGTACCATTGACATGGAGGCATATATTTGGATTGTACAGAGACATAAACTGCCATCAAGATGACATCTTTCCTGGGAAGCAAGACAATGCCAGGCCTCATTCTGCACATGCTAAAACTGAGTGGTTTCTAGACACTCCGCACCATAGAAGGGATGTGCCTGCCTGTTTACTGCAGTCCAGATATGTCTCTATGGAAAATGTATGACCCATCATGAAAAGGAGAATCAGGCAACGATAACCACAGACTGTTGAGCGGAAGCACTTTGCTAAATTTTAGCAAAGTGCTAAAATTTAGTTTTTAAACGAACGAAATGACTCGCAAAAAGATTCGTTCATCAAAATGAACAAATCTTTTTCGAATCATTTCGTTCGTTGAATGAACGAAATGACTCCGAAAAAGACTCGTTCGAAATGAACGAATCTTTTTGCGAGTCATTTCGTTCGTTGAATGAACGAAATGACTCGGAAAAAAGATTTGTTCATTTGGATGAACGCGTTCGAACAGGAGAGTCACGAACGACGGTACGCGCTCGCGCTGTGCAAGAGAGGGGTGATCAGCGCGTACACGAGCGTGATTGACACTGCTAAGACATTCCTACTGGCTCTGATTGGTTGTTTCTGACCGGGAGCGGTGTATTTCTGCAAATGGCAATAGGACCACAGGGAGGAGCCAGAGGAGCTCGATTTTTTCCACAGATTATCTGTCTCATATTCTACTGTGAGGACATAATGACAGTTTTAACAAATATTTGTTTACAAAAGCTACCTACTGGAGCTTTAAGTCAATATTTATTTTTTTGCGCAGCTTTTGGTGTGCATACAGTTCAAATTAAAATTTTGGTGTTCAACTTTGCGTTTTAAAAATACAACAACCGTTATTTTTCGTTTTACAGGTTAAAAAGGAAAAACAAATGGACGCAAAAAGTACACGGATCAATGGGTAATTTTAAAGCTTGTTAATGATTAACTTGTTGGTAGCTTTAAGTAGCCTACTGAAGTAGCCTGCCTGCCTGTATTTTTTTTTTGTTTTTTTGTAGTGTTTGAATAAAGGGTGGCAGTCTTTCATAATCAACTGTTGTTGTGGAGTATATACTGGAGAAGTATTTGTTCTCCATTTGAGTGAGATGTTTTTAGGTTGCTAATTTAGCAAAGTGCTTCCATATATTTTATTAGGCCTAGTATTAGTTCAAGAATAAAATAGAATAAAATAAAAATATTGGATTAATATCGGTATCGCAAATAGCCAAAGCTGCGGCATCGGTATCGGAAGTGAAAAAGTGGTATCGGGACATCCCTACATACAACGGAAGAAAACATACAACAAAAGCCTGGACTACCAGTTACGTTAGTGCAAGTAAATTCTGCATTTTACAATGCTATAACTGCCTACATGCGCCGGAGGCAAGCTATTATTCGAGCGATCTATGACAATTCCCGTGTGCAGAGGCGGTATCGACCGTACATGGAGCGTCGGTTTTGGGTTAAGCCGGGAAGAACCAGCGCATGGTTGGATAATTTTATCAATGAAGTTGCAGTTCCTGAGGAATGGTGCGAAAACTTTCGAATGTCCAGATCGGCACTTATCAACCTCAGCGAAATCTGAGGAATAGTCAATCTGATTCCTGTTTACACCGGCACGAGCATGCCCAGTGTAGGTGAATGGTGACGTGATCAGCATTTTCAGTCGTTTTAATATGGACGGAGATCAGTTCTAATACGCAGCTAAAACGGCGATCGTATTCGTTTGAATTGTCCGTTTTTAAACTAAAACGCAGTAGTGTGGATGGGGCCTTAGTCAAGTACTTGATTTGTGTACTTTGTCGACCACTGGTTATGATCATTCAGATGCATTTCTCTATAATTTTACATCCATATGAATCCAAAGAAGAATCAAGAATGGACACCAACCTATTTGTTCCTCAGTATCTTCATGTTTTATTCTGAATGGTTCTGGATCACTCATGTCTTCAATCTCCTCTTTAATAAACTCCATCTTTAACAGTCACACAGATTTCAGCTGCTACTCCTGGAGTTTGTCCTTCTCTTGTAGGATGATGTGAATATTCACAGTATTTATTGGTGAATTGTTGAGGGAGGGGCTTCACTGCAGGTGTGAACTGTGATAATTGGGCCAGATCTGGAAAAATCAAAGACAGAAGACAGAAAAGAGCGAATAAAATATAAGATAAGATGACAAATAAGTGCAGGATTGCACTGTCTGTTTGTACAGGTGTACAGGACATCAATCGGAGTGTCTGGTAGATTTAAACAATGAGAGATCTTGAGGCAGGTGCGATGCTAAGTTGTGGCTGGCGCGACGCTTAGGTGGAGCTCAGCCGACACGCGTGCTATCCTTTTTGTATGTAATGGGTGGGTTTTATTTAGCTATCTGGGATGATTATATAATTCTCTGTGGCAGGTGTATACCTGTCTGGCGCCCAAATTGCAATGACTGTTTTTTAGCGAGGCTTTAGTCGACTCAAGGCTGAGGAAGAATCAATGATAAAACTCTGAGATTTAGGGAACATTTTTAAGACCATGCTATGCGATTTAATTTAGAAGAGACCAAAATGCTAACCGTTTTTAGTTTAGCACATCTTCAAAATACAATTTATGAGAATAACAAAATATTGTACTCCAAAATCGCATTATAGCTTCAGTCAACTAATGTGTGAACTAATGTGGCTTCTTATCACAGAATGAGCTAGAAATCATATTATTTTACAGTTATATAAATTATACATTTATTATACAATTATACATAATTATACATTATCCTTACTAAAATATCCAAGATGGCTTGAAGTACACAAATAAACAACAATACTGTCACAATGGTGTGTTAATTTTCTTTGTTTATTCAGTCAGAACATCTCTATTTGCATTTATTTATTTAGCTAAAGCAATAGCTGGATGTCTTTGTCCATTTTAAGGATTTCCTGGAACTTCAAAAGTTTATTATTTCTATGGGTCTCACTTGTGGAGTTTCTGCACGAGAGCGCCCTCCGGTGTCGAGTATGAACGAAACAAATTACATGAGAGAGTTAAGCGTTCCATAATGCTCATATCGTCCTATTTTGGGTAAAAATACAACAAAAACTTTTCTCTCTAAAGATATTTGAAGTAAACGCTAATCCATAAGTTTTTATCTGAATGAGTAGCCTACGCTTTTGGAGGTACGGCTTCTCTCCAGTATGAAGTCGCTCGTGATTTCAGTTCAGACAAACCTTTGTAACAATATGAGCATATGTTTTTTTTTAATGAATGTTTTGGTGCTGTTTCAGTTGTTTAGCACGACACACATGATTTTTCATGTCAGTGTTTTCAGGTGAAATTTTAGATTATAAAAAAAAACTTTTTACCACACTCATCACAGTTGAATGGCTTTTCTCCAGAGTGAAGGTGCAGATGATTATTGAGATCTGTATTTTAAACTTTTTCCACACGGAGTGAATGTGTGCAGCTTTGAAGCTCAGATGATCCCAGATCTGCAAAATTCAAGGTTACTGGGTTCATATTGAAATACTTTAATAATTACACCTCTTAAATTAAATGTGTTTGATTTTGAAAATATAGGCTAGAGCACTGATATGGTCATAAACAGCTCTATAAGAAGGTTGTTCGTTTTTATAGGAATCAAGATTTAATAAGGATAAAACTAGTGACAGGTTAAAATTTTCAAATAATATATGACTTAAACAGAAATCTTACAAAGATAACAGAAATCATACACAATATGTAACGTTACAGACTGAATAGAGGCTGATCAAAATAATGACTAGGCTATTTAATTCGCTGTACGTTACACTACGAACAATGAACATTTAGGCAACACATACATTAATTCTTACATTATAAATATAAAATCTCTGACCTGCAGACTGGAAATATACGACATCCGAAGAAAATATTCCACATTTGTCCTTCATTCACGATCGTTAACAGCGTCACTTTCAGCTTCAACTGGTTAAAGTTTCAACAAGAACATTAACATAGCAATGACATACACTTACAGGTGATCATAATGTAGCCTAATCGACCATTACATAACGTCGAAGGAAACAACAAAAAGAAAAAAGAGAGACGAAATAAAACAAATCAAGGGCTCTCGCGCATCCTCTTCTGCGCATGCTCAGTCAGTGCGCGCGGTGTCATATTTCTTAAAGGGGCCGCATTCAGTAAATCTCCGCACTGTTATGAAGCAAATACACTAATCACACTAATCAAATCATAATTAATAATACACAATAACTATATATAATATATGGATTTTATTTATATATATATATATATATATATATATATATATATATATATTACCTTCACTAATTACAGTTACAGTATTTTTTTTGTCAAAAGTCACGTGAGAGGAGACAATGATATCGGATATGATTGGTTCGTGCAATAAATCCTGCCTAAATCCTTGTTTTTGTGTGAGTTCTCATCTGTCTGAATGAAGACAATGATGGCGTTAATGGAAAGACTAATTAAAAACTAAAAAACTCAACCACTTAGATATCACCGCTTTAGGTCACGTCAAAATCAAACTTGAAATGGGCTGCAAACACGATGACAGTGGGAGGTTTTAGTGAGCAATAAGCTTGGGGAAATTAAAGATACATTGTGTCTGTGACCAGTGTGTACAAGCTTGATGACTGCTGAAAATATGTTGACTATTAAAAAGTAGTGGAGTGTATTAAAGTTTTATTATCATCATGATGGTATGAAGCAGGCTGGACCGAGAGCCGTGGGAGCAAATATTATTGAATAGGACCTTATAGTAATAGTATTAAATAGGAAACAAGAAACACTTTCAGTCAACCATCCAATAGTTATAACAATTGCATGATTTATATGTGATTTAAGCATAATAGTCACATAAGTTATAGACATGATATAGAATTATTCAGATGAATGATGCTTGATTATAAGTCCATCTAGCATTTGGAGTGATCTGGTGCGTTCTGATCATATAAAAGCATTTCTGTGGGTTTCTCTGTGGATTTCAATCCTGTAAGCAAGGTCATTCAAAGGTTTCAGGAAGAAGAAGGTCTGTTTTGGATCTTTTGTCTTGGGATCAAACAATCTCTGCCATTATTTTGGTGGGTCTAGAGCTGTGCACTCCCAGAACCAATCCATCTTTTACAAACTACCTATGGTTGACATCTTCCTTTAGCTATAATCTTTTACAAGCTTTCATGGCTATAAAGTACTTAGCTGGGGGGTTCACTAGTTCTACCAGAAAGACTCGGGAAAATAAATACTGTAACAATAAATACATTTATTGATAGCCCAGCAAGCAATAAAGTTCTTTGGCGTAGGCCCCGGGGCGTCCATAGCTCGCAATCCGAGGGTCCGGACTCTGCATTTCCTGCCTGAAGACGAAGGCAGGGGCGCAGCCGACCCCCTGGGAGGTATAGGAAGGGACCATCCTGGTGGTGGTGGGGAGGATGGAGGGGAAGGAACCATCTTGGAGGTAGTGGGGAGGATGGAGGTAAATGAGAACTCAAACATGTGTAAGTACCGGTCTTTTATACCGCAAGTATTAGACACGATTGGATAGATGAGAAGGTAATAAGTGACGTAGCAATTGAGTCTTCCTGGCAGAACTTAACGCTAAAGCTTCCATTTCACTTAGACTGGCTGGAGTCCACTTCATTTATGATCCTAGATTGTTGATTTGGGGTCTGGAGTGTGGAGTGGAGGTTTTTGTGTGGAATTATGTTTGAACAAATCATCTGGAAGATTGATTTGTGTTTGGTTCATTCTCAGATCCTACAGGCTCCTCATCTGAATGAACTTTCAGGTGATTTTTCAGATTTGATGACAAATTAAAATCTTTACCACACTGATCACAGTTACAGTTTGTTATAATCGCCATGACAATTTTTTCAATACTTTTAACAAATTTCCAAAAACTCTTAACGCACCAACACACCTACAACACACAATTGGCAAAACAGTTAATTTCATGCTCAAAATCACACATTGTAAACTAAACTCCAACACCAATATTCAAAATACAATAATACACTAGCAACAATACACTATAGCTGTGTCCCAATGTGAAGACTGCATCCTCCGAAGGCCGCGGACTTCGAAGGATGCAGCCTATTCGTCCTTCGAAGGACGCACCATGTAGCCTTCATAGGATTTCCTAATTGTGCAACCAGGTGTTCCCGATTACCGCTCCTGGTGCCAAGCAACCGAGAGTACAGCTGCCATCCTGATAATTCATTTGTTATAATTGAATAAACAGCTATGGATCCAGAATTGGCTATTGTCATTTTTTTTGTTTTATATTTTACCGGAGGACATGGTGAGGATGTTTCAGTCATGTATTTTCGGCTTTGAGTCAATATCACCATAGAGTGCCTTTCAACCCTCACAATACTCACACATTTTGATTTTAATTTACCATTCGCTTTATGTCATGTCATAATAGTAGACACTCAAATACTATAATAAATATATTATCTGAGCTCCCACACATTTTTTTTTTAAATTATGGGCCATTTTTTAGAGCATAAAGCATTGATATGTCCACCCTGTCGTGGACATACATATTACTGTTAAATATGTTTTCATTGCATTATTAAGATACAAATGATACTTTCTGAAAGGTATGATGTCCCTTTCCTAAACAGGGTTATTTGTTTGCTTTAAAATTATAAATACATAAAAGATTTTATGTAAATCATGTGTTTTTAAAGAAACTCATACAATTCGCACATGTATTTTTTCTTATTTAGAGAAATATTTGATTATTTGGATGCAGGTTTTTGTTTGCATGTTATTGCCCCCACACCTAGCACAATGGATTATATAGGTATGATTAAATTATTATTTTAAAAATTATTTAAAAATACCAAGATGACAGGGTGGACAAGCACACGACGGAGTGGACAAATAAAGCAGAACACAAAAAGCATGACAAAATATGACAAGGAAACATTTATTCAACTTAAAAAAATAAATATATAATTACATTCTCAATCACATTGATAACTGAGAATTTAGAATGGCCTCTCTGGTTGAGATGAAAAAGGCAGGGAGTTCAAAAACCTGCCCGTCTTTTCAGCAAAATGTAAACATAAGGAAAATTATAATAACAAAACCTGACAAGGCAAGTACATTAAATGTAACAATTAGTTTTTTATTTGTGGCCAAGAAATATTGTAGTAAATAAATTCTGTCAATTTGTAACATTTACAACACGTGGAACAACTTGCCCCAAACTGGTATTGCTGGGCACTTTCTGCCGCAATTTCTGCCGCACTCAGAGGCATGTCCTGAGAACAGCAATGATTTTATGTTTTTATGTATAACAAAATATTATCTTGTTATATTATATTATATGTTTCCATAAAATGTAATATAACATTTCTATAAATTGCAATATTAATTACAAATGAATGCTATGTCCTCCCTGTCGGCCACTTAGACTCGATAGGGTGGACATACACATGACAGGGTGGACATAGCATTCATTTGTAGTTAATATTGCAATTTATAGAAATGTTATATTACATTTTATGGAATATTTAATGGACATTTTGAGCTTCAATTAGCATATTAGCTTACAACAAACTGTGACCAGGTAAATAGTTAGTCTGGTTGTTGAAGATAATTTGGTATATTAAAACGTACATATTTGGAAATTATTGTATTTGAATCACTTCCAGTATATTTTATGCCGACAGGGTGAACATGTTAAGCTTTGGCAAAACAAGTAAGCAAACTCATATGAAGAAAATTTGTTAGTTGTAAAATCAGCAGCTACTCGCCTCAGCAGTTGAATTTCCTGCCACTATAGAGATACAAAAATCTGTTGTCCTGATGTTACTAATGGGGGGTGGCCTATTCTTAAAGGGGCAGATTCCACAATAGGACAGGGTGGACAACCATTTAAGGGACATGGACAAACTCTTCTTTTTTATTAAATAAAAATATTGTTTTTATAATAAACGGATCAATACACTCAATTTGAGTAATATCTTATTAAACAAAATATTAATAGGAAAAAATAAATATGATTTGACTATTTTACTCTCATTCAAATTTGATGAGCAGTGCCTGGGACATAGCAAAATAACATCCTCTTATACAAAACTATAGAAAATCTTGAAAATGTATCTAAAGAGCCAAATAATGCTACTGCTATGAATAAAAAAAACTTAGCCTTATATAACACACCCTTTCATAGTCATTTGTATGTTAAGTTATAATGGAAAATTAGTTATTTATGTTTAGGACACCAAAAGGCACCCTACAGTGATATTGACCCCTTTAATAGCAAGATCATGGCCAGAGCTGGTTTGCTGCGTCCCAATTCAGAAGCTGCTTCCTGAATTGCCAGATTACACTTTAAACTGTTCAAGTATTGGGTTTTAATTTACGTAAATAATGTAATGAAAAGAAAAGAAAACATACATAGGCATATAAAGGTTCAAATGTTCACTTATATCTTACCTTAATGCGATTTTGTGTATTCTTTTTATTATCTAGCATATATGGACAATATAAATGATGAATATGAATATGGTAAATATATATTTCATCCCCGTATTATGGAGGGAAAAAACCCTCCATCTGTGAAAAAAATAAATAAAATAAATCCGTGGCGACGGTTGTGCAATCCGTCCTTCAGTTTATAAAGTGTAGCCTACTCACAATATTTTTTATGTGTAAACATAAATGTATAAAAAATACACAATTTTATTTGTGTGAACTCACAATAACAAGAAAACTTTGTGCTTTTGTAAAATAAAATAAAAGAATCAGGCGTACTTTCATGATCTCCGTGAACTGAAACAAAATATAGCCTAAGCCTACCTATACAAAGCTTGAAATGTCCACTTTTAAACGAACAAATTCGAATATAATTTCCAGGTTCTAATTTGGCCTTAGAAAACCAGTAAAATCGATTTTTTTTCCATATTAATTTGTGTGTAGGGCCTACAGTTCAAATTCAAATTTTGGTGCTCAACTTTGCGTTTTAAAAATAGCCTAACATCCGTTCATTTTTCGTTTTTCAATTACGGCTTAAAAAAAGAAAAACGAGTGGACGCAAATGTACACGGACCTTATATTATTAAAATTTGAATTTGAATTTATTGAAAGGATAGCCCCTTGAGATGTAACATCTCATTTTCAAGGGGGTCCTAAAAACATAAGCAATATACAGCACAGACAACATAAAACAAAACAACATTACAAACAAAACTACAAAAACAAAAGCTCAACCTGCTTCCCACACTCTTGTGGGCTTCCAACACCCGCAACATAGTTTCAGTAGGCCTACAAAATCTCAGCATCATACAGCATCCACATAGAGCCACATAATAACAGCAAAAGATCCTCAAATGAATCTCAAGTACAGAGAGAAAACAAAATAAAATCAGAAACATAGACAAGTTATTTTAAGATAAGAGAATAGGCATGACCTAAAGCGATTAAGAGAGGTAGGCCTAATAGATCTCAGAGAAACAGGAAGATTATTCCAGTCAAAAGGGGCTTTATACAGAAATGACCTAAGTCCAACTACACTAACAGTTTTTGGAACAAAGAAAAAAGGATGTTGCGAATGTCTAAGAGAGTAGGGAGATCTATAAGGAATCAAAAGTTCATTCAAATAAGAAGGATAAACAAAATAAACACATTCCACACTCCGCACAAACACTTGGATATGCCTCAAAATCTTGTGTTTATTTATGATAATCTTAGCCCTGTATTATTACTGTCTAACCTTTATGACTTACATTTGACGAATTGCTTTGTTCCTTTTTTTGATAAAAGCAGCTTCTAAATATGTAGCCTAAATGTACTAATAATAATAATGATAATTATTATTATTTGTGTTTATAATTATAACTATAAATGAGTTCACTGAAGACAGTAATCATAAAATAATTTATGAATGTTTTATTTTTATATAATAAAACCTAACCTTGTGTTATATTTCTTTTTTATATGTGAAGTCTTTTTTTGCTTATTCTATTATACTGAGCTTTTTCCTCCCAAAAAATTGACTTTAAAGGTACAAGCCTAAATGTCGTTTTTTTTAGAAAATTCATGAAATTATCCATTTTTAAAAATGAAGTTTAAACACAATGTAAAGCATCCCTCATAAACAAGTGGCCTGGTTGAATCATCGTGGGCACGATTTGTTAAACCGAGGGAACAGTTTAAGAATTCGTGAGTACAGTTTATAAACTGAGGGGACGGATTGCAAAACCGTCGCCATGGATTGTTTTTTTTCCCCCTACAGGTGTGACTTTCCGGGCTCCACTACCGGAATATAAACCCAGTTGAATATAAAAAAGTGCAGTTCAAATATTACTCCCGCTCGTATAGCTGTCACAGTTGCTAGGCGATAAGAACAATCGTCCGTCGTTTTAAAAAAAAATTAAAATGCTGTCGTCACCGGCGCGCAATGACTTATGGGGTAGGATCGGGTAGGATAGGCCGCGAAGGATCCATTTATGTATCCTTCCTTTCACGGGAAAACGAAGGGTGAGTTTAGCGCCGCTTTTGAATCAGGGTAGCCTTCGTCGTGCCGCGATGACGCAACCGGCCTTTGAATACGGCCTTCGAAGGATGCGAAATTGAATTGGGACAGCCTTCATCGCGCCGCGGTGACGCAATCGGCCTTCAAATGCGGCCTTCAAAGATGCAGCCTTTGAATTGGGACATCCTTCGTCGCGCCGCTGTGATGCAATCAGCCTTCAAATACGGCCTTCGAAGGAGGCAGCCTTCACATTGGGACACAGCTTGTGTCTACCAAAACACTACAAACATGTTTCAAAATCAAATAATTTTTCAAAACACTAACATATGTTCTCGTCCAACAGGAAGATTTAGTCAATCATAGCACAATGTCATAAAAACACTAACATCAGATGGAATTACGGAAACTGCATTATTTTATGTGTCAGGTATGCCCTTATACAACAGACAGTATATTGTATTGATCATAGATTGTTTTGCACTGCAGTTTCTTTTGAAGCCTCTCTACATTTTTGTTTTGTTGGGTTTAGTTCCCTTTCGAAGGGAACTCAACAATACGTCAACGACGTTATGGGGAACGCCTCAGGCGTGACAGGTGTCTGAAATCACTATCAAATCACGTCAATCATATTGACCGGCGACAGCCCGTGAATCATTAGCGTGAATGATTAACGTGCGACCTGGAAGTATAAAGGGGCGCCTTGCACACATGACAAATCATCTCATCGTCTTCAGGGACTGTCTGTTTGAAAACGCTACTCAATGAAACGGTAAGAAAATTAAATGTACAGCACACGAGTGTGCTTTTCCTGCCTGGGAGAAGAGCGCGCACGGGAGATTCTCGAGGGAATCCTCTGTGTGAACTGTGAGCGTTTTTCTTTTAAAATGCTCGCTCTCGTCTGGCCCTCTTCTCGAGTGAAGGGGGTTCAACGTCTGGTTCTCGTGGTCCCGCTCGTGCCGAGGCAGAGCGGCGACTTGCATCATGGGCTTCCAGATAGAGATCGTCGATCATCTTGAGAGTGCTGTAAACCTCTCAGATGATTCGACGGCTGACGAGGGCGAAGCAGGTGCTCTTGCTGCTCTTCAGGACGAGCAGGAGATGGCTGAGGAGGTTTATAATCCGGTAGATCCTGAACCCTCTCAGCCACCCTGCCCCGTGTATGCAGGTCTGGTGGATGTTGTGGAGCGCGCCGCCAACAGGCTGTAGCTGCCATGGCAACGCACTAGAGGAGAGACCGCTCGCGGTAGGCTCGGCGATCGGTTTCTCCCCGGCCATACACCACCAGCTCAGGTGAGCCTAATCCATTCCTTCCTGATCTTCACACAGAGATCTAGAGGGCATGGAAGAGCCCATTCTCTGCCAGTATTCACTGACATCAGCGGGTTAATTTCGCTGATGTTGAGGGGATCGCAGAGCATGGGTATGTGTCGATGCCGCCCATTTTGACGAGTCGTTTGCGAACTATCTCATGTCTGGGCAGGCGTCGACACTGAGAGCTCCATTTCTGCCATCCAAACCGCTAGAGACAACAGCGCGTTTGAATGGCAGAGCATACACGGCAGCAGTTCAGGCTGTGACTCCCGCTAGAAGAGGGATCTGAGGGAGGTTATCCAGCACAAGCGCATACAGCGTCGCTGATGGATAATCTCCCCGGAGGGCTTCATTAAAAAGAGAAATCCAGCCCTCTCCTCTCTTCTGACTCCCCAGACGTGCATTACATCAGGCCTGGCGCTGGGCCTATGATAAGAACGATGTTCCGATGGCCCGCCTAGGCTTGGTTAGTAGAAACGCCTCTTTCAGGCATGTAAAGTGGTGGACCCCAGGTTCATAAAGAACTATCTGGCGAGTCTTCACTCCGCACGCCGCAGGTGAGCTGTCTGGTCTTTTCAAGAGTCAATTTTGTGAATTAAAATTCCGAAATGTATCTCTCTACAGACCTCGTTCCCTGTATAGAGCTATGGGGTCATGTCATTTGCTATGTCATCAGGTAATAAGGTAAGAGAAGTTTCCTGGATTATTAGGGCCCTGAAGTTCCCCATTAGGTGGCCAGAACGATAACTATGTTAGCCTTCGGGCTGTTAGCCACCTCAGGGTAGAGTAGTTGGTCTCTCTCTTAGAATTTTTTACTTAGAGTGTTGACTGACGCTAGAGCTTCAGATAGATCTTATGTCCGGCCCACGGGTCCGTTTGACTTCTTCCTGAGTATTTCGCCCCTTGAGCTCTGTTTGGGTTTTCATTAGGCTGAGCGATCATGCAGCCCTTTGTATGGAATAATACAGACTATATTCTTTAGTAAGGCTGTGGCTCCTCCGAGCCCTCAGATAGATCTATGCCTGCAGGCTGGCCCTCACCAGGGCCGCCTCTGTAGCTGGCCTAGGCTGTGCCAGGGATAATAGAAGTGCTCTGCTAAAATTTAGCATTGCTTCCTCTGAACCTTCACTTTGTGAATGTAGGTTTCTAGCATCCCTGTATAAACAGCCTCCTCCCATGGGAGTCGTTAGGCCAAGGCCCGCCCCCTTCTCTGCATTCTGGGGTGACTAGAGTAATGCAGCATGGTGCAGAGGATGGTTTGTAAGGACATGGTAGGCCTCAAACAGGCCTCCGTGGTATATATGTCTTTATTGAGCAGGGTTAGGCCATCTTTCGCTTCACGAAGAAGACTGGGTTTCCTGCCCGACCCTGCCATGCAGAACTGGCCTACGGATTTAGGCCGCCAGTTTAGGCTTCACTCACCTCGCTGAGCTACTGCTCGAGCGCTAGGTTGTAGGTGGATGGCTTTCATTCAAGCCCCACTCCCCTAGGTTGGGCACAGATAAATTTCTGTCACCCCTAGAGCCGCTGGCAGGCCCGGACCCTGGTAACCTCAGGGTGAGGTGTGAGTATCCCCCTGTGATACAGGGTAGGTCTGAGCACTTCACTCCCAGTTCTGTTTATCCTACCTCGCACCACTATGGCTCGGGTCGAGTATGAAGTAAGCTTCACTTCTTCTTTGGTCGAAGTACGCTCCCCTGAAGCCAGAGCATTGCCCTGAGCTGACGCCCATGCATAGATGGTAGGCCCCTGACTAATGGGGCCTCCGTTGAGGCAGAGTGGCGTATGTTGTACTCCCCTTGTTTTAAGGGTGCTAGCTTTTTTGCGGAGTACACTGCCATGGGCAATGTGATTAGGCACCAGGATGCTGTAGGCGCTGCGTAAACAGCTTTGCTGCCAACGAAGGCTGCGCCATTAGGTAGTAGGCCTCAGCAGGCCTCCTTGATTGGACAGCCCCCTAGAGGGCACTGTAGGCCAGCTCACGTGGTTGGCCTTGGTGGTTCGGGCAGTTGACTCACTGATGGGTAGTAGGCCTTAAACAGGCCTCCTCGGAGGTGAGTCCCAACATTGTGGGACATACCTTATAGCGCTACTGGAAGCCCATTAGTAAATTATGCTTGTGTAGTATGGTTCCCAACAGTGTACTTTATAGCAGAATATGACTTGCTATTAGCTAGTAGGCCCGACCAGGCCTCCCTGATAGGCGAGTCCCCAGCTGGCTGGCCTTAGCAGGCCACCTTTTACTATCACCCGGACTCAGGGCTCAAAGCTAACAGTGGTTATCAGGTAGTAGGCCACTCAGGCCTCCCTGAAGGTGAATTCCCACTTAAGATGGTTATCAGGTAGTAGGCCTCTCTGGGCCTCCCTGAAGGTGAGCTCCCAAATATTGTGGCTGTCAGGTAGTAGGCCGCTCTGGGCCTCCCTGAATGTGAGCGCCCAAATATTTTGGGTGTCAGGTAGTAGGCCTCACCAGGCCTCCCTGAAGGTGAGTTCCCACATGCTGTGATTATCAGGTAGTAGGCTCCTCCAGGCCTCCTTGAATGAGTACGGTCAGGTAGTAGGCCTCACCAGGCCTCCCTGAAGGTGAGCTCCCCACATACTGTGGTTGTAAGGTAGCAGGCCTCACCGGGCCTCCCTGAAGGTGAGTTCCCACGTACTGTGGTTATCAGGTAGTAGGCCTCTCTTGGCCTCTCTGAAGGTGAGCACCCCACATACTGTGGTTATCAGGTAGTAGGCCTCTCTGGGCCTCCCTGAAGGTGAGCACCCCACTTACTGTGGTTATCAGGTAGTAGGCCTCACGGGCCTCTCTGAAGGTGAATTCCCACTTACGTTGGCTATCAGGTAGTAGGCCTCTCCGGGCCTCCCTGTAACGTTCCCTAGTGGTGCTGGGTTTATGAAGCTAGTGGTCTCTTGCTATCAGTTTCAGCTAGCCTTAATAGGCAGCTGCTGAAGGTGAGCTTGCGCCCTGGCTCGCTAAAGTGTTCATTCTCTGCTATTGGTTCCCTCCCGGAACTTTTTCTGCCTACAGCCTGGTTTGCCTACCAGGCAGACCTGTGCTCCCCTCACCGAGGGTCTCTATGAGCATGCGGCTTCCTGAGTCTGGTCAGACGGTCGTAGGCCTCTCGTGAGGCCTCCCAGTTAGATCAGCCCTTAGGCCTTCACAGGCCTCCTCAGTGTTTTGAAACACAGACACTGGGTTGATCCGTGGATCGAGTAGAGAAACTCCCCTCGCTAGCAAGGGTTGGAAAGCACTATGCTGAGTCATACTCTCCGGGATATCCCGTCTCTGAGATCCGGGCCGAGTGGTTCACTGCCAGCTTCGCAGTCCCTCGGGTTGGATGCCTTTCTTAAGGCTTTGTTGTCCAGAGGCTCTGTCTTCAGACAGACAGGATTTGGCCAGACTAGTGTCTATGTACTGACGCCAGGTCAGGCCGTCCTGGTGGCATTTCGGGGTGAGTACGTTCCCCAGAATAGTGACTGGCTGGGGTTCCTTCGGGTTCCCTAGCCACATTCCCTAGAAGGACCCCTTCTAATCGGAAGCTGTGGTTCCAGGCCCGGAGCCGGCCCAGGTAGACCTTTTTATTTAACCATGTTTATGAAGGTTTTTCTGTGAGGCTGTAGCTTGGGCTATGACCGTAGGGAATGCTGTCACTGACAGCCCAGTGTGACCTGAGGGTGAGTGGTTCTAGCGTTTCATTTGAAGTTGCTGGTTCTGACAGTTGTCACTGCCACTTGGCATGCACTCCCCTTAGCATGGCGGAGTTGGTATATCGTTCCCCATAACGTCGTTGACGTATTGTTGAGTTCCCTTCGAAAGGGAACGTCTCAGGTTACGACTGTAACCTATGTTCCCTGAGAACAGGGAACGAGACAATACGTCTCCCTGCCATGCCTCGGGGCTTGCCTACCGTACAGTCCCTTCAGACGATAAGGTGATTTGTCATGTGTGCAAGGCGCCCCTTTATACTTCCAGGTCGCACGTTAATCATTCACGCTAATGATTCACGGGCTGTCGCCGGTCAATATGATTGACGTGATTTGATAGTGATTTCAGACACCTGTCACGCCTGAGGCGTTCCCCATAACGTCGTTGACGTATTGTCTCGTTCCCTGTTCTCAGGGAACATAGGTTACAGTCGTAACCTGAGACGGTCTTTTGCTGCAGAAATTCAATAAAAAAAAGACCCATCTCAGAGTGCTTTATAGAATGTACGGTTAATGAAATGAAAAAACGAAGATAGACAGAATTGCTGCAATAAAGAAAATAAATAAAAATAAATTTATATATTTGCATAATTCAATCAGCTGTTTCTCAGTAACAATATAATAAAAGACAGGGGATATATTTGTGTTTCAATTCACAATATAAACAGCTGTTAGCCTTGACTTTAGCCTGGTTAGGTTTAGAACATGGTGTTTTCTGTTCTGACATACAGTGTTAAAGCATTAGTAAATTTGCCAGTAAAAATCCATTGTTTTGGTCTTGTTTGAGCTTGTGTGTAAAAGAAGTTCAAGCATTTTAAATTTGTGTTAATTGTATGCATTTTGTGTTAAAGCAACAAGAAATGTGTTAATAGTATAGCTTACACAGACGGATGTAGTGCTAACTGTGTTAAGAGTTTAGGAAATTTGTTAAAAGTATTGAAAAAATGGTCATAGCGATTGTAAAAAACTGTAAATGTTTTTTCTCCAGAGTGAACGCGGGGATGATTTTTCAAACTGGTGGGCAGTATTACGGCTTTTCTCCAGTATGAATTCGCTCGTGTGATTTCAGAGATCCAGAATGAGTGAAACTCTTGTCACAATATGAGCACGTGTAAAGTTTTTCTCCTCTTTGGTGCCATTTCAGATCGTCAGATGTAGTAAAGCTCTTTCCACAGTCACAATACACATGATCTCTCACTTCATTATGTGTTTTCTGGTGCTGTTTAAAACTGATCAGCTGTGAAAAACTATTTCTAGAGAGAACACACATAAGGCTTCTCATCTGAATGAACTATCAGGTGTAGTTTTAGATCTGATGACAAAATAATATCTTTACCACACTGATCACAGTTGAATGTTTTTTCTCCAGAGTGACGGAGCCGATGAACACTGAGACAAAAACTCTTTCCACACTGTGAGCAGGAGTGCAGCTTTTTGACTTTTGTTCCTTGAGTTTTAAAGTCACAGTATTTCTTTACATCATTTTGTTTCTGCCTTTGCTCCTTCGCTTCCATCTGGTCTAAAATAAACATATTTAAGTGATAGTTCACCCAAAAATGAAAATTAAACCATGATTTACTCACCCTCAAGCCACCCTAGGTGTATATAAAATTATTTTTTCAAACAAATACAATCATCAGAGTTATATTAAAAAATGCCCTGGCAAATCCAAGCTTTGTAATGGGAGTGAATGGCTGGTTAAAATTTCAAGCCCAAAAAATTGCATCCATCCATGATAAAAATACTACTCTGGGGTGTTAATAAAGGTCTTCTGAAGCGAAGCTATGGGTTTATACTATAACTTTATAATCTAAAATAACTAGCTTCCGCCAGACGACCGTACGCATACTAAGCTAGTCGACTTGCGCCACAAGAGTAACCCGTGACGCATGTATGAACACGCAACAAATTGAAGCTGCTCTTCTATTATTTGTGACCTGATCCAGCTAAATGAGTCACAGTGACCCAAATTTGGTAAAAAATGTGGATCCAAAAATTGGTATTACTGTAATGGAAAGAGGAGACCATAAGCTTTTAAATGATATCCTAGTCAAAGTCATACCTTGAATGGTTGTAAAGATATACACATTTTAATAATGTTCGTCTGCCCTCTTTTTCCAATTAAAAACCTGAGAAAATCGCTTTTAAAGTTTTTGCCTGTTTTTTGTTGATATCTTTCAAAATCCATTGCATTTAAAGGGATAAACTGTTTATTTTACAGCTTAATTTGACCAAAGACATTAATATAGCCTATATAAATGCTATTAAACCATGCTGAAGCTCAAATTATTTTAAAGTTTTTATTTGAATAAATAATTTAAAAGGCACTTTGACAAAAATTTACTAAAACCAGAAAGATTGAACAGAGGTGCTAAATTTTTCCTTGAGAGAGAGGGTGTGTGTGTGTGTGTGTGTGTGTGTGTGTGTGTGTGTGTGTGTGTGTTTGTGTGTGTGTGTGTATGTGAGTGCGTGTGTGTGCGTGTGTGTGTGTGTGTGTGTGTGTGTGTGTGTGTGTGTGTGTGTGTGTGTGTGAGAGAGAGAAAAAGTGAGAGAGGCAGAGAGACAAGGAAACAGAGAACAAATAATGGTAACACTATCTTTGTGTAGGCTAGTTGACAATAACAGTGTAACAAATTCATAACGGAGATACCAACAGTTAAATATTGGGTTAATCAAACACATTGTAAGGGATTCTCCTTGCAGATAAATACACTCACACAATAATTGCACTCACTCACATCCATACACAATAAATACACTCACTCAGATTCAAATTGGACATTAATTCACATTTCAGCTTTTTTCTTCTTAGCTGGGCAGGGAGAGGGACAACAAACTTTCTCAACTCGCGGTTTTGGGCATGTAATGTCCTTTGTATTTTCTGTGCAAAACTCATAGATATTTTTGTACAGATAAGTCTTTCTTTTCAAATCCAGGCCAGGGGTGGTCACTGCTCATTCTGAAAAACACAGAAGATTGGGGAAAACTAGTTGTAAAAGATCCATTCACTATTATAATGCAGATACCCATGTAACACAGAAGCACACACCCACACACACAGCACTTGAGCATAATAGACATATGCCATTAGTATTATAGTACATAAATTACACACCGATAATGCTGGTGTCGGGTTATTCCAGGGAGATGTCTGCTTCAGGAATGACTGCCAATCACGCTGCTTCACTATGACTTCCCCATCTTCCCGTCCAACCAGTTGCGGAATGTTAACTCCAGTCAGTGTGCTGCTTCGAACAACATCAACAATATCGTCCAGACATGATACCATCTTTCGGCGATAGATTTGTTTCACCAAGCCAAATGCCCAATCTGGTGCAAACTTTGTATGGCCCACAATGAGAAAGTTCAATGAAATTGTTTCATGCAATCCATGAAGAACTCTCCATAGCAGGTACAGTAGCACAGTATTGTTCTTGTTCTGGCCTACACAGTTGTCACAATGTAGCTGGACATGCTTTTCATCCATGCCATATTGAGTGAAGAAATTATCAAGGAATGACACCACAGCATTTGGCCCTTTGGTGATGCATACACTCTCATCGATAAGGTAGTGTAGTGTTACAAATTTATTAAATGTTTTGATTTAGGTTCCAATACAATAGTATATAAACTGAGAAAGTTTAGTAGACTGAATTTAGCATTTGAAGCAGAATTATCAGCAAGAGATTCATTGCCAGTCCTGTTCTCTCTATTGTAAGTTAAATTAGTCTAATGGCTCTCGGAGCCACTGTCCCAGTCGTTGAATAGTCTGGCTGATTGGATTAGAATATTTACATTTGAATCACACTGTTATGCTGACGAATATCAGGGTTGGGGAATTTCCGTTAACGTGCTGATTCCTGTACTGTCTAAATCCCTCCCCTTTGGAAGGATAAAACACTGTGTTTTTAGCTATTGAGTTAGACTTGGATGATGACTACAGCATTGCAACAGCAAAGTCCAAAATAAAGAGTAAACTTCTGCTTGAAAGATATCCCAACGTCTCCTGGTTCTTCACTTCTGAGTTGCCTACACTTTAGAAGAAAAAAGTTCACAACAGTAGTTAACCTTTCTTGGAATAGCCTCACAGTTAATGCCAAACAAGCCACATTTTCGAGGGGTCAAGAAGTACATAGGACCGGGCTGAAGTGGATTGGAGGGAAAATGCACCTGCTGGGCAAAATCAAACGAGTAATGCATTATGATTTCTCAGGAGCATGGATCACAAGGACCGAGTTCATGAATGCCATGGTCTTTTACAGTATTCTTGGCTTTCTGAACCATGTCTTGATACAGTGAGCGTTCTAATATCACTTTCATGAGGTGGTCTTCCTGGTTTCTGCATCGCTCTGATTTCTCTGCACCGGTCAGGTTGGCAGACTTGTAGATGGTCGAGTTGTTTTTTGGCATTCCCAACACAAGTCAGTAATTAGCTTCGTCTGGACTATGTAGGGCACAAGAGTCTTCAACAGGCGCCGAAAGGTCACAATGTTGACCACCCGATGTTCTGATAAAACAAAGTTTGGGAAGAACTTCCTCAATTTGGTTTTTATGCACTATTAATGCACCTTTCCATCAATTACAGTCTATCATTAACTGACAAGCCTTTCACTAAAAATCACTCAGCAAGCATAGGCTACATGTGCAAAACTAATGAATAACATTCATTATCACATTGTTAGGTTATTTTTCAGCAAAATAGGTTTATCAATTCAGCACTTAAATGCTCATTAATAAAGAATACCTACCTCCTGACCTAACTGTCTGTTCATAGGCACGAAAAACTGTGGCCTTGGTGTAATGAGAGGGCAGCAACTTGATATCAAAACGTTTGTAGCCAGGGACTCGACCTGGAAGAACCAGTCCGTGAAGCTCCACAAAGTTGACGATGAATGATACCACACGACAGATGTCATCATGCGTGAGCAGGCGCTTGTCTGAGTTCTGACAGCCACCAGATGTTTTTACACGGGGGGTCAACCCATGTTCTTTGTAATGCTTCAGGAGAGCTGTCAACTTGTTTTGGCTTATGCTAAAATAAAAACAAGAACAACCCACTGTCACTAAAATGCTGAGCAATGCATTTCGCCATAATAGCTAGTTCTGAATTAAGAGCTGCTTACATTTTTAAAGTTACTTACCAATGTAAAAACTTGAATGTCTCTCGACAGACTCTCTTGCCATTGAGGTAATTGTCTGTCCTTTGGTGCTGACGCTCTTGCTGCACTTTCTTCTTTGAGCATCTTGTCATCTTAAAATTGTGAAAGTGGCAACTCAATTTCCCCAACAGGACCAGGTCTTTGTCGTATTCGGTGAGAGAGGCAATAGACAGACGTATCTCGTAAACTAAATCTTAATCAAATGACCGAAAACACGGCTCTCCATCGTTGAGTTTACACCCTTTACAGCAAAATGCACGTATTTTTGCTAACTCGTCATCTCGCTCACTACGAACTGCTTCACAACTAGACATGACCCTATTAACTTCCCCGACATCAGTCACAGGCTGTTCAACATTTTCATCATCATGGTGATCCTCTTCCACAGGGCTGTCACTTTCGCTGTCGCTGTCATCAGAGGATGACACGTCTCCAGATCCAAAAAAATCACTGACAAGCCTTAGCCACTCTTGCTGAACAGCAGCAGAGCTTAGGTTAGAAGCCTCCAGTGAGTTCAACGCTTTGGCGACTTTGCTTTATTTTGACAGGTACATTTATCAAATTAATAATATTTAATCTTTCTGAGGAGATCTCCTAGCTTGTTTACACAAAGCGTTACGAGTCTGACAGGAGGATGGCTGGACCAATCGCGTTCCGGTCAGTCGAAACAGGGCTTCCCATCGACAAATTATCAGGGTTTGTGTACATTTCTAAGCTTTTTGATTGGTTCTATACAACGTGTAACACCATTTGGAGAGCAGAGATAGTGACGTTTCAGGGGATACCCGGGAAATGCTCAGAGGTGACGAGAGGAGTTGAGAAAAGCAATGTTCATTTCCAGCGAATTTAGTAAAACTTTGTAAACTTTAATAGTTTTAAATACCTTTACTCAATTATCTGGACTACGAAACTTTGGGAGATTATTTTTGAATGTCTGTTGTCTGAAAATATCTGCGATATTTCTCTTAAAAATTTCTAATTCGTGACCAGTGTTTTGTTTTGCTCTTTCCTCTGAGCTTCCGCGTTCGTCATTATGTTGTGCGTCGGGTCAGGGGTTACTCTTTCACCGTAAATCGATGCATACGTCTGTTGGAAGCTAGTGATTAAAGTTTATAAAGTTTTAAATATGGGTATTTTCCTTACACAAATGCATGGCTTCACTTCTGAAGGCCTTTATTAACCCACTGTATCCGTATGGATTACTTTTATAATGGATGGATGCACTTTTTTGGGCTTCATATTTTCATCATCCAATCACTCCCATTATAAAGTTTGGACGAGACAGGAAATTTTTTAATATAACTCTGATTGATTTCGTCTGAAAGAAGAATGCCATATACACTTAGGATGGCTTCAAGGTGAGTAAATCATTGGTTAATTTTCATTTTTGGGTGACCTATCCCTTTAAGCTGTTCGAAAACTAGAAAAAAATGGTAAAAAATAGAAAAAAGACATCAGGTATCTATCTGTGTGAGTATAATGTACACTATATTGCCAAAAGTTTTAGGATGTCTGCCTTTACATGCACATGAACTTTAATGACACCCCATTCTTAATCTGTAGGGTTTAATATGAAGTTGGCCCACCCTTTGCAACTATAACAGCTTCCACTCTTCTGGGAAGGCTTTCCACAAGGTTTAAGAATGTGTTTATGGGAATTTTTGACCATTCTTCTAGAAGTGCATTTGTGAGGTCAGGCACTGATGTTGGATGAGAAGGCCTGGCTCGCAGTCTCTGCTCTAATTCATCCCAAAGGTGTTCAATCGGGTTGAGGTCAGGACTCTGTGCAGGCCAGTCAAGTTCCTCCACACCTAACTCGCTCATCCATGTCTTTATGGACCTTGCTTTGTGCACTGGTGCGCAGTCATGTTAGAACAGGAAGGGGCCATCCCCAAACTGTTTCCATAAAGTTGGGACCATGAAATTGTCCAAAATGACTTGGTATACTGAAGCATTAAGAGTTCCTTTCACTGGAACTAAGGGGCCAAGCCCAACCCCTGAAAAACAACCCCACACCATAATCCCCCCTCCACCGAACTCTTCACTTGGCACATTGCAGTCAGGCAAGTACCGTTCTCCAGGCAACCGCCGAACACAGACAAGTCCATTGGATTGCCAGACAGAGAAACATGATTCGTCACTCCAGAGAACACGTCTCCACTGCTCTAGAGTCCAGTGGCGGCGTGCTTTACACCACTGCATCCGATGCTTTGCATTGCACATGGCTTGAATGCAGTTGCTTGGCCATGGAAACACTGTTTTTGAGCGAATCTGAATACCACATGAAGTTTGGAGGGTTGTAGCTATTGACTCTGCAGAAAGTTGGCGACTTCTGCGCACTGTGCACTTCAGCATGCGCTGACCCAGCTCTATGATTTTACGTGACCTACCACTTCATGGCTGAGTTGCTGTTGTTCCCAATTGCTTCCACTTTGTTATAATACCACTAAGAGTTGACCGTGGAATATTTAGTAGTGAGGAAATTTCACAAATGGACTTATGGCACAGGTGGCAACCTATCACGGTACCACACTTGAATTCACTGAGCTCCTGAGAACGACCCATTCTTTCACAAATCACTGGATCACTCATTTCTTAAATCTCCTCTTTAATAAACTCCATCTTTAACAATCACAGTTTTCAGCGGCTACACCTCAAGTATGTCCTTCTCTTGTAGGATGATGTGAATGTTCCCAGTATTTATTGGTGAATTGTTGTGGGAGGGGCTTCACTGCAGGTGTGAACTGTGATCACTGTCTGATACTGACGTCCATGGGACCGGATCTGGAAAAATCAAAGATAAGTTACTGAATTGATACTGATTACCTTAACAGCATATACAGTAAGCATTTTGATGGTTACATATTAGTAGCATATAAAACAGCTCTAGGTTACTGATTTTAATGTAGCCTGTGTCAGACTCAAAACAGATATTTTCTGTTCCACCCCTTTGTTTACTTTCACTTTCTTGGTCACCTCCTCCCAACTAAACTCCATCAGGATGTCAGTTATACTATTGCGCATAGTTGGTTCATGTTAGTTAATATATTAAATAATGTTAAATAATGAACCTTATTGTAAAGTGTTGCCGACATCTCAATATGATTTTAGATTATAATTCTTAAACTTTTCATTTGAAATCTTTATTTTCAAAGCCCTATGGTTCATCTGGGCACGAGGCTCTGGAAGGGTGGTCTCGGCGGAACGAGATTCTGGAAGGGTGGTCTAGGCGGAACCAGACTTTGGAAGGGTGGTCTCGGCGGAATGAGACTCTGGAAGGGTAGTCTCGGCGGAACAAGACTCTGGAAGGGTGGTCTCGGCAGAACGAGACTCTGGAAGAGTGGTTTTGGCGGGACGAGACTCTGGAAGGCCGGCCATGATGGGACGAGACTCTGGAAGGGCGGCCATCTGGGCACGAGGCTCTGGAAGGGTGGTCTCGGCGGGACGAGACTCTGAAAGGGTGGTCTCGGCGGAACGAGACTCTGGAAGGGTGGTCTCAGCGGTACGAGACTCTGGAGACTCTGGAAGGGCGGGCATCTTGGCACGAGGCTCTGGAAGGGTGGTCTCGGCGGAACGAGACTCTGGAGACTCTGGAAGGGCGGGCATCTTGACACGAGACTCTGGAAGGATGGTCTCGGTGGAACGAGACTCTGGAGGGGTGGTTTCGGCGGAACAAGACTCTGGAAGGGTGGTCTCGGCGGAACGAGACTCTGGAAGGGTGGTCTCGGCGGAACGAGACTCTGGAAGGATGGTCTCGGCGGGACGAGACTCTGGAACGGTGGTCTCGGCGGAACGAGACTCTGGAAGGGTGGTCTCGGTGGGATGAGACTCTGGAAGGGCGGGCATCTTGGCACGAGGCTCTGGAAAGGTGGTCTCGGCGGAACGAGACTGGAGATTCTGGAAGGGCGGGCATCTTGGCACGAGGCTCTGGAAGGATGGTCTCGGTGGAACGAGACTCTGGAAGGGTGGTTTCGGAGGGATGAGACTCTGGAAGGGTGGTTTCGGCGGAACCAGACTCTGGAAGGGTGGTTTCGGCGGGACGAGACTCTGAAAGGGTGGTCTCGGCGGAATGAGACTCTGGAAGGGTGGTCTCGGCGGAACGAGACTCTGGAAGGGTTTTTATATTCTGGAAGGGTTTTTAAATTTTATATTACTTACTGATTAGTTAAGCGTTCTTTATTAGTTAATAGTAGTAGCTGAAGTATTAATGTAGTCCTGCATTACTTCCTGCATAGTTACTTAATAATGACAAGACCATTATTCTAAAGTGTTACCCTTTTTAGCACACAATTCATCCTGACAGAAAATAAACCGCAACAGTGACATTCAATGTAAGAGTTATTGACTGGTGAAGCTTCAACTCTTTATTCTTCAAAGGTTTTCACAAAATTAACAAAAATAATCTAGATATTGAGCTTTTAGGAAAATCTCCATATTGTATTACAGTTTACTTGTGTGTGTGTGTTTTTTTTTAATATACATTTTATCATATATGTGTGTAACATCGGTTTCAGTAAAGACAGGGCATTGGATCCAGATACAGTTTGACATTTATTGTTAAACAAAACAATCAGAAAGTAAATCCATGCAGAGCATAACAAGAAATCAGACAAAGGACAACATTATCCAAACACAAGAAAATCCAGAAATTGAACCACAAAATATCAAACAATGGACAACACCAGACCAGAACAAGGGAAACACTGAAGTATATATACACAAGGGTGATTGGCAAACAAGACACACCTGGGAACAATCAGGAACTAATCAACAAGAATAACAAACTACAAAGGACTACAAAACATGCCATGAAACAGGAAATTACAAACGTCCACATAAGACAAGAGAAACACAAGGCAGGAATCATGACAGTGTGAAGGCTTGATAAATGTTTGAAACTCTTCTTACACTCTAAAAACTTTTACTATGATTTACTAAAAAAAATTGGTGAAACATTTTTACACTTAAAACTATTGATTCATTTAAAAAAAATGAAATAAATTTCATATGAACTGAATTACTGTAAGTAAAAAAAATGAAGTAGATCTGAGTAACTGCATTTGATACATTAACAAATAAAAGAGAGAATTCTTTGGTGCCGTTTCAGTTCACCAGTTCTATTAAAACTCTTCCCACAGTCACAACACACATGATCTTTCACTTCAATATGAGTTTTCTGGTGCTGTTTAAAACTGTTCAGTCGTGAAAAACTCTTTCCACAGAGAGAACACACATAAGGCTTCTCATCTAAATGAACTTTCAGGTGTGATTTTAGATTTGATGATGAAATAAAATCTTTACCACACTGATCACAGTTAAATGGTTTTTCTCCAGAGTGAACGTGCAGATGAACACTGAGACCTGATGCTTGATTAAAACTCTTTCCACACTGAGTGCATGTATACGGCTTTTCTCCAGAGTGAATGTGCAGATGATATGTCAAACCTATTGAATGTCTGAAACTTTTCTCACACTCATTACAGTGGTACGGTTTTTCTCCAGTATGAATTCTTTTGTGCAGTTTCAGTTGTTCAGCTCTAGTAAAACTCTTCCCACAGTCACAAACATATGATCTCTCACTTCATTATGTGTTTTCTGGTGCTGTTTGAAACTGTTCAGTCGTGAAAAACTCTTTCCGCAGAGAGAACACACATGATGCTTCTCATCTGAACGAATGATCAGGTGTTGTTTTAGATCTGATGATGAAATGAAACATTTACCACACTGATCACAGTTACATGTTTTTTCTCCAGAGTGAATTTGCAGATGAACACTGAGACCTGATGCTTGAGAAAAACTCTTTCCACACTGAGTGCATGTATACGGTTTCTCTCCAGTGTGAATTCTCATGTGTTTGTTAAGCTTAGCTTTTTTTTGGAAACTCTTTCCACACTGTGAGCAGGAGTGCAGAAAAAAGGATAAGAAATAGCTTTAAAACCATGTCAGTGGGCAGTAGATTATTTGTCAATACCTGCTCTCTCCTCATCTCCATCACTCTTTCTTTTTTTCTCAGTCTCTTCATCCCTTTCTCCCCTCCTAAAGCTGAGCTTTTTTAATTTACTAAAGGCTACAATTTGTATTATATTCTCAATATGTACACATTCATTATTAATCTTGTGCCTAACATGATGAAAACGGCTTTGTTAATGTTCTTGTCCCCTCACAATGACAGTAAACTAATTATTACATTACATAAGTCACGTACTTTTGAACTGAATATAGGCCTATGCAACGGCCTATTTTCCGTTCAAAATGGCGAAATTAGACAAAACTATATTAGTTTTCCTGATTATTTTTTGTCATTCGTTTAACATTTATAACCTAAAAAAATGTCAAATATGAAATGTTAAGTTTAGCTACTTACATCTTATCTCGCACTTGACCGTACGCGTCGAGTCGCACTGTTAAAATTCGCGCTCAGCAGCGTCTGTGAACATAAAGCCCGCCTACTTTGATTTGATTGGTCATCTCAAATATTCTGACATTGACGAGCAGTGACAGACCAATGAGGCTCAGATGAACACACACACACACACACACACACACACTGTCCTCTGTTTCTGACGTGCTCTCTGTGTTCGGCGCCGCTGCGGATTGAAGATGAAGAACGCGCTGAATCTGATTATAACAAGACTGAAGCGAACACGAATTTGTGTAGTCTACATTAATCACAAATTTTTAGGGGGGCTAGGCAGAAGTTTAGGGGGGCTGAAGCCCCCCTAAAAAGGGCCTAGCGACGCCCCTGTTCTGGATGGTTCTGGATCACTCATGTCTTCAATCTCCTCTTTAATAAACTCCATCTTTAACAACACAGTCTTGGGGTTCTGATGCCAGAGATGGACTTTATTCTTTAAATATATAAAGCTAAGCAGCTTCTGCTGAAACAACTGCAGAGTCCTGCCTCACACTCAAGTATATATCCATACATCTTTCCCAAAGTGGTAACGCTTTCTCCAGATATTTTAAGAAATGGACAGGTGGGAAGGTTTTCACCATGACACATTCTTGCGGGCCTGAAATAGGAGTACAGCTGTAAACACACCATTCACTTGCTAGCCTCTTGTTCACAGTGACAGAAACACATGATTATAATAGTAGAATAATTTATTCACACATATGGCTATATTATACTTAAATCACTTATTTGCTGAATATTAAAATATAAAATATTCAATAACAATATTGAATATTCCCAGTATTTATTGGTGAATGGTTGTGTGAGAGGCTTCACTCTCACACAACCATTCACTGTGATCACTGTGTGATACTGACGCCCACAGGACCAGATCTGGAGAAATCAGAGATAAGTTACTGAATTTATACTAGATAACTTTAACAGCAAACACATATGGTACCTTTAATTTAATTCAAATATAGAGCATTTTTATAGTTACACAATGGTAACATCCTAAACTGTAAATTGATCAAATAACACCAGTTTTGTGGAAACAAAAACTTTTCTAAAATGAAAATGATGAACCTCATATTTGAGCCTAAAGAATTATTATGTAATGGTATATGAACAAAAATGGCAGACAGGCTGAATGAAAATGCAAATTCCCTCTCTAAAAGAAGGTGGCGCTTGTGGAAAAGCAGAAATACAGTGGTTACTCCAGAACACAAGCAGCACTGCACTTATAAACACTACTTTATTAGGCATTACTGAGAAAAGATAAAAGAAGATGCCATCTAAACTATTATGAAGACAGTTATTTCCCTTAAGCTATACATTAAAATAAAAACTCCTCAGATCTGCACTAATCATGAATGTCCGATTTCAGTGTCAGAAAGAGAGTTTGCAGGTTTGGTTTCTGTAGCCTTTAATAGTATTTTTAGTCATGTACTTTAACCTGAGGTGTAAAACATTAAAGGGATAGTTCACCCAAAAATGAAAATTCTGTCATTAATACTAGATACACCCTCATGTCGTTCCAAACCCAAAGACTTCAGAACACAAATAAAGTTCTTTTTGATGAAATCTGAGAGCTTTCCGTCCATCCATTGATGTTTTAAAGTTTAAGTTCATAAAGAGATCGTAAAACTAATGCATATGATTTTAGTAGTTTAGTCCAAATTTTCTGAAGAGACTTGATCACTTTATATGACGTGTGTCCGCTCAATTGTGCTCTTTCTTGCAAGAAAATGATATCTATGAAAAATTTCAGTCAGGATTCAGACCGCATCATAGCACAGAAACTGCGCTAGTTAAAATTACAAATGATTTACTTTTAGCTTCTGACCAAGGCTGTAACTCAATACTAGTTCTACTCGATCTTAGCGCTGCGTTCAACACTATAGATCATAAAATACTCTTGGATCGACTACAAAACTACACTGGTGTTCAGGGACAGGCATTAAGCTGGTTTAGATCGTACTTATTAGACCGTTACCATTTTGTCTGTTTAAATGGGGAAAAATCGAAGAAAACGTCAGTAGACTATGGAGTGCCGCAGGGATCGGTCTTTTGCTATTCTCAATATATATGCTGCCACTTGGTAATATTATAAGAAAACATGGAATTAATTTCCACTGTTATGCTGATGACACTCAATTATATATTTCATCACAACCAGATGAAAACACTAACTTATCTAAATTGACAGAGTGTCTTAAAGATATAAAATGCTGGATGACGTGTAATTTCCTACTATTAAATTCAGATAAAACGGAGGTATTACTTATTGGTCCAAAAACTACCCACAAAACCTTGTACAATACAACTTTAATTTAGGGATGTCCTGTTACTTTATCCACTACAGTAAAAGACCTAGGTGTTATACTAGACCACAGCTTGTCTTTCGAAAATCATATTTCATATGTTACAAGAACAGCCTTTTTCCACCTTAGAAACATTGCTAAGCTACGTAACATGCTATCTGTTTCTGATGCAGAAAAGTTAGTTCATGCATTCATGACCTCGAGACTAGATTACTGTAATGCTTTATTAGCTGGCTGTCCTATATCCTCAATAAACAAGCTACAGTTAGTGCAAAATGCAGCCGCTAGAGTTCTTACTAGGTCAAGAAAATATGATCATATAACACCAATTTTATCATCTCTACACTGGTTACCTATTAAGTTCTGTATCAATTACAAAGTATTACTACTGACCTATAAAGCCCTAAATGGTTTTTTTATAGCCCCTGTGTATTTAATGGACCTTCTATCGCCCTGCAATCCATCGCGTTCTTTAAGATCACTAAATTCGAGGCTTCTGGTCATTTCTAGGATATCTAAGTCCACTAAAGGAGGGAGGGCGTTCTCGCATTTTGCTCCTAAACTCTGGAATAGCCTTCCCGATATTGTTTGAGGCTCAGACTCGCTGTCCCAGTTTAAAACTAGATTAAAACACATCTCTTTAGCCAAGCATTCACATAATGCTTACCTTTTATACTACTGTTGAATCAGATCGAATGCATTAATATTATGAACAGCAGCTATGCTAATTATCTCCCATCTGCTTTTCTGCTGTTATCTCGGGACGCTAGTCCCTAGGTAAATGGCGTTCGTCAGCTCCAGTTTGTATCCAGCCTCTCACGGAGACTTCAGAGTCCCCAACACCTGCGATGAGATGACTAAACGCCTGTGAAGAGACGACTCGACGCCGGCGATATGTTATGCCCTAAAGAACAAACCTCTTCCGGAAGCTCAAACACAGAAATAAATCTCATTGTTCCTTGCGGAAGCTTAAATGTGCTGCGCAACACACAAGAATTAACCTGTCAGGGTTCTGTCACTTCGGTCTAGTTTATTCTTGGTTTTATGAATTCTACTTTTGGACAAAAACTTTTAGCCTTTTATGTTCAAACCGGAGTCGGACAAAGATCGAGAGACTCAAAAATAAGTGACAACAAGTGGAATGCAACAGGACATTTCTGAATGGTTAGTTTATGAATTTATGTAGCTGATGTGAATTTTCTTCAAGTCATTGATTAGAATATTCTGTCATGATAATCTAAAAATCTCGTTCCTGGGGTTTATGTAAATTTTAGGGTTAGTGATGTCTGTAAAAGAAAATCTCCCTTTGCTTTGAACTTTGAGCGTCATAACTTTGCAGGTGTTGTTTATGCTCAAACAGCAACATTACACACTAACTAAAGTTAAAAAAGTGAAATCATAATCAGCCACCCCTTTAACTAAAGGTTTACCATTTTTAGGTGTGTTCCCTGAATATATATATATATCTTAGGAGGCTGTTAAGATATACCTTCTTACATGTGATGTTACCAGGTTCTGTCCGTGGCGCTGCTGCTGAATTTGTTGATTAAGTCTAAATCGACGGCTCGAGAATCAATCATTTACTCATGCAGGAGCTGCTTCACTGAGTTGTGTGAGAAAGCTGTGTTCTTCATAAAAGAAGCACTTCAGAAATAATTGAAATTGCCTTTATTAGGACTCATGAGATATTATGGGATATTATGGGATATTATGGGATATGGGATATTATGACATGGCCAGCAGCCATATCACCCTGTAGCCCAAGTCTGGTTCCCCACTGAAGCTGAGCAGGGTTGAGCCTGGATGGGAGACTCCTGGGAAAACCCGGTTGCTGCTGGAAGAGGTGTTAGTGAGGCCAGTAGGAGGCGCTCACCCTGTGGTCTGTGTGAGCTGTGACGCCTCAGTGTAGTGATGGGGACACTATACTGTCAAAGAGCACCGTCCTTCGGATGAGACGTTAAACAGTCTCAAAAAATCCCACAAATAAAAGTAAGGGTTTAACCCTGGCATCCTGGCCAAATTTGCCCAGTTGCCTCTGTCCATCATGGCCTCCTAATCATCCCCATATATATATATATATATATATATATATATATATATACTAATTGGCTTAATAACTCTGTCTCTCCTCCACCAATAAGCCGGTGTGTGATGTGCGTTCTGGCGCAATATGGCTGCCGTCGCATCATCCAGGTGATGCTGCACATTGGTGGTGGTTGAGGAGATTCCCCCTTCTATGTAAAGTGCTTTGAGTACCTAGAAAAGCGCTATATAAATATAATGAATTGTCATTATTATTATAAAAAAATCCAAATTGCAAACTAAATCCAACCATGGATATTTTATATAGTTTCGGAATGAGTGAGCAAACCTGCAACCTCATGCTCGAACATATCATGCGTCAACCCGCAACACTAACTGTCAGTATGCTTTCACTGGCCTTTGAAAGGCCTTCGCCGACGAAGCCATCTTTGATTTAGCACAAAGATTTGCTGTATTGCTGCCATAGTTTGAGCAAACTCCCCACCACAATCAGTCCTTTTAAATAGACTCCTAAGCCTTTACTGCTCAATGCTTTGCCAGCTGATGTACCTTTGGACAATATAATTAAAAAGCAAACAATAAACAAAAAAGCTGCAAGTTTTTGCAGTGGTGGCCACTAGCGGAGTGAACTGTCAACAATGATAAGCTAAAGCTAAGAGTTGTCCAGACCAACATTAATAAGTAACTATGCAGAAAGTAATGCAGGACTAATGAGTTTAACACTTCAGCTACTACTATTAACTAATATGGATACAAGCTTAACTAATCAGGAAGTAAAATCGAATTTAGGACCAAGATAATTCCTTATTAGGTAATCAATAATTACTTAATGAGATTGGCATCTTCAAGAACTAATAGGTAATTATGAGAAAAAATAATTACTAATTAATTACTAATCACAACATTAATGTGTCTGAGAGGTTAGCAATTGTCTTTTTTTAACTCTCAACGTGGTCATAAAATGCGTCACTAATTACTCAAGTGTAATCTAGTCACTTTTCAAGGACTACTAGTGATCTGGACCATTATTTTAAAGTGAAAAATATGTTTTTCACTTTAAAATAAGGGTCCAGATCACTAGATCCTGCATAGTGACTAGGTTACACGAGTAATTAGTGATGCATTTTATGACTGTATTCAGAGTAAAAATCATGACTGATTATGTTTTAGACGCACGATAATGTTCTTTATAATTTGTCAGTTAGTTATTAATGAGGCTTATCTCATTAAGTAATTATTGATTACCTAATAAGGAACTATCTCCTAAATTTTATATTACTTACTGATTAGTTAAGATACTTTCTTTATTAGTTAATAGTAGTAGCTAAAGTGTTAATGTAGTACTTCTCATTAGTCCTGCATTACTTCCTGCATAGTTACTTATTAATGACGGACCATTATTCTAAAGTGTCACCAAAGTAGTAAAATACATGAATTTCTTATTCTAGTAAGACCTGTTCAGCACAAAATTCATCCAGACAGAGAATAAACTGCAACAATGACATTCAATGTAAGAGTTACTGACTGGAGAAGCTTCAACTCTTAATTCTTTATAGTTTTCCAAACTTTTCAACAAATAATAAAAAAAAAAATCTAGATGATATTGTACTTTTAGGTAAAACTCAAATTTTATCTCACACAGTTTACTTGTGTGGTATTTGACATGATACAATTGTTGCACATTTTCAACATTTTATCATATTAGTGTGTATAGGCTAACGGTAAAGACAGGGCATTGGATCCAGATACAGTTTGAAATTTATTATTAAACAAAATGATCAGAAAGTAAATCCAGGTAGCCTGGGAAAACCCAGACGAACTTCCGGCAAATTTAGATTTGCTCTGCAAGTTAGTCTGGCGAAGAGCCCATTCAAGCTCATTTCCAATCTTTCCAAATCGAGGCACCAATCACAAACGTTGAGGCGGGCTTTACAAGATGACGATCAATCTGATTGGTTTTAAGGTCTATGCAATTGCTTACAGAGGCATTTGAGCGACGTCCATTAGTGACGCCCCTTTGGAAATGAGCTGTGAATGAACCTTCCCCAGACCCTAACTCAGTTACGACTGAGAAGGGTCTGGTTTTAACCAGGCTAAAATCCAGGCAGAGTATAATAAGAAACCAGGCAAAGAACACAATAATCCAAACACAGTAAAATCCAGAAATTGAACCACAAAACATCCAACAAAGGACAACACCAGATCAGAACATGGGAAACACTGAAGTATATAGGCTGCGTTTACACTTGGCAATAAAATGTGATCACCGTGATCTGATCAAGTAGATCGGATCATTAGCCAATCAGGACATGGCGCGTTTACATTTATTCACATAAGTAGCCTCTGTATCTGGATAACCGATCGGATTTCTGTTTCCTGATTCGTTCCAACACCTGAGGCAGGAGCGAGACGGGGGAAAAGCATAAAGAGGGCAGCGGGGCCAGACGTGGGCCAGCGCATCCCTGCTTTTGGAGAAAAACTTCGGACAGTGAGCGTTTTCTTGGGACGCGAACAGGTCCACCTGCGCTCTGCCGAATGTCTCCCACAGCAGTTGGATCGTCTGCGGGTGCAGCGAACATTCTCCTGCTGGAACATTGTTTCTGGACAGTCTGTCCAGAGCGAGAGCGCGGTCTCTGGTCCCGGGCCTGGCGGTGCTGATAAGCTGCGGTGGGGGGCTGCGGCTGCGGCTGGGAGCTCCGAGCAGACGGCTGTTTCGAGCGACCTGCTGCGGAACTAGAGCGCTTCGGCAAGAAGTGCTTCATCGCCTGTAACGTTTTTTGAACCTCAACGAATCTGTCCGCGAAATCCTTGACGGCAGATCCGAAGAGGCCAGCTGAGGAGATGGGCGCGTCGAGGAACTCAGAGCGCTCCAAGTCCGTCATCTCTGATAACGTCAGCCAAAGGTGTCTCTCAGCCACAGTGAGAGAAGCCATGTTCCGTCCAATGGCCTGTGCAGCAGATTTCGCAGCGCGTAGAGCCAGGTCTGTAGCGCTTCTCAAATCCGGCACGCTGACAGCTTCCGGTCCTTCCTCGTCCATTCTACGGAGAAGGTCGGCCTGGAAGATCTGTAGTATGGCCATAGTGTGCAGTGCTGACGCAGCCTGCCCAGCGGCGGTGTAAGCGCGACTGAGCATGGCGGAAGTCATACGGCAGGCTTTAGTGGGTAGCACCGTCTGAGCATGCCGTCCAGCAGAGGGCGGGCAAAGATGGGCTGCTAGGGCTGCTTCCACTGGAGAAAGAGAGAGGTATCCTCTGCCTTTCGCACCGTCCACCGTGGAGAATGCTGCAGAGGCAGATGTACGCATTCTGGCCGAGAAGGGGGCGTTCCAGGATTTCGCGACTTCTTCATGAAGCTCAGGAAGAAAGGGCGCGGACCTAGACTGTGACGGGGCGCGGTCCTTTTGCAGGAAGCATCCGTCCAGCCAGTTGCGTGCAGGCTGCGCGGGCGCCTCCCACTCGAGGCGGAGGTTGTCGACGGCCTGAGAGAGCAGACACATCAGCTCTGACTCGATGCTGGCCCGTTTTCCTGACGGCTCGCGGGTAGAGGGGGGAGGTCCACAGAGCTCGCCCAATCCTCACTGTCCGATGCCAGGATAGAGCAGCAGGCCTTGGCTGTTTCGTCGACATCAATGGCGGAAGCGGTGGCGGACGGCGGCCGTTGTCCGTCGGTGAGCGACTTGAGCGATACCGGCGAGCTTTGGCGGGCAGGAGAAGGCTCGGGGGCGCACTGAGCACGGCGCTTTTTGCGGTGCGGCACCACAGCGGGCTGAAGTGCAGGCTCTGAAAAAAGATGCCAGGCGAGTCCTCAGAGTCACCATAGGCATCAGCTCGCAATGAGGGCATCCGCCGTCAGCGAGCGCGAGAGCCGCATGATCCTCACCCAGGCAGGAAACGCAGATGACATGGCGGTCCCCGTCGCTGAGTGCGGCTCGGCATGAGCCACAGGATTTTGGCATCTTCAAAAAGACGCCGCTCTTTTAGAGAGAGAGAATGTGAGTCGCGGCAGCGAACACACACTCTTAGCAGAGGTAAAAGGATATAACGCCGGAAAGCGTAGCAGGTACGGGGGCTGAAGGCGGCGAGGTGAAGGCCAGCGGCTTCAGACTCAGAGGCTCGTCCCGCAGAAGGCTTGTTCTCAATGGCGCGGCTTCTCACTCCGGATCCAGCGATGCGTGAGATTCACTGAAGAGATGAAAAATCAATTTGTATCAGCCTGTCGAGCTATATTTATAGGTCGAAGCCACGCCTATTTCGGCGGGACGTGATGAAGTGGGCGCGAAGCGCCCCCATTGGATATGGCGTCACGCAGGGCCTCTCTCGATAGGCTGCTGCTGTTGCCGCAGGTCAGCCAATAGGCGCGCAAGCCGTCTTGCCTATGTCTGCATGCTGCTGCAACGCGTTTTACATTGATTCAAAATTAAGGATAATTTTTGTCTTCAATATCTTGTGGAAAAGAGGTTTTCCCCATAGCGTAACATATTGCGCAGTACGAGAGAACCTCTCGTAAGAGAACTATTGATTCATTTTTAAAGCAATGAAATCAATTACATGTACCATATGAACTGAATAACTGTAAGTAAAAAAATGAAGTAGATCTGAGTAACTGCATTTGGTACATTAACAAATAAAAGAGAGAATTCTTTGGTGCCGTTTCAGTTCAACAGCTCTAGTAAAACTCTTCCCACAGTCACAACACACATGATCTCTCACTTCATAATGTGTTTTCTGGTGACGTTTACAAGTGATCAGCCGTGAAAAACTCTTTCCACAGAGAGAACACACATAAGGCTTCATTTGCTCACTGTGACACAGAACAATGGTTTCTAATATGAGTCACTAGATTCTTTGATTGGGTGAAACTCTTCTCACACTCAGTACAGTAGTACGGCTTCTCTCCAGTATGAACTCGCTTATGAAATTTCAGGTTTCCAGACTGAGTGAAACTCTCGTCACAATATGAGCACTTGTAAGGTGTTTCTCCAGTATGAATTCTTTGGTGGCGTTTCAGATCACCAGCTCTAGTAAAACTCTTCCCACAGTCACAACACATGATCTTTCACGTCATTATGTGTTTTCTGGTGCCGTTTTAAACTGTTCAGTCTTGAAAAACTCTTTCCACAGAGAGAACACACATAAGGCTTCTCATCTGAATGAACTATCAGGTGTGATTTTAGATCTGATGATGAAATAAAATCTTTACCACACTGATCACAGTTAAATGGTTTTTCTCCAGAGTGAATGCGCAGATGATAACTCAAACTTTTTGAATCTCTGAAACTCTTCTCACACTGAGTACAGTAGTACGGCTTTTCTCCAGTATGGCCTCGCTCATGATATTTCAGAGATGCAGAATGAGTGAAAGTCTTGTCACAATATGAGCACTTGTAAGGTCTTTCTCCAGTATGAATTCTTTGGTGTTGTTTCAGAGTGTCAGCTGTTGTAAAGCTCTTCCCACAGTCACAACACATATGATCTTTCACGTCATTATGTGTTTTCTGGTGATGTTTAAAACTGTTCAGTCTTGAAAAACTCTTTCCACAGAGAGAACACACATAAGGCTTCTCATCTGAATGAACTATCAGGTGTTTTTTTAGACGTGATGATGAAATAAAATCTTTACCACACTGATCACAGTTAAATGTTTTTTCTCCAGAGTGAACGCGCAGATGATTCCTGAGATGTGATGTTTGATTAAAACTCTTTCCACACTGAGTGCATGTATACGGTTTTTCTCCAGAGTGAATGCGCAGATGATAACTCAAACCTGTTGAATGTCTGAAACTCTTCTCACACTGAGTACAGTAGTACGGCTTCTCTCCAGTATGAACTCGCTCATGATATTTCAGAGATGCAGAATGAGTGAAACTCTTTTCACAATATGAGCACATGTAAGGTTTTTCTCCAGTATGAATTCTTTGGTGCAGTTTCAGATAGACAGATCTAGTAAAACTCTTCCCACAGTCACAACACACATGATCTCTCACTTCATTATGTGTTTTCTGGTGCTGTCTAAAACTTTCCGGCCATGAAAAACTCTTTCCACAAAGAGAACACACATAAGGCTTCTCATCTGAATGAACTTTCAGGTGTTGTTTTAGATTTGATGATGAAATAAAATCTTTCCCACACTGATCACAGTTAAATGTTTTTTCTCCAGAATGAACGCGCAGATGAACACTGAGACCTGATGCTTGAGAAAAACTCTTTCCACACTGAGTGCATGTATACGGTTTCTCTCCAGTGTGAATTCTCATGTGTCTGTTAAGCTTTGCTTTTTTTTGGAAACTCTTTCCACACTGTGAGCAGGAGTGCAGCTTTTTTACTTTTGTTCCTTGAGTTCTTAAGTCACAGTGTTTCTTTATGTCATCTATTTTCTGTCTTTGCTCCGTCACTTCCAGCTGGTCTAAAATAAACATATTAAGCTGTTATAATGTATCTTTGATCTGGAAAGGTCAGTTCAGATATATACAAGGTTATGATCATTCACATACATTTCTCTATTGGTTTTTATCCATATACTGATTATTAATTCATATAATTATTTAAGAATCAAGAATGGACACCAACCTGTTTGTTCCTCTGTATCTTCATGTTTTATTCTGGATGGTTCTGGATCACTCATGTCTTCAATCTCCTCTTTAATAAACTCCATCTTTAACAACACAGTCTTGGGGTTCTGATACCAGTGTTTTGTTGCTAAAATTAACAAACCATCATCACTGCATAAGAGACACTCTGAAACCAAACTGTCTTTACAAAAGTATTTATTCTTGCAAGAAGGACCCAGTCACCACACAGAAGTTAGCTGTAAAGTGAGTGAGACAACACCAAGAAAGGCGGAGGCCCCTATTGGCCCAAAAGGCCACCCCTTTACTTAATGACCTCTGCTCCCCAGGGGCCAAAAGTCCCCTACTCAGCCATTCCTGAGGTGTCTCTCTCCTGTATTTCAGATGTATAAACAATTAGGGCTTGGTCAAACCTACAGCTGCAGGATGGGGGAGATAGATAGTGAGATTTGGTTGGCAGTTAACAGTGTTCTTTTCAAGCTATCTCTTGTCAGCTGTTGTTCAGACAACATGATCAAAAGGAACTTTATGGCTCCACTCAGGATCTCTTCATCCCAGGGGTCAGATTGCCCAACCATCTCCTTACTATCTTACCTAACCCTTAGCCTGTGTAAACACGATATCAGAACAACAGGCTCCCCGTTTCTGTACACAGAATGCAGATCAGAAACCCACATGGCATTTCAATGCAATGTCTATTATTAATCAGTATAAAATTTCCACTACGCAAGAGATGGACTTTATTCGTTAAATATATAAAGCTAAGCAGCTTCTGCCGAATCAACTGCAGAGTCCTGCCTCACACTCAAGTATATATCCATACATCTTTCCCAAAGTGGTAACGCATTCTATAGATATTTTAAGAAATGGACAGGTGGGAAGGTCTTCACCATATATGACACATTCTTGCGGGCCTGAATTAGAAATACAGCTGTAAACACACCATTCACTTGCCGGACTCTTGTTCACATTGACAGACACACATCATAATAGTAGAATAACTTATTCACACATTTGGCTACATCATACTTAAATCCCTTATTTTCTGAATATTAAAATATTCAATAAAAATATTGAATATTGCCAGTAATTATTGGTGAATTGTTGTGTGAGGGGCTTCACTGCAGGTGTGAACTGTGATCACTGTGTGATACTGACGCCCACAGGAACAGATACGGTAAAATCAAAGATAAGTTCCTGAATTTATACTGGATTGGTTTAACAGCAAACACACATGTGCGTTCTGGCGCAATATGGCTGCCGTCGCATCATCCAGGTGATGCTGCACATTGGTGGTGGTTGAGGAGATTCCCCCTTCTATGTAAAGTGCTTTGAGTACCTAGAAAAGCGCTATAAATATAATGAATTATCATTATTATTATAAAAAAATCCAAATTGCAAACTAAATCCAACCATGGATATTTTATTTAATTTCGGAATGAGTGAGCGAACCTGCTCATGCTCGAACATATCATGCGTCAACCCGCAACACTAACTGTCAGTATGCTTTCACTGGCCTTTGAAAGGCCTTCGCCGACGGAGCCATCTTTGATTTAGCACAAAGATTCGCTGTATCGCTGCCATAGTTTGAGCAAACTCCCCACCACAATCATTCCTTTTAAATAGACTCCTAAGCCTTTACTGCTCAATGCTTTACCAGTTGATGTACCTTTGGACAATATAATTAAAAAAGCAAACAACAAACAAAAAAGCTGCAAGTTTTTGCAGTGGTGGCCACTAGCGGAGTGAACTGTCAACAATGATAAGCTAAAGCTAAGAGTTGTCCAGACCAACATTAATAAGTAACTATGCAGAAAGTAATGCAGGACTAATAAGTTTAACACTTCAGCTACTACTATTAACTTATATGGATACAAGCTTAACTAATCAGGAAGTAAAATCGAATTTAGGACCAAGATAATTCCTTATTGGGTAATCAATAAATACTTAATGAGATTGGCATCTTCAAGAACTAATAGGTAATTATGAGAAAAAATAATTACTAATTAATTACTAATCACAACATTAATGTGTCTGAGAGATTAGCAATTGTCTTTTTTTAACTCTCAACGTGGTCATAAAATGCGTCACTAATTACTCAAGCAGGGCCGGAGTGGGGCCACTTTTCAGCCTTTCAGTTTCAGGCCTGTTTCATATTCCAGATGAGTAATATTATATCAATTTTTTTTTTTTTAAAAAAGGCAGTTGACTGACTAAAATCTCTTAGATGGTGTGTGACTGTTCCATATCAGAAGGCAGTGCCAGAATCTGTGCATGACTCAAGAATTTTCAGAGATTCATGCACATTATTTGAACGTGGTAAGGAAAATTATAAATATCAAGCTCACTGTATTACATACACTTATGCTGATCCTAACAGAACTGCATTTTTCCATTATACATGTTTATGACCCCATTCCCTGACCCAAACCCCAGACCATTTACAATGCAGCTCTAGCCAGGACAAGGGCACACAATGAAGTGAACTTTGGCCAATTAAAGGGAAGATTTCAGTGTCTGAAAAGCCTGAGGGTTGCACCTGACAGGGCCTGTGACATTGCATGTGCCCTATTACACAACATTGCCAACATCAGAAAAAAAACCTTTCATTATATGTTTAATAAAAGACAAGACAAATATGCTTAGTTCCTTGAGTTTTATTTCAATTGTTCTTTGTAAAGAAAAGCCAGTTATCAAGTCATCTTTTGCCTGCAATAAGAGATATTATGCAAGGTCAGCAATAGTACTCTGAAATAGTGAAATAGTGTATTTGCACTTACGCTGAGGTTTCCTTTGAAGCAACTCTATCTCTAGTGCCAGTTTTTTTTTCTTTATAGTCAGGTTCTATTCCTTCCCCTAATTTTTGTTTATTCAAAATACTCTATTTTCTGTGGAAGACTCCTATTATATAGGGAAAGAATATCACCCTGTGTCATTTGTAAGATGTTTGTGTCACACATGCCTCATGCAACAAATAAAAAGGAAAGGTTGGCCATACACTGCCCACCTCTGTGTGTCTCCTCTGTGCAGACTCTTCTGTAGGCCTTTCTGTAGATGTGGACTCCTGCAACTCATATTGCAATCAGAAATAATAGGCACACAAGTATAAATTAAGTAAAGTTATTTATACACTTGCAGGTAGTCTACTTCCTCCAAAAGACAGTCACCTGAGAGGGTTTCTTCACTGTCCAGTGCAATGGAAACAAATGGGTATTACAAAGTGTTGCACTTTCTTCTCTTTTGATGTAAAGTTAGAAAAAGTCCACTTACTGCACATATTTCAGCCACCACTTTCTTAGGAACAGATAAAAGTGTTGGTGTAAAAATGCACAAAAGAGAAAAACACAATGTCATTACAATGAACTACACTGGGAAAAAATGTGATCAATAACTCATGGCAAAATATTTTTACATTAACATAAGTTTATCAGTTTTCACTTTCACAAGTCAAAGCAATTTATCATTACTCAAGATTTACTGTAACAGTTGAAATGACTATACCAGCCACTTAATTTAATGCAGCAACAAATTATTTTACAGTGTACTAAAATAATTAAATCTCATTTACCAGTAATGAAGGAGTTGCTGCTACTGGTCCCTGGATGTGTGTCTGGAAGAGATGAACCCAGGGATGCCCTTCACAATAGGTCAATTCACATTCAACCCAAGGGCCAGCTCTTCTTTTTTTTTTTTTAAGTAAAAAAAAATATATATATATTTTCTTTTTTTCTCAGCCTTTTTTCTTGGTTGCTTTTATAAACAGACAAACATTTATTTAACAGTGCCCTTTTAAAAGAGACTAGTAGACCTATAAGTAGGCCTAGTAAAAATTACCATTATGTAGAATATTCTTGTACTTCACTTTCACCATGTTCTAGTGTGGAGACTCTGACATGACAATGAACAAAGTAATTATGAAATTATTAAAATACAAAAATATATACTGTAATAAGTTATAAAAACATATAACATGGCCACCACAAACGCATTAAATTTGCCTGCTACTTTTTCCCAGCCCTCTCTCCTGGCTTTTGCAGACTTTGAGGTGTTCCCTGCTGTTTTAATTAAACATTAAAATTCAGTATAAACTTGGACTATTTCTTGCTCTGCTACGGAGAAAAACTGAGTGCGCTCTTTGGCCATGGTGAGCAACCAATAGCAGCGTTGCTGATCAATGTTTCTACTAGCGATACATATCCCCTTTTAAACCAGCGCATGAATGTGCAATTATCTCAGATAACTCAATCCAGCTATACTAATCATAACCGGCAGGAGTGTTCGAAGAACCTAATTGGCCGGATCATGATGAGCACGATGATATTATCTTGGATGTCTCGTTTGATCTCGGATGTTTTAAGCAACATACGAAGAACGGGCCCCTGATCACTAGTAGGTCCTGCATAGTGACTAGGTTACACTTGAGTAATTACTGATGCATTTTATGGCTATATTCAGAGTAAAAATCATGACTGATTATGTCTCAGACACACAATAATGTTCTTTATAATTTGTCAGTAACTTATTACTGAGGCTTATCTCATTAAGTAATTATTGATTACCTAATAAGGAACTATCTCCTAAATTTTATATTACTTACTGATTAGTTAAGATACTTTCTTTATTAGTTAATAGTAGTAGCTAAAGTGTTAATGTAGTACTTCTCATTAGTCCTGCATTACTTCCTGCATAGTTACTTATTAATGACGGACCATTATTCTTAAGTGTTACCAAAGTAGTAAAATACATGAATTTCTTATTCGAGTAAGACCTGTTTAACACACAATTCATCCTGACAGAGAATAAACTGCAACAATGACATTCAATGTAAGAGTTGTTGACTGTAGACGTTGTAGACGTTACGTCGGATGACGACGAATGGGGTTTCGCTTAGAAAGCCTATCAACTTCGAGTATTACAAAACGAGCCAATGGCAAAGAAATGCCATGGGTCTGTGGAATTTGCATGACGTAACTCCGCCCCACCTCGTGGGTATAAAAGGAGGAAGTCCGCAACAGCAGTTTATGTTTTCGCTTCGGAGCCAAGTGTATTCTTCTCTCCACAAGCCATCTCTGAATTGTCAGCTTTACAAACGAGTACCTCGAGTGTTGGTGTGACGGCGATCTACGGCGAGCGCGTGCTTCCTGCTGATCTGTTGCAGTGGTCTGCCAGTCGGTGCGTGTCTCCCCGGGTGCTTCAACACTTGAGTTTTCTCTCACTAAAAGAGCTCGCACACGGCACGTCTTTTTAAAGACGGCTCGCCCGTGCATTTAAAAAAAAAAAAAATGAATGGTGCGGCAGCTTGGTATCGGACTCTGATGGGCACGAGCGTTGTCTAGTATGTTTGGGCTTGATCATGCTAGAGCGGCGCTCGTGGATGACTCATGTTTTCTCCGTGGAAACATGATCATCGCGTCATTAAGGTCGAGACTCGGTGAACTCACATGAGTGAGAGTCCCCTCATCCACCCCCCGTTCTTCGGCTGGTGGCCAGGGTGACCTGAGGGTTATGGTCTGGAACAAGGCGCCGACTATGTGTCCGCGACCCCAGCCCCCCTCTTCAATGACGGTGCCCGCTAGTGAACAGGTGATTGTTCCCGCTCGTCCCACGGGTCTACCAAAAAAAAAAAAAAAAAAAGGGTGGCCCGTGTGTTTCATTTGAAGCTACAGAGGATGATATTATGTTTGTAGCAGCTTCACTAGGTGGGTTTGATTTTCCTGGAAGTGACGACTCGTCGAGTCTGATCCGGAGATGACGGCCATGCTTTCCCGGGACGATTGGTTTTTGGGTGAGGCCGCCGACCCTCGTCCACGGCAAACCCTAATACCGTTCTTCCCGGACGTGCATGATGAGATCAGGGACCATTCGCTGATCTCATCCGCCTTTCCTCCCCTCGATGGGGCCGCTGCCCGTGGGTACACTGGGGTTCCCCCGGCTGAACGCTCTGTTGCGATGCTATGTGTCCTCAGAGTGCTTCTTCTCGGCGCAATCCTAAGCACCTGTCCGTGGTCTATAGTTTTCGTCTACACTTGTGGCGAGATCCTATAGTACCGCGGGACTGGCAGCCGCCTCTCTGCAGGCCATGGCCATTCTGCTGGTCCCCGACCCAGATGCTCATGGACTTGCACGAGGGCGGGACTGACCCAGGGCTCTTCACTGAGTCGCGCGCCGCCACTGACCTTGCTCTCCGAGCAACGAAAGTGGCCGTACGCTCCCTGTGTCAGGTGATGCCTACCATTCTGTGGCTGAACCTGTCTGATGTGCTGAATGTCGTGCGGCCCCGTCTGTCCGACGTTCCCATATCCCAGGTCGGCCTCTTCGGCGGTGCGGTTGAGAACTTCGCCCAACAGCTCTCAACCGCCCATGTGCAGACTGACGTTGATTCTGTCCCGATGGCCCCGCCGTCCGCTCAGATCCCTCGGTCTGCCCACCGCCGAAGGCGCCCTTCCGCGGCTCCCACCCTGCCCGTTCACCCGGGCCGGCTCTGGGGGCCGCGGGCGGACGCCACAGCCCTCTCTAGCCCCGCCCCCCGCTACACGCCGGGTTTAGCGGCGCTTCTGAGACGGGCTCCTCGCGGATGGAGCAGGCTGAGGTCGACTCTGTCCCGACGGCCCTGCCGTCCGCTCAGGTCCCTCGGTCTGCCCACCGCCGAGGGCGCCCCCCCGCGGCTCCCGCCCCGCCCGTTCACCCGGGCCGGCTCTGGAGGCCGCGGCCGGACGCCACAGCCCTCTCCAGCCCCGCCCCCCGCTACACGCCGGGTTAGGCGGCGCTCTGGAGGGGCTCCCCAGAGATGGGACTCAGTTCTTCCAGGAGTTGGTAGCAGGACCACTCCTTTCCCCGGTGGAGGGCCGGGGAAGAATCCCTATTCTCCAAGAACTGACTCTCCCGTCTCTGAGCACACAGAGTTCGCGGATGACACAGAGCGCCGCCCACAAGCCGTGCTCTCCTCGTCCCCCTCTGTCCCAGAGGTGGTTGACACGGCGTGCCGTCCACGGACCGCTTCGCCCCTGTCCCCCTCTGTCACCAGACCCCTGGCAGAGCAGGCCCCCGTGGGACGACCAGCCTGGTCCTCCCCTGGCCCCCTCTGCCAGGGCGCGGTTGCTACTGTGCCCCCACACCGGGCCGCTATGCCGTCCACGTCTGGGCCAGTTACTCCGCTTCGCTGCCCCTCCGGGGGGACGCCTGTCGCCCGCATGATCCCGCTGGTTCAGTTCCTGGGAGCCTGGTTAGAGCTTTCCCGTCTGTACCGCTGGATCGCGCGTACCGCCAGGCTCGGCTATGCGATTCAGTTCGCACGGTCTCCTCCCCGCTTCAGGGGAGTCCGCTCCACTTTGGTCGGTGGCAATGCCCCCATCATGAGAGCAGAGATTGCCACCCTGCTGGCGAAGGGTGCAATCGAGACTGTCCCTCCAGCCGAGATGAGGTCCGGCTTCTACAGCCCTTACTTCATTGTCCCCAAGAAAACCGGTGGGTTACGGCCAATCCTGGACTTGCGCGTGCTGAACCGCTCCCTTCACAGGCTGCCGTTCAAGATGCTCACCGCCAAACGCGTTTTCGAATGCGTGCGGCCCCGGGGTTGGTTTGCAGCAATCGACCTGAAGGACGCCTACTTCCATGTCTCCATTCTTCCTCGCCACAGACCGTTCCTACGGTTTGCTTTCGAGGGGCAGGCATACCAGTACGCGGTCCTCCCTTTCGGGCTGGCCCTGTCTCCTCGCATCTTCACGAAGGTCGTCGAGGCTGCCCTTGTTCCCCTTCGGGAGCACGGGGTTCGCATCCTGAGTTACATCGACGACTGGCTGATCCTAGCTCACTCTCGAGATCAGGTTTGCGAACATAGGGACCTAGTGCTCCGGCACCTAGCTCGTCTGGGCCTTCGGGTCAACTGGGAGAAGAGCAAACTTTGCCCCGTGCAGAGGATCTCTTTTCTCGGTATGGACATCGACTCGGTCGCCATGTCAGCGCAGCTTACGAGCGAGCGCGCGCGCGCAGTCACTGCTGACTTGCCTGAGACATCTCAGGAGCAAGAATGCGGTTCCACTGAAACATTTTCAGAGGCTCCTGGGGCTTATGGCATCTGCAGCCGCGGTCACGCCGCTCGGATTGCTTCATATGAGACCGCTTCAGCTTTGGCTTCGCGACCGAGTCCCGAGGTGGGCATGGCATCAGGGCACGCTCCGGGTACCAGTTACTCCGACCTGCCGTCAGTTCCTCACCCCGTGGTCGAACCTCAGTTTTCTCAGGGCGGGTGTCCCCCTGGAACGAGCTTCCCGGCATTTTGTTGTCTCAACAGATGCCTCCACCACGGGCTGGGGCACCATGTGCAATGGACATGCTGCTGCGGGCTCCTGGACAGGACCCCAGCGGCTATGGCATATCAATTGCCTCGAGTTGTTGGCAGTACATCTTGCCCTGCACCGCTTCCGAGCGTTGCTCCGGGGTCAACACGTGCTAGTCCGTTCAGACAATACCGCGACTGTTGCGTATATCAACCATCAAGGTGGTCTACGCTCCCGCCGTATGTCACAACTCGCCCGCCACCTCCTCCTATGGAGTCAGAAGCATCTGAGGTCGCTTCGAGCCATTTTCATTCCCGGAGCGCTGAACTGTGCAGCCGACGAGCTCTCACGGCTTCAGCCCCTCCCTGGAGAATGGCGACTCCATCCCCAGTCGGTTCAGCTGATTTGGGACCAGTTTGGGGACGCACCGATAGATCTGTTTGCCTCTCACAACTCGACCCATTGCGCCCTGTATTTTTCCCTGACCGAGGGCATGTTTGGCACGGATGCACTGGTGCACAGCTGGCCGCCGGGCCGCAAATATGCGTTTCCCCCAGTGAGCCTTCTTGCGCAGACATTGCGCAAGGTCAGGGAGGACGAGGAGCAGGTCATTCTGGTCGCGCCGTATTGGCCCAACCGGACCTGGTTCCCCGAACTTGTACTCCTCGCGACAGCACCTCCCTGGCCCATTCCTCTGAGGAAGGACCTTCTTTCTCAGGGACGGGGCACCCTGTGGCACCCTCGCCCCGATCTCTGGAGCCTCCACGTGTGGCTCCTGGACGGCTCGAGGTAGGTTTGAGTACCCTTCCACCAGCGGTGGCGGCTACCATCACTTCCGCTAGAGCGTCGTCCACGAGACACGTCTATGCGTTGAAGTGGAACCTCTTCGTCGACTGGTGCTCTTCTCACCGAGAAGACCCCCGGAAATGCTCGATCAGTGTTGTGCTTTCCTTCCTTCAGCAAGGGTTGGAGCGAAGGCTGTCTCCCTCCACCCTTAAGGTCTATGTTGCCGCCATTGCCGCATATCATGACCCCGTCGAAGGTAAGTCGGTAGGGAAGCACGACCTGGTCATCAGGTTCCTGAGAGGAGCGAGGAGATTAAATCCTCCTCAGCCTCCTCTCGTTCCCTCTTGGGACCTCTCAGTGGTTCTAACTGCCCTGAAGAGTGCTCCCATTTGAGCCTCTGCAATCAGTGGAGCTTAAGTTCCTGTCTATGAAGACAGCGCTCCTGGTTGCATTGGCCTCCATCAAGAGGGTAGGGGACCTGCACGCATTCTCCGTCGACGAAGCGTGCCTGGAATTCGGACCGGCCTTCTCTCACGTGATCCTGAGACCCCGGCCCGGATATGTGCCCAAGGTTCCTACCACTCCCTTTCGGGACCAGGTGGTGAACCTGCAAGCGCTGCCCCCGGAGGAGGCAGACCCAGCCTTGGCACTGCTCTGTCCAGTACGCGCTCTCCGCGCCTATGTAGACAGGACGCAGTGTTTCAGGACCTCAGACCAGCTCTTTGTCTGTTATGGTGGGAAGCTGAAGGGAAAGGCTCTCTCCAAGCAAAGGTTGTCTCACTGGATAGTGGACGCCATTGCCTTGGCATACCAGCAGCAAGGTCAACCGTGCCCCCTTGGTGTGACGGCCCACTCCACCCGGAGTGTGGCATCCTCTTGGGCTCTAGCGCGTGGCGCCTCGCTAACAGACATCTGCAGAGCTGCAGGCTGGGCGACACCTAACACATTCGCCAGATTCTATAATCTCCGAGTGGAGCCAGTGTCCTCTCATGTACTCGCTTCAACTAGCTAGTACCGGACCCGCTCAGGTGTCTTCGCTTGCTCGCCATTCCACTCCACGGACTGGATACGTGCAATATTCTCCTCAGGTGAGCTTCCCCGAAAGCCCTGAGCTCCTCAGACTCCTCAGACTCCTTCCCCGAAAGCCCAGAGACTCCTGACGTCGGCGCCAGTGTCTCTTGCCTGCGCGTCGGCTAGGTGCCTCCCGTGTGCATGGTCCCTCCCCTGAGCGACCCCCACATGTGTATTTCCACTGTAAGCCTCTCTGAGCATGTGTCTTTCCCTCGGCAAGCCACCTTGCCACCCCTGGGGTTGAAACATTCCACCTACGGCTGGACACCCCAGTGTTCTCCATATGCTTCCTTCGGGTCATATGTGTATTCTCTAAGTCCCCCCCTCTGGGTTGGCAATAATTGCATACTTCCCCTAGCTTGGGATATGCTTCCCAGTGTACCTTGGTATTCCTGTGCTAAATAGGAGTCCTTCGTCCGTGCAGTCTCACGACAGGGATCTCAGATTTACGCAGCGCACTGGAAGACAGCTGAGAAGGTGGCGTGATTAGACTAGTAACCCCATTCGTTGTCATTTGACGTAACTCGGAGTGACAACGAAAGGGAACGTCTACGGTTACGTATGTAACCCTCGTTCCCTGAGTAGGGAATGGAGACGTTACGTCTTCCTGCCACTTTCCGCTGTACCGCGGGGATCGCCTGAGCTCAGTCTTGGCTCCTCAACGAAGAAAGGCTCCTCTTCACACTCAGACACTGCACCGTCTTCACAATGACCTAGGACACTTGGGAAAGAGTCAACTTTATAACAATCAGATAAGCGGACCCTATAAGAAGCACGCCACAGCTGGGAACCCATAAACTTGTGGATGTTGCACCACGTACCGTCGGATCTAATCACGAGATATCGGCTACGAGCTCGGGACTTATTGCGGTCACTATAAAGGTAAACAAGGTCGCCCGGGCTAATCTCTGGTCTGGTTGCACCCCGACTTCGTGGTGTTCTCGCCGTAACACTGTGGGGGTGGTAGCGAGGCGTTGTGCATGCTGAATCGATATCAGTTCCCGATCACACACTGGTAATTGCTCGAGAGAGAACTGATAATCCTGCAACAACATTTCACGAGCGGACATGCCACGTGACCGGACACGGCTATTTAACTGAGCGACAGCTACCGACAGCAGCACGGGGGTGACGACCCCACAGTGTGGTTCTAGATGCAAAATCTCGCCCTGTAGCTCCTGTATAGCCTTTGACATGTAGGACTATCACATTGAACAGCATTACAACTCGCATAATCTGACGGGGGAATGGCAGCCCCAGCGACATGACGTACAGAGACCTGGAAGCGGCTTGCAGTGGACAAGAAAGTGGTAACTCGCGGGCTTGTAGAGAATTCGCCCCTGCACAGCTTTTCAAAGGCCTGCACGCATGGTTAACTGTCAGTGAGCACACATGCCTTCTGTGATGACTGAATAATGTATGGGCTGCAATGTTTGAGGGAGGCAGCTATAGCCAGGGCCTCAATCTCGCACGGAAGCCAATTAATCAGATTTTTACGAAGTTTTGCGCTAAAATATCCAGCGATCAGCAGCTTTTCCAACCGTGTAACGTACATTGTCGCGCCTAACCCTGGATCCCTGAGAGCACCATCAGTGACAATCCAAAGCTGATCATCAGGTCGCGGTATCGTCACAGCGCAACTAGTGGATAACGCCTGCTGAGCCTTATGAAAACACTAGAGAAGCTTATCTGACCACACAATCGCAGCCGTCGACTCACCACCAGCGACCACATTGTCGAAGGTGGCAAGGATCGACGCGCAACCCTTAAGAACACGTGCTAGGACTCTATACGCACAGATGAAGGACCGTAGGCCACGAACAGTCGCAGGGGGGGCACACAAAGCCAATGTTGCAATGCGGTGTGAACTAGCGCGAATCGTACCCTGACTCCACACCCACCCCAATATGTCGGTCTGGACCGGGGCAACGACAGTCTTACTGGGAGCTAAGCACAGATTGCATGCCTGGAGAGCCACTAATACCTCTTTCCACACTGCAAGAAGGCCTTCAAGAGTGTCAGCCCCACAATACAGGTCATCAGCAACCTTTTCCACCCGTCCCTGTTGAAGGAGATCGCCAAGTACCCGGCAGGTCAATTCTTCTAACGCAGTTTCTGAACCAGGCATGCCCATGGCACATCTGGCATACACCCGGACTCCTTTAAATGGCGTGACGACCCCGCAGTACTTTATAGAGTCTTTGGACAGTGGTATTTGGTAGAAAGCCTTGGTGAGGTCAGTGGCGATAATATACCTCCACTGAGCAATCTGACGAAACGTGGCATCCACATTTGGCATAAGTGATGGCTGGGGTTTGCTATAACGACCCACATCGGCGAAAGCTGTAACAAGACGAAACTCCCCATTAGGTTTTTTGATAAGAAATGATGGGTTGACAAATTCAACATCGACGTCAATGTCTTCAGGCTTTTGAAAAATGCCTAGTGATTCTAGCTCGTCAAATTGAGCCTGCAGGTCCTGTAACTGGCCCCTGGAGTACTGCGGAACTCTTCCCTTCCGTTGCGGTGGTTGGACAGGTCCCATGTTTACCCTTGCCTGGAAGGGGCCAGCAGCGCCATTATAGCCCCCAAACCCTGGACTGAAGACCTCATCAAATTCCCTATGAATCACATGAAATTTATCTCTGATGTCTGCCGTAATAATACTGTTGGGGTCTAATGAGATAAGCGCAGAGAATAGTGCTAAACTGGGCGAACTGGACTTGCGAACAGGGACCTGAGGAGTTTCCATTGGGGCCTGTTCGGTTAAGGACTCCGGTACGTAGGTCATGCAAACACGGCATACATGGTCATGTTTCTTAATCCCCTGCGCTACATAAGTCAAATTGGGAATCCTGATTTTTCCGGATACCCCTACGATCAACGATGGAGCAAACCAGTGTGCACAGCCCTCATGCGGCTCAACAGCAAGCTTGTCGCTAATGTTTGCTAGTTCTACTGGAAGCTCAAGTTCGACAAAATCCCCCGGCCATACCGTATGTGATGAGGTGGCGCGAAGTATGTGAGCTCGCTGAATGGCATGTCTGTCTCCATACATTTGACTGGCACCATACTCGTATGTGTCAGACCCCACACAGACCTGATGTCGAGCCGGGCGGATGGAGATGTCATTACATTCCATAAAGGGGATGCCAGCGAGAATATCAGAATCCAGGCTTTCTATCACAAGTCCGTCGAAAAAGAGCTTGTGACCATCTCTCTGAAAGTGTGTGCGTGTCTCTCCTACTACCTTCAATGGTGAGGAGCCATCAGCCTGACGAGCTGACTGTGTACTACTGGAGACTTTAAGGCCCAGTCTGCTGGCACATGCTGCCCTTATCATGTTTCCTGTCGCACCACTGTCAATGGTCAGCCTAATGGGGATGTGGCCATGGATGGCTTCGATGCTTGGTGACTGCATGATATGAACGCGCTGTACTGCCTTGAGGTTGGATGCACTGTCCTCATTGTCTTCCTCAAACTCGCTGTCAGAGTGACTCAGTGAGCCAGCAACTTGCCGCACCTTAGCAGTGAAAGCTCTGTCAGGAGGGGGCAGAAAGGGGCACTTACTGAGAAAGTGATTGTCTGGTCTGCGAGCCTCTTTACAAAGTGGGCAGGATTTCTTTAGTCAACCCAGTGAAGCCAGCTTCTGTCTTGGGGGGTTAGACACAGCCAATCGCATAGCTCTAGCATCCTCTGATGATTTCGATAGTGTGAACTGATCTCACATGAACTCACCAGGCTGTTTGGGGAGAGAGTACGGTAAAGCTGCCACCACGCCAGTGTAAATATGATACAAAGAGTCGCTGCACATTCCACATACTGGCGATATTAGTGTGTATAGGCTACCGGCGGCTGTTTCAGTAAAGACAGGGCATTGGATCCAGATGCAGTTTGAAATTTATTATTAAACAAAATGATCAGAAAGTAAATCCAGGCAGAGTATAATAAGAAACCAGGCAAAGAACACAATAATCCAACTACAAAACATTCAACAAAGGACAACACCAGACCAGAACATGGGAAACACTGAAGTATAGGCTGCGTTTACACTTGGAATTAACATGCGATCACCGTGATCCAATCAAGTAGATCGGATCATTAGCCAAGCAGGACATGGCACATTTACATTTGTTCACATAAGTAGCCTCTGTATCTGGATAACCGATCGGATTTCTATTTCCTGCATAATATTTAAATTAGGTCTGTGGCACGGCACCAGATTAAGAGTAAAGATGATAGCAATGAAACAATGTACCAATTGCTTTCACTCACTCACTTTACTTTCCTGTGCAATCTCCATATACAAATATAACTGGGTTGATCATGTTAAACAAGTCACATCATCGATCATGGGTTTAAGGTTATAGCGTGCAATGACTAGCCTATATTGACAGAAATGGGAGATTGATAAACATGCTGAAACAATAAAAACATTCAACATTTAAAACATTAAAAAATTCTGATTCCGACTATTCCTCTGGCAGCTCTTCATTAAGATCTCACTGACTGTGATTGTAAACAGGCGATCACCTCGTTCAGATAATGTTACACAATTATTGTTACACATTGTTACACAATGTTACCCTCAGCGTGTGAAGACCAAAGAGTGTAAAGACCAGCGACTCTACCTGTGCGACTCCACCGAGCAAGGACACCGACAAGGCCCTTGAGTATTAAATTCTTCTTGTTTATTTATTGTTGTTTCCTTTCTCTTCTACAAACTTTTCTTTGGATCTCTCTGTTTGTGAGCTCCTTTTCACTATGTGTTTTCAAATCTCTACTATTACTAACATACGTAAATCAAACTTCACACGTCAGAGGCGGTGCAATCCTAACAATCTCCGTACCCTTCCGATGTCTTCTAATACTTTATTCTCTTTTCCTATTGGTCTCTAGAACTGCCAGTCCGCTGTTAACAAAGCTGATTTCATTACATCTTTTTCAAGTCATTCAGGTCTCAGTCTATTGGCCCTGACTGAGACCTGGATCAGACCAGAGGACACTGTCACACCTGCTGCCCTATCCACTAACTTCACTTTCTCACACACCCCCCGTCTGACCGGAAGGGGTGGTGGTACTGGTCTGCTCATCTCAAATGACTGGAAATTTGATCCTTTACCACCTCTATTTGACAACAGCTCATTTGAATCACATTCAATTACCATCACTAGTCCTATAAAAATCCATTTTGTAGTTGTATATCGTCCCCCAGGTCAACTTGGCAGTTTCTTGGAAGAGCTTGATGTGCTACTCTCATCCTTCCCTGAAGATGGTACTCCTCTTGTAATTCTTGGAGACTTCAACATCCACCTAGAAAAACCTCAGGCTGCCGATTTCCACACCCTGCTTGCATCATTCGACCTCAAACGAGTATCTACTGTGGCTACTCACAAATCAGGTAACCAATTGGACCTTATCTACACGCGCTACTGCTCTACGGACAATACACTGGTCACTCCACTGCACACCTCAGATCACTTCCTCCTCACTCTCAACCTCAACCTGCCTCAGAACACAACACACACTCCTCCACAGGTCACCTTTCGACGGAACCTACGCTCACTTTCACCCTCTCACCTATCCTCTTTGGTCTCATCCACACTTCCTCCACCTGATCAGCTCTCAACACTAGATACTAACAGTGCAACTGATACTCTTTTCTCCATTTTAACATCCTGCTTGGACAACTTCTGTCCCCTTTCCTCCAGGCCAGCCCGCACCACACCCTCTGCCCCCTGGTTATCTGATATTCTTCGCGAACATCGTACTAAACTCAGGGGTGCAGAGAGGAAGTGGCGCAAATCGAAAGATCCGACAGACCTGGGTCTCTATCAATCCCTCCTCTCTTCCTTCTCTGCTAATATCTCTACTGCTAAAATGGCTTACTATCACAACAAAATGTTCAATTCTTCTGACTCTCGCATGCTTTTCAAAACCCTAACAGCTGATGATTTTGCCACATTCTTCATAGAAAAAACAACCACCATCATCGGCCAATTTACCAATCCACAAATTGACACACACATTTTACCAACAAACGCACACATTCTACCCTCCTTCTCTCTACTTTCAGAGGCGGAAGTCTCTAAACTCCTCCTTTCCAATCACCCTACTACCTGTCCGCTTGATCCTATCCCCACTAATCTACTTCAAGCCATTTCTTCCTCAGTTGTACCCACACTCACGCACATCATAAACACCTCTCTTCACACTGGTACCTTTCCCACAGCTTTTAAGCAGGCTCGAGTAACCCCACTGCTTAAGAAACCCAATCTAAATCCAGCACATCTAACAAGTTACAGACCGGTATCTCTTCTTCCATTTGTCGCGAAAACACTTGAACGAGTTGTTTTCAACCAGATCTCCTCCTTTCTTACACAGAACAACCTCTTGGACGACAATCAGTCTGGTTTCAAAAGCGGACACTCAACTGAGACTGCCCTGCTCTCAGTAATTGAAGCTCTGAGACTGGCAAGAGCAGCTTCCAAATCCTCAGTCCTCATCCTGCTGGATCTGTCTGCTGCTTTTGACACAGTTAACCACCAGATCCTCCTGTCGATCCTAAAGATGAAGGGCATCTCGGGAACTGCACTCCAATGGTTCGAGTCTTACCTCTCAGGTAGGTCCTTTAGGGTGTCCTGGAGAGGTGTGGCATCTAAGACCCAACATCTAGCTACTGGGGTGCCTCAGGGCTCAGTGCTTGGACCACTCCTCTTCTCCATCTACATGACATCACTAGGATCTGTGATTCAGAAACATGGCTTTTCCTATCATTGCTACGCTGATGACACGCAACTCTACCTCTCATTCCAGCCTGACGATCCGACGGTAGCTGCTCGTATCTCAGCCTGCCTGACAGACATTTCTGGCTGGATGAGGGACCACCACCTTCAACTAAACCTTGCGAAGACAGAGCTACTTGTGGTCCCGGCCAACCCAACACTTCATCACAACTTCTCCATTCAGCTAGGCTTGTCATCCATAACTCCATCAAGGTCAGCTAGGAACCTTGGGGTTTTAATTGATGATCAGTTGAAATTCACAGACCACATTGCTAGAACTGCCCGGTCCTGCAGATTTGCCTTGCACAACATTAGGAGGATCAGGCCCTTCCTTACAGAGCATGCTACACAACTCCTTGTCCAAGCACTTGTTTTATCCAGACTGGACTATTGTAATGCTCTCCTGGCTGGTCTTCCAGCTTGCTCTGTCAAACCTCTACAATTGATCCAGAATGCTGCAGCCAGAGTAGTCTTTAATGAGCCAAAGAGAGCACACGTCACTCCTCTCCTCACAAAATTGCACTGGTTGCCAGTTGCCGCTCGCATTAAATTCAAGGCACTGACGTTTGCCTACAGAACAACCACTGGCACTGCTCCCTCTTACCTAAACTCATTACTTCAGACTTATGTGCCATCCAGAAACCTGCGCTCTGCTAGCGAATGTCGTCTTGTGGTACCATCTCAAAGAGGCACAAAATCTCTTTCTCGGACCTTTACCATGACTGTTCCCTGTTGGTGGAATGATCTGCCTAACTCAACCAGAGCCACTAGCCAGAGTCAGTAGCCACTTTCAAGAAACTGCTGAAGACGTATCTTTTTTGGCAGCACTTGATTCAGTAGTATTAACACTTTCTCTTCTCCTCTATTCTTAAAAAAAAAAAAAAAAAAAAAAAAAAAAAACACTGCACTTAAGTTAAACTGAGAGGGGTTATAGCACTTACGTATTGTTGTCCTACTGTTAGTTTTAACTGCTTCTATTGTTCTCATTTGTAAGTCGCTTTGGATAAAAGCGTCTGCTAAATGAATAAATGTAAATGTAAATGTAAATTAAAATGAAAAATGACACACATAGTCAGTGATGGGAATAACGGCGTTATAAATAACGCCGTTACTAACGGCATTACTTTTTCCAGTAACGAGTAATCTAATTGATTACTCTTCTCATCTTAATAACGCCGTTACCGTTACTGCCAAAAAATGCGGCGCGTTACTATAACTGATGAAGCTGTTTTTTTTTCATCAGACCAACTAGATCTCTGAGCGAGAGGCAAATACTTTTTTTACTGTTCTTCCTTGGTTAGTGGGCAGAGCACGAGACAAGCGCATAAATGCTGACGATTGGCTATAAGGTAGAGTAAAATGTCATTGTAAGCCAATCAGAGGTAGAGTTGGGCGGGTGTTCGAAAGCACGCATAGTAGTGATGGCCATTCGGCTCTTTTGACTCAGCTCACTGAAAAGAGCCAGCTCTTTTGGCTCACAAACGGCTCTTTAAATGACTTTGACTATAATATTTCAATTTTTATTACATAATTATTTAATTTCTATAGGCTAAATTTGTAAAAATAGAGTCGGCTCTTCAGATATGCGAGCCAGCTCCCAACGTTCACCTAAAAGAGCCGGCTATTAGAGTCGGCTCATTCGCGAATCGCGAACGACCCATCAAAAGCTCATTCGCGAACGAGTCGATCCATCATCACTAACGCTCATTCGCGAACGACCCATCATCACTAACGGCTAACGCTCATGAATTGCGAACGACCCATCATAACACATAGTCGGGCAGGACAGGACATACAAGGAACAACACAAGCCAGTCAGTCAACGAGAGACAGGTATGGCGACGAGCTTAACAAGCTTAATTTAATTTTGCCCAGTTGTGGCCTGTTGAGGGGCAATAAATATGAAAATTTCCAAAACATCTATTGTGTTATTTGCATTGATCTACTATATAAACATAATATCTACATACATGGCGTTTGATTGGAGGCTAGTCTCACTTTGTCCCACAGCAACATTTTTTTTTTAGATGCGTGTACAATGTTTCATGTTTCTGTTAATAATGTATTGTATTAAGTGTCCATTTCATTATAATATTCAAATTTATCATAAATAATTGAACATGCACATGTATTTTAAGTTCCGTTAAAGAGGGGTAGAGGTGGGGTCACATTTGAGCATTTAAAATTTAATTTTACTTGAAAGTAACGCAATAGTTACTTTCATAAGTAACTAGTTACTTTTAAAATTTGTAACTGAGTTACTAATTTAGTTACTTTTTGGAAGAAGTAACTAGTAACTGTAACTAATTACTTTTTAAAAGTAACTTGCCCAACACTGCACATAGTATCATGTAAGTCTAAATAAACTGTTTTAAAGATTGATGTTAATTGTAAGGTTCAAATAAGTTTAATTTCTTCTCTAAACTGCATCTGGCCATTATTTTCTGACAGTCACGCAGGGAGACTGGACGGAGATTTATATGACGTCCACCTGTGAATGCCTTTACATTACACTGAGATCCGATCACAATGCGTCCTCGACTACCTCCGAACCTGGACACACTGATCGGATAACTTTCCGATCAGAAGTGCGTTTACAATCGTCTTTTCAATGTGTATGTGAACAACATCTGGATACAGGTCGCATGTTAATGCCAAGTGTAAATGCAGCCATATGCACAAGGGGTGATTGGCAAACAAGACACACCTGGGAACAATCAAGAACTAATCAACAAGAAAAACTACAAAGGACTACAAAACATGCCATGAAACAGGAAATGACAAAAGTCCACATAAGTCAAGGGTTAATAAATGTTTGAAACTCTTCTTACACTCACTCTAAAAACATTTAGGCTACTATGATTTACAAATTTTTTTGGGTGAAACATTTTTTTTTAAAGCAATGAAATCAATTGCCGTTTCAGTTCACCAGCTCTAGTAAATCTCTTTCCACAGTCACAGCATACATGATCTTTCACTTCATTATGTGTTTTCTGGTGCTGTTTAAAACTGTTCAATCTGGAAAAACTCTTTCCACAGAGAGAACACACATAAGGCTTCTCATCTGAATGAACGATCAGGTGTTGTTTTAGACTTGATGATGAAATAAAATCTTTACCACACTGATCACAGTTGAATGGCTTTTCTCCAGAATGAACGCGCAGATGATCACTGAGAGTTGATGCTTGATTAAAACTCTTTCCACACTGAGTGCATGTATACGGTTTCTCTCCAGTGTGAATTCTCATGTGTTTGTTAAGCTTAGATTTTTTTTTGGAAAAAACAAAAACTTCCCACACTGAGAGCAGGAGTGGAGCTTTTTGACTTTTGTTCCTTGAGTTTTGAAGTCACAGTGTTTCTTTATGTCATCTAGTTTCTGTCTTTGCTCTGTCACTTCCAGCTGGTCTAAAATAAAATGTATTAAGCTGTTAGAATCAGTTGAGAAAAAAAAAACTTAGCAGAAAACAAGACATCTGGTATCTGTCTGTGTGATTATAATGTATCTTTGATCTGGAAAGGTCAGTTCAGTTATATACAAGGTTATGATCATTTATATGCATTTCTCTATTATTTTTTTATCCATATACTGATTATTAATTCATAGAATTAATAAATTAAGAAACAAGAATGGAAACCAACCTATTTGTTCCTCTGTATCCTTATGTTTTATTCTGGATGGTTCTGGATCACTCATGTCTTCAATCTCCTCTTTAATAAACTCCATCTTTAACAACACAGTCTTGGGGTTCTGATGCCAGAGATGGACTTTATTCTTTAAATATATAAAGCTAAGCAGCTTCTGCTGAAACAACTGCAGAGTCCTGCCTCACACTCAAGTATATATCCATACATCTTTCCCAAAGGGGTAACGCACAGATATTTTAAGAAATGGACAGGTGGGAAGGTCTTCACCATACAGGTCCTTCTCAAAAAATTAGCATATTGTGATAAAGTTCATTATTTTCCATAATGTAATGATAAAAATTAAACTTTCATATATTTTAGATTCATTGCACACCAACTGAAATATTTCAGGTCTTTTATTGTTTTAATACTGATGATTTTAGCATACAGCTCATGAAAACCCAAAATTCCTATCTCAAAAAATTAGCATATCATGAAAAGGTTCTCTAAACGAGCTATTAACCTAATCATCTGAATCAACTAATTAACTCTAAACACCTGCAAAAGATTCCTGAGGCTTTTAAAAACTCCCAGCCTGTTTCATTACTCAAAACCGCAATCATGGGTAAGACTGCCGACCTGACTGCTGTCCAGAAGGCCATCATTGACACCCTCAAGCAAGAGGGTAAGACACAGAAAGAAATTTCTGAACAAATAGGCTGTTCCCAGAGTGCTGTATCAAGGCACCTCAGTGGGAAGTCTGTGGGAAGGAAAAAGTGTGGCAAAAAACGCTGCACAACGAGAAGAGGTGACCGGACCCTGAGGAAGATTGTGGAGAAGGACCGATTCCAGACCTTGGGGGACCTGCGGAAGCAGTGGACTGAGTCTGGAGTAGAAACATCCAGAGCCACCGTGCACAGGCGTGTGCAGGAAATGGGCTACAGGTGCCGCATTCCCCAGGTCAAGCCACTTTTGAACCAGAAACAGCGGCAGAAGCGCCTGACCTGGGCTACAGAGAAGCAGCACTGGAGTACCCACAGTCGATCCAAGATGGCGCCGCGCATGGCTGCCTTTGTGTGGGGCTCTCCAGCTATTGTGTTGTTTTTGTTTGTTTGTTCTGCGTTTAGTCATTCTTTTCCTATCAGTTTCACCAAAGACGAACTACTGGACATTAGGAAACACACACCAGATAACTTTTCTACAGTTTTTGATTATTCGGACGTCTTGCGGGACATTCTCGTCGGTGGGGCAGCGGTGTTGTTCAAACGCGCGTTCAGACGCAAACGCGGGAAGCGAGCCGGCGCTCTGGTTAAACTCCGCGAGCGCGGCCTGCGCACTGCACTCCCCAGTATTCATCTCGCGAATCTCCGATCCCTTCCTAACAAAACGGACGAACTTCTTCTCCTCACCCGCACTAACAAGGATTTTCTAAACTCTGCTGCTCTGTGCTTCACCGAAACCTGGCTGAGTGAAGCCATACCGGACAACGCAATACATCTGCCGGGCTTCCAGCTGTTCAGAGCGGATCGCATCGCGGAGCTAACGGGGAAAACAAGAGGTGGTGGAATGTGTTTCTACATTAACGAAAGTTGGTGTTCAGATGTAACAACACTGAAGAAGATGTGCTCTCCTAACTTAGAGGCACATTTCATAAACTGTAAACCCTTCTACTCGCCTCGGGAGTTTTCCTCTTTCATTCTCGTGAATGTTTACATCCCTCCAGACGCGTGCGTGAGCGCGGCGCTACAACAGCTGGCTGATCAAATAGCTGAAACAGAACAAAGGTACCCAGACTCTCTTTTAATCATTCTTGGGGATTTTAACAAAGCAAATCTTTCCCGTGAACTACCAAAATACAGACAGCACGTTACATGTCCCACCAGAGACAGTAATATACTGGACCACTGTTACACCACAATAAAAGATGCGTATCACTCCGTTTCACGAGCAGCTTTGGGGCTCTCTGATCACTGTTTGGTTCATCTCATACCGACCTACAGGCAGAAACTGAAATCAGCTAAACCTGTAATAAGGACTGTAAAAAGATGGACTAATGAAGCAGAGCAGAATCTACAGGCCTGCTTTGATTGCACTGATTGGACTGTTTTTGAAGCTGCTACCAACGACCTGGATGAGCTCACTGATACTGTAACATCATATATAAGTTTCTGTGAGGATACATGCATTCCTACCAGGACATTCTTATCATTTACTAATGATAAACCATGGTTTACTGGGAAACTCAAACACCTTCGTCATGCCAAAGAGGATGCTTACAGAAGTGGGGATAAAATCTTGTATAACCAGGCCAGAAACAGATTGACAAAGGAGATCAGAGTTGCTAAAAGGAACTACTCTGAAAAACTGAAAAACCAGTTTTCATCCAACGACCCATCATCAGTCTGGAATGGCCTGAGGAACATCACCAATTACAAGTCACCATCCCCTCGATCTGTGGACAATCAACACCTGGCTGATGATTTAAACTCATTTTATTGCAGGTTTGAAAAGCCCTCATTCACACCACACACCCGGTCTGATCTGCACTTCACACATTCACCATCACTTCCTGCACTCCCATTACTCCCCCCTCCTGCCATCCTACCTGAGCTTAAGGTCTGTGTGGAGGACGTCAGCCGAGTCTTCAAAAAACAGAAGACTAGGAAAGCCTCAGGCCCAGACGGCATCTCATCTGCTTGTTTAAAAGCCTGCGCTGACCAACTGGCCCCGGTCTTCACGCAGATCTTCAATAGATCATTGGAGCAGTGTGAAGTTCCCTGCTGCTTCAAACGCTCCACTATCATTCCTGTCCCCAAAAAACCCAAAATCACTGGACTTAATGACTACAGACCTGTCGCTCTCACGTCTGTGGTCATGAAGTTGTTTGAAAGACTGGTGTTGGCCCACCTGAAAGACATCACTGGACCCCTGCTGGATCCCTTTCAGTTTGCTTACAGAGCAAACAGGTCTGTGGATGATGCAGTCAACATGGGACTGCATTATATCCTGCAACATCTCGACAGACCAGGGACTTATGCAAGGATCCTCTTTGTGGACTTCAGTTCGGCCTTCAATACCATCATGCCTGGTCTTCTCACAGCCAAACTGACCCAGCTCTCCATACCATCCTCGATCTGTCAGTGGATCACCAGCTTCCTGACGGACCGGCAGCAGCGAGTGAGACTGGGGAAACACACATCCAGGACTCTCACCACCAGCACTGGCGCCCCCCAAGGGTGCGTTCTCTCCCCACTGCTCTTCTCCCTGTAAACTAATGACTGCACTTCTAAAGACCCCTCTGTCAAGCTCCTGAAATTTGCAGACGACACCACTGTCATCGGTCTCATCCAAAACAGCGACGAGTCTGCTTACAGACTGGAGGTTGAACATCTGGCTGTCTGGTGCAGTTATAACAACCTTGAGCTGAACACGCTCAAAACAGTGGAGATGATCGTGGACTTCAGGAGGAACAGCCCAGCACTCCCCCCACTCATCATCATGAACAGCACTGTGGAAGCAGTGGAGTCATTCAGGTTCCTGGGCACTATCATCTCTCAGGACCTGAAGTGGGACAATCACATTGACTCCACTGTGAAAAAGGCCCAGCAGAGACTGTACTTCCTTCGCCAGCTGAGGAAGTTCAACTTGCCACAGGAGCTGCTGATTCAGTTCTACTCAGCCGTCATTGAGTCTGTCTTATGCACTTCCATCACTGTCTGGTTTGGTTCAGCTACCAAATCAGACATCAGGAGACTACAACGGACAGTCCGGACTGCGGAGAGGATTATTGGTGCCCCCCTGCCAACCCTCCAGGAGCTGTACTCTTCCAGAGTGAGGAAGAGAGCAGGTAAAATCATCACAGACTCCACTCACCCTGGACACCTCCTGTTTGAACTGTTACCGTCAAGACGGCGACTCAGATCACTGGCCACAAGAACATCTCGGCACAGGAACAGTTTCTTCCCACAGGCCATTTCCCTCCTGAACAGTTAACACATCTCCCAATGCATACGCCTTTAAGTGCAATACTCCCACTGTTTAGTGCAATACCCTACAACTCAGGTGATACTTATATGTAGATTTATTTATTTATAATATTCAAAACACTGTAAATATGTTCATAATCTGTAAATCTGGAAATGTCTATTCTGACTAAACCCAACTGTGATACTTTTATTCTCATATATTTATATTTTTATTCTTATAATTTGTAGTATTATGTTTCTTGTTGTATTTGTATCTGTATATGTCCACTGGAGGCCTCAGTACCAAAAACAAATTCCTTGTGTGTGCAAGCACACTTGGCAATAAAGCTCTTTCTGATTCTGATTCTGATTCAGTGATGGTCTGGGGTACCATAGCAGCTGCTTGGTCCACTGTGTTTTATCAAGGGCAGGGTCAATGCAGCTAGCTATCAGGAGATTTTGGAGCACTTCATGCTTCCATCTGCTGAAAAGCTTTATGGAGATGAAGATTTCATTTTTCAGCACGACCTGGCACCTGCTCACAGTGCCAAAACCACTGGTAAATGGTTTACTGACCATGGTATTACTGTGCTCAAATGGCCTGCCAACTCTCCTGACCTGAACCCCATAGAGAATCTGTGGGATATTGTGAAGAGAAAGTTGAGAGACGCAAGACCCAACACTCTGGATGAGCTTAAGGCCGCTATCGAAGCATCCTGGGCCTCCATAACACCTCAGCAGTGCCACAGGCTGATTGCCTCCATGCCACGCCGCAATTTCTTTCTGTGTCTTACCCTCTTGCTTGAGGGTGTCAATGATGGCCTTCTGGACAGCAGTCAGGTTGGCAGTCTTACCCATGATTGCGGTTTTGAGTAATGAAACAGGCTGGGAGTTTTTAAAAGCCTCAGGAATCTTTTGCAGGTGTTTAGAGTTAATTAGTTGATTCAAACACACATTATAATTGTAGAATAACTTCTTCACACATATGGCTACATTATACTTAAATCACTTATTTTCTGAATATTAAAACATAATTCAATAAAAATATTCAATAAAAATATTCCCAGTATTTATTTGTGAATTGTTGTGTGAGGGGCTTCACTGCAGGTGTGAACTGTGATCCCTGTGTGATACTGACGTCCACAGGACCTGGGGCCTCATTTATAACCGTTGCGTACGCACAAAACAGGCTCTGAAAGAAGTGTACGCCACTTCCGACTCATAAGTTGTGATTTATAAAAACAAACATGACCGGAAAATTTGCACACACAAACTCTGACCCATGCGTACAAACGTTTTGGAGATGGAAAAGTTTGTCGACACTGGACTGTGTACAGGAGCCGGAGTCAACACTGGACTCTGTTCAGGGACCGGAGTCGACACTGGACTGTGTTCAGGAGCTGGAGTCGACACTGGACTGTGTTCAGGGACCGGAGTCGACACTGGACTGTGTTCAGGGACCGGAGTCGACACTGGACTGTGTTCAGGGACCGGAGTCGACACTGGACTGTGTTCAGGAGTTGGAGTCGACACTGGACTGTGTTCAGGGGCTGGAGTCGACACTGGACTGTGTTCAGGAGCTGGAGTCGACACTGGACTGTGTTCAGGGGCTGGAGTAGACACTGGACTGTGTTCAGGAGCTGGAGTCGACACTGGACTGTGTTCAGGAGCTGGAGTCGACACTGGACTGTGTTCAGGGACCGGAGTCGACACTGGACTGTGATCAGGAGCTGGAGACGACACTGGACTGTGTTCAGGAGCTGGAGTCGACACTGGACTGTGTTCAGGGGCCGGAGTCGACACAGGACTGTGTTGAGGGACCAGAGTCGACACTGGACTGTGTTCAGGAGCTGGAGTCGACACTGGACTGTGTTCAGGAGCTGGAGTCGACACTGGATTGAGTTCAGGAGCTGGAGTCGACACTGGATTGTGTTCAGGAGCTGGAGTCGACACTGGACTGTGTTCAGGAGCCGGAGTCGACAATGGACTGAGTTCAGGAGCTGGAGTCGACAATGGACAGAGTTCAGGAGCTGGAGTCGACATTGGATTGTGTTTAGGAGCTGGAGTCGACGCTGGACTGAGTTCAGGAGCTGGAGTCGACACTGGATTGTGTTTAGGAGCTGGAGTCGACACTTGATTGTGTTCAGGAGCTGGAGCCGACACTTGACTGTGTTCAGGAGCTGGAGTCAACACTGGATTATGTTTAGGAGCTGGAGTCGACACTGGATTGTGTTTAGGAGCTGGAGTCGACACTGGACCTTGTTCAGGAGCTGGAGTCGACACTGGATTATGTTTAGGAGCTGGAGTCGACACTGGACTGAGTTCAGGAGCTGGAGTCGACACTGGATTCTGTTTAGGAGCTGGAGTCGACACTTGACTGTGTTCAGGAGCTGGAGTCAACACTGGGATTTCTTTCATGAAGAGGGAACTTTGATCGGCATCTGAGTCTGTGATGAGGTAAGGATATGATTATTGACACTCTTTGCCCATTTGAAACTATTTTTTCACACTGACAACCGGTTAACAGTTTCTCTCCAGTGTGAATTCTTAAGAGTTTCTTAAAGTTCTTTTAACATTTAAAATTCCCTCCACACTAATGATGTCAAAGAGTTTTTGGTTTCTGTTCTAGTTGTATTTTTTGAGACTTTGTTCGGTTTTATAAAATTAACTCCAGCCTCTTTGTATGATACAAGACCTGCATGATAATTTGGTTGACAATAATACTGTACATCCCAAACGTATTTATAACAGCATTACAATAGAATGATAAAAAAGGTAGAATGATAAAAAACTCAATGTTATTAAAACTATGTAACTCATACTTTGCCAATTAAATAGATCAACCAAGACAAAACAATTCTGTTCTTTTTCACATAATTGCATGCACAATCAGAAGACAATATAGTACACTTAGTCTACTTCAAGAAAAACCTAATTAGCACACAATAAATCCTGACAAAAAATAAACTACTACAATGACTTTATTTACACTGTAAGAGTTGTTGACTGTTTTGCAAAAAAAAAAAAACTTGTCACAATTCAATTCACATTTATTTGTATAGCGTTTTACACAATACATATCGTTTCAAAGCAGCTTTACAGAAAATGCATGTTTATATTACAATTTATAGTGAGCTGTTATCAGAGGTGACTGTCCAAGTTATGCATTTCAAAAATGTACATACATATACAAATCATGCAGTTAGCAAAACAATGTATCAATTTAAGGCAGAAACAATGAGCTCACTGAAGTAATTATTACAAGTTGTCAACATTAATGATTACAATATATAGAAAATATGAGCAATGTGAGTACTTAAAAGATTTTTCTCCCGTATGAATTATTTGGTACCGTTCCAGATTGTCAGCTCTATTAAAGCTCTTCCTACAGTCACAACACACATGATCTCTCACTTCATTATGTGTTTTCTAGTGCTGTTTAAAACTCTTCAGCCGTGAAAAACTCTTTCCACAGAAAGAACACACATAAGGCTTCTCATCTGAATGAACTTTCAGGTGATGTTTTAGATGTGATGAAATAAATTATTTATCACATTGATCACAGTTAAATTACTTTTCTCCAGGGTAAATATAAACAGACGATATCTGAAACCTGTTGCATCTATGAAACTCTTCCCACACTGAGTACAGTATTACAGCTTCTCTCTGGTATGAAGTTGCTCATGTGATTTCAGGCATCCCAACCGAGTGAAACTCTTGTCACAATATGAGCACTTGTAAGGTCTTTCTCCAGTATGAATTCTTTGGTGCCGATTCAGTTGGCCAACTCTAGTAAAGCTCTTCCCACAGTCACAACACACATGATCTCTCACTTCATCATGTGTTTTCTGGTGCAGTTTAAAACTCTTCAGCCGTGAAAAACTCTTTCCACAGAGAGAACACACATGAGGCTTCTCATCTGAATGAACTTTCAGGTGTTCTTTTAGATCTGATGACAAAATAAAATCTTTACCACACTGATCACAGTTAAATGTTTTTTTTCCAGAGTGTCGGAGCAGATGAACACTGAGACTTGATGCTTGAGAAAAACTCTTTCCACACTGAGTGCATGTATACGGTTTCTCACCAGTATGAATTCTTTGGTGACGTTTCAGTTCACAGGATGCAGTAAAGCTCTTCCCACAGTCACAACACACATGATCTCTCACACCGGTATGTATTTTCTGGTGCAGTTTAAAATTGTCCAGTCGTGAAAAACTCTTTTCACAGAGAGAACACACATAAGGCCTCTCACCTGTATGAACTTTGAGGTGTTGTTTTAGATATGATGATGAATTCAATTTTTTACCACACTGATCACAGTTGAATGGTTTTTCTCCAGAATGAATTTGCAGATGTTTACTGAGACCTGATGCTTGAGTAAAACTCTTTCCACACTGAGTGCATGTATACGGTTTCTCTCCAGTGTGAATTCTCATGTGTCTGTTAAGATTTCCTTTATTTTTGAAACTCTTTCCACACTGTGAGCAGGAGTGCAGCTTATTGGCTTTTGTTTCTTGAGTTTTGAAGTCACAGTGTTTCTTTACATCATTTAGTTTCTGTCTTTGCTCCGTCACTTCCAGCTGGTCTAAAATAAAATGTATTAAGCAGTTAGAATCAGTTCAATGAGGTTAAATGTGAATATAAAATAAAATAAAAACATGGCAGAAAACAAAGACACCCGTCTGTGTCAGTATTAAGAATCGCTAACACTTTACAATAAGGTTTCATTCGATAGTTAACTAATTTAGTTAACATGAACTGCATTTTTACAGCATTTATTACTCTTAGTTAATGTTCATTTCAACATTTCTTAATACATTATTATAATAAAAAGTTATTTGTTAACATTTTTGAATAACATGAACAAAAAACGAACAGCTGGATTTTTATTAACATTAACAAAGATGAATAAATACTGTAATAAATGTATTGCTCATGGTTAGTTCATGTTAGTTAATACATTAGCCTAACTAATGTTAACAAATGAGACCTTATTGTAAAGTGTTACTAAAGTATCTTTGATTTTCAAAGGTCAGTTGTGTCATTCACTTGTTAAAGGCACCATATGTAATTTTCGCCACTAGAGGTCACTTATTCAAAACAAAGGCATAGCTTGACGACGCCATGAATGATTCATGCAGATTCATGGGAGTTGTCATTTTTACCTATACAGCCGATGGAAAGGAATCCGACGGACTCTGGCAGAAATCATGTTCACTAATGAGGGAGTGTATTAAAGTTTTATTATCGTTATGATGATATGAAGCAGGCCGGACTGAGAGCTGTGGGAGCATATGCAGTAAATTGACTGTACGTTTACACGACAACAATAAGCTTAAAACTGAGAAGTTTTTCCTTTTGAGTTTTCCACGTACAGACGACACCATTGTCAAAACGATCCCCATTCACATGGATCCGTTAAAACGACTAAAAACGCTGTATTCTGCTGCCAGGCCATTAGATGGCGATGAAACACTTTAGACTGAACATGTTATACACGTGTGCATGACGTAATCGTCTTCAGATATTAGCATTTTTGTTGTTTACACGGAGATCGTTTTCAAAAACTTGCACTTTGAAACCCGTTTTCAAAAGTTTTCGTTTTTCAGGCACAGAAAACGCAGTTGTCGTGTAAACCGATTAGTGTTGCACGATATACCGGTACTAGAAAGGTATCGCGATACCCAGCCATTAAAATCGGTACGATATGAAATTTTATTAGTACCGGTACTTTAAGAGTGACAGCACTCTAAATAATAAGAGCAGTATTTCTTTAATTTGCGTCAATATGTGACAGCCGGAGTCCGGATGTGTGTGCAGAGCTCTGCTTCCACTGTTTTCATTCACTAAACAACGGAAGCAGAACAGTAAAATATATACGCACAGCAAAACATGCATGCATGAGAAAATAAAGCGCGGGACGTGCTCGTGCTGCAGGGCTCAGACCTGAAGCGCGCGCACACGCCTTTCACACAGTATGCGATCGCGACTTCAGTTCTCTTTCGTGGGTTATTTGGATTGAATAATCAAAATTCTAGGTAAAAATGGACGTCCTGGGAAGTATTCATGTAAACACAGTCGGGTATGTCTTTAGTGAATGTAAACCGTTTGTAAATTGGCTAACCTACGTGCAGGTCTTAAAGGGCCGGACCAGCAGCCTAATATTCTGTGTAATTAATGTTAATGAAATAACAGAAAACAGACAATCACCCAATGCTTGACTGAATTCATTTATCTATTTATTAAGAATCAGTCTATAGTTAATTTATATGATTAGAATGTTGTCCCGGTTTTAAAACAAAGCACAGCAATGATATTTGAGAGCGTTTCTCCCTTTCCAGGAAAAGTATCGAAAAAGTATCAAAATCGCAATACTTGACTTGGTATCGTGACAACACTAAAACAGATCGTAAATCGATATTAGAATATCATATTAATAAAAGCTGGATGAATAAATGACTTTTGCTTAATGACATGCAATTAATTTTAGAATGTATAATGGAGAAAGCGTTCTCTGATTATGCTATGTTAGCCACTTGACAAAATAGTGTTGTCTTTAAAGCATGGTAAAACATGGCACTCGCGGGTAAATCAAGAAAATCAGCAAATTTAACAATAAGACTAACCGTGTTGAGCTATATAACAATGATTTGTTTTGCTCACCTGTCTGATAAAACACATAATATATTAAAGCGTCTTTGTTGTTTCCATAGTTTCTACTAAAGTATATTTGGAATTGGAAATCCAGGGTAGAGCGGATATGATGTCAATGACGGGCGATACAATGACATACTCCATAACACTGGTTAAAATTGACACAAGTCAAGAAAATATATCAAATTTGTGTTCTAGTGGTTTTTGGATATCTTCATCTAAAACCGTAGCTACATATTGTGCCTTTAATACGATTAAAACTGGGTTATGATCATTTAGATGCATTTCTCTGTCTTTTACTATCCATATAATGATTATTATTTCACAGCACCTAAAGCAGTAAACATTGAAGGATCAAGAATGAACACCAACCTGTTTGTTGCTCAGCATCTTCATGTTTTATTCTGGATGGTTCTGGATCACTCATGTCTTCAATCTCCTCTTTAATAAACTCCATCTTTAACAGTCACACAGATTTCAGCTGCTACTCCTGGAGTTTGTCCTTCTCTTGTAGGATGATGGGAATATTCCCAGTATTTATTGGTGAATTGTTGTGGGAGGGGCTTCACTGCAGGTGTGAACTGTGATCACTGTGTGATACTGACGCCCACAGGACCAGATCTGGAAAAATCAAAGATACGTTTTTTTCCCATTATTGTCCAAAGTCTGAGAGAAATAACAGAGCCATCATGTTTAACTGAGTTGCTGATAAACCTATTTGTCTCCAAAAGTTCACATTTTATTGGTGTGAAACAAAGTCAGTGAAAAACTCTCTGCCAAGTGCCAACATATTACACTCTAATAATAAACCAGCACACACAACGCATTTCATTACATTAGCCCTTAAACACGTAAATTCTGGAGCTGGTTAATGTTAAACTCTATAATCCGAAAACATCTCTCACCTGCAGATTTGAAATCTACAGCCCCCGGAGAAAATTTTCCACATTTGTCCCTTCATTCACGATCGTTAACAGCCTCACTTTCAGCCTCAACTGGTAAAAGTTGCAACTCGTCTCGTCCGGTCTCGTCTCTCTCACGCTTCTCTCTTCTGCGCATCCACTTCAGCGCATCCTCAGTGCGCGTCATTTTTCTTAAAGGGGCCGCATATTCTTAAACAGGACCGGTTCCAGAATCAAATCACGGACGGAGCTTCTGAAATGACTGTGGGTTCTCTAGTAAAGAACAGATGTATGCATAGCCGGTCCGAGCCTTTTGGGGGCCCTAAGCAGAATTTGATTTGGGGGCCCCCCTCCCACTACGCGAAGTCACCTGTGCTTGACGATTATTGACACAAATGTCACGCAATAATGATACATTAAATCAGTGATTCTCAACTCCAGTCCTCGGGACCCACTGCTCTGCACATTTTGTATGTCTCCTTATTTAACACACCTGATTCAGATCATCAGCTCGTTAGGAGAGACTCTATGATCTTAACTGAGTGTGTCAGATAAGAGAGCCATACAAAATGTGCAGAGCAGTGGGTCCCCAGGACTGGAGTTGAGGACCAGTGCATTAAATGAATACAGTGAGGTTATGTATTAATACAAAATAAATACTTAATAAAAAATAGATGCCTACTTAAATAAAAAAGTTTGAACTTTTACTTTACTCTTTTACTAACTCTTTGAAACTTCTTAAAACAAACTGTCTCAAAACATAAAATAAATTATTTGCTAAAATAATGACAAAACTGAGAAATCAGAAACATAATAAGAGCAAGGGTTCAGCAATGACAATTATTGTTGAAAACTGTAAAAATATTATTATTTCTCAACTGTCTCAATACAGTGTAACTGTCCTCAAAATCTTTTTTATTATTATTATTGTAACAGACTTTGTTGGATTGTACATGACAGAATCCAACAAAGTCTGTTACTATATACCGGTAATGATGTACTGGCGCTCGTTGTATGTGTGTATGCAATCTATTTTTCCCCTCGGGGCTTGCCGTAGATAGGAATGGATCGTGCGCACTTGGTACTGGAGTGTCACGGGTTTTTGGAGTTAGTGATCTGATGTGTGGTATAATAAAGTGGAGAAGAGTTCAAACTGCTATGTTTATTATTTATTCAAACTGCTACCCTTACACCTAGAAGGTTAAGTTCCCCTGCGGCTATTTTCTCCAACTTAAACCGATACCGTGACTATGCGCAGTTGTGCACGAATTGTCTATGCTCTTGCGAGGTGTCTAGATTATGCATGACTTAAACGCTGGCAGACACAACAGCAGTTGTTGGCAGGTATATTGATCATGAAATCAGAATTTTCTTGTCTTGAATTATTCATTCATTCATTCATATTCATTCATTCATGTCACTTGTTTAAGTCATCTAAAAAAAAACTAAAAAAAAATTTAAACTCGATTGGGAGGCCCCCTGGTGGGTGCTTAGTTCGCTTATGCCTCGGGCCGGCCCTGGATGTATGCTAAGCAACGGCTCCATCGTAGCAGCAGTGTACAGTGCTACATTTAGGATTATTTACATGTCATCACTTTTACTAAAAATTTAAATAGAATTTCAAAAATATTTTGCTATGAATATTTTTCTATTAATCTAGTAGTCTGCCTTTACATTGCTTTCATTTATTACTATTTTAACATGTCATATTTCTGTTCCTTGCAGAGTGAATCCAACATTTATATGTAGATGTGTCACATCCGAAACTTTGTTTGCATGCAATTGGCCCTCGGTCATCTAGCCAGTGGTGGACTGGCCATCTGGAGCACCGGGAGTTTTAACACTGAGCGCTCGTCAGTGTAAAAAGAAATCTCAGAGACAATACAGCAATATTTGCCAACTGTTTACAAAAAAAAAGTTAAATGACTGAAATTCATTTCCTGGGATGCATACTACTGACCTTTTAAAATTTCTCAGATTTTAATGCAATTTATTATATTCATAACACAATGCACAAAGAAACAATAACTTAGCAGTTTTCAGCATATCAGACAGAATATAAAAGTAAATGTTTGTATCTGTTTCCAGGCTTTCTTCAGTAATATCATTTGTCTAAGAAAATTCATAAAACTCATATCATTCTCAAACTTATACAGGAACATGTTAAATCTGACAACTTTTACTTTCAAGTCCATGATTAGGAAAGTGTTGGGCTGGAAGCTTACGCTGCTATTTTGAACCAATAATCAGAACAAAAAGCAGTTGAAGGTTGACGTGCATAATCCAGTTATTTATCTGACTCCAATATAATAAATCTGACTCCATTAAAGTTGTTGTTATTCTTTAACCTCTTATTCTTTAAAGGTAAAGGTCTATGATAGGAAAATTTAGGATTTAACCTGAACGTGTAGAGAACGAAAGTTATAATCACTTAAGCTTTCAACATAATCAGTGATAAAAGGAAAGATTTTCAAGGCCTTTAAATTAGGCAAAATTATTTATTAAGTTACATGTTTAAATATACCGACAGTAGAATAGAACAACATACTGTATAGAATACGGTGGCCGAGAGGTGCAAAACAAATCACAATTATAAAAACAAAATAACAAGTCAGAAAACACAACGACAATTCAGAAAACAAAATAACAATTCAGAAAACACAACGACAAATCTGAAAACAAATTAACAAATCAGAAAACACAAAAACAAATCTGAAAACAAATTAATAAGTCAGAAAACACAACGACAAATTTGAAAACAAATTAACAAGTCAGAAAACACAACAAGTCAGACAAAACGGAAAAGGTAGGTATATGTGGCGAATGTAATACTGATCGCTGATTGGACGAGACATCTGTCAATGCAGAAAGTACAGCAGACTGCGGCAGAAGAAAGATCGATTCGCGTGTGCATGTGTAAATATTAGAGCTGTCTATTTAACCGGCTAATTTAGTGAGATTATTATGGAGAACAAAACTTTTCAAATTAAAATCTTCCTACCACTATCTGGTTTGGTCAGACAAAATTATAAAAGAACTCGATCTGGTTAAGTGGGAGAGTGGCGTATTGGAAGAACAGCAGATTTAGCTTTTGACGCGAACGACCTGAGTTCGAGTCTCCCTCGAGCGACAAATTGTAATTCACAATATTAACTTCTTGTTTATTGATCTGTATAAAACCACATGTAGAAAAAACAAAAGCTCATGCAGGGGCATTGCCCCTATATTTGGAATTTTTAGGGCATTATAACTGCATTCTAATAGTGTTTATGTTTGTTTTTTGCAAAGTGAGGGACCTATTCGATAATGTCAGCTCACAGCCTCGCACATAATTAAAAAAATTATCGTAGACGATACAGCTAATATTTACACATGCACACGCGAATCGATCTTTCTTCTGCCTGTATTATCTGCATGTCTTGATTGACAGATGTCTCGTCCAATCAGCGATCAGTATTCCATTCGCCACATATACCTACCTTTTCCGTTTTGTCGTTGTGTTTTCTGACTTGTTCATTTGTTTTTAGATTTGTCGTTGTGTTTTCTGACTTGTTAATTTGTTTTCAGATTTGTTTTTGTGTTTTCTGAACTGTTATTTTGTTTTCTGAATTGTCGTTGTGTTTTCTGACTTGTTATTTTGTTTTTATAATTGTGATTTGTTTTGCACCTCTCGGCCACCGTAATAGAAAAGTTGTAACAAATAATGCACTGCTTTGCAAGAGGCCGTAAAAGCCTTTCTCATAGTATGAGGTTTCACAGCGGTGTGCGGTAGTGGAAGGGTTGAAGCCTTTCTCTAGATCAAAAGGTAACTTTCCTTCTTATACCCTGAGCAAAGCATTGTAAAACATGAGTGGAATACTAACACCAAAACCGACTGACAGGAAAGATGAGGCTAATGAGAGGCAAAACATTTACATATTCTCCTAAATGCATGTTTAAGCAATAGTACCTAGATTTTACATTAGGATACTTTAATATCTCTATTAAATTAACCACATTTAGTTCAGTTCATAAGCTTTCAGATGAGACCAAACATGACATAGTTACATGTTAGAACAGACTAGTAAATAAACATTATGTTGAAAGCATAACTCCTGAAAGCGCTATATAAATGCCTCATTCATTCATTCCTGTGAAGCAAATAGTACAGATGTGTAATTGAGGTGCAAACGACTCTGTTTCTCCCGACAGATCCATCCTGTGTCTGGAGTGTCCCGACAGTCCTCAATCAGCACACTGATGAATCCCTTGCACTAGATAGGCATTAGCACACTGTGATGATGAAGGCCTTTGCACCTTTAGAAAGATTACTGAAGTATTAGGGTAGTTAAGAGTTCTACCCAGATTCGCTCAGCCCTACAGTGTCATAGTTAAATAAATAAATAATATGCCAATGGTTCACATTTACTATATAGCTATAAATACACTGGTAATCAAAAGTTTGACATAATTAAGCCTTTTTTAACGTTTTTGAAAGAAGGCTGAGTTCATTTGATCACAAATACAGTAAAAACACTAATATTATGAAATATTACATTTTAAAATAACTGTTTAGCATTTTTAAATGTAATTTATTTTTGTGATACAAAGCTACATTTTCAGCATCATTGCTCAAGTCTTCAGTGTCACATGATCCTTAAATCATTCTAATATGGTAATTTGCTGCTTCGTATGAATACTGAAAACTGTTTTTGCATATTAATATTTTTGTGGAAACTGTGACACTTTTAATTTTCATGATTCTATGAATAGAAAGTTAAAAAGAAAAGCATTTATTTGAAATACAAATCACGTGTAATCATAATAAATGTCTTTACTGTTGTCAGGAAACACAGACTCAAAGGGAGACTGTGAGTAACAGTAAAGTAACACAGTTTGTTGAGAAAGTGTTGGAAGGGGGTTATAGAGATGAAGAATTCAACAAAGAAACAGAGAGAGAGAGAGAGAGAGAGAGAGAGAGAGAGAGAGAGAGAGAGAGAGAGAGAGAGAGAGAGAGAGAGATGAAGACAATCCATAGCCAGCCAGCCTCATCTCCATCCAGAGACCTCAGAAACATCCAGCACATGTGCTCTGTGTGCTCACACCTCATGGGTTGCAAAAAAAGAAAAGGAAGATGTATGAGTGTGTGTGTGTGTGTGTGTGTGTGTGTGTGAGAGAGAGAGAGAGAGAGAGAGAGAGAGAGAGAGAGAGAGAGAGAGAGAGAGAGAGAGAGCAGAGACTGTGTTCACTGTGCTCTCAGAGAGAGGTGTAGACAGGAGATCACAGCATTATATTATATTAGACTTATATAGACTATTTCACTAAATGCCAATAACTAGAACCAAATTTTATGGCATTACCAAATTCAGAAAAATTATTTTGGGAGAAAACTCTAGCTTGATCAAAAAAGCAGCAAAATATGTAACAGTCTGCCACAAACTACGAGAGTCAGACAGTTGACAAGTCAGAACTATTCTTATTTTGTCTGAATGTAGGTACAAATGTTTTTTTTTTTATCTTAACTATTTTTCTTGTTATTTCTTGTTTATATAAATGTATTTATGTATTTGTTCACTGATTGATTTTTTGACTTAGGTAATGGATAAAGCTTTGGCAATACTGTACAAGTCAAGCCAATAAAGATAATTTGAATTTAAATTCAACCAGTCCAGAAGCTGCACCACACACACACTGTAGTTCACTGATAGAGTTCAGTAATACTGTAGCGAATCAGCTTTAAAAAGGGAATATATAATTAATCATACTTATGATCAATTAATAATTGATCATAAGTATGATTAATTATATATTCCCTTTTATTACCTACATATTTTAAATTGCCCAAAAAGCAGACTCAAGAGATGAAATTGAATGCAAACAGGAAGTTTATTGACAACAACAGGGCAGGTGAACAGGAAAGCAGGTGAGTGGGAAGTGCAATGCTGGATTGGAGAGTGGTGTGCTGGCAGTGAGAGGAATGTGTCTTCTTACAGGGATGGTAGTGGATCGTGGAGAGATGAGATGCAGGATCGCTGGAGACTTGGAGAGGTAGCTCGTAGGAGGTAAGGTGAGTAGTCCTCTTTCCAACCAATCATCCTGGCAGACCTGTAACAGTACTCCCCCCTCCCGGTAGGCGCAACCTCGTGCCGTAAAGGATCCAACCGGGCAGGGGGAGCGGCGCCCTGGAGTCTAGACTGGGGTAAGCAGGAGGGTGTAGACTCCAGGGCGATGCCGGACTAGCAGTAAGAGACAACAACAGCGTGAGCAAGCCGCTAGACGTAACGCAGTTGTCCACGTCTGTCACCATGGTTACTATGGCAGTACGAGCGGAAACCAGGGATAACGCAGATATTATGTTTTTGACAGGCGACAATGACCCGGGACGAGACATTATTTAAAATTGGAATTTCTCTGAAATTAAACGAGCCATTATTTAAAATTGGAATTTCTCTGAAATTAAAAACCTTTGGGAACTTTTGGGATATTTTAAGTACACAACTTCAGGAAATACATCACACTGTTCAAGTTATTTTTGGATATTTTATTACAAAAATCTTACATATTGTAGTTAATAGTTAATAAATGGTTTACTAAATGGTCCTAGTAAGCGGGGCTTGTGCTTTTTAAGAGGGCCTCTCAGAGTTGTTAAGAAGCTCAAAGTGTGAGTTGGTTTAAAGTTGTGTTATATTTATTGTGTTTTGTTAAATTTATATTTATGCTCTGTTCTGGGTAATTTTATTGGCATAGCCAAAAGTTTGTTTACGAATAACTTTGAACAGTTTATTTTATTTTTGTTTGTTTAGTCTTTTTTGGTTTTTAACTGTAAATACCATTTGCTCTCTATTGGAAAACCTTTATTTTTTTCACTTATTGGAATAAACATTGAACTTTTGACGTCATCATCACGTCACTTCATTTTTACGCCTCCATCTGCCGGTACATTCAGAGCAGTGGTGCTGCTACTGTTTGAAACATCTTTGAGGCAGTTGGCACAGCCCTGACTCTGTTACAGTACTCAACAATATAAAAGCTTGCAGACAGAAACAATAAAGTGTAAAATGGGTTTTAATACATGAAACTATGCACGTCGTTCGCAGGAAGTTTAAAAGGTTTACTTGAAAGCAAAATTGCAGGAAAATCAGGGAAAGTCCATTCAACCGGAGATAGAAATGAATGAGCACAGAAGAAAGACTAAAACAAGGCAAGAGGCCGGAGACTAGAGATAAGACTCTAAGAAAAAGGATAGAGGTGAGACTGAGACTAAGAATAAGACTAAGATTACACGCTTAATCTGAAAACAACCTGACAAATGTCTTGAGGTGTGGTAACCATATTATAAGCAGAATATTTGACTCCGGTCCATTGACTTATTAGAAAAATAATGCACATCCAAGGTGTAACATTAACAACTGAGGTGTGCATTGTTTTCGAATAATTCAAAGGCCTGTCGTCAATTATTCCTTTCTATACAGATACTTATCACCACTGACCCACATTTTTATTATCCAGCTTGAATGAATCTGAGAGCTTTCTGGCCCTCCATTAACAGCTATGCAATAACCACGTTGCTACTTCAAAAAAGTTCATAAAGAGATCGTAAAAATAATCCATATTAATCGAGCGGTTTAGTCAAACATTTTCTGAACAGACACGGTCGCTTTATATGATGAACAGATTGAAATTAGGCTTGCAGATTTCATCAAAAAATATATTTTAATTTGTGTTTTGAAGATGAACGAAAGTCTTACAGGTTTGGAACTACATCAGTAATTAATGACAGAATTTTTCATTTTCAAAAGACACCAAGCTGACGCCGACAAACTAGCGCTGATGAAAGCCGACTGTGTTGTCGCCTCGCGTTGCGGGAAAAAGCTGCACTTGAACACACCGAGAGACCTACAGGCGACTGTCAGCTAGAATGTGTGTTCTGCGCCTGCGTGTAAATGAGACAACTGTCTATTTCTGCAGATATATTCATTTATATTCGTCGTTCAAAAATGGGAAACCGGCGCTGCAGGCGGCAGAAACACAAACCATAAACAAAACAGTGCGTACTTACAGTTTTGAATATCAATGCTGCTAAACAATATCAATCCTGTTAATATAGAAATATTCGCCAAGGAACACTCAGGTAAGATAACGTAACATTAGAACAGCCTTCTATCTGTACCGTTTTAACTTATTTGCTCGCTGTTATTTGCTTTGCTATTATTCCCGTGCAGGCGTCCACTGACCCGTTCACTAAGCTGAACAGCCAATAAGAGTTCTCTCTCTCACGGCAGCCCGACGCCATTCAACATTCAACATGTCGAATCAGCCGAAAAAAAGCAGACGAGAAACAATTTCTGCCGACGGTGTGAAACACACTGAGAAAACTTAGTCAAAAACTGCCCGACCGTCGCCCGGTATGTTCCAGGCTTTAGAGGCATGAAACATCTTTTAGCGTTAGGCAAGTGCCTATTACCAACATAATCCTATCTGAAGTTAATTAATTAATAAATCGTTCGACCGGACATAACTGTTTTATATACTTAAATATAGGTTACATGTGTTCGTGCAAGTGATTTACAAGATTTCTTATCCCGTGCGAATTGGCCATTATTATTACAGACGTCCTGTGGTAAAGATTACATTACTCCATCTACCCTTGTAAAGTTAATCCCGTCTGAATAGGGCTCAAGTCTTACTAGTTAACCAAGCTTTTCACCACATTAACAAAATTAATCTAGATGATATAGTGCTTTTATGAAAAACCTTTACCAGAGTAAGTACACAAGTGAGGTCTTTCATCTGAATGAACTTTCAGGTGGTGTTTTAGACTTGATGGTGAATTAAAACCTTTACCACACTGATCACAGTTAAATGCTTTTTCTACAGAGTGAATGTGCAGATGAACACTGAGACTTGATGCTTGATTAAAACTCTTTCCACACTGAGTGCATGTAAACGGTTTCTCTCCAGTGTGAATTCTCATGTGTTTCTTCAGGTTTTCTTTTAGACTGAAACTCTTTCCACACTGAGTGCATGTATACGGTTTCTCTCCGGTGTGAATTCTCAAGTGTTTCTTAAGGTTTCCTTTTACACTGAAACTCTTTCCACACTGAGTGCATGGATACGGTTTCTCTCCAGTGTGAATTCTCATGTGTATCTTAAGGTTTTTTTTATTTTGGAAACTCCTTCCACACAGAGAGCAGTAGTGCAGATTTTTGGCTTTTGTTTCTTGGGTTTTGAAGTCACAGTGTTTCTTCACGTCATTTAGTTTCTGTCTTCGCTCTGTCACTTCCATCTGGTCTAAAATAAACATATTAATCAGTTAGAATCAGTTCAATGAGGTTAAATGTGAGAATTAAAAACACTTAGCAAGCAGAAAACAAGACACCTGTCTGTATAAAGTATCTTCAATGTGCAAAGGTCGGTTCTGTCATTCACTTGTTAATGCAATTAAAACTTATGATCAATTAGAAGCATTTCTCTATCATTTGTCATCCATATTTTTTTCAGAGCTACAAAAGCAGTCAACAATGAAGAATCAAAAATTAACACCAACCTATTTGTTCCTCAATATCTTCATGTTTTATTCTGGATGGTTCTGGATCACTCATGTCTTCAATCTCCTCTTTAATAAACTCCATCTTTAACAGTCACACAGATTTCAGCTGCTGCTCCTGGAGTTTGTCCTTCTCTTGTAGGATGATGGGAATATTCCCAGTATTTATTGGTGAATTGTTGTGGGAGGGGCTTCACTGCAGGTGTGAACTGTGATCACTGTGTGATACTGACGCCCACAGGACCAGATCTGGAAAAATCAAAGATAAGTTACTGAACTGATACTGGAGTATTTTAACAGCAAACACATAAGGTAAGCATTTTGATGGTTACATATTAGTAGCATATAAAACAGCTCTAGTGGCGCTTTTCCACTACACAGTACCAGCTCGACTCGACTCGCCTTTGTTTGGTTTTCCACAGTGTAAAAGTTGTACCTGTACCTGCTTTCGGGTACTTTTTTCGTATCACCTCCGACGGTTTCTGAGCGGGCTGAGGCGATACTAAAATGTGACGTGAAACACTGCAGACTGCTGATTAGTCAGAGAGAATCGTCACTACTCACTGCGTCATCATTGCACGCGCCAGACGGAGCCGTTTTATTCAGCAGTGTTTCGTTTTGCTGCCCTCAGCCTCTCCTGAAACAACGTTTGTCTTCTTGCTGTGAAAAATAGCCACATCCCGAGGATCAAAAACAGCATACACTCGATCTCCTCCATTGTCCTGTGTGTGTGTGGGTAGCGGGTGTGTGTCGCGTAGTTCCTGTGGCGTCGCTATGACGACCAGGTACTATTGGGGAGGTACTATCTGTAATGGAAAACGAAGCGAAAAGCAAACCGAGCCGATACTGGTAATCGAAAAGCGCCCTAAGATGCTGATTTTTATGTAGCCCGTGTCAGACTCAAAACAGATATTTTCTGTTCCACCCCTTTTCAATGGTCAAAAAAAAAATGTGGTTCGCATAAAATATAGGATCGCAAAGCCAGGAGAAACATTTGCAGAAACACGATGTAGTCCGCCATTGTAAATGTTATGCTTGACGTTGGCGCAAGCATTTCTATTTTTTTTTTATTTGTTTTATTGAAAACATTATGTAAGAAAAGAAGAAAACAGTCACAATATAGAACAAATAAACGGAAAGAAAAAAAAGACACAGGGCAGGGGTACATAACTAATCAGAAAAGATTACATATCAAAGGAAAAGATTAAAAGACTTACATATTTCAATTGTTTTTAAAGCCTTCTTGGTTCACGAGTTAGAGATAATCCCAAAGTAATGTTGTACTTGCAAGCGTTTCTAGCTAAGACGTATGGCGTAACGACGTTGTTCGCTGGGCGCTCTAGTCAGTGGAAAAACAAACAGGTTCTGAGAAGGTTCGCAAGTTGAACCAACTTTGAACCAGCACCAGATCCGAACCAGTTCTTTTTTGGTGGAAAAGGGGTAAATGAGAAAAACCAGGCTTATATGGGGTGAGCTAAACAAGATAATGAGACACAGGTGAATATGATAATGGATGAAGAGTCCGGGCAGTGAGAATTTGGAAATGTAGTTTGTGAGGGAATGACAATAGTCTGATGTGGAGTGTCCTCTGGTGGCTCTCAGGGGCACTCCAGCTGGTGACTGTTACACAGCCCCCCCTCAAACCCCCCGGCTTCCAGATGCTCCTAAAATTGTCCAGGAGAGAAGTGGAGCGGAGGTGGACTGGGGGGCAGCATGGAGGGCCAGGGCCGTGGAGCGAAAGAGGGCCTGGAGACTGAGCCGGAGCAGGCTGAGCAGGGGTCCAGACAAAAGCATTGTCCGAAGACACAGGCGTGGGGACGGCCATGACGGGGTGAGACTCTGGAAGGGTGGTCTCGGCGGGACGAGACTCTGGAATGGCGGTCTCGGCGGGCATCTTGGCTGAAGGGTCACAAATACTTATATGATTCAACAACCTCAACCTCCTGCTCTTTAATAGTTGTTCCCTTTAAATCGATTTAAGTCTAAAGTAGGGCTGCACGATATTGGGAAAATATGCGATATGCGATATTGTTGTTGAATATAGCGATAACGATATTTCTTGCGATATAATATTTCCTTAGAGAAATTATTTTTTTTATTAGTCATTTTAAAAACAATACTAAAATAAACAGGTAATAGATATTTTTTTCAGTTTAAAACACTATGAATGACTGAAAAACACAATAAAATGCATTACTCTCAAACATTACTTTATTCACATGTAACCATGCAATCATCAAGAGCATCTTGAAACAAGAGCATTTTTTAAACAAAATATTCCCTTTCTTGCCTGTTTTTTAAAATAAAATTATTTTTTAATGAAAACTATATATATATTTTTTAAATAAAAATATACTATTAAACAAAGTGTACAGGCCTTAAATAAATTTGTGTTTAGTGGAAATACTTACATCTTGTCAACATCAACAAGAATAAAATAAGTAATAACATATAAACCTATATTTCAGCACAATGCAATGCCATAGGTGCTTAACAGTGAAAGCAATTTTATTTCAGGTTTTTTGCCAGGAAAACTAGCATATTGACCTTAGTCGGTTTTAAACATGTGCGTTGGCATGTCACAACATTTCCTGCTGTACTAAAAAGTCTCTCTGAAGGTGAACTAGGTGCAGGTATACAGAGATACTTCCTGGCGAGTTTACTCAGGTGTGGGAAGTTGACCTGATGGAGTCTCCACCAAGTGAGAGGGTCCATCTCACTGTCTATGGTGGGAGACAACAAGTAGCTGTTCAGTTCAGCCTCCGCAGCGTGCGATGGTACCATTGATGACAACGGAGCTGGGGATGTCTTGAAGAAACTGCCCAGGGATTTTTTGGCCTTCTTTAGGATGACATCTGATGGACCCATGCCCTGGTGATCTTGATTACTTAGGCTTTGCTCCTAAAATAGAGAAATAAAGTAAATATTGCAATCACATCTAGTAATAGTGCATTGTTATCACTTACTATTGTCATATTAACATTTACCTGTGACACAGTTGCTTTAATTTCAGACATCACCCTGGCTCTGATGTCTGACACCTTGTCACTGCTGATGTAGCCGACTTTGAATCTGGGGTCCATAAAGGATGTCATGTCCAGAAGTTCTTGAGTTGCTGGGTTGTCGTACTTACTGTTCATGTAGTCTAGAATCCTCATCTTTATGGATTTTGTTAAATCACTGTCTTCTTCCTTTGCAGCAAGAACTGAGGTGTTCATCAAGTGAAGTACAGGTTCCACATACGAAACACTTACGTAACTTTCACCTTGACAGTGCATCTGTAAATTCTTGCAGAGGCTGCAATGCCTGGTTTATAGACTCAAGTACATCTAGGTCCTGCCAAGAAGGAACCAAATGTCGTGACTTTCTGTTTGCTGACAGGACGTCGCTTATGGCCCGCTGCTGCTCCAGAACTCTCTGAATCATTTTCTGTCTCGAACCCCACCTTGTAGGGCATTCTGTGATGAGGTGGTTGTGCTCTTTTTGTGCATTTTTCAGGGCCATCTTCTCCTTCCAGCTGTGGGAAAAATGTCCCACTAATCTTTTGCAAAGACCAACAGCTTGAGTGATGCGCTCATCACCTTTAACAGCATTTTCTGAAGAGAGAAGAAAAAAAAAGGACATAAAGGGTGAAATAACATTGCAATATTATAAATACAATTTTATATAACATCATTTGAGACAGAAAACAGTCAGCTACAATTTACTATATATTTCCTAAATAAACACATTATCTTAAATATTATAATATCCAAAATCATGCCTATACTACATTCAACTATACAAACAACTATACTTTTTTCTGTTTTCATTTAATTATTGGAAATATAAACATTCAACACTCACCGATGGCCAGATGCAAGCGGTGACCAAAGCATTGTAGTCTGACCCAATTGTTTAGTTTGATAGCTTTCACCACATTAGCGCCGTTGTCTGTTGTAATGGACACTTGATTCTCTTCTTTTAAGTTCCAGCTGGCTAAAACTTCCCGCAGTCCATGGGCTATGTTTTCACTGGTGTGGGATTCGGGGAAATATACAATGTCCAGACAACGTGCTTTTAATTCAAAGTCTTGAGTAAGAAAGTGAACGGTAAAGCTCACGTAGGGCTCAGTCGTACGACTGGACCACAGGTCAGTGGTGCTAGCGTAGAAGTCGACTTGGCGCAGCTCGGAGCTCACTGTCTTGACGCATGTGTCGTACATCTCTGAAATTGCGACTTGAGAAAATAATTTCTCGATGGAAGCTGATATCTCTGGTCCAATTTGTCAATTAGACTCACAAAGCCTTCTCTGCTCACAGTGTTAACAGGCATCATGTCTTTAGCTAAAAAGCGTGTGATAGATTCTGTTAATTCCCTGTGGCGTTTCGACGTTTTTTCATAAGGAGTTGCACTTTCAAAACTTTTATTTATGTTAACCTTGAAGGTTATATTGTTAACCTTACTTTGCATTTCGTTGGCAGTTTTGGGCCAACTGTCGTTATATTGCTCCCTGTGGTTGCGTTGCAGATGACTGTGGAGATTTGTTGTATTTCCTCTTGACGTGGCCACAACTTTTTGGCACGACTTACACAGTACCTGCATTTGGTACACGTCTTCTCTCTTGAAGCCAAAATATTGCCATATTTCTGACATACTGTTCTTTTTAGCCACAAGTTCGTCGCTGTTGTCATTTGACGGCTCGCTTGTCTCAACTCCTGCCATAGTTTTTATTTTCTACCCTCTCTGCTCCGAGCCACTAGGTTCTGTGCCACTAGCCACTGGTGAGGCGGGTATAAGACCCCATCTGATTGGTCAAATTTTTATGCATGCAACGCACACATGCTTGGCACATAAAAAAAAAAATATATTTATCGCACCTCTCTGTGATACGGATATCGCATATACTATTATCGCGATAACGATAATTTTGCGATATATTGTGCAGCCCTAGTCTAAAGTAAAAAAAAAAACATGCTACTGGATGAATGTTTTTAGCCACTGGAATGACTGTAGCGGTCTTCCATTAACCAGTGTTTCCCCTACAATGTATTCAGCAGCGGCACAGCGCCGCCGCTGCAAAATCTTTCCATGATCAGTAATATCACAACATTCACTTCATTCACTTACACACTTTGCGCATTTTTTGCGCATGTAATTTGGTTATTTCAAATGCGACATGCGCGCAGTAGCGTGCTCATAAGGCGCCATTCACATATAGCGTTCTCCTTTTTCCAAAGCGCTAGGGCGGTTGCGCTCTGGAGGCGTCTGTCGTTGCTAAGCACGAGTCTGACGTTCAAGAGTCTATCGTTCTTGTCACGTGACCTACGGTGCACTTGCGGCATTCTGAAAAGTTGAGATGTTTTTATCTCGATGCGACGCGGACGCGCTTGGAAAAAACGAGCGCGTCGCACCGCGACCGCATCGCTTCCATTATGAGCACGCATACCGCGTGCCTACATTTGAAATTACGAACTTGAGCGTGCAAAAGAAGCGATATGTGAACAGGCCCTAATAGAAGCGACGCGGCGCATTTCTTTTTCCAAGCGCGCCTCTGTTCATGGTTGCATAGCAACGACACACGCCACGGGAGAGCAAGCGCTTGTGTAAAGGAAAAGGCGGTAAGAACTGCACTCTCCATGAGGACGAGGAAGTATCACCTACTGCTCATAGTCCTTATGGTTAAATCATAAATTTACCAATTTACTCATGGAGCTGCATTAAGATTTCCATATCTCTGGGATTGAACAATATTGGGCCTTTAAAATGAAGATACCAAAAGACACAACTTTAGGAGTTACAGGCATGTTAACTTGGGGTAAAAAGCACAAGAAGTGCTTTTTCCCATTTTTGAACCGTTGTCATATAATCCAACAAAGATTGCTAAAGTCAACAGATTTTACTAACAGACCTACCAATCTTTTTAACAAACAAAATAATGATGCTGTCATCTTTCTAAAGTCATTTTTACACCCCTGCAGGGTTGGGCCGATAGACGATGCAATCGTACATTGCAATGGCTGACAGACATCACGATGTTGAGCCGGCATTGCGAATGATATATGACAAGTGCTGAGCGTGTCCGTCTTTGGCTCAGCACCAGCCATAGAGCGAAAGCACAATTTGAATCTGGCAGTGATGTCACGTCACTGTAGTCTACATTCGCTCATTAGTGGTTAGCTGCTGCAAAGCGTGCCAAAATCGAAATTGCTGATGAGATGTAGAGGAAAATATCTAGTAGAAAATGAGAATGTTATATTTTACTCCAAAATTGCATTATGGCGTCAGTCGAGTGATTGAAATAACTTCCTTCTGTGAACTATGTGGCTTTACAGAATGAGCTAGAAATCATATTATTTTAATGAGATAATGTACACAAATCAACAAAATATATAGCCTAACATTGTTCTAGTGGTTTTTGGATATTTTGATCCAAAAATCGTACATTGTATGGTTAAGCTTAAGCGATAGCCTGATATCTGAATGAGAACACTTTTGGAGGTACGGCTTCTCTCCAGTATGAAGTCGCTCATGTGATTTCAGTGCAGACAAACCTTTGTCACAATATGAGCACATGTACGGTTTTTCTATGAATGTTTTGGTGCTGTTTCAGTTGTTTAGCTGCAGTAAAGCTCCTCCCACATTCAAACCATACATGATTTTTCATGTCAGTATGTTTGATTGACAGATGTCTCGTCCAATCAGCGATCAGTATTACATTCGCCACATATACCTACCTTTTCCGTTTTGTCGTTGTGTTTTCTGACTTGTTAATTTGTTTTCAGATTTGTCGTTGTGTTTTCTGACTTTTTCAGTTGTTTTCAGTTTTGTCGTTGTGTTTTCTGACTTGTTAATTTGTTTTCAGATTTGTTTTTGTGTTTTCTGATTTGTTAATTTGTTTTCAGATTTGTCATTGTGTTTTCTGAACTTTTATTTTGTTTTCTGAATTGTCGTTGTGTTTTCTGACTTGTTATTTTGTTTTTATAATTGTGATTTGTTTTGCACCTCTCGGCCACCGTACATTTTAGATTTGATGATAAAAAGAAAACTTTTTACCACACTGATCACAGTTGAATGGCTTTTCTCCAGAGTGACGGTGCAGATGATAATTGAGATCTGTATGTGAAACTCTTTCCACACGGAGAGAATGTGCAGCTTTGAAGTTCAGATGATCAGATGAAGGTTACTGAATTCATACTGAAATACTTTAATAATTACACTTCTTAAATTAAATTACCATATGTGTTTGATTTTAAAAATGTAGAGCATTTTGATATGGTTATATATTAGTAGCATTTTAAACGGCTCTTAGGAAGGTTGTTCATTTTTATGGGAATCCAGATTTTATAAGTATGAAACAAGTCACAGGTTAAATTATTTCATTAGTATATGAGTTAAACAGAAATCTAACAAAGATAACAGAAATCATACACAATATATACAGACTGAAAAGAGGCTGATCAAAATGAATGACTATATTTAATTATCTGTACATTATACAACAAAAATTTACATTTAGGCAACACAAACATAAATTCTTACATTATAAATTGAACATCTCTGACCTGCAGACTGGAAATATACGACATCCGAAGAAAATATTCCACATTTGTCCTTCATTCACGATCGATTCATTCACTTTCAGCTTCAACTGGTGAAAGTTAACTGTACTTGGTGTTTTATTGTCTTACTAGCGTACAGAGAATCCATTCACCATTCACAGTCAACACTTCCTTCTCATCTCTTGCTCTATCTTTTCCCCAGAACCCTCCATGAATCTGAAGCTCAACTGCACCTCTTGTGGCGTGGAGTGGAACTGCTGGTAACTATAACATAAATCTCAGGATACCACATACACTTACAGGACATCCCAATGTATTCGACTCCTACTAGTACATAACGTCAGAGGAAACAACAAAAATAAAAAAAGAGAGAAGAAATAAAACAAATAGCGGGCTCTCGCGCATCCTCTTCTGCGCATGCTCAGTGCGTGCGGTGTCATATTTCTTAAAGGGGCCGCATTCAGTAAATCTCCGCATCGTTGTGAAGCAAATACGTTCTCTAATAAAAGCGTTCTCATCGGCCTGAATGAAAACGATGGAAACATGGAAAGACTGATTAAAAATTAGTAAAATAAAAAGTAAACAACTCAACCACTTAGATCATTGCTTTATGTCATGTCAAAATCAATCTTGAAATGGCCTACAGACATGATGACAGAGGGAGATTTTAGTGAGCAATGAGCTTGGGGAAATTAAAGGTACATCTTCATGTCTGTGACCTGTGTGTACCAGCTTGATGACTGCTTAAAGGAACACGCCACCGTTTTTTGAAATAGGTTTGATTGTTCCTTTAAAGTAAGTTGACTATTAAAAAGAAAAGCTGAACATTATTTCACAAATTGTTTAAATTTTTACTGGCTTGTGCCTTTAGTTATTATTTTGGAATAAATGTAAAAATGCAAACATTAACTTGATTTAATTAAATTAATACTTGGTTTTAATAAATGGAACATTACATGGTTAGTGTAAAAATTAGGGGTGTAACAATTCATCTACTACATCGATGTATCGATTTATATTCCTATGATCCAACTACATCGATCTGTGTTCAGCAAGTTGGCCTTCCGGATGACATATATCGATCTAACATCGTTTTAAAAAGGTAATCAATCAATTGTATCTATACTGGGAAATAACGCATTGGATTTAAGCACGTCAGACTTTATATGGATGTTTTTTCTTAGCACTTTTAAGGATAAAGGCTTTAAACTTACTCGATTCAGTCTGCCTATCTGTGACGTCATCACCACGCGCCAGCAGCAGCGCAAAGACAACAAAACATAGTATGGCGGATGGCAGAGGAGAAGCCGACGAGCGAGAAATTATCAAGCCACCATTGCGGTCCAGTCTGTGGAAACACTTTGGCTTTTGCAAAGACGGAGATGTTCTAAATATGTCGCTCGCTGTTTGTAGGATATGTAAAGGTCAAGTAAAGTACGGCAACACGACAAATCTCTCCAACCACCAACTAATGGCGCTTTTCCACTGCATGGTATGGCTCAGTACGGCTCAGTACGGTTCGGCGCAGCACGGCACGGTTCGGATTGCTTTGCTTTTCCACTGCGTGGTACGGCTCGGTTCGCTTTAGCACGGTTTGCTTTTCCACTTCAGTTAGTACCTTCAAAGTGGGTGGGATTATGACTGATCGTTATAGTTTATCCGCTCCTCAGGAACCAACGAGAGGAACGTCTGCACTTCGTCCACTGACCACGATTCAGCCATTTCTTTATTTGGAAGTTTGGAAGTCTGTCTGACCAATCAGTGATCTGCAGTGTTTTCACCTCACATTTTAGTATCGGTACGGTACGCTTGGAACCTCAACAGAGGTGGTACCATTTAAAGCGAGCCGAAGCAAGCCGTACCGTATCGTACCATGCAGTGGAAAAGCGCCACAAGCAGTGGGCGGACCTGGACGGGCCTGGGCCCGCCCACATTGACAGCTGGCCCGCCCAATCAGAAATAAAAAAATAAAAAAATAAATACTACTATAGTTAAACATTTATGTGGTGTATTTTATCTATAACATGTTATGTTAAAAACAGTAAAATTATAAGTAAGCCTGATAATTTAAAAAGTTAAGTGTGTTGGTGACGTGTTTTCATTGGTCAATGCAACAACAACATACCCTAGGGGGGGCGCCAGAGCCGCGTAAGGAACTTTCCGCTTTTTATCGTACTTCATTAACACTGCAACGAGTGGAGCAATTACATAAGCCTGCCAGTGGGGCAAAAAGTGGGTATACCGGTATGTGTAGCGGAGTAGGCGCCCTCATAAGATTTCATCATAGAATTTTGACAGGGGACCCCCCTCCAATAATATCGCGAGCGGGCGCGGGCGCCGTGAGCGCTGAGCGAAGAGGCACGAGTTAGTGAGTTGTCGTCGAAAAAGATGGATAAAGCAAAAAAGCGGCCGGGGGCTGAAATAAATGGGGCCCATTCGTTTTGTTTTGTTTTGTTTTGCTTAATCGGCGGCGCTGGGTTAGTGCTGGTGTAATGCATTGGTAAAAAAAAAGTCAGTGTTAGCTTTTTTTCTGACACCGCATGAAACGCGTAGATCAGCGGCCCATTGGTTGTTTTCTTGATTGACACTGGGCTGGCCCAATCACATCTTTAATGTGAAGTATAGAAAAATACTCTTTTTATAAGTATAGAAATTAGTACAAAACTTATGAAAGTTTTCTTTATTTTTCAGTGCATTGTTTTACAATATATGTGTATTATCATGGGATTAATATTATAACTATTATTATGTAATGTAGACAGACACTAACTAAAAGAGGTTTGAATTTTTCTTTGTTTAATTTGAACACTGAATATGGGTTGGAGCTTTTAATTTTGAGCTCTCAAAGTGCACCAGATTGATGAATTTAACATTAAAATGCACAAAATTTTCTTACGGGGGAACATGCCCCCGAACCCCCCTAGCCTTGTAGCAGCCTAATAGATTAGTAATAATTGTAATGGTGGTAATAATTGTCATTCATCTATTAAAAGTTACATGGTCAGATAAAATGTATTTGTACAATGCAACTATGTAGGATGATTGAAATATCCTAGAACGTTCTTTGTAGCATTTGTATAAATAATTTATTACAGTTCAAGTCATAATTTGCTTGTTGAAGTTTTGGAGTGACTATAAGAGCATTTTTGTTTAGTTCATTATTTTTAAAGGAGGAGGGGGGGGGGGGGGGCGCAAAAATCAATCTCGCCTAGGGCAACCAAAGGGCTAGAGCCAGCCCTGCAACCAACGGTATGCAAACATTCGCTGGAAGTGTTATGGTATCTTGATTTTTCTTTAGTATTGCAAAACAAGTTACTCGCACTCATTTTTAAAAAAAAACTCATATTGAGAACAATAATTATTTGGAGGACCACCAGTCTGTGGATTGTAATGGAACAACCGCTGGCTCTGAGAATGGAGCGGAGATGAACTCCGAACCAACGACCTCCACTGATGCTAACCGGAAAGCAGATCTGCCTATGCACACTCCCTTGGCTAATCGACGATCACTGCTACACTTGATTGCACCGTCGGATCTGTCAGCTCTGGGGGAACCTGTTACCCAACCTCATCTACAGGTATTCCCGAGTACCATAATTGATGGGAAATATCAAAGCTTCAACGCCAAGTGGTATGAAAGGTTCAGCTAGATTGAATATAGCCAGTCAAAAAACTTGATTTTTTTGTAAAGCCTGTAGGCACTTTCCTGAACAGCACACTGAGGCGACTTTTACTAAAGAGGGTTTCAAAAATTGGAAACGTATCGGCCAGGTCTGTGAAAAGCATCAGGCTAGCAAGCTACATGCTTCTGCACTTGTAAAATGACTCTCCTACAAACAAAGTCATGCGCACCAAGGCAGCGGTACTGTATTAAATCAGATGCACAGAGATTCCATTTCGTTCATTGAACGTAATCGACAGCATGTCAAAGTTGTGCTGGATGTTGTCATGCAGTGTGCTAAAATGGAGATACCCCTGAGAGGGCACCGGGAAACACAGGAAGCGTTAAACAAGGGGAATTTTTTGGAGCTATTCGAGTTTATATCGAAGTATGATCCAGAAATAAAAAACAAACTTGTTGAACTGCCCGGAATGCTACACTCATGTCCAACCACATTCAGGACGAGCTGCTTGAGGCTGCCGCTTCACTTCTACTCAGGAAGATAAAAACGGACATGCAAGAACAGCCTAGGCCCAGATATTTTGCCATACTTGCAGATGAGTTTAAAGATGTTTCAAAACACGAGCTAGTTGCTGTCTGTGTTCGATTTATCCATAGTGGGACAATCAAAGAACGAGCGCTGGGCTTTGTCAAAACAGCTGACCTGTCAAGTCAAGTCAAGTCAAATATTGTCAGGAACCAATCAGACACCACATCCTTCACCACACAGCGATCACTCTCCCCAGAATACTAATCACCTGCACCTGTTCACAATCAGTAAGCCTCATCAACCCCTGCATAAAGACACTCACCACAGCCTCACTCACTGTCAAGCCTCCAACAGGAACAGACCATTTCCCGTTGTCCTGCTAAACCACTAAAGAAGTCCAGTTCCAGCCAAGTAAAGTATACTCACCGGTGAATTACTAACCTCTGCATTCCTGTTCCACTGCCTCCAGACATCCTGTTCGAGTCCTTGCTTCCTGAAACCCCGTCTGGATTCCCGTCCCTTTGAATCCTGGATCTTCCTGAGTCCTGGTGTTCACGCTGAGTTATCTCTCCCACGACGACATCTGTAATAGAAAAGACACGGATAAAGATCTGCCATCGCTTGACATAAAGTAACCTGAAGAGGATCTGCTCACCTGTACTCTGCCCCGCACGTAGTGATCCACCTCGTATCTGCACCAGCACTCTGAGAATTCTCACCCTTGCACTTGTGTCACAATTAATAAAGTTGCGTTTGGATTCACTTACCTCTGTGTCCTTGCCTGTATCCTGACAGAAGGCTTGACCGACTACCGCTATGGATCCAACACAACCGCCAACCGCAGCCATTCCAGGGCAACCAGTAACCAATGCGGCGAGTTCGCTTCCACAACCAAACCCCGCTTCCGCAAACCTCACTTCCACGATGGTATGCATTGCTAGCCCCACGTCCCGACCAGCGCCCTTCTCCGGTCGGGCGGAAGATTGCAATGGCTTCCTTTTGCAGTGTTCGCTCACCTTTGAACAGCAGCCTCATCTGTTTACCACAGACCGTTCACGAATCGCTTTTATCATTCAGCAGTTATCTGGAACAGCATTGAGATGGGCTTTCCAAACTTTCCATTTATCTGTAGCAGCCATTGTCGATTCCGGATCAGCGGGGAACTTCATTTCAGGGCAACTCTGCAAGAAACTTAACCTCAGGAAGGTCGACATCCCAAAGCCATACTCCATTCATGCAGTGACCGGCGAGCCCATTAACAAGGGGTATGTTACTTCACAAATCACACCCATCCAACTGTGTATTGAAAATCTTCACCACGAAATGTTCGAACCTCTCATTCTTAAGAATAGCCAAGCAGACATCATCCTCGGCCGTCCGTGGTTAATTCGTCACCAACCCACCATAAATTGGCAGTCCGGTAAAATCACCAGTTGGGGATGTCATTGTCCACTTAAGCAATGCGCACATTCTGTTCCACCAGCTGCAGAACCCGAGAAAATGCTCACTGTGAGTTCCACCTCCATCGAGAGCCCCACGGAGAATCTGTCTACAAACATTCCCTCTTGCTATTCCTCGTTCTCTGACATATTCAACCCGGTTACTGCCTCCAACCTGCCACCTCATAGACCCTGGGATTGTGCCATTGACCTGGTCCCCGATGCCTTGATTCCCAAGGGTAAGATTTATTCCCTCTCCATCCCTGAACAAGAGTCTATGCGGAAGTACATCGAGGAAGCATTACAACAGGGGTACATTCGTCCCTCTACATCTCCTGCGGCCGCTAGTTTCTTTTTTGTCGCCAAGAAGGATGGAGGATTAAGACCTTGCATCGATTACAGAGCCCTGAATCGAATCACCGTCAAGTTCAGTTACCCGCTGCCTCTCATCCCAACAGCCCTCGAGCAGCTCCGAGAAGCCAGGATCTTCACCAAGTTGGATCTAAGAAGTGCCTACAATCTGATCAGAATTAAAGAAGGAGATGAGTGGAAAACCGCTTTCATCACACCTGCAGGGCACTATGAGTACTTGGTCATGCCGTATGAGTTAGTCAACGCTCCTTCCGTGTTCCAAAGCTTCATGGACGAGGTACTCCGAGACTACCTGGGGAAATTTGTGTTGGTGTATATTGTATAATGACATTCTGATTTATTCCAAGAACCCTGTTGAGCATCAACATCATGTGGCCCTGGTACTCCAACGACTCAGGGAATTCACCCTCTTCCTAAAGGCAGAGAAGTGCACGTTTCACCAGACCGATGTCGAATTCTTAGGATACCAACTCAGTGAAAGAGGTGTGGAGATGGACAAACGGAAGACGGAGGCCATCATGTCCTGGCCAACCCCACAGTCGGTGAAAGAGCTCCAGAGGTTCCTTGGCTTTGCGAATTTCTACCGACGGTTCATACACCAGTACAGTTTCCTGACAGCTCCTCTTACCTCCCTGTTAAAGGGGAAACCCAAGGTGTTGCTATGGACCCCAGAAGCTGGGCATGGCTTTAATTCCCTCAAAGCCGCTTTCACCACCGCACCCTTGCTCCACCATCCGGATCCAGAGAAGGTATTTGTGGTGGAAGTAGATGCCTCCACAACCGGGGTAGGAGGGATTCTGTCCCAATATTCGGGCTCCTCTACCAAGACCGTACCTTGCGCATTCTTTTCCAAGAAACTATCCACAGCAGAAATCAACTACGACATTGGGAACCGAGAGCTGTTAGCGGTGAAACTTGCCTTGGAGGAATGGAGGCATTGGTTGGAGGGGGCGAAACATCCATTCTTGGTACTTACAGACCATAAGAACCTCCAGTATTTACGAGATGCGAAAAGGCTGAACCCACGTCAGGCACGATGGGCATTGTTCTTCACTAGGTTCCATTTTAAGATTTCCTATCGTCCAGGCTCCAAGAATACTAGAGCAGATGCCCTCTCTCGCATCCATGCCCCAGAAATCCCTAAGGAGGAACCCGAGACCATTTTGCCACAGAAATTGTTTGTCAATCCCATCCAGTGGGAGATCAACGAGCAATTATTGGAACTGTCGCGACAACAACCTCGAATCCCAGGGTGTCCCCCCGAGAAGATTTACGTCCCAGAGGACTTTCGAAACTCTCTCATTGCTTCAGCTCACTCCTCCGTAGGCACAGGTCATCCCGGAATCACCAAAACACTCACTACTCTCCAACTCAAGTACTGGTGGCCCAATATGCAGCATGACATCACGACATTCATCCAAGGTTGTATCCCCTGTGCCATGTCCAAGGTTCCCCGAAATCTCCCTGTGGGTAAACTCGCCCCGCTTCCAGTTCCACATAGGCCTTGGTCCCACATTGGAGTGGATTTTGTCACAGACCTGCCTGCCTCCGACGATAACACCTGTATCCTCGTAGCCATTGATCGGTTCTCCAAGGCATGCAGGCTGATTCCTCTGAAAGGGCTCCCCACGGCGTTTGTCACGGCAGAGCTTCTGATGGAGCACGTCTTCCGGAACTACGGCCTCCCAGAAGACATCGTGTCTGACAGGGGACCCCAATTCATCTCCCGAGTTTGGCGAGCCTTTTTCACCCTCATGAACGTGACCGTAAGCTTGTCATCAGGATACCATCCACAAACAAATGGCCAAACCGAACGTAAAATCCAAGATATAGGACGATTCCTGCGTACCTTCTGCCACTCCAACCAAAACATCTGGAGTCGTTACCTCATTTGGGCAGAGTACGCACAAAACTCCCTCAGACAGTCATCCACTCAACTGACTCCATTCCAGTGTGTGCTAGGGTACCAACCCCCACTGTTTCCATGGTCCGGCGAACCTTCCGAAGTACCAGCCGTAAATAAGTGGTTTCAAGAGAGCGAGGGAGTGTGGAATCAAGCCCATCACCATCTTCAACAAGCAGTGAATCGCCTACGACATTTCGCAGATGCTCACCGCCGTCAAACCCCTGAATACCAACCCGGACAGTTAGTCTGGCTCTCCACTAAAGACATCCGTCTACGCCAACCTTGCCGCAAACTCAACCCCAGATACATCGGACCGTTCCCCATCGTAAGACAAGTAAACCCAGTCACTTATCAACTTCGCCTACCTCCAGAACATCGGATCCATCCCACGTTTCACGTCTCCCTCCTGAAACCTCACCATCCACCTGTACCCCACTCAGCCACAGAACCGGTCCCTGAAGATAACCCCCCGATACCACCTATTGAACCAGAGCCCATCTATTTGATAAATGAGATTTTGGACTCCCGACGTCGAGGTGGTCGGATAGAGTATCTCATAGATTGGGAGGGGTATGGACCAGAGGAAAGATGTTGGGTGCCCCGGAACGACGTCCTTGATCCCAATCTACTCCGAGAGTTTCACGTTCAATATCCAGACAAACCTGCACCACGGCCAAGAGGTAGACCACCACGACGTCGGGGTCCAAGGTCCGCTGGCGCGGACCCTGGAGGGGGGGGGGTAATGTCAGGAACCAATCAGACACCACATCCTTCACCACACAGCGATCACTCTCCCCAGAATACTAATCACCTGCACCTGTTCACAATCAGTAAGCCTCATCAACCCCTGCATAAAGACACTCACCACAGCCTCACTCACTGTCAAGCCTCCAACAGGAACAGACCATTTCCCGTTGTCCTGCTAAACCACTAAAGAAGTCCAGTTCCAGCCAAGTAAAGTATACTCACCGGTGAATTACTAACCTCTGCATTCCTGTTCCACTGCCTCCAGACATCCTGTTCGAGTCCTTGCTTCCTGAAACCCCGTCTGGATTCCCGTCCCTTTGAATCCTGGATCTTCCTGAGTCCTGGTGTTCACGCTGAGTTATCTCTCCCACGACGACATCTGTAATAGAAAAGACACGGATAAAGATCTGCCATCGCTTGACATAAAGTAACCTGAAGAGGATCTGCTCACCTGTACTCTGCCCCGCACGTAGTGATCCACCTCGTATCTGCACCAGCACTCTGAGAATACTCACCCTTGCACTTGTGTCACAATTAATAAAGTTGCGTTTGGATTCACTTACCTCTGTGTCCTTGCCTGTATCCTGACAAATATATTTATATAGCGCTTTTCACAATACAGATTGTATCAAAGCTGCTTCACAGTATCAATCAAAACAACTTAATGTTTGTTTATTACTGGAAAAAAGACATCCAAGTTTGGTAGAGCTGATCAATGGTATGATTGGTTAATTAATTTGAATATCCCCAACTGAGCAAGCCAAAGGCAACAGTGGCAAGGAACCGAAAAACTTCATCCCGTGACCTAATGGTGTCCTAACACCCCATCAGATGACCCAATGGAGAAAAAAAAACCTTGGGAGAACCCAGGCTCAGTCGGGGGCCAGTTCTCCTCTGGCGTTTATGAACTAGAGGCCGAATTTACAGTAACTGTAAGATAAAAAATGTATATGAATGCCTGGCTAAATAGATGCGTCTTCAGTCTAGTTTTAAACTGGGAGAGCGAGTCTGAGCTACGAACAATATCAGGAAGGCTATTCCAGAGCTTCGGAGCTAAATGTGAAAATGCTCTGCCTCCTTTGGTGGATCTGGATATCCTAGGAATGACCAGAAGCCTCGAATTTAGTGATCTTAAAGAGCGCGATGGATTGTAAGGTGATATAAGATCCGTTAAATAGACTGGAGCTAAACCATTTAGAGCTTTATAAGTCAAAAGCAATACCTTGTATTTAATACGGAACTTTATAGGTAACCAATGAAGTGATGATAAAATCGGTGTTATATGATCATATTTTCTTGATCTAGTAAGATCTATAACCTGTCTGCTCAAGGAATATCACAGAGGATCCTTGAAATCCTAGAACCACTTGGTTTGGACCCTTCTCTCTGTGTCGGGTTCTGTTTTGATGGGGCATCGGTCATGTCTGGGCACAGAGGAGGCGTTCAATCTATCTTGAAAGAGACATACAGAAAGTAGCTTCAGAAAGAAATACATCCAGAACGCCGATGCAAGGAACTGAAGAGGTCAAGTGAAACCAGGTGGAGCTCTAAATCAGGATCTGTTCATAAAGTCTTAAAAATGCTAGACGTGTTACTTGAGAGTCTTGCTGAGTATTCGGAGACAAGCGGACAGACAAAACTAGATGCAGATAACCTATTACAAAAGATTCAAACAAAAAAGTTAATTTTCATGCTTGTTGTGTTTTGCAAGTTGTTTCAGTGCAGCGATTTTGCCACAAAGGGGCAGCAAAGTCCATCAATCTGCGTCACAGACTGCATCTCCTTAATTGAAACATTGAAAGCCACCCTTGCCACTTTTCGAGATGATTCAGATTCAGATGGTGACTTTGACAAAGTGCTCAGATTGACGGAGGAGTTGATGGATAAATACAAGATAGTATGCTGGGATGTGATAATGTCTCGTGACCGTGAGCGATAGATGCCTGCAAAGTTTAGTCAGTCTATTGTCACAACATTGGGAAAAACATCCGCTATCAAGAATAATGGGGATCTGAGGGCACTCTGGAACTGTATTCTGGATAAACAGGTGGCTGAAATGAACAGCCGAATTAAAGAGGACACCTACGGAATAATGCGAGCTTCAGCTGCCCTCATCACAGGATCCACCACTTTTGGCACACAAGAACTGCTAAAATCTCCATGCAGCTTGTATGGGATAACAGTCTGTGATGCGGAATTTGCCTTTTTTACCCAAATCATCAACGGAAAAGCTGACAAAGACAAAATGCCCTCACTAATTGAGTTGTTGGATGCCTGCACTTCTGATATTTTCCCCGGGATGAACTGTCTGTTAAGGGCCATCATCACACTACCCATGACGTCCTGCAGTGTTGAAAGACTTTTCTCCGCTACACACAGGATCAACACTCGCTTGAGAGCATCAATGGTGGCTGAACACTTGAACAATTTGACCCTGTTATCTTTCGAAAGAGAACTGAGAGAAACACTGGATTATGACGAGATCATAAGCATCTTTAATTCAAAACCCAGGCGACTCCGCCTTTTGTTGCCGGGTAAGGTAGGCCATGGTTTTCTTTACATGTAGGCCGTGGCCTGACAGCAGGATGAGACTATGAATAAGTACTTTGAGCTGCTCAAAGTATAATGTTGTTTTTTTAAGGAAGCTAAACGTTATGTACGTAGGGGTTGACCTCAGCCTCTTGTTCAGGGCCTAAATATTCGATCAGTTAACATGTCATTACTTTAAATGTTCACTGAATAGAGTGTATGTGTAGGTTGTTTTTTGTTATTTTGTTAGAGCTACGTGCTCTCTAATTGATCTTCACTATGCACTATCACAATGTTGCCTTTTTGTGAATTATATGTTCCTGGCTCGGTAGCCATAGCCTATGTTATAGGCTTATGTATTTAGCTCAGTTTTGACATTAGATGAAATGTAAACTACAAAATAAGTAGGCTAATAAACTATTTTTTATCATTATAAAGCAGTTTTAATGTTTCATTGCGTTACAGGATGGTTCTAATGAGAAAAATATTCCCAAGCAGCTTTCAGCCATGATCACTTTGAGAACTCTTCTTGCAAGCACCCTGCACTAGACAAGTGGAAAACGTATTTTGAATAACACCACGTTATAAATATTTGCTGAGCGCTTTCCTCTCAATGACATAAACACACATCAAAAATGATGAAAAAAAAAAAAAAATAGAAAGAAAAAAAAGTGTCTGGTCTGATCACAGTGATATTTTATATTATACCAGCTCTGTAATTCACTATAAGTCCCTCCACATTTATTGCTACCACTTTATACAATATAGCCTATTGCTTTTAAGCCACAAATAGCCAATCATAACTTTCTATAAGCCTACTGTGTAATTGAGACATTAATTCAAGAAATGCATTTAAAGAAAGACGTTGTCAGGGCTCACAGATGGAACAGACTGGATGGTAAGTTTATATGTTTTATTGTGCAGATGGATAAACAGTCAGAGATGACAGGTGAGGATCAAATGACTTAGAAACATAAACAAGCTTAGCTGATGAGTAATGTACTTTTCTCTCTTGCAGATGGTGTTGGTATAAGGCACACAGAAGATGGAAGGGATCAGAAGAAGCAGGTAAGTAGCAGGTTGGATGACGGAGAGTCTGTGAGTCATGGATAGACGAGACCAGACAATGACTGCAGTGAAGGTGAGGGCTTTATAGTGCATGTGGGTGATGGGACACAGGTGATGGTGATCAAAACTCAGGTGATTGTGAACGGGGGGAGTGTCCGACTGGGTGATAGGGAATGAGTGGGCGGCGATGGAGATCGTGACGTGGATGGAATCCTGACAGACGTAGGCCGCTGAAACATAGCCCTATAGTGGGTTCGTTTGTACGCACTTCAATCCACACCCGACGTTCTTGGTTTGCTTCTAATTTATTAAATCGAGGCAATTGTTTGATTAAACATTGATTAAAATTAAGATACAATTTATACAAAAAAAAAAAATCGTTAGTCTCATAGCATAATTGCCTAAGTCATATTTCAATGTTTTTATGCTAGGCTATGAGGCTAACGAAATGCAATTTCAACTATTTCTGAATTGATTATATTATAAAGAACACTGCTTTCTCACATAACGCAGTGAAGCAGCCCCTGCACGAGAGAATAATTAATTCTGGAGCCATCGATATCAACAGATTCAGCACAATCGCCACGGACAGCACCGGGTAACGTCGCACGTAAGAAGGTATCTTAAGCAGCTTCCTAAGGTGGTATGAGAATGGTATTAATGGTAAAGAATTAAAAATGGTATACCTTTAGTCAAGTCTTCGTTGCGTGCTAAGAGACAATGTTATCGGGAAACGCAGCCCAAGACTCTGCTGTTCTAGTATAATTTCAGGGCTGCGTTTCCGGATAACTTTGTCTCTTAGCGCGCAAAGAAGACTCTTAAGGTAGGGTGATATCAGGTAAAATGGGCCATTTAAGGTTTGGGGGTCCCAGCCCCTCTGGAATTTAGAGCCAATGACTGCAAAGGACTGCAAACTGTTGTCATAACTGTGCTTGACAAGTAACAGGTGATTTGATTAGTTTATGGTTGATATGGTGGGGGGGGGGATCATTCAAATCAAGACTACACCAGAAAGCTGCATGGTAAGTAGCCTGGCATACCAAATCTAACTAAACTATTATAAGGATGATAAATCCATAAAAAAACAAACATGCACATAAAAAAACTATGCATAATATCTATCTTGATGGCATCAATCAGAAATAATGTTGTTAGTTTGGTATATGAACATATTTTTTGAAAAAGTGATGTTTTTCTTGGCGGCCCATTTTACCTTAACCCACTGAGGTAAAATGGGCCATATGGTTTCCACTAAAATGGGCCATCATCTGTGTCACTCACAAACACACATACACATGTGTTTGAGTGTGTGTGTGTGTGTGTGTGTGTGTGTGCGCACACACACGTCTGGTTCGCTATCTTTGTGGGGACTCTCCATAGGCATAATGGTTTTTATACTGTACAAACTGTATATTCTCTCCCCTTAACCTACACTAATCCTACCCCTAAACCTAACCATCACAGAAAACTTTATGCATTTGTAACGTATGTAATAAAAGATGTTACCAGATAATTCATGGAAAACGCCACCCCCCCCCCACTTTATTTTTTGAATAAGAACACTAACAGTTAAGAATCAGTTCGCCGCCACACCAGCGGAGGGCACTTGAGCGCTCCTGTGAAGTATACTATTGAGACTAGATTTGTCCCAGGTGCGATCTCAGAAGTAAAGCTGACGCGCCAAGGGAAAGACGCTTATCCTGTCTGTCTCTTTACTATTTCACAGGTAAATAAAATACACTTTAGACATACTTCCAACTGTTCATGAGATAACGAGAAGGTTTAAAGAAGTAACTGTGAAGTGTTTAAAGTAACTTTTTCGTGTTTAAATGTGTTTATATAGATTTGATTAACTCGACGTTTATAGATATAAACAGATTAATCAGTTAGTAAATACATTTAGAAGCGTTTCAAGACGGATCACATTGTTGTAATGTTTAATTGCATTAGTAATGCAAGGGTATTTGTTATTTGTGTTTAAACTGATTAAGTTGAGTATATGTGACGCAGTTATAATTCAAACGCCATTTTGAATGCTTTACGGGTACACGTGTCGTGTAAATGTGTGACACGAGGTAATGAGAGTGATATGGTGTATAGAACATGGCGTTCGGGTTTCAGAGGTATTATTGATTTATGTATTTTTCATACTGGGTACATTTAAGCTTTACACATTTGTGTGTGAGAATATTTTGCTTATGTGTGTAACCTAAAAGTGAGATTTATGTGAATTTTTCATGTTTTATTTTGTATCTGTTCTTCTATGCATAAAGTATGTAATATATAAAAATATATTACTTTGTGGTTATGGATCACAGGAGTGTATTCAGGTACTGAGAGTATGTATGAGTTATATTACATATCAGCTATGTGCAGATGAAGTAATTTTTCTGAATGTAATTCAAGAAATGTTTACAGTTGTTACTATTGTGCGATCTCAGAAGTAAAGCTGACGCGCCATGGGAAAGACGCTTATCCTGTCTGTCTCTTTACTATTTCACAGTGTTTCACAGGTGCACAGTGCTTCACTGCCTGTGTACCCTTGCTGCCAGCCCAGATTTCCCCTAGGTCTGAGGCCGGTAACACATATTTTCCAAATTCAAAGTTTAGTAGATTTATTAAACCATTTCCCTCGTGGGGACTGCTGGCTGGTCCACACAATGTAGGTGATCTCAGGTTTTACTATCCTTGTGGGGACTATCCTTTTGGCAAAGGCAAACAAAGGCACATGTATAAACAAAGGCACATGTACACTCTCACACACACACACACACACACACACGCACTCACGCACTCTCTCACACACACACACACACACACACACACACACACACACACACACACACACACACACACACACACACACACACACACACACAGACAGACACAGACACCATTGATTATTCTGTCAAGCACGGGCTGTTTCGCTACGTTAGTTATGTGAGAAAGTGGAGCAGCCACAACCCCCCCCCCCCCTCTCCCCCCTCCCCCCTCCCCCTCCCTCTCCTTAAATGTAGGCTAATGCAACATTTTGTTCATTTACACTTATTTATTAAGCATTTAGTAATTTATTTGTAATAAACACTTTAATGGGCTATTTAAAAAGTGTTAGGTTTTTTATGTTAATTTATATTTCCTGTCACTGTGCAGGATCTTTTATTTTTTTTGTAGATGACAGTGTAAACAGCCCAATAACTTTTTTTACTAAAACGGCTTAATTAATGTCGCGTTGCATTACGTTTTAAAGCAGTATGCCGGGACAACTGCTTTGATTTCAGGACACCCATAGATTCAGGCCCACCTCGACTTAATCCAGGCCCACCCATCTGTCACGTTCTGCATCCGCCACTGGCCTCAAGTGAGCCGTACTGAGCCGAGCCGTACCGTACCATGCAGTGGAAAAGCGCCATAAGGCACCAAGGGATTTCACACAACAACGACCGTCCAGGCACTTCTTGCAGCATTCCCGCCGCAGCAGCGCAAGGTAAAGTCAACTCTGCAGAAGCCTCAGGCCTCGCCTGCATGTTTAGTCAGAGACTAGGACAAAACTCAGCTCAGGCGAAAAACATCACGGCAACAATTGCCAAGTTTATCTGCAAAGATATGCGACCCTAAAGTGTGGCTGAAAATCCGGGGTTCCGTGAAATGATTCAAACATTGGAGCCAAGGTATACGATACCAAGCCGACCACGCTTCTCAGAAAAGATTATTCCTGCATTGTATGAAAGTACTAAGAATGATATGAAGCTGTCGCTTTCTCAAACTGAACGAGTAGCGATAACTACGGATGGCTGGACGTCCTGGTCAAATCAAGGGTATGTGACAATTACCTCTCATCATATTGATCCGGATTGGAAAATGAAGACCTTTGTTCTGCAAACCAGAGTTTTAAATGAAGCCCATGCTGGTAAAAATATTGGCGCGTTACTGCGTGAAGCCTGCATGGAGTGGAAAATCTCCGACAAGAATCCTGCCATCGTCACAGATAACGCCAGGAACATGATTGTGGCCAGTGCAGAAGCACAGTTCAGTCCACACATTACCAGCTTCGCACATACACTTGCCTCACAGAAGGGTTTGAGGGTGGACCGGGCTTCCAGGTTGTTGGAGAAAGTGCGAAAAATTGTTGGATTTTTTCACCGCAGCCCGATTGCATGTCATGCCCTACAGAAAAAACAAACTCTGATGGATTTACCAAAACATAAACTGATCCAAGACATAATCACCAGATGGAACAGGTAATTGTAAATGCTTGAACGTTTTTCAGAACAACAGCCAGCTATAATGGCAACTCTGATGTCCGAGGAGCTACGAAAGGTGGTCACAGATGTAGGCACGCTGATATTGCCAACATGGATGACATTGTTCAGTTGATGGGTCCTGTCAAAATGGCAACCACTGTGATGTGTGAAGAAGACCAACCCCTTTCTGTAATTGCTCCTCTTCAAGCAATACTGCTGAAACACCTACAGCCATGCGAAGACGACTCAACCCTGGTTGTAGAGATTAAGAGGGTGATGGCCAATGACCTCTCCACACGCTACAGAGGCACCCAAGATGCTCTCAACATAGGTAATTAATTTGAAGTCTTAATTGAAATCAACTTGGTTAATATTTTAGGTTATTAGACTGTATTAATTTGTAAAATGCCACACCTTTGCATTTTCAAGTTTGAATTTGAGTTGAGTTTTTTTCATATGGAAAAGTAAACAAGATATCTGCAATACAATTCTTAGTTTATGGTGGCTTTACATCATCATCACTGTGCCACATTTCTTTTAAACATACTAAAGTTTAATCTTCTGATTATTTTGTGTATGAGGAGGTGGTCATCATTTGCACTGTCAGGTCAACTTAATTTAGTAATGGAATGAATGCAATATTCTTGTTCTTTAAACAGCATCAGCGTTTATTTATTTTATTTATCCTTTATTTTACCAGATGATGTCCATAGAGTGCTGAAGTTATGACGTCACTTCGTAGGACAACTCGGAAGTTAGCGGCGCATGGGTTCCCTTGATCGAAAAGCTAGGCATTTTCCCTATAGACTTTTGGAAAATCGCAAAAAATAAGATCTGTGTTCAACAAAGAGTTGTGACCCTTACACGTTTTGTCTATCAAGATAATCTTTACAAGTTAATCCAAAATGTATACATTTTGAAGCCTATATAAAGTTTAAAAAACCACAAGCAGACACAATAAAGTTTAAAAAACCACATGCAAGTTATAACTGGTGTGTTTTATGTCATAGATCAAAACGTAAAAATATTTAGAGGCTTTGTTAACCACAGACCTTATTTCAGGCGATTTAGCAAAAACCCATTCAAAAAACCCATAGACTTTAGGGCGAGGGAACCGGAAGTGCTAAAATGCTAACTCACTTCCGTGTTTTGGCCTACAAAATGACGTCATAACTTCGGCACTCTATTGAGATATTCAAATCTCTTTTACAACATTTCACAGAGGGACACTAAAGTTTAGCTAAGTATGTTAAACTAAAATGAAACAGAGCAACTTACTAAAGTTTGTGTCAAAAAGACCACGGCCGCCGCAGGAGGAAGATAATGCAGATGTTCAGGAGCCTCAGCCATCAGTCTTGAGTAGTAAGGAGCTGAACAGCTCTGCTAGTGATTACGTTAATTCAGCCATTTCTCCATCACCAGCAGTGCTCCATTCTCTAACGTATACCTCAGCTACACGCCAGTGTACAGGTACATACAGCCATGTCTTAGGCTAATTAATATACAAATGCGCAATAATGAACACTAATGAATCATGATTTACTATCGCAGCGTTATGTGCGTTCATTGTTTCATAGGACAACAATTGTTTAGACAGAACTCTTTGTCCCTGCTCTCATTTGAAAGAGAATTGACTGAATCGTTGGACTATAACGAAATCATTGCAGTGTTCAACTCTAAGCCCCGTCATCTCCTGTTATAAGCTAGTCATCAAAAGTAAGCCAACCTACATTTACTATGTAGTTGCCTAGGCAATGTCGTTTATTTAACGTGGTTTATGTGGCTGCTGAGCCAGACTATGACCAAGCATTGTTTTTACACACTGTCCAGTACTGTGCTGATTTGATGATGGTGTTGTTTTGCATCTGTCAGATGCGCGCGTGTGTGTGTGTGTGTAGTGTGGCCGCGCGCAGTGGAAAGGCTGTTCTTATCGTTATGTTCTTAACACTGCTTATGATGACATACATGCTTGTGCTCTGATTAAACTGTGGTGTATTCAAGCAGGTGTAGTTGTGTTGGCCTATTTTGATCACAGATGCATTTTAGGCTGTGCCCACCTGATTTTCTCTGGGCCCACCTACATTGTGATTCCTGGCTACGCTAGATTCTTACATCAATAGATGCAAGCAATGGGAAATCAGGAGGAAGATGAAGGAAGCTCAAGCACGAAGCTGTCAGGATTCAATGAAGAGACCACAGGTGTGTTTCATGTGATACCAACAAAAGATTGTTGTTGTTTTGTATTAATGAGAAACATGACTATATTTTGAAATACATTTCTTATATTGTAGCTCCAAATGAGTCACCTCCTTGTAAGAAGAAAGCTTTAGATGCACTGTTTGGCGATTCCTTTACCCAAAGAGAAGGAAAATCCACAAGCGAGAGAGCCAGAGCAGAGGTGATAAGGTACTGAGCAAAAGATGCGTTGCCTTTGACTGAAAATGCCAGGAAGTGGTGGAGATCTCAGGAGAAAGAGCTACCTGTACTTTCAACCCTTGCTAAACGGTACCTGTGCATTCCAGGCACTAGTGTGCCAGCAGAGCGAGTTTTTAGTACTGCTGGCGACATAGTGAACGCACAGAGAAGTGTTCTGTGGCCAGATCATGTTGATCAGTTGATATTTTTGAAAATAAAATCTGTAGAGTCATGGAAGAGTAGTTGGTTACACTTGATCTTTTGTTAAATATTGTTTGTTTATTAAAATGATAGTAGTAGCAGGTTCAGCCACTGCTCATTCAACCTGAAGAAATGTTGGTTGCACTTTATTTTTGATATTAATACTGTATTTGTATTATTTTTATGTTGAAAAACAGCAAAAGTAGCAGGTAAACCTTCTGTTTATTCAACCTGAAGAAATGTTGGTTGTACTTTATTTTTGATATTAAAATTGTAATATTTTTATGTTGAAAAACAAAAGCTGAAGTAGCAGGTAAACCTACTGTTGAAATGTTGGTTGCATTGTACTTTTACAATGCACTGTACTTTTATTGAAAATGTATTGAATATTGAAAATGAGAGCAACTGTCAGGGTTCCATCACCACCACGCTCATCATCACCTCCCACTCATTCACTCTCGCCGCCCACTCAGCCTTTCTCCTGTTCATTATCCCCGGACTACTAATCACCGTCACCTGTGTCCTATCACCAGAGCTTCCCTTATATACGTGCACTTTCCCTGCAGTCACTTGTCTGGTCTCGTCATTCCCATGACTCACAGACTCCCAGAACACTTACCTGTCCACTTACCTGTGACGCTCTCGTTTCCCTCAGCAAGCCAAAGCCTTCCTCCACCGTCATCCATCTTCGACTCCTGCAAGAAAGAAAGACAAGAGAACTATCACCATTCAGCTAAGCTTCTCCAATTGTTCTGTGTTGTTGTTACTCACCTGTTGTCTCCAACTTCGATCCATTCTGCAAAATTAAAGTATTGAACTCACCACCTTGTCTGATTAATCTGTGATTCCTGACAGCAACGAGGCAGTGAAGGATAGACTTACCGTGTTTTAAATGGTATCCACTGAAAAAAGCTTTATAAAACTACTAGATTACTGTAAGGGGATAATACAGTTAAAGACCCAGAACAAGATGAAGAATGAAGACCTGGAGTAATAATAATAATAATAATAATACATTTTATTTGTAAAAGCACTTTACATTTTAAGAAAAAAACTCAGTGCTACAGGTCTGATCCTAAGAACAATATCTAGACATTTTTAAAATTCATAAGATCTGCTAAAAAGTAATGTCTTTAGTCCCTTTTTAAAAGTCTCGATGGTCTGTGGTGACCTCAGATGGTCCGGGAGGGCATTCCAAATCCGGGGAGCGGCAGAGCAAAAAGCTTTCCATAGATGCATTGGTGGGTGAGAAGTGAAACCTTATATTCGATCCTAGCAGACACGGGAAGCCAGTGAAGTGTGTGGAGGATGGGAGTGATGTGTTCATACTTTCGCACTCTCATCAGGATCCTAGCAGCGCTGTTCTGGACGTACTGCAGCTTTTGCAGACTCTTGTTGGGGATCCCGATGAGAAGAGCGTTACAGTAATCCAGTCTAGAGGAGACGAAGGCGTGGACCAGTTTCTCAGCATCAGCTAAGGTAAGTGTAGAACGGAGTTTTGCGATGTTTCTGAGATGATGAAAGGAGATCTTACAGAGATTTTTGATATGGACTTCAAAGGTGAGTTGTGGATCAAATCTCACACCAAGATTGGTAACTGTTGTGGAAAGGGGGATGTCTTGGCCAGAGATAGTTACACCGGAAAGTGAGGATGACTGAATTTGGTGCGAGGTGCCAATGAGAATTGCTTCAGTTTTGGAACTGTTTAGTTGGAGAAAATTCTGTTTCATCCACACCTTTATCTCCTCGAGACAGGCAGTGAGTGTTGGAGACGGAGATGATGTTGGCGGTGCTGCAGCTGGTTGTGGATCAGATTTCATGTACAGTTGTGTGTCATCGGCGTAGCAGTGAAAAGACACTCCATGGCGGCTGAGTAAATACAGTCAAATGAAGAAACGTTACTGAAGATAGTTTGAAATTCCATCAGACAGAAAGAGTTTGTAGGCTGCTCTGTTACAGTTACAAAAATCACAGCAAATATACCCTTCACAAAGGTCTAAGCTACATCCCTGCTTCAGGTTGAATGATTCTCATTGGCTAAGAAAAAGATAAACATAGTAAATTTCCACACATATAGATAGACTGAAGCATTTCTCCATCGATTATGCAGCTGGCACTCGGACCCTGAAGGACCTTCCAAGTTGCAGATCTTCATTGCTGGGCGCCAACCACTGGTGTAGTGCAGGTAGACGGGATATACCCACTTCTTTTTCAGTCAGCATTGCGTATACCCACTTCTAAATCCCCTCTGATGTGCATAATTTAGTAGGCTAGCTAATCCAATCTCATGTGAAAAAACCCAGTCAGGGCCGTACCCACCATCGAGGGCTGGACATCAGTAATTTTTTTGAGTGTATAAAATGAAAGTTGTAAAATAATAGCCTAATATTAACTCTAATTTGGTGCTGCAATGATTCGCGCATCGTGATGATAACTGACCTTCTTATCAGAGCTGCTTCAGCACTCAAACACCCGCTCGTCAATGTCAAAATGTTTGAGATCAAAGCAAGCGGGATTTATGTTCACAGAAGCGCAAGCCAAGCGCGAATCCCAAAGCGTCACTTCACACTTCAGTTAACGATAAAGTTTAAAATGACCGACAGAAATAATCAGTTTGATCAAAGACAATGGAAACTATAAGCTCAATTTAACAACACAAGCACCCTATTAAATCTATTGCCATTATTATTATAAATATTATTTATAAATATATTTGTATAACGTTACCTCGAATGTGTTCGAATATTTCCCCAGTATCAGCACTGGGACTTTTCACTGTTTGTATCACTCCGCTTGTCTGTGTTTGCACAACTTCATTTAGCCAGAAGGTGGAAACAAGTGGCTGTCTTTATGAGAGAGCAATTGAACCATTGATTAAATGAACAGATTAGTCCAAAAATATTGATTAATTTAGGAAAGAAAAAGTAGCTGAAACTAGGGCTGGGCGATAAATCGATTTTATCGATTAACTCGAATGTGTAGTTTACGTCGATTTGTTTGAATAAAAATTGGTTTTCTCTTTAACATCCGCCGACGCTCCCGTCTGGGCTCCAGTAGTTCCGAACGGGCTCAGCGCTTGCCATAGAGAGAGATACACAAACAACATGGCAAATGAACAAGACCGCAGCAATTGTCACTTTTTACATGTTCTCACGCCACACATCCATTTTCTCACGCAGAGAAAAATCACGAAGCAAAGAGGACACTGACACCGACAGACAAGACAGAGAAGGTTACTATTGATATGAAACAGATTCTCACCTCTCAGATTCTGTCAATTTAATTACAAAATTCAAACAATAAATACGTTTTGGCACTTGTAAATGTGACGTGACAGATCACTGACAGATCTCAGTTCAAGCAGCACGTGAACCGATCATCTGTTACTCTTTACTAGTCTACCAGTTAATAGTAAATAAACACAAATATAGCCAGGTAATTTGAAAGATACAGTTCAGCTTACCGAAATGTAATAAAAATCGATCGATCAGTGTTTTTCAACCGCAGAAAGAGATCCATAAAACAGCTGGAGAACAATGTCACGTAAGTTACATTTACCTCAGGAAAGCCATTATACCGGATGTTAGTTGATTGCTATAAAAAATTGCTATAGAGAGGAGTATTTTGCTAAATATGATAACTATTTTACATATTTATTATATTTTTACCTATATCATTAAAATATTATAACGTTGTTATTATAAAAACGTATATATCATTTCAGATGTTATTTTTAACCTTTAATAATAATACCAATTGACAGGGCTCTGTATGTTTACAGAATTAGGTGTGATTTTTATTTTTGAGAAAAATGAACATAACACAATAACGTATCTACTGTACCTAATATTTATCCAAATGAAACGATATTGAATCAAGATCTGAATCAAATCACAAGAATTTAATTGAAATTGTGAAATTTGTGTCAAGCAATAATGAAAACAGTAGCATATCTGTCATTGTACCATGTAAACATTGTGTTGTCACTAAACTTAATAAAATTCTGTTTAGTTACCAAATGTTTTGACAATCACAATACACTTATTGTGGTGCAAGTTACTTTTTGCTGTAACGCAGTAGTGTAAGGCATTACTAATACATTTTCAGTAATATTTTACTCGGTACCTGTTCAGTAACGCTTGCGTTACAACACACTTTTAGCCCAAAATTTAATTGTTCAAAAAAAAAAAAAGAAAACGAAACAAAACCCGCGAGACATTAACAAATGAAAAATGCAAGTAAGTTATAATCTGTTCGTGGTCAGTCAATAGCCGCGTGTGGTGTCCAAGTTTGTAAATAAAGACTAAATGACAGCTTCTGATATATTTGTATAGCGATTTATTTAATTAATCTCCCTCTTCCTGGTGTTTCTTTGTATTGTGTGACAGTGAAGGAGTGTTTAGGGCAGGTTTTACCTGGCCAGTGGAAAAGCGGCTAATGGGTGAAGATGGCAGAAGAAGACTGTACATTCGCGAGATGGACATATGCGCATTACTTGGAGTTTGGCCTAAGGGTCTCTATTTGTTCTGTTTTCTTTCTAAGCTGTTAGGCTATGTTTAGCCCATATGTTAATTTCTATGCACTAAAATGACTGAGGTTGAGGGTTGGGTTGGGTTGATTTTATTGTAGAATATCGAATAGGTTGTGCGATTATTGTCTTTAAAAAATCCCCATGTTTTCTGTTCTGATGCGATGACACGTTCATGTAACCAGAGAGTGGCGATGCCAATAATACATCTAAAAGCTGTCAATCAACTCTCAGACAACAGAAGAAGATGCACATGGTCTCACACCAGAGCATGTGAGCGGAGTGGTGATATTTCCTCCACAGCGGAGAGCGCATTTCTGAAGATTACGCGCCGCTCGCTCAGAATGCCCTTTGTGACGTGCTGGTAAGAAAATATTGTGAAATAAAGGCTGCCCGTACATGACAAGTTTTTTTTCTAGTCAACTAGTAGTAGTTCATTTAAGCCATTAGTCTAATCGCAATTTTTTATTGATTTAATTACTTAAATATATATGGGAGAGAATACTAAACCATAATGAGTGTTTTGTTATATATTGCCTATTTCACATCTCAACGCACGCATAAAGCTTGCCATAAAGAACCGGCAAAAGTAATGAGTATGCATGAAACATTTGAATTGTTTATTAATAAACTAGTGTTTTCTGTGTCAGTGTCAGCTGCAAAGATAAAGTTGACCATGCTGACTCGCCATCTTCGCATAGTGAACGCACCGGAGAAATGCACACTTCACACGAATTAGCTTACATAAGCAGAGAGAAGCCAATTTATTTTCGTTGTGAATGGTTTTGTTTAAAAGGAGACATTTCAAGCTTTCATATACTTCTCAGGTCTGTGAGGCAAGTAGTTTATTCATGAATATCAGTCACGTGACCTCTTACGTCATCCGCTCTTTTTCCAGTTGACTGCCTCCATCTTGAGTACCTACCGAGTACTGTCTATGGTTCTGAAAAACATTAGCTAGCTAGCTTGCTAGGATTTACAGCTTAGTACGGATACAGTAAATGGCTACGAAAGACAACATTTCGCACCTCGACTGCCATGAAAAGAAACGCTACTTTCAAAAAATATCATTGTTAGGGTGTGATCCCTACGCGATACCTGATGCTTACTTCCAGCCTCTGTCCGCTGCTACCGAATTACTAATCCTGGCATTCAATGATACATATATATATGTATAACCCTAACCCTAACCCTATATATATATATATATATATATATATATATATATATATATATGGCTTAATCACTCTGTCATAATGTCTCTCCTTCACCAATATGCCGGTGTGTGATGTGCCTTCTGGCGCAATATGGCTGCCGTCGCATCATCCAGGTGATGGTGCACATTGGTGGTGGTTGAGGAGATTCCCCCGTCTATGTAAAGTGCTTTGAGTACCTAGGAAAGCGCTATATAAATATAATGAATTATCATTATTATTATTATAATGATAACAAAAAACCCTCCTTGAACTGCCACCTTACCGTGGTGGAGGGGTTTGAGTACCTGAATGATCCTAGGAGCCATGTTGTCTGGGGCTATATGCCCCTGGTAGGGTCTCCCAAGGCAAACAGGTCCTAGGTGACGGGTCAGACTAAGAGCGGTTAAAGGCGTGGTAAAGTATGATTTCACTTTTCTAACTTTAGCTAGTGTGAAATGTTGCTGTTTGAGCATAAACAACATCTGCAAAGTTACAACGCTCAAAGTTCAAAGCAAAGGGAGATATTTGCTTTTAAAAAAAAGGACTACAACAAACAGCTGGTAGGGACTACATGACATTCCTCCCGGGTTAGTGACATCAGCAACCCTAAAATGTACATAAACCCCGCCCCCGGGAACACGCAGTCCATGTTGAGAAGAGGAAAAGTTGTTGTATAAGAGTGTATTTGTGAGTCAGCTCAAACTTTAGCATACTTCTTTTCACATGCAGTTCCTATACGAGCGATTTATAGATTAACATGACAGAATATCCTAATTGAAGATAGTTAACTTCACATCAGCAACATAAATTCATCAACTAACCATTCAGAGACGTCCTGTTGCATTCTACATGTTGTCACTTCTTCTTGAGTCTCTCCATCTTTGTCTGACTCCGTTTTAACATTAAAGGCAGAACAGTTTCTGTCATTTTAGTGTGTCTGCGTAAGGTAATCGCTCTGCTAACACACAAGAGCTCTTTAAACCCCGCCCTCTACAGCAGTTCATTTGCATTTAAAGGGCCAGGCACAAAACGGTGGGTTTAACTTTAACATGCTATATAAAAATATCTGTGTATCTGTTTATACATATCATGCTGTATAAAAATATTCACTTCAGGTTGGTGGAGAGTTCCTGCCTCAAGTGGAGGAGTTCAAGTATCTTGGGGTCTTGTTGAACGAGTGAGGGAAGGATGGAACGGGAGATTGACAGACGGATCGGTGCAACTTCTGCAGTAATGCAGTCGATGTACTGGTCTGTCGGGGTTAAGAAGGAGCTGAGCTGCAAGGCGAAGCTCTCGATTTAACGGTCAATCTACGTTCCTACTCTCACCTATGGTCATGAGCTGTGGGTCATGACCGAAACAACAAGATCCCGGATACAGGCGGCCGAAATGAGTTTTCTCCGCATGGTGGCTGGGCGATCCCTTAGAGATAGGGTGAGGAGCTCAGTCACTCGGGAGGAACTCAGAGTTGAGCCGCTGCTCCTCCACATCCAGAGGGTCCAGCTGAGGTGGCTTTGGGCATCTGTTCCGGATGCCTCCTGGATGCCTTCCCGGGAAGGTGTTCCAGGCGCGTCCCACCGGAAAGAGACCCCGGGGAAGACCTTGGACACGCTGGAGGGATTATGTCTCCCGGCTGGCCTGGGAACGCTTCAGTGTGCCCCCGGAAGAGCTGGAGGAAGTGTCTGGGGAGAGGGAAGTCTGGGCATCTCTGCTTAGACTGCTACCCCCACGACCTGGCCCCGGATAAGCGGAAAAAGATGGATGGATGGATGGATGGATGGATGGATGGATGGATGGATGGATGGATTATTATAAAAAAATCCAAAATGCAAACTAAATCCAACCATGGATATTTTATATAATTTCGGAATGAGTGACCGAACCCGGAACCTCATGCTTGAACATGTCATGCGTCAACCCGCTACACTAACTGTCAGTATGCTTTCACTGGCCTTTGAAAGGCCTTCGCCGACGAAGCCATCTTTGATTTAGCTCAAAGATTTGCTGTATCGCTGCCATAGTTTGAGCAAACTCCCCATCACAATCATTCCTTTTAAATAGACTTCTAAGCCTTTACTGCTCAATGCTTTGCCAGGTGACTTTGGACAATATAATTAAAAAGCTAACAACAAACAAAAAAGTTTTTGCAGTGGTGGCCACTAGCGGAGTGAACTGTCAACAATGATAAGCTAAAGCTAAGAGTTGTCCAGACCAACATTAATAAGTAACTATGCAGAAAGTAATGCAGGACTAATGAGTTTAACACTTCAGCTACTACTATTAACTAATATGGATACAAGCTTAACTAATCAGGAAGTAAAATCGAATTTAGGACCAAGATAATTCCTTATTGGGTAATCAATAATTACTTAATGAGATTGGCATCTTCAAGAAGTAATATTTAATTATGAGAAAACAGAATTACTAATTAAAAACTAATCACAACATTAATGTGTCTTAGAAGTTAGCAATTGTCTTTTTTTTTACGCTTAACGCAGTCATAAAATGCATCACTAATTACTCAAGTGTAATCTAGTCACTCTTTAAGGACTACTAGTGATCTGGACCATTATTTTAAAATGAAAAAGATGTTTTTCACTTCAAAATAAGGGTCCAGATCACTAGTAGGTCCTGCATAGTGACTAGGTTTCACAAGTAATTAGTGATGCATTTTATGACTATATTCAGAGTAAAAATCATGACTGATTATGTTTCAGACACATGTTCTTTATAATTTGTCAGTTAGTTATTAACAGAGGTGGGCTTTCAGGGCCATCAGGGCCTTCTCTGCTGGCCCTGTCAAAATCTAAAATATAAATATAATATAATATAATATAATATGTAAAATATATTTTTTTCATTTTTACGATTATATTTCCATAAATAATATGGTTATTTTTTGTGAGGCTGAGCTGGATTTTCCATATATGGTCATCTAAATGCATCACAGCTCCGTGGACCAGCACTGAAGCTGTCATTTCCCATTTGATCATAACTTTGACTGATGTGTATCATTAGCCAATCAAACTTTGATGCGCAGTGACAGAACGCCCTCAGGGGCCCAGCGATGTGTCGCCGCTAGCCCCCGCTGATGTCATCAACCGTTTGAAATTTTGGCGAGTTGTGAGCAATGTCAATTAAATTGAGCTATGGCCGCTGCCTTTACACCTCTTACCGGTCCTGTTGACGATCTCCTTCGTGTCCCTTTTTCAAGGCGTATGTTTGGAGAGAGGAAAGAGGTCATTTTAAAAGGAAGATCTACACCTAAGCTGGGTGGGCTGACCAAGGCCGGAAAAGGTTTTGTGAAGCACTTCACTGAGGATAACTATGACCGCTATGACTGGCTAACAGCTAGCACTGAGCGGAACAGGTTATTTATCATTCACACAGGAAGTGCAGTGAGGAACGGAGTGAGGAACCAAAGTGCAGTGAGGAACCACGTTCGCGTCTGTCTGTTTAATGCATAGCTGGAGCCAGCAGACTTGTTCAACATGTTGACGTTAGAAGCCCTGTTGGGACCAAGTTTTTGTAAATGTTTTGTAAAAGAGTAAATGTTTTGTCACTATGCAAGCATTTTCATCAACTAGATTATTAATAAAAAAAAAGTTACGTCGTATGAATTATTTTTTATATATAAATATTGAAATACATTTTAAATACATTTTAATAATTTTAAATAAATGCACAAAAAATATTTTCAACATTCATGGTTGTGTGTTTAATATTATTTTTAAATCCATGTTATATAGTTTAAAAGTGTATAAGTGCTTAGCTATGGAAACTATGCTTTTAATGTAATTGGTGGCTCTTAAAAGAGCCGTTTGTAGCACTAGGCTTATACTACAGGTTGCCAGCTGACAGCTCTCTCGATGGAGAAATAGGAGGTATATGTCTCACGGACACGGATGGCCTCCCGTGCGGAGTTGTTGCTGCCCACTCGGGTTACTGCCTGTAGGCCAGGAACATCCCTGTCTACAGCTGGTGGTGGTCCTGCACGTCTTGCAGTTGCCTATTCTTTATAGTTTTCCAAACTTTTCAATAAAACAAAAATAATCTAGATGATATTGTGCTTTTAGGAAAAACTCAAATTTTATCTCACACAGTTTACTTGTGTGGTATTTGACATCAAACAATTGTTGCACACATTCAACATTTTATCATATTAGTGTAGGCTACCGGCGGCTGTTTCAGTAAAAACAGGGCATTGGATCCAGATGCAGTTTGAAATGTTTTATTAAACAAAATTATCAGAAAGTAAATCCAGGCAGAGTATAATAAAGAAACCAGGCAAAGAACACAATAATCCAAACACAGTAAAATCCAGAAATTGAACCACAAAACATCCAACAAAGGACAACACCAGACCAGAACATGGGAAACACTGAAGTATACACAAGGGGTGATTGGCAAACAAGACACACCTGGTAACAATCAGGAACTAATCAACAAGAAAAACTACAAAGGACTACAAAACATGCCATGAAACAGGAAATGACAAAAGTCCACATAAGTCAAGGGAAACACAAGGCAGGAATCATGACAGTGTGAAGGCTTGATAAATGTTTGAAACACTTCTTACACTCACTCTAAAACCATTTACTATACATTTACATTTTTTTTTTTTTTTTTTTGGTGAAACATTTCTACACTTAAAACTATTGATTCATTTTAAAGCAATGAAATCAATTACATATAGGCTACCATATAAACTGAATAACTGTGAGTAAAAAAATGAAGTAAAAAATGAGTAACTGCATTTGGTACATTAACAAATAAAAGACAGTATTCGTTGTTTTCTGGTGCAGTTTAGACTTTAGATTTGATGACATTAAAATCTTTACCTTACTGATCACAGTTCAATGTTTTTTCTCCAGAGTGAATGCGCGAATGATTTCTCAAACCTGTTGAATCTCTGAAACTTTTCTCACACTGAATACAGTAGTACGGCTTCTCTCCAGTATGAACTTGCTCATGATATTTCAGAGATGCAGAATGAGTGAAACTCTTGTCACAATATGAGCACTTGTATGGTTTTTCTCCGGTATGAATTCTTTGGTGCCGTTTCAGTTCAGCAACTCTAGTAAAGCTCTTTCCACAGTCCAAACATACATGATCTCTCACTTCATTATGTGTTTTCTGGTGCTGTTTAAAACTGTTCAGTCGTGAAAAACTCTTTCTACAGAGAGAACACACATAAGGCTTCTCATCTGAATGAACTATCAGGTGTGATTTTAGACTTGATGATGAAATAAAATCTTTACCACACTGATCACAGTTAAATGTTTTTTCTCCAGAGTGAATGTGCAGATGATTTCTCAAACCTGTTGAATTTCTGAAACTTTTCTCACACTGAGTACAGTAGTACAGTTTCTCTCCAGTATGAACTCGCTCATGTGATTTCAGGTGTCCAGACCGAGTGAAACTCTTGTCACAATATGAGCACTTGTAAGGTCTTTCTCCAGTATGAGTTCTTTCGTGCCTTTTCAGTTCAGCAACTCTAGTAAAGCTCTTTCCACAGTCCAAACATACATGATCTTTCACTTCATTATGAGTTTTCTGGTGCCGTTTACAAGTGATCCGCCCTGAAAAACTCTTTCCACAGAGAGGACACACATAAGGCTTCTCATCTGAATGAACTATCAGGTGTGATTTTAGACTTGATGGTGAAATAAAATCTTTACCACACTGATCACAGTTAAATGGCTTTTCTCCAGAGTGAATGCGCAGATGATACATCAAACCTGTTGAATTTCTGAAACCTTTCTCACACTGAGTACAGTAGTACAGTTTCTCTCCAGTATGACCTCGCTCGTGTGATTTCATGTGTCCAGACTGAGTGAAACTCTTGTCACAATATGAACACTTGTAAGGTTTATCTCCAGTATGAGTTCTTTGGTGCCTTTTCAGATTGTCAGCTGTAGTAAAGCTCTTTCCACAGTCCAAACACACATGATCTTTCACTTCATTATGTGTTTTCTGGTGCCGTTTACAAGTGATCAGACGTGAAAAGCTATTTCCACAGAGAGAACACACATAAGGCTTCTCATCTGAATGAACTTTCAGGTGTTGTTTTAGATTTGATGACGAATTAAAACCTTTACCACACCGATCACAGTTAAATGTTTTTTCTCCAGAGTGAATATGCAGATGAACACTCAGAGTTGATGCTTGAGAAAAACTATTTCCACACTGAGTGCATGTATACGGTTTCTCTCCAGTGTGACTTCTCATGTGTCTGTTAAGGATTCCTTTATTCTTGAAACTCTTTCCACACTGTGAGCAGGAGTGCAGCTTTTTGGCTTTTGTTCCTTGACTTTTGAAGTCACAGTGTTTCTTTACGTCATTTAGTTTCTGTCTTTGCTCCGTCACTTCCAGCTGGTCTAAAATAAACATATTAAGCTGTTAGAATCAGTTCAAAATGTTAAATGTGAAAATAAAAAAAAAAACAGCAGGACACAAGACATCTGGTATCTGTCGGTGTGATTATAATGTATCTTTGATCTGGAAAGGTCAGTTCAGTTATATACAAGTTATGATCATTACATGCATTTCTCGATCATTTATCATCCCTATACTGATTAGTTATTCATAGAATTATTGAAGAATCAAGAATGGAAACCAACCTGTTTGTTTCTCTGTATCTTCATGATTTATTCTGGATGGTTCTGGATCACTCATGTCTTCAATCTCCTCTTTAATAATCTCCCTCTTTAACAACACAGTCTTGGGGTTCTGATGCCAGAGATGGACTTTATTCTTTAAATATATAAAGCTTCTGCTGAAACAACTGCAGAGTCCTGCCTCACACTCAAGTATATATCCATACATCCTTCCCAAAGTGGTAACGCATTCTCCATATATTTTAAGAAATGGACAGGTGGGAAGGTTTTCACCATATATGACACATTCTTGCGGGCCTGAAATAGGAGTACAGCTGTAAACACACCATTCACTTGCTAGCCTCTTGTTCACAGTGACAGAAACACATGATTATATAGTAGAATAACTTATTCACACATATGGCTATATAATACTTAAATCGCTGATTTTCTGAATATTAAAATATAAAATATTCAATAAAAATATTGAATATTCCCAGTATTTTTTGGTGAATGGTTGTGTGAGGGGCTTCACTGCAGGGGTGAACTGTGATCACTGTGTGATACTGACACCCATAGGAACAGATCAAAAAATCAAAGATAAGGGTTACACTTTATTTTAAGGTGTCATTGTTACAGTGTAATTATATAATTAAGTACTGAGTAACATTAAGCAACTACATGTACTTACTATAGGGTTAGGGTAGGATTAGGATGTGGTTGAGGGTTAGTTGCATGCAATTATGCATCATTTACTTTTATTACTATGGTAATTACATGTAACATATGTAACAAGAACACTGTAATATAAAGTGTTACCAAGATAAGTTACTAAACTGATACTGTATTACTTTAGTACACAGTAAACAGTAAACACGGTGCCTTTAATTTAGTTCAAATATAGAGCATTTGAGGGTTACACAATGGTAACATTCTAAAGTGTTCAAATAATACCAGTTTTGATTAAACAATTTTTTTTCTGAAATGAACTGGCTGAATGAAAAAGCAAATTGAAAAGCAGAGTTGATACAGTGGTTACTCCTAAACACAAGCAGTGACACTAGACTGTGTTTAGGGACCGGAGTCGACACTGGATTGTGTTCAGGAGCCGGAGTCCACACTGGAGTATGTTCAGGAGCTGGAGTCGACACAGGACTGTGTTCAGGAGCTGGAGTCGACATTGGACTGTGTTCAGAAACTGGAGTCGACACTGGACTGTGTTCAAGAGCTGGAGTCGACACTGGACTGTGTTCAGGGACTTGAGTCAACACTGGACTGTGTTCAGGGACCGGAGTCGACACTGGACTGTGTTCAGGGGCTGGAGTCGACACTGGACGGTGTTCAGGGGCTGGAGTCGACACTGGACGGTGTTCAGGGGCTGGAGTCGACACTGGACGGTGTTCAGGGGCTGGAGTCGACACTGGACGGTGTTCAGGAGCTGGAGTCGACACTGGACGGTGTTCAGGAGCTGGAGTCGACACTGGGCTGTGTTCAGGGAATGGAGTCGACACTGGGCTGTGTTCAGGAGCCGGAGTCGACACTGGACTCTGTTCAGGATTTGGAGTCGACAATGGACTGTGTTCAGAAACTGGAGTCGACACTGGACTGTGTTCAGGAGCTGGAGTCAACACAGGACTGTGTTCAGGGACTGGAGTCAGCACTGGACTGTGTTCAGGGACTGGAGTCGACACTGGACTGTGTTCAGGGGCTGGAGTCGAAACTGGACTGTGTTCAGGGACTTGAGTCAACACTGGACTGTGTTCAGGGACCGGAGTCGACACTGGACTGTGTTCAGGAGCTGGAGTCGACACTGGACTGTGTTCAGGAGCTGGAGTCGACACTGGACTGTGTTCAGGAGCTGGAGTCAACACAGGACTGTGTTCAGGGACTGGAGTCAGCACTGGACTGTGTTCAGGGACTGGAGTCGACACTGGACGGTGTTCAGGGGCTGGAGTCGACACTGGACGGTGTTCAGGGGCTGGAGTCGACACTGGACGGTGTTCAGGAGCTGGAGTCGACACTGGGCTGTGTTCAGGGAATGGAGTCGACACTGGGCTGTGTTCAGGAGCCGGAGTCGACACTGGACTCTGTTCAGGATTTGGAGTCGACAATGGACTGTGTTCTGGTGTGAGCTGTAAACACACCATTCACTTGCTAGTCTCTTGTTCACAGTGACAGAAACACATGATTATATAGTAGAATAACTTATTCACACATATGGCTATATTATACTTAAATCGCTTATTTTCTGAATATTAAAATATAAAATATTCAATAAAAATATTGAATATTCCCAGTATTTTTTGGTGAATGGTTGTGTGAGGGGCTTCACTGCAGGTGTGAACTGTGATCACTGTGTGATACTGACACCCATAGGAACAGATCAAAAAATCAAAGATAAGGGTTACACTTTATTTTAAAGGTGTCATTGTTACAGTGTAATTATATAATTAAGTACTGAGTAACATTAAGCAACTACATGTACTTACTATAGGGTAGGATTAGGATGTGGTTGAGGGTTAGTTGCATGTAATTATGCATCATTTACTTTTATTACTATGGTAATTACATGTAACATATGTAACAAGAACACTGTAATATAAAGTGTTACCAAGATAAGTTACTAAACTGATACTGTATTACTTTAGTACACAGTAAACAGTAAACACGGTGCCTTTAATTTAGTTCAAATATAGAGCATTTGAGGGTTACACAATGGTAACATTCTAAAGTGTTCAAATAATACCAGTTTTGATTAAACAAATTTTTTTCTGAAATGAACTGGCTGAATGAAAAAGCAAATTGAAAAGCAGAGTTGATACAGTGGTTACTCCTAAACACAAGCAGTGACACTAGACTGTGTTTTGGGACCGGAGTCTACACTGGATTGTGTTCAGGAGCCGGAGTCGATACTGGACTATGTTCAGGAGCTGGAGTCGACACAGGACTGTGTTCAGGAGCTGGAGTCGACATTGGACTGTGTTCAGAAACTGGAGTCGACACTGGACTGTGTTCAAGAGCTGGAGTCGACACTGGACTGTGTTCAGGGACCGGAGTCGACACTGGACTGTGTTCAGGAGCTGGAGTCGACACTGGACTGTGTTCAGGAGCTGGAGTCGACACTGGACTGTGTTCAGGGACTTGAGTCAACACTGGACTGTGTTCAGGGACCGGAGTCGACACTGGACTATGTTCAGGAGCTGGAGTCGACACTGGACTGTGGTCAGGAGCTGGAGTCGACACTGGACTGTGTTCAGGAGCTGGAGTCAACACAGGACTGTGTTCAGGGACTGGACTCAGCACTGGACTGTGTTCAGGGACTGGAGTCGACACTGGACTGTGTTCAGGGGCTGGAGTCGACACTGGACTGTGTTCAGGGACTTGAGTCAACACTGGACTGTGTTCAGGGACCGGAGTCGACACTGGACTGTGTTCAGGAGCTGGAGTCAACACAGGACTGTGTTCAGGGACTGGAGTCAGCACTGGACTGTGTTCAGGGACTGGAGTCGACACTGGACTGTGTTCAGGGGCTGGAGTCGACACTGGACTGTGTTCAGGGACTTGAGTCAACACTGGACTGTGTTCAGGGACCGGAGTCGACACTGGACTGTGTTCAGGAGCTGGAGTCGACACTGGACTGTGTTCAGGAGCTGGAGTCGACACTGGGCTGTGTTCAGGGAATGGAGTCGACACTGGGCTGTGTTCAGGAGCCGGAGTCGACACTGGACTCTGTTCAGGATTTGGAGTCGACAATGGACTGTGTTCAGAAACTGGAGTCGACACTGGACTGTGTTCAGGAGCTGGAGTCAACACAGGACTGTGTTCAGGGACTGGAGTCAGCACTGGACTGTGTTCAGGGACTGGAGTCGACACTGGACTGTGTTCAGGGGCTGAAGTCGAAACTGGACTGTGTTCAGGGACTTGAGTCAACACTGGACTGTGTTCAGGGACCGGAGTCGACACTGGACTGTGTTCAGGAGCTGGAGTCGACACTGGACTGTGTTCAGGAGCTGGAGTCGACACTGGACTGTGTTCAGGAGCTGGAGTCAACACAGGACTGTGTTCAGGGACTGGAGTCAGCACTGGACTGTGTTCAGGGACTGGAGTCGACACTGGACGGTGTTCAGGGGCTGGAGTCGACACTGGACGGTGTTCAGGGGCTGGAGTCGACACTGGACGGTGTTCAGGAGCTGGAGTCGACACTGGGCTGTGTTCAGGGAATGGAGTCGACACTGGGCTGTGTTCAGGAGCCGGAGTCGACACTGGACTCTGTTCAGGATTTGGAGTCGACAATGGACTGTGTTCTGGTGTGAGCTGTAAACACACCATTCACTTGCTAGTCTCTTGTTCACAGTGACAGAAACACATGATTATATAGTAGAATAACTTATTCACACATATGGCTATATTATACTTAAATCGCTTATTTTCTGAATATTAAAATATAAAATATTCAATAAAAATATTGAATATTCCCAGTATTTTTTGGTGAATGGTTGTGTGAGGGGCTTCACTGCAGGTGTGAACTGTGATCACTGTGTGATACTGACACCCATAGGAACAGATCAAAAAATCAAAGATAAGGGTTACACTTTATTTTAAAGGTGTCATTGTTACAGTGTAATTATATAATTAAGTACTGAGTAACATTAAGCAACTACATGTACTTACTATAGGGTAGGATTAGGATGTGGTTGAGGGTTAGTTGCATGTAATTATGCATCATTTACTTTTATTACTATGGTAATTACATGTAACATATGTAACAAGAACACTGTAATATAAAGTGTTACCAAGATAAGTTACTAAACTGATACTGTATTACTTTAGTACACAGTAAACAGTAAACACGGTGCCTTTAATTTAGTTCAAATATAGAGCATTTGAGGGTTACACAATGGTAACATTCTAAAGTGTTCAAATAATACCAGTTTTGATTAAACAAATTTTTTTCTGAAATGAACTGGCTGAATGAAAAAGCAAATTGAAAAGCAGAGTTGATACAGTGGTTACTCCTAAACACAAGCAGTGACACTAGACTGTGTTTTGGGACCGGAGTCTACACTGGATTGTGTTCAGGAGCCGGAGTCGATACTGGACTATGTTCAGGAGCTGGAGTCGACACAGGACTGTGTTCAGGAGCTGGAGTCGACATTGGACTGTGTTCAGAAACTGGAGTCGACACTGGACTGTGTTCAAGAGCTGGAGTCGACACTGGACTGTGTTCAGGGACCGGAGTCGACACTGGACTGTGTTCAGGAGCTGGAGTCGACACTGGACTGTGTTCAGGAGCTGGAGTCGACACTGGACTGTGTTCAGGGACTTGAGTCAACACTGGACTGTGTTCAGGGACCGGAGTCGACACTGGACTATGTTCAGGAGCTGGAGTCGACACTGGACTGTGGTCAGGAGCTGGAGTCGACACTGGACTGTGTTCAGGAGCTGGAGTCAACACAGGACTGTGTTCAGGGACTGGACTCAGCACTGGACTGTTTTCAGGGACTGGAGTCGACACTGGACTGTGTTCAGGGGCTGGAGTCGACACTGGACTGTGTTCAGGGACTTGAGTCAACACTGGACTGTGTTCAGGGACCGGAGTCGACACTGGACTGTGTTCAGGGACTGGAGTCAACACAGGACTGTGTTCAGGGACTGGAGTCAGCACTGGACTGTGTTCAGGGACTGGAGTCGACACTGGACTGTGTTCAGGGGCTGGAGTCGACACTGGACTGTGTTCAGGGACTTGAGTCAACACTGGACTGTGTTCAGGGACCGGAGTCGACACTGGACTGTGTTCAGGAGCTGGAGTCGACACTGGACTGTGTTCAGGAGCTGGAGTCAACACAGGACTGTGTTCAGGGACTGGAGTCAGCACTGGACTGTGTTCAGGGACTGGAGTCGACACTGGACAGTGTTCAGGGGCTGGAGTCGACACTGGACGGTGTTCAGGGGCTGGAGTCGACACTGGACGGTGTTCAGGAGCTGGAGTCGACACTGGATTGTGTTCAGGAGCTTGAGTCGACTCTGGGCTGTGTTCAGGAAATGGAGTCGACACTGGGCTGTGTTCAGGAGCCGGAGTCGACACTGGACTCTGTTCAGGATTTGGAGTCGACACTGGACTGTGTTCAGGAGCTGGAGTCAACACAGGACTGTGTTCAGGGACTGGAGTCAGCACTGGACTGTGTTCAGGGACTGGAGTCGACACTGGACTGTGTTCAGGGGCTGGAGTCGACACTGGACTGTGTTCAGGGACTTGAGTCAACACTGGACTGTGTTCAGGGACCGGAGTCGACACTGGACTGTGTTCAGGAGCTGGAGTCGACACTGGACTGTGTTCAGGAGCTGGAGTCGACACTGGACTGTGTTAAGGAGCTGGAGTCGACACTGGACTGTGTTAAGGAGCTGGAGTCAACACAGGACTGTGTTCAGGGACTGGAGTCGACACTGGACTGTGTTCAGGAGCTGGAGTCGACACTGGACTGTGTTCAGGAGCTGGAGTCGACACTGGACTGTGTTCAGGAGCTGGAGTCAACACAGGACTGTGTTCAGGGACTGGAGTCAGCACTGGACTGTGTTCAGGGACTGGAGTCGACACTGGACGGTGTTCAGGGGCTGGAGTCGACACTGGACGGTGTTCAGGGGCTGGAGTCGACACTGGACGGTGTTCAGGAGCTGGAGTCGACACTGGGCTGTGTTCAGGGAATGGAGTCGACACTGGGCTGTGTTCAGGAGCCGGAGTCGACACTGGACTCTGTTCAGGATTTGGAGTCGACAATGGACTGTGTTCTGGTGTGAGCTGTAAACACACCATTCACTTGCTAGTCTCTTGTTCACAGTGACAGAAACACATGATTATATAGTAGAATAACTTATTCACACATATGGCTATATTATACTTAAATCGCTTATTTTCTGAATATTAAAATATAAAATATTCAATAAAAATATTGAATATTCCCAGTATTTTTTGGTGAATGGTTGTGTGAGGGGCTTCACTGCAGGTGTGAACTGTGATCACTGTGTGATACTGACACCCATAGGAACAGATCAAAAAATCAAAGATAAGGGTTACACTTTATTTTAAAGGTGTCATTGTTACAGTGTAATTATATAATTAAGTACTGAGTAACATTAAGCAACTACATGTACTTACTATAGGGTAGGATTAGGATGTGGTTGAGGGTTAGTTGCATGTAATTATGCATCATTTACTTTTATTACTATGGTAATTACATGTAACATATGTAACAAGAACACTGTAATATAAAGTGTTACCAAGATAAGTTACTAAACTGATACTGTATTACTTTAGTACACAGTAAACAGTAAACACGGTGCCTTTAATTTAGTTCAAATATAGAGCATTTGAGGGTTACACAATGGTAACATTCTAAAGTGTTCAAATAATACCAGTTTTGATTAAACAAATTTTTTTCTGAAATGAACTGGCTGAATGAAAAAGCAAATTGAAAAGCAGAGTTGATACAGTGGTTACTCCTAAACACAAGCAGTGACACTAGACTGTGTTTTGGGACCGGAGTCTACACTGGATTGTGTTCAGGAGCCGGAGTCGATACTGGACTATGTTCAGGAGCTGGAGTCGACACAGGACTGTGTTCAGGAGCTGGAGTCGACATTGGACTGTGTTCAGAAACTGGAGTCGACACTGGACTGTGTTCAAGAGCTGGAGTCGACACTGGACTGTGTTCAGGGACCGGAGTCGACACTGGACTGTGTTCAGGAGCTGGAGTCGACACTGGACTGTGTTCAGGAGCTGGAGTCGACACTGGACTGTGTTCAGGGACTTGAGTCAACACTGGACTGTGTTCAGGGACCGGAGTCGACACTGGACTATGTTCAGGAGCTGGAGTCGACACTGGACTGTGGTCAGGAGCTGGAGTCGACACTGGACTGTGTTCAGGAGCTGGAGTCAACACAGGACTGTGTTCAGGGACTGGACTCAGCACTGGACTGTTTTCAGGGACTGGAGTCGACACTGGACTGTGTTCAGGGGCTGGAGTCGACACTGGACTGTGTTCAGGGACTTGAGTCAACACTGGACTGTGTTCAGGGACCGGAGTCGACACTGGACTGTGTTCAGGGACTGGAGTCAACACAGGACTGTGTTCAGGGACTGGAGTCAGCACTGGACTGTGTTCAGGGACTGGAGTCGACACTGGACTGTGTTCAGGGGCTGGAGTCGACACTGGACTGTGTTCAGGGACTTGAGTCAACACTGGACTGTGTTCAGGGACCGGAGTCGACACTGGACTGTGTTCAGGAGCTGGAGTCGACACTGGACTGTGTTCAGGAGCTGGAGTCAACACAGGACTGTGTTCAGGGACTGGAGTCAGCACTGGACTGTGTTCAGGGACTGGAGTCGACACTGGACAGTGTTCAGGGGCTGGAGTCGACACTGGACGGTGTTCAGGGGCTGGAGTCGACACTGGACGGTGTTCAGGAGCTGGAGTCGACACTGGATTGTGTTCAGGAGCTTGAGTCGACTCTGGGCTGTGTTCAGGAAATGGAGTCGACACTGGGCTGTGTTCAGGAGCCGGAGTCGACACTGGACTCTGTTCAGGATTTGGAGTCGACACTGGACTGTGTTCAGGAGCTGGAGTCAACACAGGACTGTGTTCAGGGACTGGAGTCAGCACTGGACTGTGTTCAGGGACTGGAGTCGACACTGGACTGTGTTCAGGGGCTGGAGTCGACACTGGACTGTGTTCAGGGACTTGAGTCAACACTGGACTGTGTTCAGGGACCGGAGTCGACACTGGACTGTGTTCAGGAGCTGGAGTCGACACTGGACTGTGTTCAGGAGCTGGAGTCGACACTGGACTGTGTTAAGGAGCTGGAGTCGACACTGGACTGTGTTAAGGAGCTGGAGTCAACACAGGACTGTGTTCAGGGACTGGAGTCAGCACTGGACTGTGTTCAGGGATTGGAGTCGACACTGGACGGTGTTCAGGGGCTGGAGTCGACACTGGACGGTGTTCAGGGGCTGGAGTCGACACTGGACGGTGTTCAGGAGCTGGAGTCGACACTGGATTGTGTTCAGGAGCTTGAGTCGACACTGGGCTGTGTTCAGGGAATGGAGTCGACACTGGGCTGTGTTCAGGAGCCGGAGTCGACACTGGACTCTGTTCAGGATTTGGAGTCGACAATGGACTGTGTTCTGGTGTGAGCTGTAAACACACCATTCACTTGCTAGCCTCTTGTTCACAGTGACAGAAACACATGATTATATAGTAGAATAACTTATTCACACATATGGCTATATTATACTTAAATTGCTTATTTTCTGAATATTAAAAGATAAAATATTCAATAAAAATATTGAATATTCCCAGTATTTTTTGGTGAATGGTTGTGTGAGGGGCTTCACTGCAGGTGTGAACTGTGATCACTGTGTGATACTGACACCCATAGGAACAGATCAAAAAATCAAAGATAAGGGTTACACTTTATTTTAAGGTGTCATTGTTACAGTGTAATTATATAATTAAGTACTGAGTAACATTAAGCAACTACATGTACTTACTATAGGGTTAGGGTAGGATTAGGATGTGGTTGAGGGTTAGTTGCATGTAGTTATGCATCATTTACTTTTATTACTATGGTAATTACATGTAACATATGTAACAAGAACACTGTAATATAAAGTGTTACCAAGATAAGTTACTAAACTGAAACTGTATTACTTTAGTACACAGTAAACAGTAAACAGGGTGCCTTTAATTTAGTTCAAATATAGAGCATTTGAGGGTTACACAATGGTAACTTTCTAAAGTGTAAAGTGTTCAAATAATACCAGTTTTGATTAAACAATTTTTTTTCTGAAATGAACTGGCTGAATGAAAAAGCAAATTGAAAAGCAGAGTTGATACAGTGGTTACTCCTAAACACAAGCAGTGACACTAGACTGTGTTTAGGGACCGGAGTCGACACTGGATTGTGTTCAGGAGCCGAAGTCGACACTGGACTATGTTCAGGAGCTGGAGTCGACACAGGACTATGTTCAGGAGCTGGAGTCGACATTGGACTGTGTTCAGAAACTGGAGTCGACACTGGACTGTGTTCAAGAGCTGGAGTCGACACTGGACTGTGTTCAGGGACCGGAGTCGACACTGGACTGTGTTCAGGAGCTGGAGTCGACACTGGACTGTGTTCAGTGACTTGAGTCAACGCTGGACTGTGTTCAGGGACCGGAGTCGACACTGGACTGTGTTCAGGAGCTGGAGTCGACACTGGACTGTGTTCAGGAGCTGGAGTCAACACAGGACTGTGTTCAGGGACTGGAGTCAGCACTGGACTGTGTTCAGGGACTGGAGTCGACACTGGACTGTGTTCAGGGGCTGGAGTCGACACTGGACTGTGTTCAGGGACTTGAGTCAACACTGGACTGTGTTCAGGGACCGGAGTCGACACTGGACTGTGTTCAGGAGCTGGAGTCGACACTGGACTGTGTTCAGGAGCTGGAGTCGACACTGGACTGTGTTCAGGAGCTGGAGTCAACACAGGACTGTGTTCAGGGACTGGAGTCAGCACTGGACTGTGTTCAGGGACTGGAGTCGACACTGGACGGTGTTCAGGAGCTGGAGTCGACACTGGGCGGTGTTCAGGGGCTGGAGTCGACACTGGACGGTGTTCAGGAGCTGGAGTCGACACTTGATTGTGTTCAGGAGCTTGAGTCGACACTGGGCTGTGTTCAGGGAATGGAGTCGACACTGGGCTGTGTTCAGGAGCCGGAGTCGACACTGGACTCTTTTCAGGATTTGGAGTCGACAATCGACTGTGTTCAGAAACTGGAGTCGACACTGGACTGTGTTCAGGAGCTGGAGTCAACACAGGACTGTGTTCAGGGACTGGAGTCAGCACTGGACTGTGTTCAGGGACTGGAGTCGACACTGGACTGTGTTCAGGGGCTGGAGTCGACACTGGACTGTGTTCAGGGACTTGAGTCAACACTGGACTGTGTTCAGGGACCGGAGCCGACACTGGACTGTGTTCAGGAGCTGGAGTCGACACTGGACTGTGTTCAGGAGCTGGAGTCGACACTGGACTGTGTTCAGGAGCTGGAGTCAACACTGGACTGTGTTCAGGGACTGGAGTCGACACTGGACGGTGTTCAGGGGCTGGAGTCGACACTGGACGGTGTTCAGGGGCTGGAGTCGACACTGGACGGTGTTCAGGAGCTGGAGTCGACACTGGATTGTGTTCAGGAGCTTGAGTCGACACTGGGCTGTGTTCAGGGAATGGAGTCGACACTGGACTGTGTTTAGGAGCCGGAGTCGACACTGGACTCTGTTCAGGATTTGGAGTCGACAATGGACTGTGTTCTGGTGTGAGCTGTAAACACACCATTCACTTGCTAGCCTCTTGTTCACAGTGACAGAAACACATGATTATATAGTAGAATAACTTATTCACACATATGGCTATATTATACTTAAATCGCTTATTTTCTGAATATTAAAATATAAAATATTCAATAAAAATATTGAATATTCCCAGTATTTTTTGGTGAATGGTTGTGTGAGGGGCTTCACTGCAGGTGTGAACTGTGATCACTGTGTGATACTGACACCCATAGGAACAGATCAAAAAATCAAAGATAAGGGTTACACTTTATTTTAAGGTGTCATTGTTACAGTGTAATTATATAATTAAGTACTGAGTAACATTAAGCAACTACATGTACTTACTATAGGGTTAGGGTAGGATTAGGATGTGGTTGAGGGTTAGTTGCATGTAATTATGCATCATTTACTTTTATTACTATGGTAATTACATGTAACATATGTAACAAGAACACTGTAATATAAAGTGTTACCAAGATAAGTTACTAAACTGATACTGTATTACTTTAGTACACAGTAAACAGTAAACACGGTGCCTTTAATTTAGTTCAAATATAGAGCATTTGAGGGTTACACAATTGTAACATTCTAAAGTGTAAAGTGTTCAAATAATACCAGTTTTGATTAAACAATTTTTTTTCTGAAATGAACTGGCTGAATGAAAAAGCAAATTGAAAAGCAGAGTTGATACAGTGGTTACTCCTAAACACAAGCAGTGACACTAGACTGTGTTTAGGGACCGGAGTCGACACTGGATTGTGTTCAGGAGCCGGAGTCGACACTGGACTATGTTCAGGAGCTGGAGTCGACACAGGACTGTGTTCAGGAGCTGGAGTCGACATTGGACTGTGTTCAGAAACTGGAGTCGACACTGGACTGTGTTCAAGAGCTGGAGTCGACACTGGACTGTGTTCAGGGACCGGAGTCGACACTGGACTGTGTTCAGGAGCTGGAGTCGACACTGGACTGTGTTCAGGGACTTGAGTCAACACTGGACTGTGTTCAGGGACCGGAGTCGACACTGGACTCTGTTCAGGAGCTGGAGTCGACACTGGACTGTGTTCAGGAGCTGGAGTCGACACTGGACTGTGTTCAGGAGCTGGAGTCAACACAGGACTGTGTTCAGGGACTGGAGTCAGCACTGGACTGTGTTCAGGGACTGGAGTCGACACTGGACTGTGTTCAGGAGCTGGAGTCGACACTGGACTGTGTTCAGGAGCTGGAGTTGACACTGGACTGTGTTCAGGGACTTGAGTCGACACTGGACTGTGTTCAGGGACCGGAGTCGACACTGGACTATGTTCAGGAGCTGGAGTCGACACTGGACTGTGGTCAGGAGCTGGAGTCGACACTGGACTGTGTTCAGGGACTTGAGTCAACACTGGACTGTGTTCAGGGACCGGAGTCGACACTGGACTGTGTTCAGGAGATGGAGTCGACACTGGACTGTGTTCAGGAGCTGGAGTCGACACTGGACTGTGTTCAGGAGCTGGAGTCGACACTGGACTGTGTTCAGGAGCTGGAGTCAACACAGGACTGTGTTCAGGGACTGGAGTCAGCACTGGACTGTGTTCAGGGACTGGAGTCGACACTGGACGGTGTTCAGGGGCTGGAGTCGACACTGGACGGTGTTCAGGGGCTGGAGTCGACACTGGACGGTGTTCAGGAGCTGGAGTCGACACTGGACGGTGTTCAGGAGCTGGAGTCGACATTGGACGGTGTTCAGGGAATGGAGTCGACAATGGACTGTGTTCAGAAACTGGAGTCGACACTGGACTGTGTTCAGGAGCTGGAGTCGACACTGGACTGTGTTCAGGAGCTGGAGTCGACACTGGACTGTGTTCAGGAGCTGGAGTCGACATTGGACTGTGATCAGGAGCTGGAGTCGACACAGGACTGTGTTCAGGAGCTGGAGTCGACACTGGATTGTGTTCAGGGGCTGGAGTCGACACTGGACTGTGTTCAGGGGCTGGAGTCGACACTGGACTGTGTTTAGGAGCTGGAGTCAACACTGGACTGTGTTTAGGAGTTGGAGTCGACACTGGATTGTGTTCAGGGATCGGAGTCCATACTTGACTTTGTTGAGGGACCAGAGTCAACACTGGACTGTGTTCAGGAGCTGGAGTCGACACTGGATTGTGTTCAGGGGCTGGAGTCGACACTGGATTGTGTTCAGGAGCCGGAGTCGACACTGGACTGTGTTCAGGAATTGGAGTCGACACTGGATTATGTTCAGGAGCCAGAGTCGACACTGGACTGTGTTCAGGGGCCGGAATCGACACTGGACTGTGTTCAGGAGCTGGAGTCGACACTGGACTGTGTTCAGGGGCCGGAGTCGACACTGGACTGTGTTCAGGAGCTGGAGTCGACACTGGATTCTGTTCAGGAGCTGGAGTCGACACTGGACTGTGTTCAGGAGCTGGAGTCGACACTGGATTCTGTTTAGGAGCTGGAGTCGATACTGGATTTTGTTCAGGAGCTGGAGTCAACACTGGGATTTCTTTCATGAAGAGGGAACTTTGATCGGCCTCTTAGATTGTGATGAGGTAAGGATATGATTATTGAAACTCTTTGCCCATTTGAATCAATTTTTTCACACTTACAGCCGGTTAACAGTTTCTCTTCAGTGTGAATTCTTAAGAGTTTCTTAAAGTTCTTTTAACATTTAAAATTCTTTCCACACCAATGATGTCAAAGAGTTTTAGGTTTCTGTTCTAGTTGTATTTTTTGAGACATTGTTCGGTTTTATAAAATTAACTTAACTTAAATTAAGACCTGCATGATAAATTGGTTGACAATAATACTGTACATCCCAAACATATTTATAACAGTATTACAATAGAATGATAAAAAACTCATTAATGTTATTAAAACTATGTAACTCATACTTTGTCAATTAAATAGATCAATCAAGACAAAAATAATCAAATGTTGTTTCTGGTCTTTTTCTCATAATTGCATGTACAATCAGAAGACAATATAGTACACTTAGTCTACTTCAAGAAAGACCTGTTTAGCACACAATAAATCCTGACAGAAAATAAACTACTACAATGACTTTATTCACACTGTAAGAGTTGTTGACTGTTTTACAAAAAAACTTGTCACAATTCAATTCAGATTTACTTGTATAGCGTTTTTCACAATACATATCGTTTCAAAGCAGCTTTACAGAAAATGCATTTGTCTATATTACAATTTATACTGAGCTGTTATCAGAGGTGACCTGGGGCCGGTTGCATAAATCTATTTAAGACTAGTCTTGCAAGTCAGTCGTCTCATTTTTTTCTTTAAGACTGGGGCCAGTTTCACAAAGCTATTTTAGACCGGTCTATAGGGTTAGACAAGTCTAAAATGTGCTCATAGACTAGTCTAATGCAAGTTAGACTGTTTCACAAAAATAAAGACTGACTTAATTTAGACCACTAAAAATTAGACTAGAAGGGAAAATGGCTCATAATTTGTGGTTTGCTGATGACGTTATGGAGAGAGCTATGAGAAGGGAAAGGGTTTTTAGGGACCGCAGTAATACTGGAAATATATAATAATGAGGACTTTTTTTTTCTGTACGTCTTTAACGCTCTGCTCAACGGTCGGATTAACACTGTTAACTGTCGTAGCAATCTTTTTCCAAATTAAACATTTCTTCTTGTTACTACATTCTAAAATTATACTAAATTTCCCAAGTAAAATGTCCTTGTAACTGTTATACTCCTCCAACAAACACATATTTTCCGCTGGGGTAAACTGCACTGAGCGGTTGAATGTGCTTACTCGATCTGCCATGTTTTTTGTTTTGAAAAGTGTCTTATTTTACCCAGAATGCATTGCAGTGTAGTCCTACTTAAGATAGTCAGAGTCTTAAGTGCTTTGTGCAACGGTCTGATTTAGATGTCTGTCTGAAGTCTGACTATCTACTATATCTAAGCCATAGTCAAAGTCTATCTTTGTGAAACCGGCCCCTGTGTCCAAGTTATGTATTTCAGAAATGTACATATACAAATCATGCAGTTAGCAAACAATGTATCAATTTAAGGCAGAAACAATGAGCTCACTGAAGTAATTATTACAAGTTGTCAACATTAATGATTACAATATACAGAAAATATGAGCAATGTGAATACTTAAAAGGTTTTTCTCATGTATGAATTATTCGGTACCGATTCAGATAGTCAGCTCTATTAAAGCTCTTCCTACAGTCACAACACACATGATCTCTCACTTCATTATGTATTTTCTGGTGCTGTTGAAAACGCTTCAGCCGTGAAAAACTCTTTCCACAGAGAGAGCACACATAAGGCTTCTCATCTAAATGAACTTTCAGGTGATGTTTTAGATGTGATGAAATAAATTATTTACCACACTGATCACAGTTAAGTTACTTTTCTCCAGGGTAAATATAAACAGACGATATCTGAAACCTGTTGCATCTATGAAACTCTTCCCACACTGAGTACAGTATTACAGCTTCTCTCTGGTATGAAGTTGCTCATGTGATTTCAGGCATCCCAGCCGAGTGAAACTCTTGTCACAATATGAGCACTTGTAAGGTCTTTCTCCAGTATGAATTCTTTGGTGCCGATTCAGTTGGCCAACTCTAGTAAAACTCTTTCCACAGAGAGAACACACTTAAGGCTTCCCAGCTAGCAGGAAACGTTCTCAGAACTTTGGCTAACATTCCCTACAAGTTTGGTTAATGTTTTAAAGAAAACATTTGAATGTAATGTTCAAAGAATGTTTTAAAGTTGCAGTAGGGAGTTTTGAGAAAATGTTGACTTAGCCTGAAAATTTGAACAAGCACAACTTCCAGGTCCAACCCCCTTGCTCTCTGCTGCGCTACAGCCCTCCCTCCACAGCTCCTCCCCCACAGCGCAGCCTGCCGTGAACGCGCAGGCTAGTAAACAGGACCACCGATGACGGCAGATTATAAACCGTTATGGAACATTCACTAATAGGGACGAAACATCAACAATATGCTTTACATTGACTATGGCCTGCCCATACTTTGACTACAAACTTGGTCCTCAAATCATTATGTATTTTGCAATACATGTAACTTTATAACGTTGCACTCTTTCTATACGTTATAAATAGCTAGTAAGATAACGTTAAAGGATTAGTTCACTTTTAAAAAAAACTTTTGCTGATAATTTACTCACCCCCATGTCATCCAAGATGTCCATGTCTTTCTTTCTTCAGTCGAAAAGAAATTAAGGTTTTTGATGAAAACATTCCAGGCTTTTTCTCCATATAATGGACTTCAATAGGACACAAACGTTTCAAGGACCAAATGACAGTTTCAGTGCAGCTTCAAAGGGCTTTAAACGATACCAGACGATGAATAAGGGTCTTATCTAGCGAAACGATCGGTCATTTCAAAAATAAATAAAAAACTTTAAGTTTTATAAGCACAAATGGTCGCCTTGCTCTGTTCTGTGATGCACGTTCGTGACTCTCCTGTTTGAACTCGTTCATCAAAATGAACAAATCTTTTTCGAATCATTTCGTTCGTTGAATGAACGAAATGACTCCGAAAAAGACTCGTTCGAAATGAACGAATCTTTTTGCGAGTCATTTCGTTCATTCAACGAACGAAATGACTCGCAAAAAGATTCGTTCATTTGGATGAACCAGTTCGAACAGGAGAGTCACGAACGACGGTACACGCTCGCGCTGTGCAAGAGAGGGGTGATCAGCGCATACACGAGCATGATTGACACTGCTAAGACATTCCTCCTGGCTCTGATTGGTTGTTTCTGACCGGGAGCGGTGTATTTCTGCAAATGGCAATAGGACCACAGGGAGGAGCCAGAGGAGCTCGATTTTTTCCACAGATTATCTGTCTCATATTCTACTGTGAGGACATAATGACAGTTTTAACAAATATTTGTTTACAAAAGCTACCTACTGGAGCTTTAAGGATGTTTTCTCATTTCAAATAATGTTCCTATAAGGTTAAATGTAAACTAAGATATAACGTTTTAACTAACATTTTGAGGATGTTTTGGGAATGTTGTTGAGATAACAGATAATACAATGTTCTCAATAAAACATTGGCACAATGTTCCATAATAAAAGAGGAGGAACATTATCAAATCAACGTTCGTAAAATGTTTTGAGGATATCATTGAGGCCTGAGATGACGGAGTGTTTTTTATAAAACGTTCTTGTAATGTGACGTGTTAACAAAGCAAGAACATTATAACTGTAACATTTTCAGGATGTTGTTGAGGTAAAAGTTTGTAGAATGAACATTTTAAATGTAACATTTTCATGACAATAAATCAACGGTTTCAAATCAACGTTCGTAAAATGTTTTGAGGATATTATTTAGTCCTGACTGAGATCAAATGTTTTTAATAAAACATTCCTTTAAATTGACTTTTAACAAAAGTAGAACATTTTGCATGAAACATTTTGAGGATTTTTTAGGGATGTTGTTATCTTTTATAAATCATTGGCACAATAGCAAAGGAGGAACATTATCAAAGGAACATTCATCAAATGTTTTGGGGACATTATTGGCCTGAGATGACAAAATCTCATAATATGATGTGTTAACAAAAGCTCATAACATTTTAAGGATATTTTAGGGAAGATGTTAAGGTAACAGATTGTAGAATCATTTTAACCTATAAAATATTGGCATAATGTTCCATAGTAAAAGAGGAACATTATCAAAACAGCATTCGTAAAGTGTTTTGAGGATATTACTCTGAACTGTGTGAACACTGACCCAAGCATCTGTAAACGTTTATATTAACTTAGGCGTTAAAAGAGCCTTTTCACACCAAAGACGACATCACTTTCCAGGCAGGTGATGGTCAGAGAGTTCAGTTATCTGAGGAGGAACTACAGAAACAAGAAAATTACAGCAGTCAACATTAATGCAAACAAAAACCTAGAAGAAATAAACAATACATAAATAAATACATTTAAATTAAATAAATGTTTAAAAACAATCAGTAAATAATTTGTTTATTAATTAAATTAAACTAATTAAATATTGAATTAATTTATAATTCATTTATAATTTATAAAAATAAATTAAACTATTTCAATATTAACATTTACTCATTCAGCAGATGCTTTCATCTAAAGTGAATTAAAAATGAGTAACACAATAAGCACTCATCTTAAGGAGGCAGTAAACATGAGAAGTACCAGCAATACAACATTTCAAACATTATCAAATAAATTATACAAATTGAGTTAAGTTAAGTTAAGTTAAGTTAAGCTAAATTTCAGCAGGCCAGCAGCAACTATTATTCTTGGTGTATGCTTAAATGAAAGACCAGCACGGGTGTCTGTTTACAGGAAATGGGGCGCCGTGTAAAAGGATGTCAAACTGTCTCACCTTTCACCTCTAGGTCAAAGGTCATCTCTTTAAGTTCATCTTCATTTTGGACGGTAACAGTGTAGAGGCCCATCTGCTCCAGTCGGATCCTGACCAGGGTCAAAGTGCTGACAAACCTGCATCAGATCCAGAGGACACACCTAATATCCTGTGGAAAGGTTTAATGTTGTTTAATGGAGGTTCTGTGTTGAGAGGGCTCATTACCGGGTCTCCTGTTCCTGTCTCATGTTGTGTCCTCTAATAACAGTGCCTTCTTTAGACCAGCGAACAATGGGTTTGGGATACGCCTCGATCTCAACCTTTAACTCCATGTTTTCTCCCAGGTGCACCGAGACGTTCCTGTCCAGATGTGAAGTAAGAGCCACGAAACCTCTTTCTACAGACAGACAGATGAAAATCACACAGTCCATTAATACAAATGGAGCAGAAAATGTTTATACACTGAAGTTCAAGGCTAACTATTAGCAATAGTATTATGTTATATACAATACTGTTTAAAGTTTGGGGTCAGTAAAACAATTTTTAAAGAAAGAAATTATTTTTATTCAGCGAGAACACATTAAATCGATCAAAAGTGACAGCGAGGACATTTATTACAAAAGATTATTTTTCAAATACATGCTGTTCTTTTGAACTTTATATTAATCAAAAAATCCTGAAAAAAAAATGAAGCAGCACATTTCTTAACATTGTTAATAATCAGAAATGTTTACAGTATGATACTTTATTTATTTGTATTTGATGAAATAAATGCAGCCTTGGTGAGCATAAGAGACTTTTCAAAACCATTAAAAATATCTTACCAACGGCAAACTCTGAATGCTGGTGTCAAATCCAAATTATGAAACCTATGACGTCCTATGAGCAAGACAGAATGGGTTTTGCTTGCTCATCTTCTTACATAATCTATTTAATATTCCATAAGTGTGCACTCACTCACGGCTGATAGATCATGATCTAAATGTTCAGGTGCTGAAAGCACTTTCTTCATAAACGTTGCAGCATCCTGTGTGTTGAGGCAAAACGCTGTGTGTGCAAGTGCGGCTGACACTTTAACAAAGATCTACATTGATCTACATCAGTTCCTCTGACTCTCGTTCCTCAAGGGTTCCTGTGTACGGCTGTTTGGATGCTGTGGTTTCATAATGTTAAATATAAACGTAACTTACTCCCTTCAGAAGGTCTGCATTCACACGCATCGTGACGGAGCACAAAAATCACAGCCAGTTCTCTTACGAGAGGTTCTCTCGTATTGCGTAATTTGCTTACGCTACGGGTAAAGTCATCTTTTCTCGAGATATTAAAGCCAAAATATTATCCTAATTTTTCCATTTATTTTTTCAACGCAGTGCAGCAGCTAGCAGACCTAGAGCAGGCAGACTCGCGTGCTCATTGGCTGCCCTGCGGCAACTGCAGCAGCCTACCACTGAGCCTCGCGCGTGACGTAACGTCCAATGAGGGCGCCCGCGCCCTTCACGCGTCACAGCCCGCTAAAAGGGGTGAGGTTTAGCGTATAAAAGGCAGGCTCGGTAGGCAGCTCACTGATTTTCATCTCTTCAGCGAAGCTCTCCGCATCGCTGGACTCTGAGTGAAGCCGCCACCGTCTAAATAAGCGACCAGCAAGCAGAGGGAAAAGCCTGAGGAAGCCGTTCGTCTTCGCCGCCTTCAGCCTTCCGTGCCTGCTACGCTATCCGGCGACGAGTATCCTTTCTTGCTTACTTGCATTGCTGTGTGTGTTCGCCGCCGCGACACTCACTCTCTAAAAGAGCGCGAGGCGTTTTTGTAAAAATGCCTCGCATTTCCTGTGGCTCGTGCAGGGCCCCGCTCAGCGCAGGAGACCGCCATGTGATCTGCACTCTCTGCCTGGGCCCAGAACACGCAGCCCTCGCCCTGGATTCGGGAGGTTGTGTGCACTGTGAAGCGCTACCGCTGTTGACCCTGCGGGCTCGACTCGAGGCCTTCAACTTGGAAGCTGTCACTCCGCCCTCTGTTCCGCACAAGAAGAAGCGCCGTTCTCTGAGGCGTCCGGAGCCTGAGGTCACTATGAAGAGCTCGCCGGATTGCATCCCGCCAGCTTCTCTCTCTCCTTCTCCGCCCCTCCCGGACGCGCAGCTGCTGCCTTTGGCCTGCGCTGCCACCGCCTCAGGGGACGAACTGAAGGAATCGGTTCTGGTTGACGCTTGCTGACATTAAGGGAGTCCGAGCGCTCCGCTCTAAGACCTATCTTAGATCTGAGATATTTGAACAAAGCTCTCATGAAAAGACCGTTCAAAATGCTCATGACCAGACAAATCCTCACGCAAATCCGAGGGACTGGTTTATCTCTCTCGATCTGAAGGATGCATACTTTCAGATTCCGATAATACCCCGTCATAGGCCATTCTTGAGATCCGCCTTCGACGGTCGGGTATATCAATACACCGTCCTCCCGTTCGGCCAGTCTTTATCACCCCGTACATTCGCGAAGTGCTCTCGCCTCCGTGAGAGAACAGGGCTTGCAAATTCTGAACTATTTGGACGATTGGCTGATTTTAGCACAGTCAGAGATAGAACTCTTATCTCACAGAACAGTACTCCTCAGTCATCTGGAAAGCCTGGGTCTCACGGTCAACTGGACCAAGAGCTCATTACTGCCCAGTCATTCAGTTTCCTTTCTAGGAATAGAACTGGACTCTGTGGCTATGACGGCCCGTTTATCGACACAGCGTGCGCGCCGTGTCCAACACCTGGCCGCATCTTTCCAGAAGGGCAGCATCGCTCCTCTGTAAACATTCCAGAGGATGCTGGGCTGTATGGCATCAGCTGCAGCAGTGCTTCAGCTGGGCCTACTGCGCATGCGCCCGAAACAACACTGGTAGAACGCCCGAGTACCTCGCCAGACTTTTTCGGCCGCAAACAGATCAGAGTGACTCAGAGCTGCGTTTCAGCTCTGCAGCCCTGGTTAGCGGCCGACTGGTACCAGCAGGGGGTGACAATGTGACAATCCAGGAGTCTCTGCTATCTGACAGAACGTCTTCTCGTATGGTCTCAGCACCTCCTGCACTCGCTGAGAGCCGCACATGTGCCAGGCCATCTGAACGACGGTCCAGACAAACTGTCTAGGAACCATGTTCCCCTAGGGGAATGGTCTCTGCACCCCCAAACAGTCCAGTTACTATGGCGCCTTTTCGGCAAAGCGGAAGTCTACCTGTTTGCGTCAAAGGACAACGCTCACTGCCCAATGTTCTTTTCAAAGAACGAATGCTTTCCCTCCGGTCTCTCTGTTACCACAGGTAATCAAGAGGATCAGGGAAACGCGCCACTCGGTGCTCCTTATAGCCCCGCGTTGGGAGAATCAAGTCTGGTTCCCGGAGCTGACGCGGCTGTCACACACAGCCCCTTGGCCAATTCCGGTGAGGAGAGATCTCCTCTCTCAAGCCTGCGGCTCAGTCTGGCATCCCCATCCAGAGCGCTGGTCTCTGCACGTATGGTTAATCAACGGATACCCGTTGTCTTGCCAGAAGGAGTGATGAACACAATTACACAATCTAGAGCTCCCTCTACGAGGCGGCTCTATGCATCTAAATGGTCCGTGTTCTCCAAATGGTGTGCCGATAGAAGTCTGGACCCACGGACATGTGGGGTGTCGTGGCTGCTTAGTTTCCTCCAAGAGCTGTTGGATAAGGGCAGGTCCCCATCCTTGCTTAAAGTATATGTGGCGGCCGTTGCAGCGTTCGCCGAGTCAACGCGCGGTCAGTCAATAGGAAGGAACGAGCTTGTCATCCGCTTCCTTAGAGGAGCCAGGAGGATGAATCCCCCGCGACCCCCGTTGGTTCCCATGTGGGATCTTTCCTTGGTCCTAGAGGCCCTGAAAGCTTTTCCTTTTGAACCACTAGACTCCGTGGACCTAAAGTACCTCTCGCTCGAAAACGTTTTTTCTGACAGCTCTGTCATCAGTTAAACGTGTGGAGGATTTACATGCGCTGTCTGCTAGCGCTGCGTGTCTTGAGTTTGGACCGAATGACTAGAAAGTCATCCTTAAACCAAGGCAGGGCTATGTCCCTAAGGTGTTGGGGACTCCCTTCAGAGCGCAGGTCATTTCTCTATCGGCTCTACCAGCATCCGATAGTGAGAGCGATGTTAATCTCCTCTGCCCTGTCAGGGCGCTGAGGGCTTACATTACGCGCTCCGCCCCTTTCAGGCGCTCGGAGCAGCTCTTTGTTTCATTTGGTGGGCGCACCAAAGGTCTCGCCGCCTCGAAACAGAACCTGTCCAGATGGATAGTGGATGCGATTACATCCGCTTATGTGTCTAAAGGTCTGCAATGCCCGTTGGGCGTCAGGGCTCATTCCACTAGAGGCGTGGCCTCTTCGTGGGCTTGGTCCAGCGGGATTTTCAAAGATTTATATAGACCGGAAACGCCGCTCTGTATGCCCTGTATATGTGCTTATGAACATGCGCTGGCCCGCGCTGCAGGCTGCCTTTTTCCCACTTTTCTATGTTCCCCGGGATTCCCTGGGACTCATGAAGTGGATGCTTGGCGCGCACGGCGTTGACAAGGGGTTCCCGTAGCGTAAGCAACTTACGCAATACGAGAGAACCTCTCGTAAGAGAACGTACTCGGTTACCTACGTAACCTCGGTTCTCTCTAGAAGAGGGAACGAGTATTGCGCAACCCGACTGTGCAGGCGCCTCGAGCGATTTTCGCTTCAGTAATAAGTGTACACGCCAACAAAAATAATAAAGAGTAGATTTCCTTACTTTTCTTGATCTCACAAGTCATCTTGCTTGATAGCCATGTGCTCTGCTATGACCACAGGTCACTATGGCTACCACACCCCTTTTGGCGGGCTGTGACGCGTGAAGGGCGCGGACACCCTCATTGGGCGTTACGTCAAGCGCGAGGTTCAGTGGTAGGCTGCTGCAGTTGCCGCAGGGCAGCCAATGAGCACGCGAGTCTGCCTGCTCTAGGTCTGCTAGCTGCTGCACTGCGTTGACAGTAAATGGAAAAATTAGGATAATTTTTGGCTTCAATATCTCGAGAAAAGATGACTTTACCCGTAGCGTAAGCAACTTACGCAATACTCGTTCCCTCTTCTAGAGAGAACCGAGGTTACGTATGTAACCGAGTACGTTTTCCATCACAGGAGATGCTGTGAGACTGAGGGCTTGTTTTAAAGCGACGGATGCTGATTTAATTAGCATTTGCATCAAAGCATCATTAAAAAGAAGCCATGCACACATCAGATGATGAAGACTGCTCTTCATACAGTTCTGGTTTTACCAGAAAACTGAGCAAATGGTGCTGACCAGTGTTATTTTAGCATTGAGATATTCTTATAGCTTTTATTCATATTTTAACTTGGTTTTTATTTTTATATTTTCTGCTTTTATTTTAGTAAAATTATTTAAGTTAGTGTTTTTTTGTATTTTTATAAGTTTTAGTTTGTTTTTGTAATACGTCTCTGTCTATATATATATTTTTTTTTTTTCAGTTTTAGTTATTTTAGTACATTTATCTAAATGAAAATGTTTTATAAAAGATTGAAAAATAAAATAACATCAATAATAAAATTTAAAATTATACAAAATAATTACCTAATATAGTAAATATCGTTTTACATTTTAATTTTATTTTATTTCTGAAACTTTCATTTCAAGTAGCAAAAGTTTTGCATGTTTTTAATTTGAAAACCTGTTGCTGACATTCACTGATACGAGTAGCCAAACTTTATGCATTTATAGACAGAATAATGTAAACCTGATGAATCTGCTGTGTGATATCTGCAAATCTTACCCAGAACGGTGATGTTAATACTGGCTGAAGCTGTGTGTTCCCCCACACCCTCATGCACATGACAAACATACTGTCCTGATCTGGCCAGCGAGATGTCTGTGATGTTGAGACAGGACCGCATGCTCATGGACGACAGGATGTCAGTCAAGGGCTCAATGTCCTCCTCCTGAGAGTCAAAAATTGGGGTTTGCATCAGTGTCAGAAATGTACTTTTCTATTGAGACAATTTTTGCAGAGATATACATACTGCTGCGTATATTCTGTATATATACTATACTGTATAAATTGTGGCGGGAGGAGCAAACGATACACACTGTGGGCGTGGCCTCAGGCCTCGGAGAGGTGTTTATTAACATAAAATTAAACATAAAATGACCAGAAAATGTCCAAAAGGGGAATAAAGTGTCTATGAGGATAAGGGCATCCAAAATAAACAAAAAAAAAACCAGGGAATCTGGTTTCCTAGCTGTGCTAGTGTATGCAAAAAATTAATTTCCAACTCATTATTGCTGACTTGTTTAGCAGTATACATTTCTAAACTTTCTTAAATCAAGATATATTTACTTGAGAAGGGAAATGACATATTAAGTCTTGTTTTCTGAGAAGTTAAACATTAATTGAGTTAATACTTTAAAACAAATTGCCAAAAAAACTGATTATTTTTCAGATATTTAACCACAAAGTCACTTAATTTTGATACATTATAAAAAACAAGACTTTAAATCTTGTCATTTTGTATCTCAAGTAAATTTATCTTGATTTAAGAATATTTAGATATTAAAATCCTCAAAAATTCTGATATTCATTATGCTGATGTGCATAAACTATAGACTAAACTACAAACTTGCTTTTGGTGTTTTGGTTTTTTCACTTCTTTCCCTATGACTTTTTGATTTCTCTCTTAATACAAACACATGTTCCTCATGACAGCGGTCAGGGGAGAGGTGTGGCCGCACATCTTGATATGATTTCAACATGTGGACCTTCTCACGGGAGCTCGAACGGAAAAATAAAGAAAATAAAGAATTTTATTTTCAGCCCACTCACGTCTTTGTTGGGAAAGTCCCATTTGAAGAAGACGAGTTGCATAGCGTGAACGGTACAGGTAACGTTCAGCGTCTCACCCTGTTTCAGGACTGTTTTAGAGGCGTTGATGTAGGGATCCAGAGCCTCGGGAGCTGAAGACGTGTGCGAAAGAAACAACAAAAACGGCTATTGTTTGATGGAAAACAAATCATCTGATGTGTTTATAAGGAGACTTGGCCCAATCAATGATGACACAGATAATGGAGGAGAACAGATGTGTAACACATGGGCTCTCTTCATCTTTTAACCATCTTCTGAAAAGTAAATGGTGAGCGTTTTAACTCACAGCAACTTCATTTAGCAAATAATCACCTGTAATGTTGATACATGAATGCTAAATACGGTCATAAATGTCTGTAATATTAGGGCATTAGCAGACCTCAAGTTAATTCATACATATGTACAGGAAAGAAAAATCACGAATCTCTCAATCGTTTCCATTACACTGAAAATTTTATTTTTTTCCTCTGTATTTGTCTTGTTTTCAAGTAAATTTTTTTTAAATGTTCTTAAATCAAGATACATTTACTTGAGAGGCAAAATGACTTCAGCTATTAAAGGTTCTCTAAGCGATCCTGGGTGACGTCACTTCTTGTTGACGTTCGAACTATTGTCAAACAAAACGGAGGCTAGCTAGACCCTCCCTCCTCCTCATCCGCGCACTAACCCCCCAAACCCTTCTTGTCGGTTATTGGCTGGAACAGTTTGTTATGTTTCGTGGTGCGGGTAAGCCCAGTTTGTTTTTACATTTACATTACATTTACATTTTACATTTTTTGTTGCTGTTTGTGGAGCCTGGGGTGTCTGCAGAGACCGCGTTTTTTTACAGTGTGTTCAGGGGACAGGCAGCTAGCGGATAGTGAGGAGATGTTTGCTGTATGTGACAAAAAATGTTTTGGCCTAAAAAACGCGTGACATCGCTTAGAGCACCTTTAAGTCTTAATCGTTTACTGAAAAATCTATCTAAATTAAGAGAGTTCATGCCTAAAACAAGAAGAAAAAAAATCTGCCAATGGAGTCTTATAAAGAAACTTAATTCAGAGGGAAAACTTTTTTATTTTTCTGACCCCATTGACAGATATTTGTTCTTGTTTTAAGCAAAATCTCACTTAATTTTAATCAGTTTTTCAGAAAACAAGACTTAATGGTTTAGTTCAACCAAAACATTTTGTCTTTAATGACTCACTCTCAAGTCGTTCCAAACCTTTAAGACTTTCGTTCATCTTTGGAACACAAATAAAGATCGTTTTGATGAAATCTGAGAGTTTCTGTCCCTCCATAGACAGCTACACAACTTTAGACACTTTGACACTTTAAAAAGTTCATAAAGAGATTGTAAAACTAATGCTGCATCCCAATTCGCTTACTTATACTACGCCCTAAAAGTATGTACTCTTTTTGTGAAGAAAAAGTACATACTTTTGAGTGTGTAGCTAAAGAGTAGGCAAGCTTTGGGACATACGTCATCTTTAACCAAAGAGTATAGAAGAACAAGAGGCGAAACTCTGATGCTCTTTTGGTAACAGCCACTAGGTGGCGCTTCGGTAGCGCGGCCGCCATTTTGGGGTGAAAATTCCAACTGGATCACTGGACAACAGCACAGATAACAGTTGCTTTATTGAGTATTTACATTTTATGCAACTTTACACATTTACTACTATTATTAGTTACCAACTCCACTAGGCCTGAAATATATTTTGTACGTTTTACCCATACAAAAATTTAATATATGGCCATATATGTACTTATATTTTAAATAGCATGACATATATCTATACATTTTGACTTATCTGAGAACACAATATATGCCTGCAACCTATATGAACATTTATGTGTCCAAACATGTGAAGAAAATATTTGAGTTCATCCATATGATACCATATATCTGCATATATTACAGTATAGTATTGGTTCCTCGCATATATGGACATTAAGTATAAATATGTGACACATATTTGTTTCCCACATATTTAATAAATGTATGTAAACATACATGCATGTGATACTGATGCATTGAAATAAGTACATGCAAATATATGCGTCTTAGGCTACATATATTTAACATTTATGTGCATATATGAGAAAATATATTTTTGCTATATTGTTTCATATATGTCTGTGTGTTTTATATATATAAATTTTGCATATATTCTCATATAGGCAGCAGACATACATGGGCACTGACATTATATATGTAATTTACTTATATTGACATATATTACATTTCTGTATGGGTAATCCCCTGGATCATGCTACAAACATGATGATCTTATAGAACATGGACAGTGGCTGTGTTTTTTTGTTTACATAGTGGTCATTAAAAAAAACAAAAACAAAAAAGTTGACTGTAAAGCTATTTTATTGCTGTTATATATAAATATTGTCCAACATTCCCAATTATCTGATATAGCATGTCCTTTACTTTTATATGTTGGTATTAATTCAGTGTTTATAATGCTAATACTAAAGGTTTTGTGGGAAAAAAAGTAGAAAACTTGTCTAAGTCTGTGAAATAAACTGTTAAAATGGATTTGATGATCACTAGCCTAGTGATTGTATTCTGTTGTCATCATTCAGTTTGGATTTGATCTTTAATGTAACGTTACTTTTAAAAAAAAATAATTACAAAGCAGCTGATATTGCCATAGCGACAGCAAAAAGCAAGTGGATAGTGATGGGAAGTCCGGCTCTTTTCAAAGAATCGGCTTTTAGAGCGGCTCGTTCGCGAACGACACATCAACACTAGTGGACTGCTGAGTCGCTTTCACCCCAAAATGGCGGAAGCGTAGCGCTGCTGCTGGGCGCTGGTGTTGCAATGGAACGTTCTATTGAGTTTCGCCTCTTGTTCTTCTATACTCTTTGCTTTAACAGACAGCTCTGTCGCGTGTTCCTGTCACCGTAAACTGCCCTGTCAATCATCTCATCACAGTTAAAATCCTCCATTCAATCTAATTTGATTTCCTACTGTTTCGGAGAGCACGTTCATCTGCCAGTCGTGGGTCTTTCATGCGGATACTCTCGTGTTTGCAATTTGAATATAATGATGCATTTAAAAGGTAATGGCTAAACGTATCTTTACAAAAGTTCACAATGCTGCAGATGCAATATAATGTGGACAACATTGAATAGGCCTACATTCATTTTCGTCAGGTTAAATACTGATAATTAATCACTCAAACCTCTTTATCTAAACCTCTCTACATAACCGCGGGACTCGCGCGTCCTCCATGTCTGTAGTTTTTTAACACTTTTCACTCGTGTTTGTAGTTCTAAACGAATCCTCGTCCAACGCGCGATGGGTTGTGGGCAATATTAGCCGTTAGAGTGTGCATCGATCTACACTTCGGATTCTGACCGGAAATAGTAGACCATCCGGGTATCTTTGAAACACTCATTTCAACATACTATGATTTGGGACGTACTAATTCTATTTTCGAATACTATTTAGGACGGATAGTATGCGAATTGGGACACAGCATAAGAGAGATGAGAGAGAGTGATAGAGCCAATTCAAAGGATAGGGATTATTAGGAGGCCATGATTGATAAGGGCCAATGGAGGGAATTTGGCCAGGACACCAGGGTTACACTAGGGTTCATTTTTGATGACCACAGAAAGTCAGGACCTCAGTTTAATATCTCAGCCAAAGGACAGACCATTTAAGAATGTTTAATTTTTACTGAAAAACAAGACAAAAATACTGTGTAAGAAAATATGTTTTTTGCAGTGTATACAGCAATTCAATTAAATGGTGTGCAAACCTTTGCTGAAGCGTCTCAATAAATCAAACTTTACTCAGATTTGCAGTCTGCAAGTCAGAGATCTCAATGTGCACTCAATCATTTGTCATTCTGGATTTCATATTTTATAGCTCTATACTTTTACTGGATGATGACTAGTGACTCATTTGAGTCTGATTTAATTCCTGAGAAACATCTGAAACAAAGTTAATACTTATGAAGCGTGACTGCGAACTCCAGTAAATCTCCTGAGCAACATCAGAGACAAAAAAATGAACCTTTTCAAAGCAAGAGCATTTGAGCAAATATACCAAATATACTGAAGACGTAGAATGCGATGGACTCTTTCTCCTGGCCGTTCAGCTCTCCTTTGCATATGTAGATTCTGTCGTGCAGGGCAGCGGTGTAGCCCACACTGGGGTTGTACGAGCCCTCCACCACCGTATCTGTGTCTCTCTCGTACAGCGTGACGTTTATCGACGGGTCCGTCACCAGACACGGGATCGTGCTTTCCTCTCGCGTCTTAGTCACCATGTTGTGATCGTTCTTGAGGAACCACACCTCGGGATCTGAGGAAGACAGGATTAATAAATCAATGTGTAAACAAATAAATTCATGAGTGAATGAACGAACAGATCAAATTAATGAATGCATGAGTGTGAGAATCAATAAATACATGAATGTGTGAGTTTGAGAATCAATAAATACATGAATGCGTGAGTGAACAAACGAACAACTCAATGTGAGAATTAATAAAGTGAATGATGACATCACTGTCTTCTGCAGAGCTGAATTGAACTCATTTAATAATTGATGAACTTTACAGTTATTGAACTGAACTGAATCAACACTGAACTGACTTAAGCTGAACAATGACAATAGTCTTTTTAGATCTGCTTCACAGAATAATTGAATTATGCATCATTTATCATTATTTTCCTGTTTATCACTACTTTACAAGCAGTTTTGAAACAATCTGTACTGTATAAAGCGCTATATAAATCAAGGTGACTTGACTTGATTGTGTGAGTGATTAATAAACTAATTAATGAGCGAATCAAGTGAATGAATGTGTGGGTGAATGAACAAAAACAAAAATCAATGTGCGAATCAATAAATGAAAGTATGTGTAAATGAGTGAACTAATCAATAAATGTGCAAATCAATAAATGAATGAATGTGTCAGTGAAAAAACTAACAAATAAAACAATGTGAGAGTCAATGAATTAATGAATGTTCAGTGAATGAACCAAAGAGTCAATGTGAGAATCAATAAAAGAATGCATGAGTGAATGATCGAATGTGGGAACAAATGAAAACATATGAAAATTTATATGAGAAAATCACATTCAAAACTACCTAAAAACTTCAATGTTTTCAATGTTAAAATTTACCATTCTAATCTTAAAATGTTCAAATATAACTTGCCTTACTTGTAGTCTATGAGTATTAATAAACCAATTTTTAATATTTTCGTGAGTAACACACACTGATGTTCTTACCAGGCACAAAGACAGCCACCTCTCTGGTCTCATTTGTCCCGTTCTCAGAGCACACATAAACCCCGGTGTGTGTCCACGTCACATGCTCCAGACTCAGAACACTGGATGTGGGACTTCTCGCCTCGGTGTGAAACACCGGAACATTCTCCTCCCGCTTGTAGTGCCAGGTGACGTTCCTCCAGCCGGAGCAGGTGATGGTGAAGGAGGAGTTGACGGAGAGAATTACCTCGCTGGGATTGAGTTCCAGACCTGAACCTCCCAGACAGAGCAGAACCAAAGCTGCACACACACAACCACACACACGCACACACACAAGCATGGGGGTTATTGCACAAACTACCGTATTCTGTAAAACAGGTTGCATCGCTTCCGATTCAGGTCATTTGTATGTGCTTTGTTTTTACCCAAGATGAGCAAAGATGAGTATAACCAATGTTCATCCCATTTGCAGATTGGTATCTAAAAGTTTTTATTTTTCTTCTTCTCACTAACATTTAGATATTTCAATCCAATAAAACTCTAACAATAAAAATAACTAGCTAGGTTAGCCGATTGCCTTTAAAAAAAAATCGCCGTCAGTTCGTACTGCCTTTAACACTTTCTCCAACAAGCGGATGCGATGAGACCTGTTTTCCTGTTTGTTCATGTGACATTCGGCATAAAGCCTATTCGGATTAGTAAACTTCACTCACTACTTCTCTACATTAACTCAATATCTGCAGGAATCATTTTGAAAAAAGGTTCCTCAATGAGAATTATGGGATTAACAAGTTTTGTAGCTATTTTTTTCAAGACACTACAGACTAGTGGAGAGAAAACATTCAAAATAAGTGTTTATTTCATTAAACTTGATCTATTTGCATCTGTAGATTTCAGTTACAATACTTATCTTAAAAGGTTGTGAGCTTTTTCTCCTGTACTGATTCAGAAATCTCCACTCACTTGGGGGTAATTTGATGTGCGATTAATTAATCGCCACATTGTGTAATTAACTAGATTTAAAGCCCTTTCTTTTAACACAACACATTTGTCTTAATATAAAGTTATTAATCCACAGGGGAAGCATGATAATATCTAGCAGCTGTCTTACCTTGAAACAGCTTTTTAAGTTACAAAATATCTTCATGTGAGAATCTAGATAAATTAAACGGTTAGTGTTCCAGAAATTTGTTTTTAATAACCAAAAGTGTCAAAAAAGTAATAAAAGAATATTTTTTGAGTTCGGTACATTAAACACAGAAGACGTCGTGAGTCAGGCATGAATACACTGAGCTTCAGGTCGTTTTTTTTTAAGTTAAGTCATTATTTTGGGGGTTGTTTTAGTCTGTTACCTGTTGTCATGGCAGTCAGATGGAAGCGGCTGATGGTGAAACTCTTCATGCTGTCTTCCAGAGCAGGACACGTTTAGACTCTGCAGACGGAGGAAAAACAACTCAGGAGTGATTCGCCTCAAAGCCAAAGGAAGCCAAATTATTACTCCCCTCGTTGAAGTCAGTACTTGATTGCCTAATCCTAACCCCACCCCCACAGCTAATCCTAAACCTACCAATGCTAGGGGGTAATCATTTGGCGGGGGTCAAAATTCGGCACAACAACGGCAATCTTACTTAATACCTCAACATTTATTTTTACAAAAGAGAATATTCCTCAGTATGTCATTCCTCTAGCAAAGTCCTTTTAAAAACTCATGCACATGAAAGAATATACAAAGAGTTCCTGACTATATTTCCATGACATGATCTTTCATTTTCTTGCATATCTGCATTCAACGGACTGGATGTGCTGCTTGTGTGTCCATCGCTGTGGAATAACACACGGGTCGCTTCTCACACAGGCTTCAGAGAGGGACACACATGCCTGACTGCACACAAACAGAAGCATGTTTCACAAATGCTCTTATTGTTGCATTTTTCACTGCGGCACATTCACTGGCATCTATTGCGGTAACGATGAGCTTCCCAACTAAACTTAATAAAAATTACATTCATAAAATAGATTAATGTATAATTTATATAAATATAAACAAAGAAACAAACAAGAAGTAACAACAACAAATTAATAAAATGAATGAATGAATGATTGAATGAATGAATGAATGAATGAATGAATGAATAAACAAACAACAACAAATAAATATTAATGTTGTTTTGGAGGTCTGGAAACAGTTAAAGCTGGATCACTGGGTGCAAAACCAGGGTGGGAAAAACCAGAGAAGAACATATCACGGAGAAGAGGCAGAGGACAAAAAAGCGGAGGAGGAATCCTTCGAGGGAGTCGCTGGAAAAAGAGTGAAATGCTTAACTCTGGAGAAATGTTCTTGACTCATAAAAGATGTTTGGTAGGGTGATCTAATCATAGGTATTTTGAGCCACACAATTAAACTTGATGTTCTCCAGTGTTGCTTCATTAAAAATAAAGCAGATTTCAGGAAGAAATAACCTTTTTGCCTCATAAACTTAAATATATTTTGTAGTATATTTCTGCCAGTTTTTACTGAAACTGTATTAGACCTAACAGTTGAACAGTAAACACATACACTTTATATTGAAAACATTTTCCAACCAGGCAATAGCTGTTGTGTCTTTTAAAACTATCATCACCATCTCACCGGAGCAATCAAAATCAACCATCCCACACAAATCCTGCGAGATGCCCATTAAGACCCTCTCTCGTCACTAATATACTGCCAGAGGAGAAACGCACTTCATAAAATGCTGCTGGTCCCTCAGGAGCGACATAAAGAAGAGAACAAGGAGCCTTAAGTGCTGTTACAGTTGCTTTAGGAAGAGTTTGTCCAGTGTGTATTCCCAGAAAAGACTTTCTCATGATCTCCGATACCCAGGGGACACACACAGAGATCCCAGGAGTCATGCTTACACATACACATGATTGTGAGTCAATGAGCCATTTAAATCCTTCTGAAAATTCATAAACCTTTGAAGGAATCAAACAGTCAATGTAAATAAAAATAGGCCATTGTAAAATGAGAAGCATCAGGTTTGTGAGCTGCAGTTACTTTTCTAGCTTTATAATGTGCTGAATCCTCTGAAAGCTGCAGTGAGACCGAGAGCAACAGAAAAAAAACATAACATCTGAAAAAAAAGAGAGATGAATACGGTGGAATATTTCGCTGCCAAGCAGCCCAGCAATGAAAAGAGCTTTGAATCAAAGCCTTTCAGAGGGGGAGAGAGAGAAATTATGGCTAAAAAACAGAATAAGAAGAATATGAAAGACTAAAGAACGGTCAAGAAGAATATGTAAGACTAAAGAATGAGGCTGAGGTCCATGTCAGAACGGCCTCTTTTTCATGCTAACGTCTCTTTGGGCTCTAGAAAAGCTTCACTGTGGCCAACCTGCGTCAGAGAGACCGAAGAGCTCTCACAGGAGGAGGGGCAAGGCGAGCTGGGCCCGCAGGCTTTGGTGGTTGCGTGGCCTGCCGTTTTTTGGTTGGTATCTGGGGGCTTGCAGCAAAAGAGTGGGATAGTCTGGTTCCAGCATACACCAGTTGTTCCATTTTCTCTGAGAAGCACAGAAGTGGAGATGCTGGAGAGAGGGATAACGTGTCCGGTGAGAGGGGCTGTTGCTCTGGTGTTATTGGAGGCTGTAATATGCTGTCCTGATTTCCCTGGCTGTTTTCCAGAAAGTCGTCCTTGGGTGCTGAATCTTGGAGCAGTGCTAGTATGTCACAGTCTGTCTGTGGTGAGCTCTGTGGGCAGGGCTCTGCTGAGATTGTGTCCGTGAGCAGAGGTTGTTGTGGCTGAGTGGTGTTATCATTGTCCTTGTGTGATGTGTCAACCGCATGTCCATTCAGGTGCTGAAGTGAAATCCTGTGGTCATTCATACTGTATCCAGGTGTGTGTGTGCCATGGATTGGCACACACTGCAGAAGGATGATGGAGGGAGAAGTAGATATTGTCCTTTAGCACTCTTGAACCAAGTTTGTTTAGGTGGTGGGTCCGAATAGGGCTTAAGTCTTTCTAGTTAACCAAGCTTTTCACCACATTAACAAAATGAATCTAGATGATAGTGCTTTTATGAAAAACTCCATATTTTTTCGGTTTAATGTATTTGACATGAAAAAGAATGTTAATCACTGGAAAAAAAATTTCATATGCCTGTGAAGGTTTGATAATTGTTTAAAACTCTTCTCACACTGAGTAGGCTTCTCTCCAGTATGAACTCGCTCATGTAGTTTCAGAGATCCATATTGATGAGTGATTTACATAAGGTTTACAATCAAGTTATTAATGAATGATCAATATTTTTCCTCTGTTATATGAGTGTGATTATCAAAAATATTCTTTCATGTATTCTTTAAACGTCTGTATGAAATATCTGAGAGGTGCAGTAACAGTGCTTGATCATTTAGCCCAGCTTCCAGAAATAAATGATGGACTTGTTTAAACGTGTCATCTGTTTTTCTAGGGTACCCTGACAGTTATGGTCACAGGGGTTGTTAAAATCTATAGTTTGAGTGTCCATTTTTTACCTCATTAATTATGGTGAGGTCATTAGTGTCAACAGGTTGAGACAATCGCCAATATGTTATTTTTATGGAGAAAACTGATCCTAGACCAGCAGTTATGAGCAGTTTTTCTCTCTAAAAGCAATCAAAAGCTTCAGCAGGCAGTGGTTTGAGTGATAACTCTTGTCCAGCCTTACACACACACACCTCCTATGATTATGTACCTTTGTGTTTTGTTCATATTCTGTTCACTGGCTATTTTATTTATAAATGGATTTTGTTGTTTTCATGAAACTGTTGGCTGACAATAAATCACAGTTCACATTGAGGTCCAACTTAATACACCAGCTTGGTGTCACCAAGATCCACTCACTTTAAAGTTTCTGGCCTCACTGTATATCTATGCATGTATTTAAAAAAAGACCCTAGGCTGCAATTACATAATAAGGGAGACATGTAGAAAAACAGTAACTCTAAAACTGTAAACTGTAACTGTAAAAGGTGAATCTATTGTTGAATCCATATATTATATGTGTTATTACAGTACATTATTATAATGGTTGATTTGGTCCATAACAGTGCGGAGATGTGATTTACTGAATGCGGCCCCTTTAAGAAATATGACACCCCGCGCACTGAGCATGCGCTGAAGAGAGAAGTGCGAGAGCCTCTCTGTAGTTGTTTTCTTTCTTCTCTCTTTTTCTTTTTGTTGTTTCCTTTGACGCTATTATGAATGTAACAGTCGAACACGTTGTGATCCCCTGTAGGTGTATGTTATGTTAATGTTCTTTTTAATGCAATAAAAGGGAGACAGAGAGAGAGAGAAGCGCTGAAACTTTAACCAGTTGAAGCTGAAAGTGACGCTGTTAACGATCGTGAATGAAGGACAAATGTGGAATATTTTCTCCCGATGTCGTATATTCCCAGTCTACAGGTCAGAGATGTTATATTTATCATGTAAGAATTGATGTTTGTGTTGCCTAAATGTACATTGTTTTAAGCGTAACGTACATATAATTAAATTATTAGTTTTGATCAGCCTCATTCAGTCTGCAAATAGGAATATTGTGTATGATTTCTGATATCTTTGTTAGATTCCTGTTTAATTGATATATTAATTAAATAATTTAACATGTGACTTGTTTCATCCTTATAAAATCTGGAGTCACATACAAATGAACAGCCTTCATATAGAGCCGTTTTAAATGCTAGTAATAACCATATCAAAATTATATTTCTTAAATCAAGCACATATGGTAATTTAATTTAAGTGTAATTACAGTAACCTCGAATTTGGCAGATCTGGTGCCCCTCACAACAATTCACCAAATAAGAAAGCTTTAGTTCAACTGTTAATGTATATGATATATGATTACTCTGGAATACATTTAAATTATAATAATCTTGTATAGGTCTTTGTTATCCACATTTTGATGGTCAAGTGTTAGATTATTTCCTTTTGTGCCATCATTCTCAGTCCCTTAATCGATGGTTGATTTCTGTTGTCTTATGTTAGTTCTCTTACGAGAGTATCTCTCGTACTGCATAATATCTTACGCTATGGGGAAAACCTCTTTTCCACGAGATATTGAAGCCAAAAATTATCCTTAATTTTGAATCAATGTAAAACGCGTTGCGGCAGCATGCAGACATAGGCAAGACGGCTCGCGTGCCTATTGGCTGACCTGCGGCAACAGCAGCAGCCTATCGAGAGAGGCCCTGCGTGACGCCATATCCAATGGGGGCGCTTCGCGCCCATTACGTCACGTCCCACCAGGATAGCCGTGGCCTTGGCCTATAAATATAGCTCGATAGGCTGATACAAACCGATTTTCATCTCTTCAGCGAAGCTCACGCATCGCTGGATCCAGAGTGAGAAGCCGCGCCGTCGAGAACAAGCCTTCTGCGGGACGAGCCTTGAACCTGAAGTCGCTGGCCTTCACCTCGCAGCCTTCAGTCGCCGTACCTGCTACGCTTTCCGGCGTCAATATCCTTTTACTCTGCTGGGAGTGTGTGTTCGCCGTCGCGACTCACACTCTCTCTCTTTATGTAGAAGAGCAGTGTCTTTTTAAAGATGCTTCGGTCCTGTGGCTCGTGCCGAGCCGCACTCAGCGACGGGGACCACCATTTCATATGCGTTTCCCGCCTGGGTAAGGATCATGCAGCTCCAAACAATGTGACTGTTCCAGTGTATTTCGCAGTAAACAAGCCGGTACCACAGCCTGCTTGCCTGCACACAAACGCCATTTTTACGGCGACCCAGATAAATCCCAAAAAGAGTGTATTTTCTGGTATTCCGGCCACGGCCAATGGTGTTATGAGTGTTGTAAGAATGCCCACGTCTCAGTACCCATTCCCACACACAGACACAGCCCGCCACAGTACAGGGCTAGCACGAATAAAATTGACTCATGTCAATTGTGCATTAAATGTAGTGAATGTGCCCACGACACAGTGCCCACAAACACTACACGATGCATGTCCCATGGTTTCTGTAAAAACGAAACCAGCACACATTCAGTCAGCTCAGGCCGACGGTGTTCTCAGTGCAGTGAATGTGCCCGCTGTCCCGTGCCTACATTCCCTCAGGCATGCTAGACCCCACGGGGTTCGTCCCTCTCACCTTCTCTCCACAAACTGTCATAGAGAAGTCGAGCACGGTCAGGCTGCCCGCTGTGATCAGCGCGCCCCCCGCCTCGTACACTGCAAACACAGTGTTTATTCTCAGCACACCGGAGCTCTCCGGCCGTCGGTATGCTACCTCTAGCTATTCATGCAGATGTGTGGGCAAAGCTTCCCGGGGTATCAGAATGGGTGCTGAACACTATAAAAAGAGGCTATTCGCTGCAGTTCGCTCGACGTCCCCGCTGTTACACGGGGGTCTCAGACCCATTCTAGATCTGTGACAGCTGAACAGAGTGCTTGTGAAGCGCCAGTTCAGAATGCTTACAACCAGGAAAATCCTCACGCAAGTTCGCCAGGAGGACTGGTTTATGTCAACTGATCTGAAAGACGTCTATTTCCAAATACAAATAGCGTCACGTCACAGGCGATTCTTGAGATTCGCCTTTGAGGGCCAGGCATATCAATACACAGTCCTACCGTTCGGCCTGTCCCTGGCACCCCGTACATTTACGAAGTGAATGGACGCGGCTCTCGCACCCCTGAGACTTCGGGGCATGCGAGTTTTGAACTACTTGGACGACTGGCTGATTCTAGCTCGATCACACTCAGAGCTCATAGAACACAGGACCACATTACTCGAGCATCTCGAGAATCTGGGTCTCACAGTCAATTGGGCGAAGAGTTCGCTGTCTCCCAGTCATAAAATTCATTTTCTGGGAACAGTGCTGGACTCGCTGTCCATGACAGCACGTCTGTCGCCGGAGCGCGGACTGGACATTCAGCGCGCCGCGAAATCCTTCCGCCGCGGCTCTATAGTCCCGCTCAAAGGGTTTCAGAAAATACTGGGCCTCATGGCCTCAGCATCTTCGGTCCTCCAGCTGGGTCTGCTTCGCATGCGCCCACTGCAGTTGTGGCTGAGAGCGCGAGTTCTACCCAGGGCATGGACCTCTGGTCTGTTTCGCCTCAAGGTCGGTCTAAAATGCGTCTCAGCTCTGGAACCTTGGAAAGTAACCGACTGGTATCAGTCAGGTGTGAGTCTGGGGACTTCCTCGAGTGTGAAGGTGGTGTCCACGGACGCCTCCACCTCGGGATGGGGAGCGCTGCTCGAGGGCAGACCGTTCTTTGGCCAGTGGTCAAAACGGGAAAAGCTTCTACACATAAACTGTCTGGAAATGATGGCGGTCGATAACGCACTACGGCGCTTCTGTCCCCAGATAAAAGGTCACCACGTCTTGGTCCGGTCGGACAACATGTCAGTGTTAACAAAAAGTACAACAAAGACTGGGAAAAGGATAAACAACTTAAAGACTGGATAGGTCAAGTGGTTGGTGATCAGAGATCAAGATGATGGACAGTGCAGGGGAGGAGAGGGATGACCTTCTTTTGTAAGGTAAATAGTAGCCTAATTTTTACAATGTTTTTGTAATATATTAATTTGTCTTTTTGTCCTTTTCCATCTCTCCAATCCTATCCAGCCTCACAGGTGATCGGAGATGAGGATAGTGCGTGCCCTCCGCTTTGTTGCAGTTCGCTTATTTTTTTTTTTAAATCCTTTTTTTCCTAATCAGTTTATCCTTTTCTAATAAAGGAGTGGTTTCAGTTTAATATGTTGCAGGCTCGTTTATTGGTAATAAATAATAAATGGTAATGCTGAAACTAAATAATCTAATAATATTGGGCTTGTTTTGGGCTTGTTTTTGAAGCTCCAGTTGCTTATTTGTCTCGCAAGAGTTGGCAACTCTGCAGACAGGTGTCTTGTTTTCTGCTTGCTAAGTGTTTTTAATTCTCACATTTAACCTCATTGAACTGATTCTAACTGATTAATATGTTTATTTTAGACCAGATGGAAGTGACGGAGCAAAGACAGAAACTAAATGACGTAAAGAAACACTGTGACTTGAAAACTCAAGAAACAAAAGCCGAAAAGCTGCATTCCTGCTCACAGTGTGGAAAGAGTTTCCAAAGTAAAAGAAACCTTAAGAGACACATGATAATTCACACTGGAGAGAAACCGTATACATGCACTCAGTGTGGAAAGAGTTTTAATCAAGCATCAACTCTCAATAATCATCTACACAGTCACTCTGAAGAAAAACCATTTAACTGTGATCAGTGTGGGAAAGGTTTTAATGCGTCATCAAATCTAAAACAACACATGATAGTTCATTCAGATGAGAAGCCTTATGTTTGTTCTCTCTGTGGAAAGAGTTTTTCACGGCTGAACAGTTTTAAACTGCACCAGAAAACACATGATGGAGTGAAAGATCATGTGTGTTGTGACTGTGGGAAGAGCTTTGCTAGAGCTGAATATCTGAAACTACACCAAAAAATTCATACTGGAGAAAAACCTTACAAGTGCTCATATTGTGACAAGAGTTTCACTCAGTCTGGATCTCTGAAACTACATGAGCGAGTTCATACTGAAGAAAAGCCGTACCACTGTACTCAGTGTGAGGAGAGTTTCAAAGAGGCGAAAAGTTTAAAAGATCATCTGCACGTTCACTCTGGGGAAAAGCCATTTAACTGTGATCAGTGTGGAACAAAGTTCATTTTGTCAAAACATCTGAAAAGTCACCTGATCGTTCATTCAGATGAGAAGCCTTATGTGTGTTCTCTCTGTGGAAAGAGTTTTTCACAGCTGAACAGTTTTAAACAGCACCAGAAAACACACAATAGAGTGAAAAATCATGTGTGCTTCAAATGTGGGAAGAGCTTTACTACAGCTAGCAGTCTGAAACACCACCAAAGAATTCATACTGGAGAAAAGCCTTACAAGTGCTCATATTGTGACAAGAGTTTCACTTACTCTGGACATGTGAAACTACATGAGCGAGTTCATACTGGAGAGAAGCCGTAGCACTGTACTCAGTGTGAGAAGAGTTTTACACAATTATCAAACCTTCTCAGGCATATGTAAAAAAATTTCCAGTGATCAACATTCGTTTTCATGTCAAATACATTAAACCGAAAAAATATGGAGTTTTTCATAAAAGCACTATATCATCTAGATTCATTTTGTTAATGTGGTGAAAAGCTTGGTTAACTAGTAAGACTTGAGCCCTACTCGGACGGGATTAACTTTACAAGGGTAGATGGAGTAATGTAATCTTTACCACAGGACGTCTGTAATAATAATGGCCAATTCGCACGGGATAAGAAATCTTGTAAATCCTGAGATCAAATAATTATTCGAAAATAATGCACACCTGAGTTGGTAATGTTGTACCTCGGATGTGCATTATTTTTCTAAATCAATGGACTGGAGTCAAATATTCTGCTTATACTACGGTTACCACACCTCAAGACATTTGTCAGGTTGTTTTCAGATTAAGCGTGTAATCTTAGTCTTATTCTTAGTCTTACCTCTAGACTTTTTCTTAGAGTCTTATCTCTAGTCTCCGGCCTCTTGCCTTGTTTTAGTCTTCCGTGCTCATTCATTTCTATCTCCGGTTGAATGGATTTACCCTGATTTTCCTGCAACTTTGCTTTCAAGTAAACCTTTTAAACTTCCCGCGAACGACGCGCTCTCCGGAGAAACCAAAAGAACGCTTCAAACTCACACACGCATTCTTGCTCAGCACCAAAGATCCAACCTAGAAACATTTCTATCGATATTTAGATGCATTTAAGATTGTTTGCCCCTTGCTTTAAGGTGATTTGACAATTTGCTGGCTCTCAAACGTTAACCATTTGTGGTACTGCTATTCTGTGATCTGCTCTCCATTTTTTTCTTTACTTTCATTATTCTGTTTATACGTATTCTTTGTTTGTGTAGTTGTATCTATTCGTAGGTTCATTTATTAAAACCCATTATACGCTTGATTGTCTCTGTCTGCTGCTCACCTAACAAAGTCTCTTAAATGTGTGATCTTAAACTACAAGCTTTTATATTGTTGAGTACTGTAACAGAGTCAGGGCTGTGCCAACTGCCTCAAAGATGTTTCAAACAGTAGCAGCACCACTGCTCTGAATGTACCGGCAGATGGAGGCATAAAAATGAAGTGACGTGATGATGACGTCAAAAGTTCAATGTTTATTCTAATAAGTGAAAAAAATAAAGGTCAATAGAGAGCAAATGGTATTTACAGTTAAAAACCAAACAAGACAAAGCAAACAAAAATTAAATAAAATAAACAGTTCAAAGTTATTCGCAAACAAACTTTTGGCTATGCCAATAAAATTACCCAGAACAGAGCATAAATATAAATTTAACAGAACACAATAAATATAACACAACTTTAAACCAACTCACACTCTTACAACTCTGAGAGGCCCTCTTAAAAAGCACAAGCCCCGCTTACTAGGACTAAACCATTTAGTAAACCATTTATTAACTATTAACTACAATATGTAAGATTTTTGTAATAAAATATCCAAAAATCACTTGGCACAGTGTGATATATTTCCTGAAGTTGTGTACTTAAAATATCCCAAAAGTTCCCAAAGATTTTTAATTTCAGAGAAATTCCAATTTTAAATAATGGCTCGTCCCTGGTCATTGTCGCCTGTCAATAACGTAATATCTGCGTTATCCCTGGTTTCCGCTCATACTGCCATAGTAACCATGGTGACAGACGTGGACAACTGCGTTACGTCTAGCGGCACATTCACGCTGTTGTTGTCTCTTACTGCTAGTCCGGCATCGCCCTGGAGTCTACACCCTCCTGCTTACACCAGTCTAGACTCCAGGGCGCCGCTCCCCCTGCCCGGTTGGATCCTTTACGGCACGAGGTCGCGCCTACCGGGATGGGGGAGTACTGTTACAGGTCTGCCAGGATCGTTGGTTGGAAGGATGACTACTCATCTTACCTCCTACGAGCTACCTGACTTATCCGGTGTAACAGAGATAAACTGTTATAATAATACAAAAATGGTGGGACCGTGGGAGTTACTGTGACCGGGTTTTATCTGTTTGGTATGGGAAAATATTCCATTATGTAAGTATGACTATTTATATTATGTAAGTGGTTAATTGAAAACAAAACATTTAACATGGTTACCGGTCTTGTTTGACTTCTTAACACAACCAAATACATAAATCAACATAGTGAAATTAATGACTAAATGTTAAACTAAAGAAAAGGGGCACGGTGAGGACAGGAACAACACCAAACAATACACAATCAGTGACACAGATATCTGTGAAAAAATTTTATGCAAAACAGATAATGTGTTACGATGTCAGTATGAAATGTCAAGCATAGCGTCAGTTCTGGCAGCTTACATCAGTGACTCTCAGCTGATCCACATCTACCTATGGGAATAAGATGCCTATCACTGTATTCATATATAAACTCCTTCAGTATTATCAGCAGCTGTTGCATTTCTCAGGAGCAAATTACCCTCCTCCATCCCCAGCTCCATCTCTCTCAGTCAGTATGGCATTCTGATTCCCCTTGAATCAGAATAAATTCTCAAATTATGTTGTACTTTACAATCTTGAATTAATTATATCTGCATACATTCATGTTGGTTCTGTTCTGTTTAACCTAATGGGGGTTGTTGCTGCTCTCCCTGCTCTTATCCATGCTAGGCTCAGGGAGTTCTTCCCCAGACCAGAACCATACCGCCAATCCAAACTGTATGCTAATTGTCAATCGTATTTTACAAAAGTGGTCCTGACAGAAGTGTATGTATGTTCTCAGTCCAGTGTCATAATAAGAGTCATTTTACAAAATAAGAGTCTCTAGTCAGAGTCTCACTGTGACAAGTAGTTTATAGTAATCTAATAGAACAGACAGGTTATTCTTCATGACCAGAAGAATAATCTTCCTGACCAGAAGAATAATCTTCCTTGAGAGTTGATAAGAAGATCGTACTGTCGGTTCGGTGGACTCGTTGTTAAAGGTTATTCTGAATTTATTCTGAATCTATTTATTCGTATTTGATTATAATTCGTTGTAATTAATTATCCATATATATGTATTCCCTTTTTGGGCAATTTAAAATATGGTAATAATTGATCATAAAAACTATGATTAATTATATATTCCCTTTTGAGCTAAAACACTACAGTAGTTACTGATCTCTATCAGTGAACTACAGTGTGTGTGGTGCAGCTTACCAGTCTGAACTGGTTAAATTTAAATTCAGATTAGCTTTATTGGCATGACTTGTACAGTCTTGCCAAAGCATTAGCCATTACATAAGTCAATAAATCAACAAGAAAAATATTTAAGACAAAAAAACACCTTTGTACATTTGTACCTACATTCAGACAAAATAAGAATAATTCTGACTATAGTTTGTTTGGCTGACTCTCGTAGTTTGTGGCAGACTGTTACATATTTTGCTGCTGTTGTGATCGAGCTAGAGTTTCCTCCCAAAATATGATTTAATTTTTCTGAATTTGGTAATGCCATAAAATTTGGTTCTAGCTATTGGAATTTAGTGAAATAGTCTATATAAGTCTAATAATATAATGCTGCACTGTAAAACCCAACAAGTTAAGCTAACTCATTTCATTTGAGGAAACCGATTGCCTCAATTCATTTAAGTTTATAAAAAACAATAGTTATGAGTACTCTGAACTTATTTTATTCAAGTTCACTAAAACAATAATATTTCTTAAAACACAATTAAACTTTACACTGCATGTAATACTGTATATAGCTGAAACTTCACTTTATTGAGTAAAAACAGTGAAATGACAAACTTTAAATGAACTCAGAGCACTTGCAGTTACTGCTAGCTCACAATATCACACACAAAGTCAAATGCAATGAGTTAAGCTAACTCATTGCATTTGAGGAAACCGATTGCCTCAATTCATTTAAGTTTATAAAAAAACAATAGTTATGAGTACTCAGAAATTATTTCAGTTGAGTTCACTAAAAGTAGATATTGCAGTCAAGAAATAAAGTGATTAAGTGATTAAGTGATTGTTGAGCATTAATGATGTTAACATCACTGAAGGAAAGAGAAACACAAGAACTACAACTGACTTCCAACCACAACATTAGATGAAATCAACTGAAGATAAAATATGTTTAAATCTCTCAAGATCTCAGCAGAGGAGGATTGAACAACTCCACAAACAGCATTACCAGCTTCACTTATTACTAACCAGTTTGACTTTTATCATGCATCTACAGAAGTTGTTATTGTGAATGAACAGAGGTTTAGATGAAGACGATTTATTGAGTTTCATTTAAAGACACCATGATAGTGGTCAGTGTTTGCTTTAGTTGGGCTCTTGACCCTTGACTTTATAACACAGTTTTTCCTCTGGCTGCTGTAACTGAGTGTGTATATAACACATTTGTTATGGCACAATTTTGATGATGATTTATGGAATGATGAATCATCATTTGATGTCTTGATTCTCTGATCTTTTCTAGAGAATAATCTCTGATTAAACAGGTGATATATAACTTGTAGTATTCATTATAAAATAACTGTGATTCTGCTGCAAGGCCCATTGTTGTTTCAATCAGATTTTAAAAACTTCTATGGTATCATGCTGATTTACAAAGACATCAAGAATCAGTATATGAATCTCAACAATGGTGACCATTAAAAAAACGATTCATGCTGCAATGCATGCTGGGAGCCATGGATAAGGTTTCTATTATTGTAGTACCCAGCATGCATTGCAGTATGAATCGTTTTTTAATGGTCACCATTGTTGAGATTCATATGCTGAATCTTGATATCTGTGTTAGTTTTGGTAATGAATTACATTTTCTGTAAAATCCTTCATACTATCTGATAGTCACAACATCGCTTGTTCTTATGTTGCAGAATCTATTTTCAAATACAACCAATAACATAATCAAAGATTCGACTCTGAATGAGATCAGCAAATCAAGTCATTAAGTGATGATTGTCATCATCATACTTTTCCTTGACTTTTGTGCCATAACAAATGTTTCATAAACATTCAATTAAAGCAGCCAAAGACAAACTTGTACTCGACCGTCAAGGGTCAAGAGCCCAACTAAAGCAAACGCTGATCTCCATCATGGTTACCTTATACCTTGTATTTCTTGTGTTTCTCTTTCCTTCAGTGATTCTACTTGTTAACAGCAGGTGTTCATCACTAATCATCAATTAAGTGATGATTGATCATTAATTAACCTAACTATACAATTATTATTCAATTATCATTCTGGGATCTAGAAATGTTCTATAACTCATTCAGTTTGAGTTATGTTTCAGTCATTCAAGCCACTTCAAGTTTCAGTATTATTTGAGTGCAGTGAACTCAGTTTAATTGAGTAAATAGTACTGTTAGGTTTTACAGTAGTCACAGTGCAGCAGGAAGTGTTCTCCTGTCTCCACCTCTCGCTGAGAGCACAGTGAACACAGTCTCTGCTCGCGCGCTCTCTCTCTCTCTCTCTCTCTCTCTCTCTCTCTCTCACACACACACACATTTTCCTTCCCCTCCTTTTTTTTGTGAGTCACAAACCTATGAGGTGTGAGCACAGCAGAGTGAGCATGTGCTTCACTGTTACTCACAGTCTCCCTTTGAGTCTGTGTGTTTGTGACACAAACAATTTCTATGCTTAAGTTATTTTAAAATATAATATTTCAGAATATTAGTGTTTTTAATATTTTTTTATCAAATTAACTCAGCCTTTTTTCAAAAACGTTAAAAAAGGCTTAATTATTTCAAACTTTTGATTACCAGTGTATTTATAGCTATATAGTAAATGTGAACCATTGGCATATTATTTATTTCTTTAACTATGTACACTGTAGGGCTGAGCGAATATGGGTAGAACTCGTAACTGCCCTAATACTTCAGTAATCTTTCTAAAGGTGCAAAGGCCTTCATCATCACAGTGTGCTAATGCCTATCTAGTGCAAGGGATTCATCAGTGTGCTGATTGAGGACTGTCGGGACACTCCAGACACAGGATGGATCTGTCGGGAGAAACAGAGTCGTTTGCACCTCAATTACACATCTGTACTATTTGCTTCACAGGAATGAATGAATGAGGCATTTATATAGCGCTTTCAGGAGTTATGCTTTCAATATAATGTTTATTTGCTAGTGTGTTCTTTCTAACTATGTCATGTTTGGTCTCATCTGAAAGCTTAAAGTATCCTAATGTAAAATCTAGGTACTATTGCTTAAACATGCATTTAGGAGAATATGTAAATGTTTTGCCTCTCATTAGCCTCATCTTTCCTGTCAGTCGGTTTTGGTGTTAGTATTCCACTCATGTTTCACAATGCTTTGCTCAGGGTATAAGAAGGAAAGTTACCTTTTGATCGTAGAGAAAGGCTTCAACCCTTCCACTCCCGCACACCGCTGTGTAACCTCATACTATGAGAAAGGCTTTTACGGCCTCTTGCAAAGCAGTGCATTATTTGTTACAACTTCTCTATAGTATGTTGTTCTATTCTACTGTCGGTATATTTAAACATGTAACTTAATAAATAATTTTGCCTAATTTAAAGGCCTTGAAAATCTTTCCTTTTATCACTGATTATGTTGAAATCTTAAGTGATTATAACTTTCGTTCTCTACACGTTCAGGTTAAATCCTAATTTTTCCTATCAGTTCTAAGAAAGACCTTTACCTTTAAAGAATAAGAGGTTAAAGAATAACAACAACTTTAATGGAGTCAGATTTATTATATTGGAGTCAGATAAATAACTGGATTATGCACGTCATCCTTCAACTGCTTTTTGTTCTGATTATTGGTTCAAAATAGCAGCGTAAGCTTCCAGCCCAACACTTTCCTAATCATGGACTTGAAAGTAAAAGTTGTCAGATTTACCATGTTCCTGTATAAGTTTGAGAATGATATGAGTTTTATGAATTTTCTTAGACAAATGATATTACTGAAGAAAGCCTGGAAACAGATACAAACATTAAAGAAACACTCCACCGTTTTTTGAAATAGGGCTTATTCACTGTCTCCCCTACATTTTTGTAAGCATTTTTGTCTCAGTGCATGCATTGTCTTAGTTTGGCAGCGCCGACGCTAGCTTAGCTTAGCATAATGAATGGAATCCTATGTTGTCAGGTAGCATGTCGTGAGTGAAAGTGATAAAAACATAAAAATAAAATAAAAATTACTTCTTGTGGCCTGCGTATTCACAACGAGTACAAATAGCAATTCAGATTAAGACTAGGCGATTTCATAGGCAGATATTGACTTGGGACTATATTAGGGTGAATCACAGGCGAAGCACTGCTACTGGGCGCAGTCATATCACGCAACACCTAAATTCCGTCAACATACCGGCGTGAATATTAGCTGGCTATTTTTCTGACAGTAGACTAATGGCGCTTTTCCATTACCAGTATCAGCTCGACTCGACTCGGCTCGCTTTTCGCTCCATTTTCCATTACAGATAGTACCTCCCCAATAGTACCTGGTCGTCATAGCGACGCCACAGGAACTACGTGACACACACCCGCTACCCACACACAAACACAGGACAATGGAGGAAATCGAGTGTATGCTGTTTTTGATCCTCGGGAGTCGGGATGTGGCTATTTTTCACATTAAGAAGACAAACGTTGTTTCAGGAGAGGCTGAGGGCAGCAAAACGAAACACTGCTGAAAAAAATAGCTCCGTGTGGCGCGTACAATGATGACGCGGTGAATAGTGACGATTCTCTCTGACCAATCAGCACTCTGCAGTGTTTCACGTCACATTTTAGTATTGCCTCAGCTCGCCTCAGCCCGCTTAGAACCTCGCCGGAGGTGATACGAAAAAAAGTACCCGAAAGCAGGTACAGGTACAACTTTTACGCACTGGAAAACCAAACAAAGGCGAGTCGAGTCGAGCTGAGGTGAGCTGGTACTGTGTAGTGGAAAAGCGCCAATAGTGAATGGCGATGGACATGGGGGATTTTGTGCAAGACGAAGAGGGTGACTTCTCAGACAGTCAAGATCCAGAACCATACCCCTACGAAGCAGAGTTTTAGAAGAGGAGCTGCGTGCAATAGAAATAGACCGACAGAAGGAGGAGGTTGCGATCGTTCAACAGCCTGAGGACGTGAGAGAACTCTCATTGAGAGAAATATAGCTAGCCCTCAGTCATTTCATTTCACAGGTAAGTTAACGATAACAGCAAATTCTTTTTTCAATCATGTTGTTCATGCTAAACAGGTTGAACTCAACATGAGGTTATAATAGATGAGGCAATTTGAACCATACTCATATACAGCTTCTCAGCATCTATCTTACAACTGAATAAAGACACAGACTCACGTAAGGAATAGTAATAAAAGACAACTTACATGTGCACTTTTTTCTGCCTGTACTTTGAAAATGGATGGGATGGCCATATCTTTCAGACGTAGTACCGTACGTCTTTCTGGTCCTATATAGTATTTTTTCAACATAGTCCTCTGGTGCAAAATGCTCTTCGCAAACATGATACTGGCTAATTTTGTAGTGAGGTGTTGAAATACAGATATCCAGAGCTAGCCATCGATTTCTCAGTTCCACATTCAGTGGAATTCTGTGAAACATTACATTCGTGTATGTCCTTGCTTGTTCTCACAACCTTTTGCTATGCAGGTAATTACCATGTTTGCTGTAACTTCTCGAACTAAACACAATCCAAAAGCGAAGATACTTGGTGCAGGTCATGCCTGTATGTTGACGGAAGTTGGGGGATTTCAGGTGTTGCGTGATATGACTGCGCCCAAGTAGCAGTGCTTCACCTGTGATTTACCTTAATATAGTCCAGGGGTGGGCAAACTTTTTGGCTCAAGGGCCACACTGGGTTTTAAAATTTGACAGAGGGCTGGCCCAGTGGCAGATTATCCCTATATGGGGAGGCTGCAGACCTGGAGCCGGCAGTTTTACGCCCCTGGCAGTTTTACGCCCCTGGCAGTTCTACGCCCCTGGCAGTTCTATGCCCCTGTTGTTCCTGATGCGCCCAGTAGGGGGAGAAGGATATACGGCGAAATAACATAATTAAAATTACGCTGGAAACTAACACATTAATAACCGCAAAATAACATAATTAAAATGACGCTGGAAACTAACACATTAATAACCGTCCCGTCTATAGACTTTTACTAATTTTTAGGTATTTGTTTATTTAAATAAACGTTATAGACAGTGAAACTAACACACGAGACCTACCTCTGGAAAAAGGACATCCATAATGAATCTGATCTGGTCACTGTGGGTGTGTGTGGGTGTGTGTGTGCTGTCCAGAATTGAAGTCAGGTGAGTGAAGATAACATCAATTTGCTCCTGATCTTCAATGAACAACGGCACAGGCACTTTCTTGATGGAACACTTGGAAAAAGTGTCAAGCCACTTTGATTTTTTTTTGTCCATTGATGATGGACTGTGCAGAGAAAATTGAAAATGACATCGAGAACATTTCCATGTATGTGTAAGTTGTTTATTTACTAGACAAGTGTAGCGCCTCTCTAGCGTGTTGGACTATAATGAGAGGTGGCTATCCTGAGTTCTTTAAAAATCTATACAATCAAATAAGTGAGGTTTCCCTAATAAACTAATCAGTGTTTAACTTGTGTGTGTGTAATTTCTAGTTAAATATGAAATACTCTTTCCCTTTAAATCACTATTTAAGCAGTAACATTTACACACTTTAACCGGAAATTAAATGTATTGGAATTATTATCCTGTAAACACTTTCACGTTTAAACCAAACAAATACTCTTTTCCTTAATTAACTTAAAATATCAAAAGAGTCAGTGACCACAACTGTTATATAGAAAAAGGTATAACAGATTTACTCAGAAAAAGTAGAAAGAGTTAGAAAGAGTAATTAAATGTGTCTTATCAAAATCACCTCATATCACTAATGCATCCAAATTCACATTCAACACATAAGGGCCCAAGAAAATAAAATAGCCGGCAAAACCCTAGTGGAATTTGAAATACCCTTCAAATGTTCAACTGATGCAGGCCTGAATGTAGTTTGGGTACGTTGTAGCCTCAAATCAAATGGCTGCTTCACCACACAGGCCAAACAAAAAATGGTAAGTTACCTTTACTCAATGTGAATGTAACCTCACACGCACAGAATCAAACGCGTCAGCAACAGAAGACAGGACGAGAGGATTCGCGATGAAGAGAAGATGAAGTGTCACATGGTTGACGATCTGGGCAAAGTCCACCACTCGGTAACGCTATCCGGCTTTATTCAAAGACCCGACCTTTGATCATCGTCGTCGGTCTCACAGCCCCACACAGGCTTAACTAATCGAGGTCGCTGGTTGCTAGCTTGATAGAAAAGTCCATGCACAAACACTATAACCACTAGATCAGCGGCTAACTTAAACGACTCGGTTACTAACGTAACCTCGGTTCCCTGAGAGGAGGGAATGAGTATTGCGTAAGTAGCTTACGCTATGGGAAAACTCCTTTTCTCGAGAATATTGAAGTCTTTATGTAAAACGCATTGCAGCTGCACAGCTGACAGCAATGAACGAAGGAACTCGGTCATTGGCTGTGCTGCGGCAACTTGCTCGAACCAATGACGGGGCGACTCTGAATGCGCGACCAATGAGCGCGCTTCGCGCCCGCGCGCGTCAGAGCCCGCCAAGATGGCCGTGGCCAAGCTATATATTGGGCGCCCCGTCATGAGAGTTCTTTAGGTTAAAACGACTGAAGCGAACTAACCAAGCACAAGCACGGCAGCTTACGCAATACTCGTTCCCTCCTCTCAGGGAACCGAGGTTACGTTAGTAACCGAGTCGTTCCCTTTCGAGAGGTCTCTCCTATTGCGTAAGTAGCTTACGCTATGGGAACACCATGCAAAACGCCGTGCGTGCTGAACTTCGCCTTATGATAGCCAGAGGCAGGTGCCTGAGCTAAAAAGCAAAGTTATCATCCAACTAGCCGGCAGAGGCGAGCTTTATATGTGGGAAAAAATACAGAGCGGCTAGAAGGCGCTCAGTGTGACACAAGCACATACAAAATCTAGATACGAACTCACAGTTCAACTAGCATTATGCTGATAGCACATTGGAATGCAATGTCGGGACCTGTAGGTTGTAGAATCTGATAAATGTGGACGGTGAGGCCCAGCCTGCCGCCGCACAAATATCCTCGATCGGTATCCCGCTCGACCATGCCCAGGAAGAATCCTCCTGGTGGAGTGTGCTTTGACTCCCCAGGGGCATTGAAGTCCCTTAGCTTCATAAGCCAGCGCTATAGCTTCGACTATCCAGTGAGAGATTCTCTGCTTTGAAACGGCGGAACCTTTCGTACGGCCGCCAAAGCATACAAACAGTTGTTCTGTCTGTCTGAATAGGGCAGAACGCTCCAAATACACTCTGAGAGCCCTAACGGGGCAGAGTAGATTAGCGTCGTGTTCGTCTGCTGGAGACGAAAGCGCAGTTAGGGAGATAACCTGTGCTCTGAAGGGAGTGGTGAGCACTTTAGGAATATACCCATGTTTCGGTCTAAGGACGACCCTGCAGTCGTTAGGTCCGAATTCTAGGCAGGCAGCGCTTGTTGAAAGCGCGTGCAGGTCGCCCACTCTCTTGACCGAGGCGAGTGCCAGCAAGAGCGCCGTCTTGAGCGAGAGCTGTTTAAGGTGCACGGTTCGGAGTGGTTCGAACGGGGGCCCTTTAAGAGCGTCTAGGACCGTAGCTAGGTCCCAGATCGGCACTGAGGGGGGGCGTGAAGGGTTCATCCTCCTGGCGCCCCTTAGGAAACGAATAATTAGGTCGTTTCTTCCCAATGGACGTTCCATTACAAGGTCGTGTGACGCTGTGATGGCAGCCACATATACTTTGAGCGTGGAGGGGGTGCGGCCCGCCTCCAGAAGCCCTTGTAGGAAAACGAGTACACTCGTAATCTCGCATGTTACAGGGTTCAGGCCCTTGGTATTACACCAGTCACTGAACACTTTCCATTTCTGGGCATATAAGCGTCTCGTGGAGGGCGCCCGCGCCTCAGCGATGGTTTTTAGTGCTCCGCTCGCGAGGTTCCTGGGAACCCGTTGAGGGGCCATGCATGAAGGGCCCACAGATCGGGGCGGGGATGAAATATCATCCCGCTGGCCTGACTGAGGAGGTCTGGCCTCAGTGGAATCGGCCGTGGTGCAGATTGCATTTGCATCAGATCTGGAAACCATGTTTGGTTCTTCCAGAGTGGGGCTATCAGCAGCACTGCGTTTCCCTCCTCTCTGACCCGACTGATGACCTGTGGCAGCATCGCGATCGGGGGAAAGGCATATAAGGGGAGGCTCGGCCAGCTCTGGGCGAGCGCGTCCGTGCTTTTCGTGAAGAAAAGAGAGCAGTGCGCGTTCTCCTTGGAGGCGAAGAGGTCGATCTCCGCTTTGCCAAAGGTTTTCCATAACCACTGAATCATCAGAGGGTTGAGAGCCCATTCTCCTGGGAGAATCTTGTCTCTGGATAGCATGTCTGCCCCCTGGTTCAGGGCGCCTGGCACATGCGCTGCTCTCAGCGAGCGCAAGTTGTGCTGGGACCATAAAATGAGTCTCCTGGCCATTGAATGCATGGAGCTCGACCTGAGTCCACCCTGAGAGACGCGATGAGAGACGCGCTGTCATTTGCATCGAGTCTAGAACTATTCCCAGGAAAGAAATTCTCTGGCTGGGAGATAGTATGCTTTTTGCAAAATTGATTCTTAGACCCAGGCATTCTAAATGGCTGATAATCCAAGATCTGTGTGTTATTAGCTGACTCTCTGATTGTGCTAGAACCAGCCAATCGTCGAGATAATTCAGTATTCGCACTCCCCTTCGTCTTAGGGGGGAAAGTGCTGCATCCATACATTTCGTGAATGTACGGGGAGCCAGGGACAGGCCGAACGGGAGTACTGTGTACTGGTATGACTGTCCCTCGAAAGCGAATCTCAGAAACGGCCTGTGATGAGGCGCTATTGGAATGTGAAAGTAAGCATCTTTCAGATCCACTGAGAGAAACCAATCTCCTGGGCGCACTTGCGCGAGGATATGCTTGGTTGTTAACATTCTGAACGAGCGAATCATTAGTGCTTTGTTCAGGTGTCTGAGATCTAGGATGGGGCGGAGACCGCCATCCTTTTTCGGAACGAGAAAATAGCGACTGTAAAAACCTGTCCCGCTCAGAGAGGGGGAAACAGTTTCCACAGCGCCCTTTTCTATTAGTTTGCGCACCTCAGTGCGTAGAACATGTGAACACTCTTTTCTCACTTTCGTCTCGACCACAGTCGTAAACGTGGTGGTCTGCGAGCGAACTGGAGCGAGTATCCGTGCTTTACTATATTCAATACCCATTTCGGCATATCTTGAATGTTTTCCCATGCCGCTGCGTGTACAGATATGGGCTGAATACAGGCTAGGGGCGGGCCGCTGTGACGTAGGGACCCGGCTAGCGAATCGCCTGAGCTCGTAGCTCTCAGAGGCGCGGGCGCGCGCTGAGCAGCTGAGTGAATGGGCGCGTGTGTGATTACAACAGCGCGCGCTGTGTTTGTAAAACTCGCAGCCTGAGCTGAGGTTTTGTTTGACACTGTAAGGGCAGTGTTTATAAGTGGGGGTGCATAAACAGTGGTAGGCACACGCGTCACTTTTATAATGTTTCCCGCTTTTACTGGGGATGAATTTATAACTGTGTGAACAGTGCTTGTGTGTAGTGGTGCGTACATGACCGTAGGCACGTGATCTACATTCATGGGAAGCGCAGCCTGAGCTGGGAATGAATTTGGCACTGTTTTGACAGTATCTGGGAATGCACACTTTGTGGACATGTGAACCCTTAGTGATGCAGGCAGAAAAAGACTCTTTTTGTGTTTTCTGTGCGTCGCCGTAAAAACGGCGTTTGTTTGCAGGTGAGCGAGCTCTGTGACTGGCCCATTGACTGCTGTATGGACATATCCAGCCGCCTGTAAGGGGACTGGGTAATGTTTGAGCTTTTGCAGAGAGAGTGGTCCGGCTTTTGCGAGACACGCACTCTCTCTTCTCATTTCTGTGGCTAGGACGGCTTTCGAGGCTCAGGGTTCAGCACAATCTTGGGCCGAGGACCCCGTCGCTCAGGAGGCGGCTTGCGGTTGTGAGAGCGCGAGCGGCGTCGAGCGTCAGCCTGAGGCGCGGGCTGAGAGGCGGTGGGGGCTGTTCTAGCCCGCTGCGGCTGTGGCGGTCTCTGTCTGCTCTGCGATGAGCTGGAGCGCTTTGGCAGGAAATGACGCATAGCTTGTGAAGCGTTCTGGGCCTCAGTGAAGCGTTCGGCGAAACCTTTAACCGCCGGTCCAAACAGCCCGCTGGTGGAGATAGGCGCATCGAGAAATGGCGCCTTATCCGCGTCCTTCATTTCAGTCAGAGTCAGCCACAGATGGCGCTCGAGAACAGTCAAATTAGCCATAGCACGGCCGATGGACTGGGCGGTGGCCTTCGTGGCTCGCAGAGCTATATCAGTCGCGCTGCGTAAGTCCCTGAAGGCTTCGGGTTCGGGGCCAGACTCGTCCATAGAGCGGAGAAGCTTGGCTTGGAACACTTGAAGTACCGCCATTGAGTGAAGCGCTGATGCAGCTTGGCCGGCGGCAGCGTAGGCGCGACCGGCGAGAGCAGAGGTAGTGCGGCAGGGCTTCGAGGGGTGGGAAGCTTTGGCTTTCCATCCGGTGGTGGAGGGCGGGCAGAGATGATTGGCCACGGCCTCCTCGAGGGGCGGCGTTCCCTCGTAGCCTCTTTCCTTCGCGCCGTCCACTGAGGAGAGCGAAGAAGAAAAAGAAGGCTTTAGGCGCGCAGAGTGGGGGGCTTTCCACGACTTGGTGAGTTCGTCGTGAACTTCCGGGAAGAAGGGAGAAGGCCTTTGCCGAGGGGCCTGCTGGCGCCCCTGCAGAAACCACTCATCCAGTCGGTTCCGGGTTGGTTCTTCGGGAGAAGACCAATCGAGCCCGAGGTCTTCCACGGCCTTAGAGAGGACGTGGATAATCTCAGTATCCATAGTGGAGCCCCCGCTCGTGCTAGCTAGCGTCGACGGGGTGGGGTCGAGAGTGGAGCCCGGCCAGTCGTCCGATGCAGCGTCGATGGACAAGCTGTCGTCCATTCCCCCGTCGTCCTCGGACGCGCCGAAAGTCACAAGGCCCACCGCTCTGCTAGAGGGGTGTGGGTCCGGCTGGGTGAACTGAACCGGCGGTGGGGAAGGCAAGAGCGGCGGTGAAGCACGCGGAGACTGGCTCGGCGTGACGTCACTGAGCTCAGGTTCAGGAAGCCTCTGTGAGCGGCGCTTTTTCTTAGTGCGCGGCTCAAACAGAGGGGTGGCGATGGGCTCGCTCACGGCGAAAGCGGCGAGGCGAGCCCGTAGTGCGGAGAGACCCAGGTCATCACATTCCGGGCATCCGCCCTTGGTCAAAGCAGCTTCTGCGTGGTCACGGCCCAGGCAGCGAGCGCAGATGATGTGACGATCCCCGTCCGGGAGAAGGTCTCTGCACGACGCGCATAAAGGCATTTGAAACAACGCCTTATTGGAAATTTGCTCTTTCACAAATGTCGCGGGGCGGACAGATGTAAAATACTTGCGTATATGGTGCGCCGGATGGTTCAGTAGGAAATGCTTGAAGGCGGCTGAAGGTGCCGACGTCCTCGTAGCAATCCCGCTGGTATGCTTTTCCACGGCGGCGAAGGCTTCCAATAATCCGGAGGATCCAGCGAAGAAGGTGTTCGCTGAAGGAGATTAAATCTAAAGAACTCTCATGACGGGGCGCCCAATATATAGCTTGGCCACGCCCATCTTGGCGGGCTCTGACGCGCGCGGGCGCGAAGCGCGCTCATTGGTCGCGCATTCAGAGTCGCCCCGTCATTGATTCGAGCAAGTTTCCGCAGCACAGCCAATGACCGAGTTCCTTCGTTCATTGCTGTCAGCTGTGCAGCTGCAATGCGTTTTACATAAAGACTTCAATATTCTCGAGAAAAGGAGTTTTCCCATAGCGTAAGCTACTTACGCAATAGGAGAGACCTCTCGAAAGGGAACTTATTTATGTCTTCGTGTGCAGAGTAGGTCACTCACACAGACAAAATTATCACCATTAAAGTTTCTTACAAGAGTCCTTGTTGAACACTTTGACTAAACTGGTGCATTTCATTAACATTAACCCTGTTTCTCTCTCCGCAAAATACACGCGTTTTTTCTCTCACTTCTTTGACGCTCTTTTTTCCACTTCCTTCTCCTTTGACCTCAAATGTGATTGGCTCATTCACAAAACTTTCAGAAATAAAATAAATTCACAAAACATTTGAGTAACTCTTTCTTCCTATTGTTACAGGCATCTTTAAAGTATTTTCACATATTTTATTACCCAACAAATATTTAACATTTTAAATGCTGTATTCAGTAAACCATGAACATTACCCAATATGCATTTCTCTCATTGAGCAAAATCATAACTTCATTGCTGGTCAATGAATCTTAACTTTTAAACCTTAAATTCTATTTATTAAACTATGAAATTATTTATTCAAAACTGTATATATTACCCGAATGAATATATTTCAACAGGGTTACACAAGCTATTGGTTTAGAATGCATTTAAAATGCATTATTGATGCATGTACCTGAATGTGGTTATCGGTTCCTCTTGCCACAATGAAGTCCACCAGAGCCTGGTTGAACAACATTCGGTTCCTCTCAGCAACAACATGTTGTGGCAAGTCATGTGTTAATCCTGGAAAACACCTGTAAAGAGGTCGTAATGTCCCTTCAGTCAGGCATCTTGCCTCCTCGGTCCAGTGGGCGAACCTTTTCCCATGCCTTTTAAAAAGAAAGAAAAAATCTACTTTGTGGGCCCCCAATAGGACAACTCTCGTTATGGACAATAAACAGACTGCATTGATCATTTAAATGTTTAAATTTCATTTAAATTGTTTGAATGTAGGTTATCGTGAATAGAAATTTGGGATTGCCGTGTGGAAATTGTACTGAGGAGATTATGAAAAACAATGACATGTCATGATTGATGACTAATGACTATGCTGATGGTTTATTCCTTTTTTTTTTTGTTGTCTGTGCTGTAATGCCTCAGTTGGGTCAGTTATTTCTACTGACAAGGAAGGAACAAAGCATGAAACACTAAACTGAGATGTAAAGAAACTAATACGCATACCCCTCTGTCTCAAACCGCTCAATTAGACGTAGACACCACCACTCCCTGATTGCAGGCATGTCAAGCTAACAGAAATTGAAATGTAACAGGATTAGTATTTAATTTGTATTGTTAGAATTCAATGACCAGCAATAAAGTACAACTTTATAGCAACTTTCTAAGGAAGAAAATAGAAAAGCTCACCGAAGTAAAATTGAATGGAGTGTTCAGCACAGTGTAAAGGGCATACTGAAAAAGAGTAAAGATTAATTTCCAAAAAAAAAAGAAAAAAAATAGCTTTAGTAGCCTGTTTTAATAGCTTACCATGAGCATGAAAACTCCACAATCAATGTTGTTGTTCTGTTGAGGAAAGCCCTTTAGGAAGCAAGTATATTAGAATTTGAAATAAAACATACACAGGGCTGAAAGTATGTACAGTACTATTGTAGTTGTGTGTCACCCCAATATCCAATCCTGTGACTTCTGTCCACTGTCGAGACGATGTGCAATACTCCTAAGATTTGGGTAAAAAACAAATTAACAAAAGGCCATGAGGAGTCCTATGTTACAAAGCTTATGTAACAGCATATCATATTGCCATAAATTAAACCAGCATTTTTAATCCTCTGCTCACACCCGTTTAAGTCTATTTTCTCCCACAGAACATGGATGCTTCATCCACAAAGAGATTTTGCTTTGCTGGTTTAATCTTTTAAGATAGATGTTTCTATTTAGTACAATGTAACCACATGTTACATGCCATAAGAACATGGCAACTGTAAATTAATATGATAACACATACTCTCATAGCAAAAAAAAAAAAAAAAAAGACAGCTGGAACAATGCAACTGCATGTCTACATTACATGCCATAGGAACGTGGCAATTATATCTTAGCTGTGGACCTAAAGATGTCTCTGTACAGGTCATCTCCAAAACCAGACTCATGATTACTATACAGGGAGTCTAGTAGGAGGATCTCTCTTAAGAGTGGCTTCAGTACCTATAGGGATGCATAATCAATGGTTGTAGCTAGGGAGTACAGCGAGTGTTATGACAATCCATGTCACATTTGCATTACCTTTGCTTTATGATATTAGGGTAAAAAGTAAAAACACGCCTCCGTAAAACCAACATAAAATAATAATCATAGTCAATAATAAGTATCAAAGCCAGTGTTTCCCTAATGTATTCAGCAAAGCTGCAAAATCTTTCCATGATCAGTAATATCACGACATTCACTTAAAAACACAGAGACATGGCGACCGGCGGCGCTGCATGCGGTGGCTCTGAATCCACTTGATGACAAGAAAAGATAAAGCGTTTTTTGCGCGTGCAAATTCGTTACTTCAAATGCGGCATGCGCGCTCAAGCGACGCGGTGTGCTAGTTTGTCCAAGCGCGCGTTTTTCCAAGCGCGCCTCTGTTCATGGTTGCATAGCAACGACAGACGCCACGGGAGAGCAAGCTCTTGTGGAAAGGAGAAAGCGGACTGTTTTTTTAAAAGATTCTTTGATTAATAAAAAGTTAAAAAGAACATCATGTAATAATATTTCACAATATTAGCCTACTGTTTTTTCTGTATTTTTGATTAAATAAATGCAGTCTAGATAAGCATAAGACTTCTAGAAATCTATGTAAGCTAGTCGCCTTTTAAACTAATGAAAAGCTTCATTTGGATTTTAATGTTCAAAATGTCTACAGGATAAAGTAAATGAAAGTACTGGTTACATGATGTATATAAGTGTTAAAGTGTGTTACAGAAAAAAAGATCAGTAGTGCAGGTGAGGGAGGAAAGCGACCTCAAGGGAGAGACCATAATTTTTCCCCTATCAATTTCTACCTTATAGCTGAAAATTAACACAAAAGAAAAACATGAATAATCCAGTCTAAAATTATAAAATTAAGATTTCTGTTTGTGACCAGTTCAAGGTAGCCTACGTGCTGCAATAATCATACCTTGAATCTGTTGATGGTATGTAATATTTGTTTGTCTCAAAATGTCCATTTCTATCCACAAAACTTGCCAGAACTCATGGTTTAAGGCAGGGGTGTCCAAACTCGGTCCTGGAGGGCCACTGTCCTGCAGAGTTTAGCTCCAACCCCAATTAAACACACCTGAAACAGCTAATCAAGGTCTTGATTAGCTGTTGAAGGTCATTAGGCATGCTAAAAACTTACAAGCAGGTGTGTTGAGGCAAGTTGGAACTAAACTCTGCAGGACAGTGGCCCTCCAGGACCGAGTTTGGACACCCCTGGTTTAAATTATTCCGGAGATACATGCCCCCGGACAACAAACCCCCACCCCCCACCATAACAATCTTCGGCACGTAACGGCACCACTGCTGGAAAAATTTCTAGGGGAAACACTGAATTTCTCTTTCAAATTCATAGCCTTACTGAGTATTATTTCACAATTTAGCAGTTGCTGCAGGGATTTTAGTAATGGGACATACTGAAAACACTTTCTGTTCTGATGATCTAATATATATTCTACTAGTTCTACAACATTGACGTTTTTCCTGTAGTATGCCTTGGTTTCCAAGCGCTTGACAGTGGACCATGGTTTCCTATTGCAGCCTGAATGGGATTCTCAGTGCAAAGAACAGTAGCCAACTCCTTTACAACTGATCCCTGAACTTCTCAATTTTGTTTTTGCAAAAAGTCACAAATAGTCTTTTGAGTGAAAGATACAGAGTCTGTACCGATTATATACTGCAGCTCCTCCAGAAGTTCATTCACAGCTGCACTTTGTACAAGATAAGAATGTTCTAATTTAAGCAATACTGAGGCAAATTTCAGTTCAATGACTTTTGGGGAATCAGTTTCTTCTGGTACAACAGTATGCTCTTCAAATGTTAAATCTTCATATGGTACATCATCTAGCTCAGCATCACATTTTTCCAAAGACTCCAAAAGAGGGCTCTCAGATCCATGAATAGCTTCAGGTTTGAAAACTCTAATTGTGTAGGGGGTGTGTTTTCTTCATCTATGCGTGTAGAAAGCTCCATATAGATTTGTTTGGTAAGAGCAACCATTAAACATACAACTGACCAGTTCGTGGTTTCTCAAATGTTTCCCAATGTGTTGAAAATACTCAGTTTCAGATGCAAGTTGACGGTTGTTGCAGAGATGACATTTAAAAGTTGAAAAATTACCTCTTTGGGACTGTTCAGCTGGATGGAACTTGCTCAGATGGGCAATAAGAGCCCTCCATGTCTTGCATTTACACGGGCAATGCTCAAAAATACAGGGGTAGGCATGCCCCCGACCATAACGATGGTGAAGTCTGATGTGCTTCAGTACTTCATTTCTTCTTAAAAAACAGTCCCCACAGTCTTTGCATTTCCACATAAATGGATAACTAAGGAAACATGAAAAGAATGGGGTTGTGCTAAAGAGTTTAGCAGTCTGTAATGCAATTTTAGCAATAAAAATGTTAATTGTTTAAAAGAATAAAACAAATTTGTTTATTTTAAGAGACCTGTATTATTTTCTCTTGTATATTAAGGACTGTTCTTTATTAAAGAAAAAGTATTTCTTATCCGATTACTCGATTAATGGATGGAATAATCATTAGAATACTCGATTACTAAAATAATCCAGTGTTTCCCACACATAGACTAATTCGTGGCGCTGTGCCACAGATTCAACACCGACCGCCACATATTGCATTTCATTATTTATTTATTTATTTTAACGCTATTTAAAACACATATTGGTAAATTCGTATATTCGTATTCGTTCAGCTGCATTTCCTTTCCCTGCACTCCCTCCGTCTCTCTGTCACTCACGCAAATCTCTCTCTCACACACACACACACCCACACACACACACTTGTTTTCATGATATATCAGGACTTGTGAAAAAAACGTGAAATATTAGGACATGCCTTTCCCAAGCTCCAACAGACCTGGTTATCAAATAATTTCCTACCAATGCTTCATGGAATAGATCCATCAGTTGAGATTTTGTCTAAGGCTATATTTTGGGCAGACTTGATTTTTATGCTACTTGTGAGGACATGTTTGGGTTTTTGTGACTTATGAGGTCATAGCAACAAACACTGTCATTTCATGTTTAAGTGATTTGTGAAGCCCATAGATGCACATTAAATTTTCAGATTTAAATGACTCATAAAGACTCAGTAAAGAATAAAATAGGGTGCATATTTGCAACTTGGCTGCGGTTTAAATGTTTGAAATTTCTTTCTACATTAGAAGCAGCGGTGTACAATATAGTCATGCTAAATGTTCAGTAAACCTTTTTCACATTTACAGGTTGATAAAATCTAGTAAAACTGAGTGGCTCAGAAATATATAAAAGCTCACTCAAAAGGGGTCGTAGCTCATGCAAGGTGCACTATGAGTTCCTGCATGGTGACACTTCTGTTGAAATTACAAGTAAATACCAAACAAAACAGAGCATGTTTTTACAATATTTTTTCGATATTAGGTTATTAGTTACAGCTGATATATTGGAAATTCTTATGAGCTTATGCAAAAGAAACACTTGTAGAATTCATCCTTCCTGCGATACAAAATGCCAGCCATCTTGTCGGTGATTGGCTGGAATGTGGTTTGTTGTATTTTGGTGCAGAACCTGTGCACCTAGTGTTTTTTTGACTTAACGATTCCTGTGTTGTCTCTCGAGAACGGGCTTTTTCACAGAGTATTCAGGGGGCAGGCAGCTAGCGGATCAAGGAGAGATGTCTATGATTTAAGACAAAAATGAAATCGCACTGAAACCTTTTAAGGTCTTTAAATGTCTCATTATGTGAAAGAAAGAGGTAACCAATGTTCCAGTGGCGGCTCCTGCAAAATCTCTCGGGGGGGCAAATGTTTGGATGATTGATAAGGATAAGGTCCACCCATGCAATGGATAAATTAACAGCTTAAGCATGAAAAGGCAACTTCACTACTTTAATATTAATGAAAAATAAAGTGACTCTTACAATAAATCTCCTTGTTTGTTTCTATACTCACTATTATTACACTGCTTACATCACATTACTCGCTTAATACACTGCTTACTTATACAGAAATTTTGCTCTTCTCTCTTTCAAAGTAGCAAAGTGATCAATTACTCTCTCATTGAAAGCAGGCATGTTATTACGTTAATTAACATTTTACCAAAACTCAAGCTCAAATGGAGTTTGACAAGGGTTTTTGACCAGTAAATGTATTTTCAATCCACTCAGATAGTTTATTTTATTAAAGATTCCACTAGGTGGCGACAAATAATATTGTTGACTGAATCGTTGACGTGTAGGATAAAGATTGTGTTGGTGTTCGAATGGAATGTACAAATTTCAAAGTACAATAGGAGTAAAAAAGACTGCTACCATCCTTTCCTAAACTGATTGTAAAAACAAAGTGAGATTTTCCAACACTCGAGTATTTAAATGGTCAGCAATAAATACCTCTTTAGACAGCCTCTGCTTGTCTTCTTCTCCCAAGGCCCTCCTAGATCTTAGATATAATTAACTGCATTCGCCATGACGTTGTTCAAGTTCAACTGGCCTCAACTCGCGAGATGTCACAACAGTCTCTCTCGCTCTCGTTCTCTTTTTTATTTTTATTTTTTAATCACATTTGATAAAGATATTAAAGTAGTGTTTCATTTTTTCTTGTTGTTCAAATTCAAAATTGTTTTCAAATATTAATTGTCACTTAATCTTAAAGATTTTTAATAGTGTATGTTTGTTCCCACCAATCGCCGCACAAGTTAAGGATACGTATGATGACGTAAGCACGTTAGTGCGAGCCCTCCCGGAATTGAGAATGCATTGCAGTGCCTGCAGTTCGAAAAAAAAAACATCTTTGAATGTAAGTCTATGGGAACACTCTGGGCGATTCTCAGCCAGAGTGAAATCGCCCAAAAAGAGGCGGTACTCCACAGAACGTGACATGACGCTGATTGGACTATATCCAGAGGCACAGTGACGGCTAGCGTAACTCTGTGGTTGAATGAGATTGTGAATGTGATTGAAAAAGTCCCTGCCTTTCACACTTTGGTGGTGCGTCGCCCAATCACCCTAATGAAGAAACCGCCCCTGCAATGTTCCCTTTAAGCTGCGTGCATGCGCGGACGCGCAGACTAATTAAAGGTCCCGCGCAGCACAAGTTCAGACCGCGCAGATGACGTGCATCCACTCAGCAATGGCAAAACGAAAAGATGAAACATCTCTGCAACAGCCTAAAAAAAAGGTTTGTTTGACTTTCAAACAAGAATGGCTAAATGAATTAGTTCAAACGGATACAAGCGATGGCCCTGATAAATCGGTTCAATTGTCTGAAATATTTAGTTACGGAGCTAATGTGATTGTGTGCAAAATTTGCTCCGTAGCTAAAATCAAAGGAGAGTTTTCCACCGGGAAAACGTGGACAGAGTGGAAACTTGACTACCTAAAACGCCGCTTAACACAAAAATGTCACATTGATGCTGTGAAAGCATTGTACAATAAAAAGCATGGAACTGCGATTAACCAGTTTCTCGGAGAGTCGAGAGAATCTAGAGAAAAACGTTTCGACCTCGCCAATAAGAGCAAGGCAAACCCTGAACAAATCAAAATATTGATCGATAACGTGCTACTTGCCATTAAAATGAACGTGTCGATGCTATCTGTTCAAGAAATTCATAATCATCTGGCGAAATATGTAAGCCTTCCCGACAGCTGCACAAATTTGAATTTGTGGAGTCAATTAATGCAGTTGTACAAGCTGAGACTATGGAAGATGTAAGAAATGCCAATGTTCACACGCTGATAGTCGACGAAAGCACAGACATTACAGTACATAAAATACTAGTTCTTTACATTAAGTTTAGAGAACAAAATCAATTCACATACAAAACTGTATTTGCCGGGATCATTCAGCTGGCACGATGCACCGCCCAGGATATTGCCGATGCAATAATAAAGTTCTACACTGAACATAGACTTCATTTGCAGAAAATGGCCATGTCAACGTCTGACGGCGCTTCTGTCATGTTAGGCAGACATAACGGAGTCACTGCAATACTGAGACGGCAAATACCGCACCTTACAGAACAACACTGCGTTGCTCATCGAGAGGATTTGGAAATTGATGATGCATGGAAAGGCGTGCTGTTGATGAAAGAAGTGGAAACACTTTTAAGAACAGTATATTCACTATTCAGTAGGTCTTCTGTGAAGAAAAGCAAATTCGACGAGTTGGCAAAAGTTTTAGAAGTGGATTCACTGTCTTTCAGGCCGCTGAATGAGGTTCGCTGGCTATCGCGTTACCAAGCTGTTAATGCATTTTTGCGGAATTACAGTCTGTTAACTGAGTACTGTACAAAAGAAGCAGACAACGACGACCCGATTGCGAAATACTGTCTTAAATTATCTGATCCCAAGTACAGAGTTGCAATTACTGTTCTCGGAGATGTGTTGGAAGAACTAGCTCAGCATCTCCCTGCAGCGCAGCAATCTTAGCATTATTGATGCTCATTGCTTTGCCAGAGCTAAGATGGAAAAACTTCGATCTCAGTATCTCGGGCAGCATGTTCATTGGAGCACTGTGTGAATGAGCTGTTGGGGAAACATGACAGTGCAATAAATACAGCGGACATTATTCTGTTTGTTCGCAATGTTTGTGACCATCTTGATGCACGATTTCCTGAAGGTGAACTTAAAGAATGGTCTGCTTTTAGCCTAGAAACACTGGATTCAACACTCGAGTTTGATCATGGCACAAACGATGTAACCAGACTGACAGAGAAATTCCACACTTTTCTAAAACAAAGAGATGATGACGCCACCGAATGCATCTGCCAACAATACAAGGACTTCAAGTTCACTGTCAAAGAAAAACGAAAGACAGGAGCGCTGCAGACATTCGCTGAAATGGTAACCTGGACACTAAAAACTCAGGAGTCTGTGGAGCTTGCACAGTTAATTGACATTTGCGGGACATTCCAAGCATCTAGTGCAGACTGTGAACGCGGATTCAGTCTCATGAATCGTATCAAGACAAATTCACGTAACCGACTTCAGACCACCCACTTGGATCAGCTAATGAGAATCCGGTCTATACAAGCAGATGGGTCCATCAATCTGGACAAGGTCTATAACCACTGGAAAGGTATTAAGGACAGACGGGAGAAGTTTTAAAGGTACATGTTTTATAGGCTACATAATTAATAAATGCATAGTAATAATGCAGGCATTTAATGTGTTTGACTGCAATATTTATTCTTTTTGCTGAAATATACATTTTTATATAATTTTATATATTATATTATGTTTTATTTTGTTGTGTTTGTTATGTTTAAGTATTGTTGTTAATTATCTGACTAAAGCTAATATTTTATTATTGTGGTGCATCTTTGTTTTCAGATGCTGTTTTGAGAGAGGTTCCAAATCTCCACAGACCTGTCAAGAGAGCAATGAAGCACTGTTACACTAAAAGTGTTTTTGTGTTTGTAATCCAATCTGGTTTAATAAAATGTGTTTGGTTAAAAATATTGAACATTTATTATTACTATACTGTAAAATTTGTTGAACAGTTAATAAAATGTACTAATATTCTATCAAACTATAGCCCATTAGGTAATTCTCTTTTTGTGGCAATAAGATTTTTGATGAAATTGCTCACAGAAAATATTTTATTTGCTCAGCACAGTAAAAAATTAGAGGGAACATTGGAGGTAACAATTCATGTCTTTCTTACTTGTATTAATAGCTTAACCAAAATAGGTACAAGTATGAAAATGATTGACATTCATTGGCTGGCCTCATGAATATTCATACAGTTATCCATAAGGACATAATAATTAACTAATGCTGCATATGGGGTAGCACTTCATTTTAACCACAATACAGGATAAGGCAGTACAAAAGACAGCTTATTTGAAATTAAAGAACTACTCTCTTTAGCGTCATTCTATAAATAAGAAAATTATGAATACAATATTATATCTTCAGTCTGATACATTACGGTGTGTTCAGCTAACCAGTCTAAATAATGTCAGAATGTACATCCCAATTACATTAATGGAATTTAACACACAAGGCCTGTTAAAAGTAACACCCACTCATAAGGATTTTTCAATAGCTGAAAGAGCACATTAAACAACTTGTGCAAAAACAAAGCAACACTGAAAACCTGGGAAATATGTGTGAAAGTAACAATCCCTTAAAGTACTTGCTTGTTGACACTGAGGGTATAGACGAATCCGGCGAAACTACCGGAAGTAAGCGGGCGCCATAACTGAGCTGTTGCTGGGTAGCGTTGCGCCATTGCCTCCTATTGTTTTAGTTGCAACTTGCGTCCACTGGAATAAACAGCCCGCGATTTATGACTGTCACCTGGTAGAGTGTGCATTATTTGACCAACCCATCCGGAGCTCAGATAATTTTGACCCTCTATCAGTGACCTGTAGTTGGCATTTTGTTGATCATCGGATGCCAGGCAAAGGAGAAAATACTCTTGAATACCTTTAAAACAACAGAAGGGGCGCATTGGGGCAGTAACGTTAGTAACATTACTGTTATGTCTGTTGTTAATGTTTGATTTGCTTGACTGTGACAGAATTTTTTTAAAATAACATATTAAATTAAATATAATGCAGTTTTTGTTATAATAACAATTATTTAATGACATAAGTAAAAAATATAATAAATATGTAATATAGTGCTCAGCAAAATCTCCTCTCTAGCTATTTTTTCTATTCAATTAACATGCTATGGTCATTAAATGGCTTTCCTGAGCTAAATGTAACGTTATGTGACATAATTGTTCTCCTGCTGTTATATTGACCTCTTTCCATGGTTTAAAAACACTAATTGGTCGATATTATGTATACTTTCTAGCTGTACCTTACCCTTGCCTTTTGCAATGTAAAAATGAGATAAATAATGGACACAAATTAAAAACATGAATTCGTTTATTTGATGTCATTCATTTATTTATTGTTGCCAAATGGACAGATCTTTTCATAGTTTCCTCGTTAGCTAAAGTTAGCCTAGCTAGCTTGCCAAACTATTTTCATAAATAATCTGTAAGATCGTTTGTACCTTCATCTTTGACTGGAGGCCACTGTCTAACATCATCAACCCAACAAGTCATTCTGCCTGGCTGTAGCTGTCATCGAGGGTGCGTTATCACGGAGGTTTGTTTACATACCTCATATCCTAACTAAATGCGCGTGTGGTGATTGTTTGTGTTTGGAGCTCCGTCGAATTGATTCATTAATCCTTGATTTTCTTCTTTACCACTCATTTATAAACAAGTACTTTCTATTTTTATATCGTGTGAACTTATCCTCGATACTATTCCCTATAAAAAACAATCGGATTGCTTTGATATCGCTACTTAGATCCAACTTTGCGAATCCCAGCTACTAGCCTTTTAGCCCACTAGCATTTCACGCGTGGCCTCGCGCCAATCGACCGTCGGATTTTACACCCGTTTCACTGAAAGGATACGGGTTATATCCAGGATTTCAGTCCTAAATTAGTAGTGATATTGGTAGTATCACTACTAATTTACTGTTCATCTGTTATAATGGCGAATATATCGGATGTGTGTCTAACGCTACCTCTGAGTGCAGGTGAGGACACATTCGAGCTGCATTCGGTGCTGTTGGAGCTGGAGTCCGTGGAGAAGCAGATCCATGGTCTGCTAGAGAGGCAAGCCGAGCTGCGAGATCGGCGATCAGCGCTTGAAACATCACGCGCCGATGCTCACAAGTCAGTGGTTAGTAACTTTTTGACTCCGACTTCGTCTACTCCGTGCGTTTCTCTGCCCAGGAGGACGCGATCATCTCTGGCTTCATTCACTCCGGCACCGACACAAAGCCATGGACCCTGGGTGATCCCTCAGCGGAAGACACGAGCCAGGACCAGACCAAGAACCTCTCCACCGCTCCCGGTCTTCGAGATCTCCACCCGGAACCGCTTCTCCCCTCTTCGCGAGTCGGAACGTGACGACGCCGTGATCATCGGCAGTTCCATCGTCCGTCATGTCCGCGCTACCTCAGGTAAGGGTAATGTGCGCACTCACTGCTTTCCTGGTGCTCGTGTTCTAGATGTCGCTGCACATGTTCCCGAGATCCTGAACGGTGACGAGCGCGTCGGAGCTGTGGTGCTGCACGCGGGAACGAACGACATCCGGCTGCGGCAGACGGAGGTTCTGAAGAAGGACTACAGGAGCCTGATCGAGACGGTACGCAGCACAGCGCCTGAGGCAACGATCATCGTGTCTGGACCGCTTCCCACGTACCGACTAGGACAAGAAAGGTTCAGTAGACTATTTGCTCTAAATGAATGGTTAATATCATGGTGTAATGAACAGAAACTGCTCTTTGTAAATAATTGGAATCTGTTCTGGGAGCGACCTAGGCTCTACCGTGCTGATGGCCTGCACCCCAGCAGAATCGGAGCGGCTGTGCTGTCGGACAACATCTCCAAGACGTTACACACCATCTGACTAGTAAGTCAAAGTCCAAATCACAATCTCTGCTGTCCCAACTTAATTGATACAAGTAGTGTAGAACATTATATAGAAACTGTGTCTATTCCTCGTCTAGTGAGGCCAAACAATAAATCTAGTTTAGGATCTAGGAAAAATCTTATTGTAATTAAACCAGAAAATCTAAATCTCAGTGAACAAAAAGAATTTCTAAAACTAGGTCTTCTAAACATTAGATCGCTCACACCTAAGGCGGTTATTGTAAATGAAATGGTCACAGATAATAATTTCGATGTCCTGTGCCTTACTGAAACCTGGCTTAAACCAAATGATTATTTCGGTCTAAATGAGTCTACTCCACCAGGATACTGTTATAAGCATGAGCCCCGTCCGATCGGTCGTGGCGGCGGTGTTGCAACAATCTATAGAGATATCCTAAATGTTACTCAGATAACAGGTCACAGGTTTAATTCGTTCGAAGTACTTGTGCTAAATGTTACGCTCTTAGATGTAAGAAAGAAATCCCTATTATCTCTAGCCTTAGCGACCGTATATAGACCTCCAGGGCCCTATGCTGATTTCCTAAAAGAGTTTTCAGACTTTCTCTCAGATCTATTGGTCAATGCCGATAAAGCAATAATTGTTGGAGATTTTAACATACACGTAGATAACACAAATGATGCGTTAGGGGCTGCGTTTACAGATTTATTAAACTCATTTGGGGTCAAGCAAAACGTCAGTGGTCCCACTCATCGTCTAAATCATACACTAGATTTAATTATATCATATGGAACCAATCCAACCGATATAGATATTATAGCGCAAAGTGACGATCTCACTGATCATTGTATGGTAACGTGCATATTACGTACTGCTGAAATTTGCCATGTTGCGCCACGTTATCGACCAGGCAGAACAATCGTTCCAACCACTATAGATAGATTCACAAATAGCTTACCTGATCTATCTCAGCTGCTCAGTGAACCCCAACAAACAGATGAACTAGAGGAAATGACTAGCAGTTTGAGCACCATTTTCTCTAGTACATTAGATATTGTTGCACCAATTAGATTAAAAAAGGTTAGAGAGAAAACTAAAGCACCATGGTACAATAGTACTACACATGTTATCAAGAGAGAAACTCGTAACTTAGAGCGTAAATGGAAACAAACTAATTTAGAGGTCTTTAGAATCGCGTGGAAAGACAGTATGTCACGTTATAAAAAGGCTCTAAAAGCAGCCAGGGCTGAGCATCTCCGCAAACTAATAGAAAATAACCAAAATAATCCAAGGTTTTTATTTAACACCGTGGCTAGACTAACAAATAAACAGACATCACCAGAGCAAAATATTCCGTTACAGTATAGTTGTAATGATTTTATGAATTACTTCAATGAGAAAATAGAAAGCATCCGAAATACAATTGTAAATGTACAATCCTCTATGGTGTCTTATGATTCAGCCACAATTATCGCCCCTCAAGAACAACTACACCGCTTTACAACTATAGGACAGGAAGAGCTAAATAAACTTATCTTTGCAGCGAAACCAACAACATGTTTATTAGACCCAATACCCACTAAACTACTGAAAGAAGTGTTACCTGTAGTGGAAGAGCCTCTTCTCAATATTATTAACTCGTCTTTATCTTTAGGTCATGTTCCAAAAATATTTAAGCTGGCAGTAATAAAACCTATTATTAAGAAACCGCAATTAGATCAAAATAACTTAGCAAATTACAGACCCATTTCAAATCTTCCATTTATATCTAAAATACTAGAAAAAATTGTGTCCGCTCAATTGTGCTCTTTCTTGCAAGAAAATGATATCTATGAAAAATTTCAGTCAGGATTCAGACCGCATCATAGCACAGAAACTGCGCTAGTTAAAATTACAAATGATTTACTTTTAGCTTCTGACCAAAGCTGTATCTCAATACTAGTTCTACTCGATCTTAGCGCTGCGTTCGACACTATAGATCATAAAATACTCTTGGATCGACTACAAAACTACACTGGTGTTCAGGGACAGGCATTAAGCTGGTTTAGATCGTACTTATCAGACCGTTACCATTTTGTCTGTTTAAATGGTGAAAAATCGAAGATAACGTCAGTAGACTATGGAGTGGCGCAAGGATCGGTGTTAGGGCCTCTGCTATTCTCAATATATATGCTGCCACTGGGTAATATTATAAGAAAACATGGAATTTATTTCCACTGTTATGCTGATGACACTCAATTATATATTTCATCAAGACCAGATGAAAACACTAACTTATCTAAATTGACAGAGTGTCTTAAAGATATAAAATGCTGGATGACGTGTAATTTCCTGCTATTAAATTCAGATAAAACGGAGGTATTACTTATTGGTCCAAAAAACTACCCACAAAACCTCGTACAATACAACTTTAATTTAGAAGGATGTCCAGTTACTTTATCCACTACAGTAAAAGACCTGGGTGTTATACTAGACCGCAACTTGTCTTTCGAAAATCATATTTCATATGTTACAAGAACAGCCTTTTTCCACCTTAGAAATATTGCTAAGCTACGTAACATGCTATCTGTTTCTGATGCAGAAAAGTTAGTTCATGCATTCATGACCTCAAGACTAGATTACTGTAACGCTTTATTAGCTGGTTGTCCTACATCCTCAATAAACAAGCTACAGTTAGTGCAAAATGCAGCTGCTAGAGTTCTCACTAGGTCAAGAAAATATGATCATATAACACCAATTTTATCATCTCTGCACTGGTTACCTATTAAGTTCCGTATCAAGTACAAAGTACTATTACTGACCTATAAAGCCCTAAATGGTCTAGCTCCTGTATATTTAATGGACCTTCTATCGCCCTACAATCCATCGTGTTCTTTAAGATCCCTAAATTCGAGGCTTCTGGTCATTCCTAGGATATCCAGATCCACTAAAGGAGGGAGGGCGTTCTCGCATTTCGCTCCTAAACTCTGGAATAGCCTTCCTGATACTGTTCGTTGCTCAGACTCGCTCTCCCAGTTCAAAACTAGATTAAAGACGCATCTCTTCAGCCAAGCATTCACATAATGCTTGCCTCTTATACTACTGTTGAATCAGATCGAATGCATTAATATTATGAACAGCAGCTACGCTAATTATTTCCCATCTGCTTTTCTGCTGTTATCTCGGGACGCTAGTCCCGAGGTAAATAGCGTTCTTCAGCTACAGTCTGTATCCAGCCTCTCACGGAGACTTCAGAGTCCCCAACACCTGCGATGAGACGACTCGACGCCTGTGAAGAGACGACTCAACGCCGGCGATATGTTATGCCCTAAATTAATACATGATGATTAACTAACTGTATTTTTTACGTACATTTCTGAAATGCACTTTCTGTAAAGCTGCTTTGAAACAATATGTATTGTGAAAAGCGCTATACAAATAAATTTGAATTGAATTGAATTGAACATACCGGTAACAGCTCAGTAATGGCGTCGCCACAAGATGGCAGCCTACACAGAACGCTCGTCGGATTCGTGTATAGATTACATCAATTACTACGTTTACAAGCAGCCAATATTCGGGTTATGGTCGGGTTAAGGTCACTGTTCGGGTTTCTGAAACATTAGGAATAACCCGTTTACATGCGTGAGCAGAGAGAGTTCTCTTACGAGAGTACTCTCGTACTGCGTAATATCTTACGCTATGGGGAAAACCTCTTTTCCACGAGATATTGAAGCCAAAAAATTATCCTTAATTTTGTATTAATGTAAAACGCTGTGCAGCAGCATGCAGACATAGGCAAGGTGGCTTGCGCGCCTATTGGCTGCCCTGCGGCAACAGCAGCAGCCTATGGAGAGAGGCGCTGCGTGACACCACATCCAATGGGGGCAATTCGCGCCCATTTCGTCACGTTCCGCCAGAAAGGGCGTGGTCTCGCCCTATAAACATAGCTCGATTAGGCTGATACAACTGATTTTCATCTCTTCAGCGAAGCGCACGCATTGCTGGATCCAGAGTGAGAAGCCGCGCCGTCGACATAAGCCTTCTGCGGGACGAGTCCTTGAACCTGAAGCCGCTGGCCTTCACCTCGCTGCCTTCAGTCGCCGTACCTGCTACGCTTTCCAGCGTCAATATCCTTTTACTCTGCTGAGAGTGTGTGTTCGCCGTCGCGACTCACACTCTCTCTCTCTCTTTATCTAAAAGAGCAGCGTCTTTTTAAAGATGCTTCGTTCCTGCCTGTGGCTCGTGCCGAGCCGCACTCAGCGACGGGGACCGTCATTTCATCTGCTTTTCCCGCCTGGGTAAGGATCATGCAGCTCTCGCGCTCGCTGAGCGAGCTATTGCCATGGTGACTCTGAGGACTCGCCTGGCATTTTTTCTCAGAGTCTGCACTCCCGCCCACTGTAGTGACGTGCCGTAAAGCGCCGTACTCAGCGGGTCCCCGAGTCTTCTCCATCCCGTGAAAGCTCGCCGGTTCGCCCGCCAGCTTCACCAGCTTCAGTCGAGTCGCTCACTGACGGACAACGGCCGCCGCGCGCCTCCGCTATCATGACGACGAGATAGCTGCATCTGTAGAGAAGACCCCGTGGCTAGCTTTCTTTACGTTATAAGAAAGCTGCCTCGCCCCCCGTGGGCGTGCGTCACCGGCAAAATGAGGATAGAGTGTGTTTTTAGTCCCGCCGAGGCTGGACCAATCTCCATTTCTCAAACATTTCTCAGCTCCTCTTAGTTTGAGCGGCTGAAAATGTCAATATTGCAGCGGTGAGCCTGTTGTATAACACGCACGCCTGCAAACAAACGCCGACACACAAAGAACTGTGATGACGCTCTCCTATCTGCTCGACGCCCCCCGTGGGCGTGCGTCACCGGCGAAATAAGGAAGGAGTGTGTTTTTAGTCCCGCCGAGGTCGGACCAATCTCCATTTATCAAACATTTCTCAGCTCCTTTTAGTTTGAGCGGCTGAAAATGTCAATATTGCAGCAATGAGCCTGTTGTATAACACGCACTCCTGCAAACAAACGCCGACATACACAAAACTGTGATGACGCTCTTTATCCGTCCGGGCTATTTTAAGCTTTTGTCGTTTCCCCCTGTGGCTCAGTGGCGAAACCCAAAGCCTTCGCACGGGAGACCCGTGTTCGAGCCCAGCTCTCGCAGCGGATATATATAAAAAAAAAAACACTTTTCACTCGTTTAGTTCCGAGAAAATGCGACTGTTCCAGTGTACTTTGCAGTAAACAAGCCGGTACCATGGCCCGCTTGCCTGCACACAAATGCCGTTTCCACGGCGACCCAGAAAAATCATGTAAGCAGTGTATTTTCTGGTATTCCGGCCACAGCCGATGGTGTTATGAGTGTATTAAAAATGCCACAGCCCAGTGTTCATTTCTACACACAAACACAGCCCGCCAAAGTGCAGGGCTCGCACAAATGAGTTCGACTCATGTCAATTGTGCATTAATTATAGTGAATGTGCCCACAACCCAGTGCCCACAAACACTACACACTGCATGTGCCACGTTTTCTGTAAAAGAAACCAACACACATACAGTCAGCTAAGGCCCACGGTGTTTAAGTCTCGCCGCGGCCAGACTCTACTGAAACTTCTCGCTCGTTCAGTTCCAAACAATGTGACTGTTCCAGTGTATTTTGCAGTAAACAAGCTGGTACCACAACCCGCTTGCCTGCACACAAATGCCAGTTTTATGGCGACCCAGATAAATACCACAAAGAGTGTATTTTCTGGAATTCCGGCCACGGCCGATGGTGTTATGAGTGTTGTAAGAATGCCCACGTCTCAGTGCCCATTCCCACACACAGACACAGCCCGCCACAATACAGGGCTAGCACAAATAAAATCGACTCATGTCGATTGTGCAATAAATGTAGTGTACGTGCCCACAACACAGTGCCCACAAACACTACATGAAGCATGTCCCACGGTTTCTGTAAAACGAAACCAACACATTCTCAGTCGGCTCGAGCCGACAGTGTTCCCAGTGCAGTGAGTGTGCCCGCTATCCCGCGCCCACATTCCCTCACAGACATGCCGAACCCTACGGGGCTCGTCCCGCTCGCATTCTCTCCACAACCTGTCAGAGAGAAGCTGAGCACGGCCGGGCTGCCCGCTGTGATCAGCGCACCCCCGCCTCGCACACTGCAAACACAGTGTTTATTTCCCAGCACACCGGAGCTCTCCGGCTGCCGTTATGCCGCCGCCAGAGCCCAGATTTTCATTCTACCTCTAGCTATTCACGCAGATGCGTGGGCGAAGCTTCCCGGGGTATCAGAATGGGTGCTGAAGACTATAAAAAGAGGCTATTCGCTGCAGTTCGTTCGACGCCCCCGCCGTTGCGTGGCGCGAGTCGAAACGACGGTAAAAAACGAAGTATCTCATCCACTTCAAGCCGAGATAGCGAAACTACTGAGCAAAGGGGCTATAGAACCTTTATCTCAGGCTCAGAGCGAAGGGGGTCTTTACAGCAGGTATTTTCTGGTACCGAAAAAAGACGGGGGTCTCAGACCCATTCTAGATCTGCGACAGCTGAACAGAGCGCTCACGAAGCGCCAGTTCAGAATGATTACAACCAAGAAAATCCTCGCGCAAGTTCGCCAGGAGGACTGGTTTATGTCAATAGATCTGAAAGACGCCTATTTTCAAATACAAATAGCGTCGCGTCACAGGCGATTCTTGAGATTCGCCTTCGAGGGCCAGGCATACCAATACAAAGTCCTGCCGTTCGGCCTGTCCCTGGCACCCCGTACATTTACGAAGTGCATGGACACGGCTCTCGCACCCCTGAGACTCCAGGGCATGCGAATTTTGAACTACTTGGACGATTGGCTGATTCTAGCTCGATCACGATCAGAGCTCATAGAACACAGGACCACATTACTCGAGCATCTCGAGAACCTGGGTCTCACAGTCAATTGGGCGAAAAGTTCGCTGTCTCCCAGCCAGAAAATTTCTTTTCTGGGAACAGTGCTGGACTCGCTATCCATGACAGCGCGTCTGTCGCCAGAGCGCGAGCTGGACATTCAGCGCGCCGTGAAATCCTTCCGCCGCGGCTCGATAGTCCAGCTCAAAAGGTTTCAGAAAATGCTGGGCCTCACGCCCTCAGCAGCTTCAGTACTCCAGCTGGGTCTGCTTCGCATGCGCCCACTGCAGCTGTGGCTGAAAGCGCGAGTTCCGCCCCGGGCATGGACCGCTGGCCGGTTTCACCTCCGGGTCGATCTAGCATGCGTTTCAGCTCTGGAACCATGGAAAGTAACCGACTGGTATCAGTCAGGTGTGAGTCTGGGGACTCCCTCGAGTGTGAAGGTGGTGTAAACACGATCGCGCAGGCGAGAGCCATGTCTACTAGACGGCTTTACTCCTCCAAATGGTCTGTGTTCTCTACCTGGTGTCAAGCTCAGGGCTTTTCACCCGTAGACTGCGGGGTCACGGAAGTACTCTCCTTCCTTCAAGAGCTGCTGGATAAGGGCAGGACCCCATCCACGCTCAAAGTGTACGTGGCGGCCATAGCAGCGTTTGCTAAACCTGTGTCTGGCCAGTCACTGGGGAAAAACGACTTGGTCGTGCGATTCCTCAAGGGAGCTCGGAGGCTGAACCCTCCCAGACCTCCTTCAGTCCCGGTGTGGGACCTTTCTACGGTTTTGGAAGCCATGAAAGGTGCCCCGTTCGAGCCAATCCATTTGTCAGACATGAAGCATCTGTCTTTCAAAACGGTGTTTCTTTTGGCTCTCGCTTCAGTGAAGCGCATAGGGGACTTACAAGCGCTTTCAGTAAGCGCGTCATGTATGGAGTTTGGGCCTAATGACTCAAAAGTCATACTCAAACCAAGGCACGTGTACGTGCCCAAATCCCTCAACACACCGTTCAGGGCCCAGGTCATTTCCCTGTGCGCCCTCCCGGTTCATGCTGAGGAGGTGGATGCGAGTCTTCTTTGCCCTGTCAGGGCACTGAGAGCTTATGTGTCCCGCTCGTCTGTCTTCAGACAGACCGAGCAGCTCTTCGTTTTGTTTGGCGGACGCTCCAAGGGACTGGCCGCATCAAAACAGAGCTTATCCAGATGGATAGTCGACGCCATAGCACTGGCTTAAACTTCTAAGGACCTGCAGTGTCCTTTAGGTGTCAGAGCGCACTCCACGAGAGGCGTGGCCTCATTGTGGGCGTGGTATAGTGGGGTTACCTTGCAAGATATCTGTACGGCCGCGGGCTGGGCCCCGCCGTCTACATTTATAAGGTTTTATAACCTAGAGGTTCCCGCCTTACAAGCCAAGCTTCTGTCGGTATAGAATTCAGTGCTATCTGTCCCGCTGTGCCGGCCCAGATGCTGAGTTTTGCCTGTGCATCGCTCACTGAGCGATAGAACAGCCCATGGGTGTTGAATAACCCTTTCTATTGCCCAGTTCAGGCTGAACACGTTCACCCTGTCTGTGTGAAACACTGTTACATAACTAGCTCCTGTGGGATGCTATTTCATGGGGAATGATGCTTGCAGCCTCTCTTCTCCGACTCTCTGTGAGTCCATGGTGATTATGCACTATATGGGCCCCGGGCTACTGCCCTTGGGACTTTGGTGTTGGATCCCAGTACGCACAGCGTTTTGCATAGTGTTCCCCATAGCGTAAGATATTACGTAGTACGAGAGTACTCTCGTAAGAGAACGTACTCGGTTACTAACGTAACCTCAGTTCTCTCTAGAGAGGGAACGAGTACTGCGTATCTTGCCGTGCATACACAGCTCTGGTTCGCTTCGGCGATGAAAACCAGTTGTACCAGCCTAATCGAGCTATGTTTATAGGACGAGACCACGCCCTTTCTGGCGGGACGTGACGAAATGGGCGCGAATTGCCCCCATTGGATGTGGTGTCACGCAGCGCCTCTCTCGATAGGCTGCTGCTGTTGCCGCAGGGCAGCCAATAGGCGCGCAAGCCGCCTTGCCTATGTCTGCATGCTGCTGCACAGCGTTTTACATTAATACAAAATTAAGGATATATTTTTTGCCTTCAATATCTCGTGGAAAAGAGGTTTTCCCCATAGCGTAAGATATTACGCAGTACTCGTTCCCTCTCTAGAGAGAACCGAGGTTACGTTAGTAGCCGAGTACGTTACTCCTGTATACATGGAATTGCAATATCCCGATGTAAACGGCGACGCACGGTTACCGTCTGGACAACCTTAAGACGCAATATGCGTCATTTCCGATTCTTCTTCCTGTATCCAAAGACAACAACAACAACAGCAGCACGCAGATAATGAATAGTTCGGGGCAGATAGCAATTGCCTTTGTTTGCGCTTTGGTGCTGGTACTGACCTCGCTCCAAAAGTATGCTGTGCTGTGTCTCGCCATGTTTCCTTCCGGTATACTGCACGCAGGTTTTTGTATGCGCCGAGAAGTTCCTCTACTCAAAAGACCAAGATTCCTTGCGAATAGGTAGGTAGGTAGGTATACTTTATTGTCCCAATGGGAAATTTGTTTTGGGCTCACGAATACAGCCACTGCAGCACCAGACATATAAAACAAACACAATACATAAGATAGGCTACACATTTACAAACAAGTAGTTGGCCTCACGCCTCCCTCTACTGTATACACTGGAAAGCAACTGGCATCCTGTCACTCTATAGACTGGAAAGTGATTAGAATCACACTGCTCTATACACTGCAGGATAACTGGCGTCACACCACTCTATACACTGGAAAGTAGTTGGCATCACGCCACTCTATACAGTGGAAAGTGATTGGCATCAATATATAAATAAATATATGGACATAAAGCCAACAATTAATCGTTGTTTAAAAAAAAGGTTTTGTATTTTACTTTTTATTTTGTAATTCTTAGTATTTTTATTATCTTAAGTTGTTAATGTACTTTTTCTAAATAAAACTTTTATATTTAATTTGTTTGGATGGATTGTCATTTATGAAAACCTGGGCCCGTATTCTTAAAGAATCTTAATGCAAAGAGTAGCTCCTAGTGACAAAATTCTAAGAAAATTCTTAGAAATGTGGGCGTTTACTCTTAAAATTAAAGAAAAAATCCTAGTAAAGAAAAAAGTAATTCAGAAAGCATCTTAACCCTTAAAAGAGGTCTTAAGGTCAAAATTGTTAGGAGCACGGATGAGGACTTTTAAGAGGCTTAAGAGTTTCTTTAGCAGAGGAGAAAATGGCAGAAAGACGAAGAGGGAGAAGAAATGTGTTGCAGACAATAGATGACAGTGAGTTAATAAGACACTATAGATTAGATCGTGCAGGGAACATGTTTGTGACCGATTTTATTAGAGACACAATAACATCTCCGACACAGCGCAGGAATGGCGTAGTGCCAGAAATTAAATCACTACTGTACATTAAGATATTTGGCAGCTGGGAAAATGCATCAATGCAGCAGTGATGATTTGGGTCTGTCACAACCTTCTGTAAGCAGAGTGATCACAAACAATTACAGCACTTTCAGAACCTCTTATTTTGTCGCAGTTCATTTTGTTTCCACTGGACATTCCCACCTTGCAGGCTCAAAAAAATGCATTTATGAATATAGCAGGCTTCCGCACAAGCAGGGGGAATGAACCGTACATAATTTATTATTAACCGCTATAAGCTCCCACGTCTGCTTCTGTGCTGTGACACCTGGCCTGATTTTCCTTTAAGGATGGCTTTGTGTTCATCCACTTACTGGACTCACAGTAAACACTGTTCCTCTGTCCAGTTGAGCTTTCTTGTCCTTCTTGTTTTTTTATTCCATGTTTGCTTCATTAAAACCAACATTCAAACCACCACTTAAATAGACAGTGGAACAATTTTTATCATTCTAATCCAATCAAATACCTTATAGGAAATTAACAGTATGGTAAATAAAAAAAAAGGATTTATATACACATATATAATGTGTGTGTGTGTGTGTGTGTGTGTGTGTGTGTGTGTGTGTGTGTGTGTGTGTGTGTGTGTGTGTGTGTGTATGAGAATGGTCAAATAGGAAAAATTACACATGTAATTTCAAAGTGAAGGCTTAGAATAGACCCTATACTTAAAATCACTCTTTTCTCCCTTCTTGGACAACCAACCAATCACAGTCTTCAAAAGATTGTGTCATACATAGCAAGGGGGTCAGCCCCGCCTCCTCACTAAGATAAAAGTTTTTGTCTTTTCCTTACTTAGAGTTGCTCTCAGATCGGTCCCGAATCGCTCTTAAGCTAAGACTCCTACGTAAAAGATTTTAAGCTAAATTAAGAGTTTTCTGAGAGGATTCTTAGAATCTTTATGAATACCGGCCCTGTTATATTTGAGTAAAAAAAATTATTTTAATCCTTTAGCCATCATTTTGTTGTCTATTAGACATATGTAGTCGTTCAGTAGCCGTCTAATTGATGACTAGTCTATTCTTGGGCTACTTTTAGACGTCTATTAGATTTTCACTGACAGCCCAAATTCAGCCTTGTTTTAGCCTAGACGTCTGGGCTGTGTTTTGACGGCTATTAGACTAGTCTTTTAGATGTAAAATTGCTTGCTGGGGGTATACGGCATATACCCACTTCTTTTTCAGTCGGCATTGTGTATACACACATCATTTAGTTGGTTAGCTAATCCGATCTCATGTGAAAAAACCCATGAGGGGCATACCCACCATCGAGGGCCGGACCTCAGTAATTTTTTTGAGTGTATAAAATGAAAGTTGTGAAATAATTGCCAAATATTAACTCTAATTTGGTGCTGCAATGATTCGCCCATCGCGACGATAACTGACCTTCTCATCTGAGCTGCTTCAGCACTCAAACACCCGCTCGTCAATGTCAAAATGTTTGAGATCAAAGCAAGCGAGATTTGTGTTCACAGAAGCGCAATCCGAGCGCGAATCCCAACGCGTCGATTCACACTTAAAGTTTAACAATAAAGTTTTAAATGACCGACAGAAATAATCAGTTTGATCAAAGACAGTGGAAACTATAAGCTCAATTTAACAACACAAGCACCCTATTAAATATATTGCCATTATTATTATAAATATTATGTATAAATATATTTGTATAAAGTTACCTCAAATTTGTTTGAATATTTCCCCAGTATCAGCACTGGGAATTTTCACTGTTTGTATCACTCCGCTTGTCTGTGTTTGCACAACTTGCATCATTAAAGGATTAGTTCACTTTTAAAAAAAATTTGCTGATAATTTACTCACCCCCATGTCATCCAAGATGTCCATGTCTTTCTTTCTTCAGTCGAAAAGAAATTAAGGTTTTTGATGAAAACATTCCAGGATTTTTCTCCATATAATGGACTTCAATGGGACCCAAACGGTTCAAGGTCCAAATGACAGTTTCAGTGCAGCTTCAAAGGGCTTTAAACGATACCAGACGACGAATAAGGGTCTTATCTAGTGAAACGATCGGTCATTTCAAAAATACATAAAAAAGTTTACGTTTTATAAGCACAAATGCTCGCCTTGCTCTGTTCTGTGATGCGCGTTTGTGACGGCATGTAATAGGCAATTATGTTGAAACGAACGCGCATCACAGAAAAGAGCAACACCTCTTGCTGGTGTTTCTTTGTATTGTGTGACAGTGAAGGAGTGTTTAGGGCAGGTTTTACAGGAGTGATTCGGCCTGTGCTCGCGCTGGCCAGTGTAAAAGCGGCTAATGGGTGAAGATGGCAGAAGAAGACTGTACATTCGCGAGATGGACGTATGCGCATTACTTGGAGTTTGGCCTAAGGGTCTCTATTTGTTCTGTTTTCTTTCTAAGCTGTTAGGCTATGTTTAGCCTATATGTTAATTTATACGGACTAAAATGACTGAGGTTGAGGGTTGGTCTCCAATTACACTTTATACTTCCCGAGAAAGCAAAAGATATATATGTTCATTATGCGCACTTTGTGCTTGACAGTTTTGTGTTGTGAACCTCTTGAATTCAAATAAAATAAAATAATGGCAACAACAAGAAGAGAGACAAATTTGCATCTTGTCATGGCATAAGAGTTTACATACAGTTCTGTTGTGTCTAATATGAATAGACCCAAGTTTAGGGATAAGTCACGATTTTCTAATATTCGATTAGTTGATTTTATTATAGAATATCGAATAGGTTGTGCGTTTATTGTCGTTAAAAATCCCCATGTTTTCGGTCCTGATACGGTGACACATTCATGTAACCAGAGTGGCGATGCCAATAATGCATCTAAAAGCTGTCAATCAATTCTCAGACAACAGAAGAAGATGCACATGGTCTCACACCAGAGCATGTGAGCGGAGTGGTGATATTTCCTCCAGAGCGGAGAGCGCATTTCTGAAGATTACGCGCCGCTTGCTCAGAACGCCCTGTGTGACGTGCTTAGGGTGACCAGACGTCCTGAAAAATTCGGGACCGTCCCGAAATCTAAGCTGTAGTCCCGAATCCGGCCCTAATTGTCCCGAAAATTACACTAAAGCAAAATCTTGAGTAGTTATTACTAGTTATTAGTTTTGATAAAACATTAAAAACTGTCCGTGGAGGTTGAGTCGTCCTGCAGCCAGCCCCCACCGACTGCTCATTGGCTACAGCATCTTTTTTCTTTCTTTTTTTTAAGTTCTTCAAAGATACTGTAGTTGCAAATTTAGATATGCATTGAAAAGCTCATTTTCATTCATTGATTCATTTCGTTGACATGGCTGGTGTACCGGAACCCTAACACGCCGCTAAAAAGCAAAAACGTCTCTGCAGGTACCGGGAGAGGTGGGTGGGGAAGTATCCATAGTAGCCAACCATAATTTCTCTGAAATTAAAAATCTTTGGGAACTTCTGGGATATTTTAAGTACACAACTTCAGGAAATATATCACACTGTGCCAAGTGATTTTTGGATATTTTATTACAAAAATCTTACATATTGTAGTTAATGGTTAATAAATGGTTTACTAAATGGTTTAGTCCTAGTAGGCGGGGCTTGTGCTTTTTAAGAGGGCCTCTCAGAGTTGTTAAGAAGCTCAAAGTGTGAGTTGGTTTAAAGTTGTGTTATATTTATTGTGTTCTGTTAAATTTATATTTATGCTCTGTTCTGGGTAATTTTATTGGCATAGCCAAAAGTTTGTTTGCGAATAACTTTGAACAGTTTATTTTATTTTTGTTTGTTTTGTCTTTTTTGGTTTTTAACTGTAAATACCATTTGCTCTCTATTGACCTTTATTTTTTTCTCTTATTGGAATAAGCATTGAACTTTTGACGTCATCATCACGTCACTTCATTTTTACGCCTCCATCTGCCGGTACATTCAGAGCAGTGGTGCTGCTACTGTTTGAAACATCTTTGAGGCAGTTGGCACAGCTCTGACTCTGTTACAGTACTCAACAATATAAAAGCTTGTAGTTTAAGATCACACATTTAAGAGACTTTGTTAGGTGAGCAGCAGACAGAGACAATCAAGCGTATAATGGGTTTTAATAAATGAATCTACAAATACACACAACTACACAAACAAAGAATACATATAAAACAGAATAATGAAAGTAAAGAAAAAAATGGAGAGCAGATCACAGAATAGCAGTACCACAAACGGTTAACGTTTGAGAGCCAGCAAATTATCAAATCACCTTAAATCAAGGGGCAAACAATCTTAAATGCATCTAAATATCGATAGAAATGTTTCTTGGATGGATCTTTGGTGAGCAAGAATGCGTGTGTGTGTCGTGAGTTTGAAGCGTTCTTTCGTTTTTTTTTCCGGAGAGCGCATCATTCGCGGGAAGTTTAGAAGGTTTACTTGAAAGCAAAGTTGCAGGAAAATCAGGGTAAGTCCATTCAACCGGAGATAGAAATGAATGAGCACGGAAGAAAGACTAAAACAAGGCAAGAAACTGGAGACTAGAGATAAGACTAAGACTAAGACTACACTAGGGCTGTAATGTCCCAGTCGATTAATTGGTCGATACGTTCTGGTTCGTGGTAGCATTTGTGTCCGATCGAAGATGCGATGCGAAGTCAAGTGGCTGTTTATGCGAAGTTCTACCTGTTTACAAATATGATTGTATTGTTGGACTGTTTTTTCTTGGGTTAAAAATAAATATGTGTTTATTTAGCATGTTTGTTTTGTCCATATGTGCTAGTGCTGAGTTCCCGAAATTGATAGGCCATGCAGGTCCCAGCTGCTACAAAATTTTTTTTTTTTGCCCCCCCCCCGGCTCGAATGTCAAACTCCGCCTATGAACATAGTTCTATTTTCGGAAATCATATGCTATGATATTGCGCAGGTGCACGTGATGCAACGCTGTCAGAGCCGACAGACTCGTGAGTCAGATATAATTCGAATAATTCAAAGGCCTGTCATCAATTATTCCTTTCTATACAGATACTTATCACCAGTGACCCACATTTTTATTATCCAGCTTGAATGAATCTGAGAGCTTTCTGGCCCTCCATTAACAGCTAAGCAATAACCACGTTGCTACTTCAAAAAAGTTCATAAAGAGATCGTAAAAATAATCCATATGAATCAAGCGGTTTAGTCAAACATCTTCTTAACAAACATTTTCTTAACAGACGCTTTATATGATGAACAGATTGAAATTAGGCTTGCAGATTTCATCAAAAAATATATTTTAATTTGTGTTTTGAAGATGAACGAAAGTCTTACAGGTTTGGAACTACATGAGTAATTAATGACAGAATTTTTCATTTTCATAAGACACCAAGCTGACGCCGACAAACTAGCGCTGATGAAAGCCGACTGTGTTGTCGCCTCGCGTTGCGGGAAAAAGCTGCACTTGAACACACCGAGAGACCTACAGCCGACTGTCAGCTAGAATGTGTGTTCTGCGCCTGCGTGTAAATGAGACAACTGTCTATTTCTGCAGATATATTCATTTATATTCGTCGTTCAAAAATGGGAAACCGGCGCTGCAGGCGGCAGAAACACAAACCATAAACAAAGCAGTGCGTGATACCGTTTTGAATATCAATCCTGGTTAACAATATCAATCCTGTTGAAATATTCGCCCAGGAACACTCAGGTAAGATAACGTAACATTAGAACAGCCTTCTATCTGTACCGTTTTAACTTATTTGCTCACTGTTTTGCTATTATTCTTGTGCACTGACTCGTTCACTAAGCTGAACAGCCAATCAGAGTTCTCTCTCTCACGGCAGCCCGACGCCATTCAACATTCAACATGTCGAATCAGCCGAAAAAAAGCAGACGAGAAACAATTTCAGCCGACGGTGCCGAACACACTGAGAAAACTTAGTCAAAAACTGCCCGACCGTCGCCCGGTATGTTCCAGGCTTTAGAGGCATGAAACATCTTTTAGCGTTAGGCAAGTGCCTATACCATCATAATCCAATCTGAAGTTAATTAATTAATACATTGTTCGACCGGACATAACTGTTTTATATACATAAATATAGGTTACATGTGTTCGTGCAAGTGATCTCAGGATTTACAAGATTTCTTATCCCGTGCGAATTGGCCATTATTATTACAGACGTCCTGTGGTAAAGATTACATTACTCCATCTACCCTTGTAAAGTTAATCCTGTCTGAATAGGGCTCAAGTCTTACTAGTTAACCAAGCTTTTCACCACATTAACAAAATGAATCTAGATCATATAGTGCTTTTATGAAAAACTCTGTGATGAAACTCTTTTATGAAATACATTGTTTAATGTATTTGACATGAAAACGAATGTTGATCACTGGAAACATTTTTTCATATGCCTGAGAAGGTTTGATAATTGTTTAAAACTCTTCTCACACTGAGTACACTGGTACGGCTTCTCTCCAGTATGAATTCGCTCGTGTGATTTCAGGTTTCCAGACCGAGTGAAACTCTTTTCACAATATGAGCACTTGTAAGGTTTTTCTCCAGTATGAATTCTTTGGTGCTGATTCAGACTGCCAGCTGTAGTAAAGCTCTTCCCACATTTAAAGCACACATGATTTTTCACTCCATCGTGTGTTTTCTGGTGCTGTTTAAAATTGTTCAGCTGTGAAAAACTCTTTCCACAGAGAGAACACACATAAGGCTTCTCATCTGAATTAAAGATTTGGTGACTACATTTGTACGGCTTTTCTTCAGTATGAACTCTCTGATGTAGTTTCAGGTATCCAGACCGAGTAAAACTCTTCCCACACTCAGTACAGTAGTACGGCTTCTCTCCAGTATGACCTCGCTCATGATATTTCAGAGATGCAGACCGAGTGAAACTCTTGTCACAATATGAGCACTTGTAAGGTTCTTCTCCAGTATGAATTCTTTGGTGCAGTTTCAGATAGATAGATCTAGTAAAGCTCTTCCCACAGTCACAACACACATGATCTTTCACTCCATCATGTGTTTTCTGGTGCTGTTTAAAACTGTTCAGCCATGAAAAACTCTTTCCACAGAGAGAACACACATAAGGCTTCTCATCTGAATGAACTTTCAGGTGTGATTTTAGATTTGATGACGAATTAAAACCTTTCCCACACTGATCACAGTTAAATGGTTTTTCTACAGAGTGACTGTGCAGATGATGACTGAGACTTGATGCTTGAGAAAAACTCTTTCCACACTGAGTGCATGTAAACGGTTTCTCTCCAGTGTGAATTCTCATGTGTGTCTTAAGGTTTCTTTTACTTTGGAAACTCTTTCCACACTGTGAGCAGGAGTGCAGCTTATTGACTTTTGTTTCTCGAGTTTTGAAGTCACAGTGTTTCTTTACGTCACTTAGTTTCTGTCTTTGCTCCTTCACTTCCATCTGGTCTAAAATAAACATATTAATCAGTTACAATCAGTTCAATGAGGTTAAATATGAGAATTAAAAACACTTGGCAAGCAGAAAACAAGTCACCTGTCTGTATAAAGAATCTTCAATGTGCAAAGTTCAGTTCTGTCATTCACTTGTTAATGCAATTAAAACTGGCTTAAGATAATTTACATGCATTTCTCTATCATTTGTCATCCATATTTCAGAGCTACCAAAGCAGTCAATAATGAAGAATCAAAAATGGACACCAACCTATTTGTTCCTCAGTATCTTCATGTTTTATTCTGGATGGTTCTGGATCACTCATGTCTTCAATCTCCTCTTTAATAAACTCCATCTTTAACAGTCACACAGATTTCAGCTGCTACTCCTGGAGTTTGTCCTTCTCTTGTAGGATGATGGGAATATTCCCAGTATTTATTGGTGAATTGTTGTGGGAGGGGCTTCACTGCAGGTGTGAACTGTGATCACTGTGTGATACTGACGCCCGCAGGACCAGATCTGGAAAAAAATCAAAGATAAGTCACTGAATTTATACTGGATTACTTAAACAGTAATCACATATGGTGTCTTTGTTTTAGTTGAAATATAGAGCATTTTGATGGTTACATATTAGTAGCATATAAAACAACAGTAGGTTGACAATTTTTATGTAACCCAGGATATAATAAGGATGAAACAGGGCACAGGTTCTATTATTCAATTAATATCTAAACCATCGATTAAGGGGCTGAGAATGATGGCACAAAAGGAAATAATCTAACACTTGACCATCAAAATGTGGATAAGTACAATACAAGATTATAATCATTTAAATGTATTCCAGAATAATGTATCATATTATTAACCATTAACAGTTGAACTGAAGCTTTTTTATTTGGTGAATTGTCATGAGGGACACCAGATATGCCAAATTTGAGGTTACTGAGTTTATACTGAAATACTGTAATAATTACAGTTCTTAAATTAAATGACCATATGTGCTTGATTTAAGAAATATAGATAATTTTGATATGGTTATATATTAGTAGCATTTAAAACGGCTCTATAGACGGTTTCAATGGCAACAACATAAACAATCGTTACTGCGCATGTGCGCGTTTGTGGCCCAACTTAACTTCCGGGAGGCTTCTGCAAACAATCAATAACAATAGAGGCTGCGTTATTTTTCATTTTAATTGTGCAACAGTATCTGAATTAGGTCATTGTCAGCGATGGTGGTGTAAATCAGTAGTGAGATCTAAATGAAGAGCTGCGGACTGCTCAAGTGACCTAAAGTAGCAATACACTATTGTAGCAATGTTCGATAGGGCTGCATGATATTGCTAAAAAATGACATTGCGATATTTTTTATTTTTCCGCGACCGGGGCTTTCACTCTCTCTGCTCGTTCGTTCTCTGTTAAACAAGCGCAGCAGTCAGTCATCCACTCACCGGTCAAATAAGGCTTTGGCGGGACAAAAATACGCTTTAGTAAGGCTGACAGAAAACAGCACGCAAGTTCCAGTCTTCTTGGCTTGATGTTAAAACTGACAGGACTTGCAAATTGATAAACTCTCACTCTATGATGATTAAACTTTGCAATTAATCCGCGAATCACAAGGATTACGGGCCGGGGAGCTGCTGGCCCGTAGCCTACTGATCATGAATCACGGATCAACTACGATCCCTATACTTGAAATCGCACATCCTGCGATGTGACTATCGTGGATGCGCACATCGCGATATTGATGCTAAAACGATACATCGTGCAGCCCTAATGTTCAATGTTATGGGAAGAAGGAGGCGGGAACCAGCAAACGTTCAACAATTTTAATAATAAATAATTAAACAAATACAAATACAAAAGCATAAGGGTGTCCATCAGTGCACGTGGCACCAGGACACCCTAGGACGGAGGTCGATGATCGACTTTGTGGTCGTTTCATCTGACCTCCGGCTGTATGTCTTGGACACTCGGGTGAAGAGAGGGGCGGAGCTGTCAACTGATCACCACCTGGTGGTGAGTTGGATCTAATGGTGGGGGAAGAAGCTGGACAGACTCACCAGACCCAAACGTACTGTGAGGGTCTATTGGGAACGTTTGGCCAAGTCCCCTGTCAGAGAGATCTTCAACTTCCACCTCCGGCGGAGCTTCGACCAGATCCCGAGGGAGTCTGGAGATATTGAGTCCGAGTGGACCTCCATTGTCGACGTGGCCACTAGGGCTGTCAAAATTGCTCAAAAATGACGTTCGAATATTCCCTCTAAAAAAAACACATATATTCGAACTATTCAAACATCTGGTAGCGCATTTTTTTCAATGACGCGCATTACGTCAATAACAGGACAAATTAATACAAAGAGACATAACTACTTGTATATGTAGTTTATTTAAGTTTAAACATATTTGACAACGTATTAACTTACACAAAAACAAGTAAATCAACTAATGGCCAAGACCGCAGACTAGGGGTGCTCCGATCAGGACTTTTGGGGCCGATCACCGATCCCCGATTACTGGAAGCTGTATCACCTGATACCGATCACCGATTACTGGGTCTATTTGAAGCCTTCTATTTATCATGTAGCATTATTTATTAAACTATATTTAACATCAATGTACATTAAGTATTACAATTAAGAGAAGACAACGTATCATGAATTGACACCTGTGTATTTATTTGCAAGCAACATGTCCAGCATATTAACTTAGCAGCCTGTGCTTGGTTATTGGGAACAGCTTAGGGCTTGACACATACAACTTTCCTGTAGAATATATAAAAAATAAATAAATAAATAAATAAATAAATAAATAAATAAATAAATAAAAATAAAAGAATATAAAATAAAAAAAGATAAAAGACAGAACATATGAGTCTTTAAATTTAGCTTTAGACTACTTTAAATTAAAAACTGCAACAAAAAAGGCTATAGCCAAAATAATGTTTTGAGTCAGTCAGCCATCAGTTTTTCTAATACACTTAAAAGGACCACAGTTAGTTAAGTGCACAGCAAAAAAAGAAAATACAAATAAAAATACTTCTTAAGCATCAATATTTGTTTTTTGTTTTTTGCAAGAACCCTTGCAAAATTATTTTAAACAGATTAAGAAAGCCACCACTACCGGTCACATCTATGGTTAGATTGATTTGTTTAGATTCAGATCCAGTGAAGTCGTGTCCCACCTCTGTTTCTAAGGATCGATATTGTCCCCCACCAATTTTTGTAACATTGAGGCACGCACGGATGTACCTAATACAAAAAAATAAAACATCTCCAGTTAACTAGCAGAGCATTCATTTAGTTCGCTATTAAGTAAGAAATCTAGCGCTTGAATGTATTGTTTTTTACTCGAGCTGAGCGCTCGTTGCCACGGCGATCAGTTGCATGGATACAGCGTTCTCTGTGGCTCGGACGCGCGCTTCAATCTATCGCCGTTGTGGAGACTCTCTATTCATTCCGGCGAAAGCACAAAATAAAAAGCACACAAACGTGTCCCTGCTTGATATACTGTAACCACTGATGAACATATTCAGTTTTGATGAGAGAAAAAAAACGATTTGTGTGCGGATTAGAAACCGCAACCTCTGACACGCAATTGGCAAAGGATCTACTGCTAGACCATTTAAGAACTCGAACGTAGTTTGCGGATCGATGGATTTATTTACGGGTTGAACGGAGAGGCTGTACAGTTTGACAAGTGGACCTTACTCTCGCTCGCACTCGCAGGCACTCTCTCTCTCTCTCTCTCTCTCTCTCTCTCTCACCATGCCCGGATTAACATAGTTTTGTGCCCTAGGGTGACCACAGTTTAAGTGCCCCCCTCCTCAAACTTAATGTGTGAACAATTGAAATTCAGTATTTCTATGAAGACAATAGATGTACATGAACTTACAGCTAAAGTAAAGGCTCACCACAAATACTGCAGGGAATTCAATAAATCCGTGACAAGAATAGCGCGCGTAGACGTCTGTGGGATGGAGACGGAGACAAATCACAACCTGCTATGTGCGTCGAGCAAATGAGCGATCTACCCAGATAGCAAAAAATATCTGCACGGCTTCTTTTTGCCGCCGGCCCTAAGCTGTCGGCTATAGGTGCGTCTCGCTGGCGGGGATGAAACGTTTGCCGCTGAATTCGTCACTCCCATTTTTTGCGAGATGCCGCCGGCGAATAGCTGGCGGGCCGACTGCTTCATTTTCTCTGGCGGTTGCCTCCGTCTAATGGAACGCGACCGGCTGGCGGCAAGCCGCTTTGAAATACAAGGATTTCTACTCTCAAAATCGACCAGCCATGGCTATTAGCCTATCATTAGTTTGCTCCAAAGCCATTAGGGTTTAGGCTATAACAGATTCTTGACTCTTGATTACATTATAAGGTTTAGGAAATGACATTTAAATTACTTTGAAACTCTGAAGATTATACAGTAATATAGGCTATGTAAAATATATTTAATTATTTTATGCAGGTAAAATTTTTTTTACATTTCTTTGATTGATGCACATTTGAGACATGCACAAATAAACCAAAAATAATTTGGCAATAAAACTTACTTGGCAATAAATATCTTTCTGATTATGTTTTAAAATATATATTTAATTCATGGTATGAACAATTTAGCAGATTATTTTTTTAAAGGCAATTAAAAAAAAATCTAAACACATTATAAATGTTAAAAATGTATTGCTTAAACACATTACAAAGACTGTAAACTGTGAAGTAATGAATTGTGGAGTTAGACCGTTAAACAGTTTTGCACCAATGGTGTGTTCAGGATTTTTTGGACGGTGGCTAGATGACGCACTGGAGCCCCAGAGGCTGGCCCCTCTCCTAACAATATGACTAGAGCACACTGCGCATCGTTTGACGGGCTTTGGTTTGCCTCAGTTAGATTAGAACACTTAAATAGCATGGTGTTACACACTCCTGTACAGTAGCTGGCGGTGTGCACCTAAAAGTTGGTTACAACTTACAATCCGCCATTAATCAAGAGAAGAAGATTGCCGAAGTTACTAAACAGCCTACAGTTTGCTAGCTAGCAAAGTCATCGACTACCGTCGTTTAAGTAAGTATATGTTCCCTTTTTGTGTAACGCAATATTATGTTGACATTGTTTTTAGTTTATCTTTGTTATTTTGTTTTTTGCTAAATATCTATGTTAGTAATCTTTGTTCTTGCAGTATGCTGCTAGTCCAGTAAGTTAGCTAGAGTGGCTAACGTTAGCAAGTGTTAGCTAACACATGCTGTTTTGCCTTTGTTACAGGACACACTGAGGTTAAGCAATGTTGCTAGTAACGTTACATGTAGAAATGTAATTAGCTACTTACAGTAGTTAGCCAAAGCTTTACATCTAGAAAGACTAAGTATAACTTGTGTTTTTTTCTAACAAAACTTAACATAATAATGTATATAGGTTGTGTAATAAATTATTTTGTTTGTCCGAACAAGTATGCTGCTAGTTCAGTTCACAATGTAGCTACCGTGGTTAATATTGGTTCTCTTTGATCACTACAGCAAGCTATATGGAAAAGAACATGTGACATACAACATGCATGGATTGGTTTGGTGCACCTCAGACAAGATGCCAAAAAGTATGGTGTCCTTGATAACATCTCATGCTTCCCATTTGAAAACTTCCTTGAGTGCCTGAATAAACAATAGGAGACAGTCATCGCTCGCTCAGTTATTGGCCCTTGGACCCCCCTGGCACCTCGTGTACAGCATGAAGTTTTCTGCTATGAAGGTATATTCTAGGCCTATGTCTTAGTGTCCAGTGTTTTAACAGTATTGAAAATAGTGCCTTTAGTTGTATTTTTTTTATTTTTTTATGTAGATTTCCAGAGACCCCAGAATGAAAAACAAGCCCTGAGGGAAAGCAATGCACCAGCAGGTGAGAACATGCACTCTTTCTTAATTTTAACTTTTTTGTGTGTCCAAAATTACCATATGCCTTTTATTTTGTAGCTTCAGATGATAGCAGCTCACTTCGAGAGCAGGTGAAGCAAGTTGGGACAATGTTGAAGACGTTTGCTCGCACTGGGCAATCAGGTACAACTTGCAAACAACGCAGGCATTGGTTGTTGTTTAATTCCCACTGGGGCCCATCTGTACATGTAGTAGACCTCGAGATATAACTGTCTTAGTTTAGTAGTTGAGGGACCAGGACTGACTACTTTCTTTTATTCTGGGAACCCCTGTAGGTGCAGATCAGACCCCAATGCTGCAACGTCTTGTATGGACAACAAAATGGACACTATGCTGCAACATTTTCAGTGCCAATGTGTCTGTATCCCTGCCAGGGGATCTGTTACTCCCCCTAGACAAGGTTTGGCGTTACTTGACAACAGTATGAGGCAGGATAAAGAGCTCCAGGAACGATTTGTAAGTGTTCTGATTTCGTTTATAACGCCATAGGGTAATCTAAAAAGTAAAATTAAGATTGTACACTGCATATTCTACAGTCTGAATCCACAGCCTGTTACCTTTAAAATTTATGAGAAGCTTCAGAGAAATGTAATTTGTTACACTTTTTTTGTATTTTCAGCTTCGGTTTTTGGAAATCGCTTGTGGGAGGGACCGAAAGACAACCGTGTGGCGAATGATTCAGAGTATCTTCTCTAATCATCTTTCCATCAATACAATCTGGACAGGAGTAGGGGATAAAGCATGTTTTAGAGACATGTTCCTGAAGACCATTGTTCAAAGTAAGTTCGATATTTTTTTTATATTTAAGTAGATGTGTATGACCTTATGCCATTCAAATAGAATGACAGATCTGTATTTTCTACAGGAGCCATCCGGAAGAACCCGGCGACCCAGGATGCCACTGATGAGGCGATCCAGATTAACGTTACGCATTACCTGAAAGGAGCATCTGACTGTGAAGGTGGAAAAAGGCGCCGCACCGCTGAGGGGGACCCACAGCCGACCCCTTAAACCTAGGCTGACTACTGACACCCAGCATCACTACTGACACCCCAGCATCACTGACAACTGGAACCCTTTTTTTATCCTGCAGTCAGTAACATCAAGACCTCTAAAAAAGCCTTGTTACAGTGCTTGACTATTCTATTTTTAAATATAGCTTGTAAATCCTAGATTATACATCTAATACTTGATATCTGCACATTATCTGGTATCAAATATTCTACTTACCTTGACTTCAGTATTGGCTTATTTAATTCCGTCAGTGCTTAACGATTCTATTATATTTTGTAAATCCTATTTCATGCCTGATATTTGATATTGCACATTAACTAGTACCAAAAATTCTACTTTCATTCCACCAGTGTGCTTAACTGTTATTCTATTACAAATAGCTTGGAATACTATACCAAGCTACCTCTGATACTTGATATTGCACATTACCTGGTACTAAATATTCTACTTCATTCCGTCAGTGCTTAACTGTTATTCTATTATTAAATATAGCTTGTAAATTGCAGTTATAATGGTATATTCTACTCCAGAGCTTTACTCTAAATTATTACCAATTATCCTATTGTTAGAAATGACTTGTAAATATGATGTTAAACCTCAAATTATTTGGTATCCTTCACTTTCTTTTGTACCAAATATTCTCATTACTTGTGTTTACTGGTAATTATTTTCATGCTGACCTCTTTATATTATTACCAAGTATTGTAAGTGTTACAATAGTTTTTTACAAGTGTTTTTTTTAACTAAAATTTAATTGGAAACCTGCATGTTAAGTGTGTGTGTGTATGTATATATATATATATATATATATATATATATATGTGTGTGTGTGTATTTGTATTTCTCTGTTATATTTCAGTGATCTGACATCTTGTTTTAATGACAGTTACTGTAGGCTACTTTAAAATGTGGAATTAAAATGCCAAATGGAAATTTGTCTGGTTTGATCAATCATTATTCTTGATAAACTGCATGCTATAAATATTAAATATATATATATACGTATATATATATATATATGTGTGTGTGTGTGTGTGTGTGCAATAAGCGGCGGGGCAGCTCGCTCGAAAATAGCGTTTGCCTCCGACGGGCCGCGGAAGGTCCGGCTTCGGTATAACGGCGGCGGGCCGGCGGTGGAACGAAGGCGGTAGGAAGGCGTGTTTGCGATTACGCCGTTCTGACGCTTCTACTGCCTCCAGAGCGCCGCCGGCGGTCCGCCGACTCCTTGCTATCTGGGTATCAACTCGTTAGTCGTTACCTAGCAGCGAATGCAAACAAAATGAAAGTGAAACGAAAATACGCTACTCATATAGGCCTATGATTAGGACCGTGGAGCAGCAGCAGCGCCCCGAATCACTGACAGTAAAATAAAGCCCCGAACTTGCCAGTCGCGGGCCGATCTCGCTCACGATCCAGTTAAGAAATCAGTTGAGATCCAGTTAAGAAATCAATTGAATTCGCCTCAGAATTTTAACATCATTCATCACTACGAGATCCAGCGAGAAACATTCCGATTCCGCGCAGAGTTCTGTTATAAACCATAGATATCAGATCAAACAGCGCTGACGTGGAAACCAGGATAAAAAAAGCAGGATTCATTATTTTTCTGAATAAAAAAGCTGGCGATTGCGGGTACATTATGAATAGTGGCAATGTGCCGTGATTGTTTTTCTTTTTTAAGTTTTCTCTTAGCGCAACCGCTTAACTGACGCCTGTCTATTTTGAATTAGTCTGATTGACTAATTGGGCGGCAGTGTGTCACTGTGGAATGGACCAAGATCGGGGAGGGGTAGGGGGGCACTTACCAAATCGCAATTGTATTTCTTTATTTTTAAATGCATAAATATGTATGTATTAAATATATATGTATCAAATATATAACTATATAGTGAATACATATACATTTATAAAATATGACAAATATTTTAAAGGTATAGTATTTGTTTTAATGATTTGGTGCCCCCCATTGGCTGGTGCCCCTGGGCACTCGCCCAGTGTCACATATGGATAATCCGGCCCTGGCCCTCACGCTCCCTCTCTGCACACAACGGTTTAAATGAACAACAATAAACAAATGTTGAGTGCTGATCAAGAGTTTTGTGCAAGCAATTTAAGGTCGCGACTCTTGTCCTAAATATAGCAGGCTTCATTCAGTGATTGAAACAAATATTATTAACATTAATTGAAGTTTTACAGTATATAGAACCGACATTGAACGCTCCGAGAGAGCTGTACTAAACTGCTGCTATAATGGCTATTTCGGGGGCGTCTGGCCACGCCCCCTTGGCGGGCTCTGAGGTGTATGATGTAATGCTAGCTCATTGGCGCACACGTCGGAGGTGCCATTGCCATTGGATGTGCAGTTGCCGCAGCACAGCCAATGAGTGAGCCAGACACTCACTGTGCTAGCTGTGCAGCTGGAAAATGCATTTTTAAGCTTCAGAATTTTGCCACTCGCAAAGCAGACAGCCGCGCCTTTGCTACCGCGGGCGTGTTTTTCCACATTTGAATATTAATTTTCACCTTCGAAATTCTGTTTTTTAAAACTATTCAGAAAGATCTTTATTGCCAAGTGTGCTTGCACACACAAGGAATTTTCCTTGGTACTGAAGCTTCCCGTGCACATATACAAATACAGATACAACAAGTAATAGTAATACAAATAGTAATACAAATTCTATAAATAAAATTATAAAAAATATGAAAATACTATAAAAATATATGGTCACAGTTGGGTTTTGTCAGAATAAACATTTACAGATTATGAACATATTTAAAGTATTTTGTGTAGTATGAATAAATATAAATATAAATATCACCTGAATTTTTAAGATATTGAACTAAACAGTGGGAGTATTGCACTTACAGGCATATGCCTTGGGAGATATGTTAACTGTTCAGAAGGGAAATGGCCTGTGGGAAGAAACTGTATTTGTGCCGAGATGTTCTTGTGGCCAGTGATCTGAGTCGCCGTCTTGACGACGGTAACAGTTCAAACAAGTGGTGTCCAGGGTGAGTGGAGTTTGTGATGATTTTACCTGCTCTCTTCCTCACTCTGGAAGAGTACAGGTCCTGGAGGGTTGGCAGGGGGGCACCAATAATCCTCTCCGCAGTCCGGACTGTCCGTTGTAGTCTCCTGATGTCTGATTTGGTAGCTGAACCAAACCAGACAGTGATGGAAGTGCATAATACAGACTTAATGACGGCTGAGTAGAACTGAATCAGCAGCTCCTGTGGCAAGTTGAACTTCCTCAGCTGGCGAAGGAAGTACAGTCTCTGCTGGGCCTTTTTCACAGTGGAGTCAATGTGATTGTCCCACTTCAGGTCCTGAGAGATGATAGTGCCCAGGAACCTGAATGACTCCACTGCTTCCACAGTGCTGTTCATGATGATGAGTGGGGGGAGTGCTGGGCATTTCCTCCTGAAGTCCACGATCATCTCCACTGTTTTGAGCGTGTTCAGCTCAAGGTTGTTATAACTGCACCAGACAGCCAGCTGTTCAACCTCCAGTCTGTAAGCAGACTCGTCACCGTTTTGGATGAGACCGATGACAGTGGTGTCATCTGCAAATTTCAGGAGCTTGACAGTGGGGTCTTTAGAAGTGCAGTCATTAGTGTACAGGGAGAATAGCAGTGGGGAGAGAACGCACCCTTGGGGGGCGCCAGTGCTGGTGGTGAGAGTCCTGGATGTGTGTTTCCCCAGTCTCACTTGCTGCTGCCGGTCCGTCAGGAAGCTGGTGATCCACTGACAGATCGAGGATGGTATGGCGAGCTGGGTCAGTTTGGCTGTGAGAAGACCAGGCATGATGGTATTGAAGGCTGAACTGAAGTCCACAAAGAGGATCCTTGCATAAGTCCCTGGTCTGTCGAGATGTTGCAGGATATAATGCAGTCCCATGTTGACTGCATCATCCACAGACCTGTTTGCTCTGTAAGCAAACTGAAAGGGATCCAGCAGGGGTCCAGTGATGTCCTTCAGGTGGGCCAACACCAGTCTTTCAAACGACTTCATGACCACAGACGTGAGAGCGACAGGTCTGTAGTCATTAAGTCCAGTGATTTTGGGTTTTTTGGGGACAGGAATGATAGTGGAGTGTTTGAAGCAGCAGGGAACTTCACACTGCTCCAATGACCTATTGAAGATCTGCGTGAAGACCGGGGCCAGTTGGTCAGCGCAGGCTTTTAAACAAGCAGATGAGATGCCGTCTGGGCCTGAGGCTTTCCTAGTCTTCTGTTTTTTGAAGACTCTTCTCACGTCCTCCACACAGACCTTAAGCTCAGGTAGGATGGCAGGAGGGGGGAGTAATGGGAGTGCAGGAGGTGATGGTGAATGTGTGAAGTGCAGATCAGACCGGGTGTGTGGTGTGAATGAGCACTTTTCAAACCTGCAGTAAAATGAATTTAAATTGTCAGCCAGGTGTTGATTGTCCACAGATCGGGGGGATGGTGACTTGTAGTTGGTGATGTTCCTCAGGCCATTCCAGACTGATGATGGGTCGTTGGATGAAAACTGTTTTTTCAGTTTTTCAGAGTAGTTCCTTTTAGCAACTCTGATCTCCTTTGTCAATCTGTTTCTGGCCTGGTTATACAAGATTTTATCCCCACTTCTGTAAGCATCCTCTTTGGCATGACGAAGGTGTTTGAGTTTCCCAGTAAACCATGGTTTATCATTAGTAAATGATAAGAATGTCCTGGTAGGAATGCATGTATCCTCACAGAAACTTATATATGTTACAGTATCTGTGAGCTTATCCAGATCGTTGGTAGCAGCTTCAAAAACAGTCCAATCAGTGCAATCAAAGCAGGCCTGTAGATTCTGCTCTGCTTCATTAGTCCATCTTTTTACAGTCCTTATTACAGGTTTAGCTGATTTCAGTTTCTGCCTGTAGGTCGGTATGAGATGAACCAAACAGTGATCAGACAGCCCCAAAGCTGCTCGTGAAACGGAATGATACGCATCTTTTACAGGTCCTTCTCAAAAAATTAGCATATTGTGATAAAGTTCATTATTTTCCATAATGTAATGATAAAAATTAAACTTTCATATATTTTAGATTCATTGCACACCAACTCAAATATGTCAGGTCTTTTATTGTTTTAATACTGATGATTTTGGCATACAGCTCATGAAAACCCCAAATTCCTGTCTCAAAAAATTAGCATATCATGAAAAGGTTCTCTAAACAAGCTATTAACCTAATCATCTGAATCAACTAATTAACTCTAAACACCTGCAAAAGATTCCTGAGGCTTTTAAAAACTCCCAGCCTGTTTCATTACTCAAAACCGCAATCATGGGTAAGACTGCCAACCTGACTGCTGTCCAGAAGGCCATCATTGACACCCTCAAGCAAGAGGGTGAGACACAGAAAGAAATTTCTGAACAAATAGGCTGTTCCCAGAGTGCTGTATCAAGGCACCTCAATGGGAAGTCTGTGGGAAGGAAAAAGTGTGGCAAAAAACGCAGCACAACGAGAAGAGGTGACCGGACCCTGAGGAAGATTGTGGAGAAGGACCGATTCCAGACCTTGGGGGACCTGCGGAAGCAGTGGACTGAGTCTGGAGTAGAAACATCCAGAGCCACCGTGCACAGATGTGTGCAGGAAATGGGCTACAGGTGCCGCATTCCCCAGGTCAAGCCACTTTTGAACCAGAAACAGCAGCAGAAGCACCTGACCTGGGCTACAGATAAGCAGCACTGGAGTATCCACAGTCAGTGATGGTCTGGGGTGCCATGTCAGCTGCTGGTGTTGGTCCACTGTGTTTTATCAAGGGCAGGGTCAATGTAGCTAGCTATCAGGAGATTTTGGAGCACTTCATGCTTCCATCTGCTGAAAAGCTTTATGGAGATGAAGATTTCATTTTTCAGCACGATCTGGCACCTGCTCACAGTGCCAAAACCACAGGTAAATGGTTAACTGACCATGGTATTACTGTGCTCAATTGGCATGCCAACTCTCCTGACCTGAACCCCAAAGAGAATCTGTGGGATATTGTGAAGAGAAAGTTGAGAGACGCAAGACCCAACACTCTGGATGAGCTTAAGGCCGCTATCGAAGCATCCTGGGCCTCCATAACACCTCAGCAGTGCCACAGGCTGATTGCCTCCATGCCACGCCGCAATTTCTTTCTGTGTCTTACCCTCTGTCAATGATGGCCTTCTGGACAGCAGTCAGGTCGGCAGTCTTACCCATGATTGCGGTTTTGAGTAATGAAACAGGCTGGGAGTTTTTAAAAGCCTCAGGAATCTTTTGCAGGTGTTTAGAGTTAATTAGTTGATTCAGATGATTAGGTAATAGCTCGTTTAGAGAACCTTTTCATGATATGCTAATTTTTTGAGATAGGAATTTTGGGTTTTCATGAGCTGTATGCCAAAATCATCAGTATTAAAACAATAAAAGACCTGACATATTTCAGTTGGTGTGCAATGAATCTAAAATATATGAAAGTTTAATTTTTATCATTACATTATGGAAAATAATGAACTTTATCACAATATGCTAATTTTTTGAGAAGGACCTGTAATGTTGGTGTAACAGTGGTCCAGTATATTACTGTCTCTGGTGGGACATGTAACGTGCTGTCTGTATTTTGGTAGTTCACGGGAAAGATTTGCTTTGTTAAAATCCCCAAGAATGATTAAAAGAGAGTCTGGGTACCTTTGTTCCGTTTCAGCTATTTGTTCAGCCAGGTGTTGTAGCGCCGCGCTCACGCACGCGTCTGGAGGGATGTAAGGAAAATTCCTGAGGCGAGTAGAAGGGTTTACAGTTTATGAAATGTGCCTCTAAATTAGGAGAGCACATCTTCTTCAGTGTTGTTACATCTGAACACCAACTTTCGTTAATGTAAAAACACAATCCACTTGTTTTCCCCGTTAGCTCCGCGATGCGATCCGCTCGGAACAGCTGGAAGCCCGGCAGATGTATTGCGTTCTCCGGTATGGCTTCACTCAGCCAGGTTTCAGTGAAGCACAGAGCAGCAGAGTTTAAAAAATCCTTGTTAGTGCGGGTGAGGAGAAGAAGTTCATCCGTTTTGTTAGGAAGGGATCGGAGATTTGCGAGATGAATACTGGGGAGTGCAGTGCGCAGGCCGCGCTCGCGGAGTTTAACCAGCGCGCCGGCTCGCTTCCCGCGTTTGCGTCTGACCGCTCGTTTGAACAACACCGCTGCCCCTCCGACGAGAATGTCCAGCAAAACGTCCGAATAATCAAAAACTGTAGAAAAGGTTTCTGGTGTGTGTTTCCTAATGTCCAGTAGTTCGTCTTTGGTGAAACTGATAGGAAAAGAATGACTAAACGCAGAACAAACGAACAAAAACAACACAATAGCTGGAGAGCTCCACACCGAGGCAGCCATCCGCGGCGCCATCTTGAGATGCATCATATATATGCAATATATATGATTCAATATATATTCGAATTTAGAATATTCGTTGACAGCCCTAGTGGCCACTCGGAGCTGTGGCCATAAGGTCTCCGGTGCCTGTCGAGGCGGCAATCCCCAAACCCAGTGGTGGACACCGGAAGTAAGGGATTCCATCCTATCGGGCCTGGCTGGCTTGTGGGACTCCAGAGGCAGCTTACGGGTACCGGCGGGCCAAGCGGACTGCAGCCCGGGTGGTTGTGGAGGCAAAAAATCGGGGTTGGGAGGAGTTCGGTGAGGCCATGGAGAAGGACTACCGGCTGACCTCGAAGAAATTCTGGCAAACCTTTTGGCGCCTCAGGAGGGGGAAGCAGTGCCCTACCAACACTGTTTACAGTGGAGATGGGCAGCTGCTGACCTCAACTCGGGATGTCATCGGATGGTGGAAGGAATATTTAGAGGATCTCCTCAATCCCACCGACACGTCTTCCCATTGAGGAAGCAGAGGCTGAAGGCTCGGAGCTGGACTCGTCCATCACCAGAGCTGAAGTCACCGAGGTAGTCAAGAAACTCCTCGGTGGCAAGGCACCAGTGGTGGATGAGATCCACCCTGAGTACTCCAAGTCTCTGAATGTTGTGGGCCTGTCTTGGCTGACACGCCTCTGCAGCATCGCGTGGCGGTCAGGGACAGTACCCTTTGGGCTGGCAGACCGGGGTGGTGGTCCCTCTTTTTAAGACGGGGGATCGGAGGGTTTGTTCCAACAACAGGGGGATCACACTTCTCAGCCTCCCCGGGAAAGTCTAGCCAGGGTACTGGAGAGAAGAATACGTCCGATAGTAGAACCTCGGATTCAGGAGGAACAGTGCGGTTTTCGTTCCAGTCGTGGAACACTGGACTAGCTCTATACCCTCTCCAGGGTGCTGGAGTGTTCATGGGAGTTTGCCCAACCAATCCACATGTGCTTTGTGGATTTGGAGAAGGCATTCGACTGTGTCCCTTGCAGCGTCCTGTGGAGGGTGCTCTGGGAGTATGGGGTCCGGGGCCCTTTGCTAAGGGCTGTCCAGTCCCTGTACGACCGGAGCAGGAGCTTGGTTCGCATTGCCGGCAGTAAGTCAGATTTGTTCCCGGTGCATGTTGGACTCCGGCAGGGCTGCCCTTTGTCACCGGTTCTGTTCATAATTTTTGTGGACCTTCAGCATGCAATGGAACGGTTTCCAGTCGAGTTTGAAGCGGCTGGGATGAGAATCACCACCTCCAAATCCGAGGCCATGGTTCTCAGTCGGAAAAGGGTGGCTTGCCCAGTTCAGGTTGGTGGAGAGTTCCTGCCTCAAGTGGAGGAGTTCAAGTATCTTGGGGTCTCGTTCACGAGTGAAGGAAGGATGGAACGGGAGATTGACAGACGGATCGGTGCAGCTTCTGCAGTAATGCAGTCAATGTACCGGTCTGTCGTGGTGAAGAATGAGCTGAGTCGCAAGGCGAAGCTCTCAATTTACCGGTCAGTCTACGTTCCTACTCTCACCTATGGTCATGAGCTGTGGGTCATGACCGAAAGGACAAGATGCCGGATACAGGCGGCCGAAATGAGCTTTTTCCGCAGGGTGGCTGGGCGATCCCTTAGAGATAAGTTGAGAAGCTCGGTCACTCGGGAGGAGCTCAAAGTAGAGCCGCTGCTCCTCCACATCGAGAGGGGACAGCTGAGGTGGCTCGGGCATCTGATCCGGATATCTGCTTTCATCCCACCGGGAGGAGGCCCCGGGGAAAACCTAGGACACGCTGGAGGGACTATGTCACCTTCAGTCCCTCACGGTCGACTGCTGCCACACATAATAAAACAAAACATTAAATAAAATAGTCCAGGCCTGGCCCCTCTCGATCTCCACTGTCGTCGCTCCTGCTTTTATGCTTCTGCTCCTCCTTGAGAGATACGAGACCGGTGCGTCGCGCAGGTGGCGCTCATCAGTAATCATGGCACCGGCCTCGGGCTATTCTCCCACGGCCCTCGGCTTCGTCCTGCTCGCCACATACCCCCATCGCCCCTCACAGGCCGGGGGGTACACCCGAGACTCTACCCAACCCCCTGCCCCCTCCCCCCTCCTCCGGGGGGACCGGACACGGAGGCTGCGGTACCTGGGGGTATGGACAGACAAGGCGAAAGAAAAGGAGACGGAAGCATGAGGAGCGACAGAGACGAGAGAGGAAACAAAAATAAAAATATCTTGGTCCGGTTCCCAGACACACTGCCGCTCAGTCCTCAACCAGCTGAGAGATTCACTCGCGATGCCATGTGATGGTTCTGGACAGCCGTTGGGGGACGGCTCGACGCTCCGCCTGTTGACGGACGGCAATGGCTCCTCCGGTCGAGGGCAGTCGGCAGCGAGTCCCCCGTTCCCCGTTCCGGCCCCATCATGACCGACGGTAAATAATTAAACAAATACAAAAATGAAAGTAAAGACGGCAGTCCCTCACGGTCGACTGCCGCCACACATAATAAAACAAAACATTGAATAAAATAGTCCAGGCCTGGCCTCTCTCGATCTCCACTGTCGTCTCTCCTGCTTTTATGCTTCCGCTCCTCCGTGAGAGATACGAGACCGGTGCGTTGCGCAGTAATCACTCATCAGTAATCACGCCACCGGCCTCGCGCCGTCCTCCCACAGCCCTCGACCTTGTCCTGCTCGCCACAACTATGAATTTTATTTTTAATGTTCTATGTTTTTATTGTTTCAGAATGTTTATTATAATCTCCCATTTCTGTCTACAATAGGGAAGAGAGGGGAAAACATTAAAGATTGTTCGGGACAAGTGGATTTTTTGAAGGGGCAAGTGAAAGTGAATTTTCATTGCCCGACAGGACAATTAGCCAGATTAAAATGTCAATAACAAAAAATAACTATGGAATCACCAAAACCCAATGATTCTGCATTAATTTAGTATAAGTGATGATTGATAGTGAATATAATGTACTGGCAGTAATGTTGTGTTGAGGCTCGCACAGCCTCATGACGAGAAATCAAACACATGAGCGAAGCACACACAGAAACTCAGTTAAAATACTGCGGTAAAAAAAAATCATGTTGAGTTTTTATATTTATAACATATGATACAGTTAAGCAACATCACACTAGCAAGATTTCTGAACACCATCACAATTGAAAATGTGACACAGATTTCTGTTAGGCTAATATTAAGTAACTTACATTTTAGACACAAGACTGTTTTTGCTCTATTTCAGCAGCGAAAATAGTTCCAAACAAAGATCACAGCAGAACCATAACGCATCTCACAGGAACACTCAAATGTGTTTTCATTAATGAATGATTCAGTGTTTAGAACAAATCGGTTTTATTTAATGCAGTTGTATTTTTTCAGTGTAAATTATTTCATTTGACAGGTAACAGCCCTATAGTGTCTTATTATTCTAATTTAATTTATTTATCAAATTAAAAAAAATTAAATAATAGATGAAGCATATAATTAAAACGATTAGGGAAAAATGCCATTTATATATTTAAATATATCAAGCTGACTGAACACTGATGAGAATATTCAAAAATAAATTTTAGGTTATTTACAACACACACACAAAAAAATCTTTTTAAAAAAAAATGTTTCTGGCCAAGCAGTTTTTTTACTCGGACAAGTGAATGACCGATCCCTCCTGATCTGCTTGATCCCTCTAGAGTAGATTATTTCTGATAACAAGCTAAACAAATTAAAAGTAGCCTAAATTACATTAGAAGACGCGATATATGGGTGGTTGATGTGAACTCAAATCCAAAGTGGAAAAAAATTTATTTCTAAAATGTATGTCAAATGACATATAATTATATTGCTTAATATGTGAAAAACTCAAAACTGAATGTGTCCCATTCTAATTCCTTATTTATTTAGCATTTTATTCACTTTTTTTGTGTGGTAATCCCACATATTGTCCACCGGTGTGACAACATTTTTAATGTTAATATTTAATTCAGAGAATGTGTGACAGATAAGACAAATATGCACAATCCTTATCAATTTGTCCTAACTATATTCCCACTTGGTCTAGCGTTACACTATCACACTAAACGGCATTTAAATGTGTGTTGAAAGTTATAATGTTATTCTACGTGTTAGTTCGTTTTCTATACAAAACTAGCAGCTAGATCAAGATTAGAATAACATACTGACCATATTCTAACATGTCATCATGTTGAGCTAACGTTAACATTGATTTGTTTTATGTACATTTGCTCACCTGTCTAATAAAGCTGTCAAGTCGTGACACGTGAAGCTCTGTCGAGTCCAAATTAGTCACGGACGTGGAGCTCTCGGCATCTCAAAAACGCCACGCTGATATTGATCCTCATTTTAGTTCTACTTGTTTGTCCCAAAGTCTGCTTGCCATGGTCTATGTTTGAACGAAACAAGAACTGTGTGCCGCTAAACGTTACGCATTACGCAGTTGTCCATGTCTGTCGCCATGGTTACGTCATGGCTATGGCAGTTCGAGCGGAAACCAAGGATAGCACGGATATTGCGTCATTGACAGGCGACATTTTTTTTCCGGGACGGCCACTTATTTAAAATTGGAATTTCTCTGAAATAAAAAATCTTTGGAGACTTTTGGGATATTGTAAGTACACAACTGCAGGAAATATATCACACTGTGCAAGTGATTTTTGGATATTTTATTACAAAATTCTTACATATTGGACCTTTAAGACTTATAACCTTTAGTTTCATTAATTTAACACTACTATAATATCTATTCAAGTATTTTAATGTATTTAGACTTATTTTTCATTTAATTAAAGTAGTTTTAAGATAAGGAACAATATCTCGGACAGTCACGCCAGTGGACAAATGTCATGTTTAAAACAAAATATTTACATATTTGAATTATAATGCTCATTAATTACAGATGTATTAGTTCTGGAAGATTAAACTGTATATAAAAACAGATATTTTAATGAAATATTATACATTTTTATTTATATTTGTTGTCACTATGAACACAAAAATGGAGCTTCGCGTCAACCACATATGTGTGTGTGTGTGTGTGTGTGTGTGTGTGTGTGTGTGTGTGTGTGTGTGTGTGTGTGTGTTATTTTTAAAGAATTACATTTTTTAAATAGTTGTAATTGTGCTTTGTTTATCGGAAACAGACTGGATCGTGGTCGTGTAATTTGATCTGGTCACGTCAAACACATGATCAGAGTGAAACTCAGTGCAGCAGCTTGCAGCTTGCAGCTTTCAAATTAGTTAAACTACAAGCTTTGAAGGAGCTACAGAACAAATTCGGCGCCACTAGTAGCCCGACCGATAAACAAGCAAAGACAGGAAGTTAACTTTGGGCCAGGCGCGTAACCGTGGCAACTTGCGTGCGTTCCATGAAAACGTTTATAGGTTGTTCCTTTTTCTGTGACTCCAGATTGAATAAAACAGGATGAAACAAGTCACAGATTAGATTATTCAATATGAATTAAACAGGAATCTAACAAAGATAACAGAAATCATACACAATATAGGCTACAGACCGAGTAGAGGCTGATCAAAATTAATGATTTAATTATCTGTACGTTACTCTATGAACAATGTACATTTAGGCAACACAAACATCAATTCTTACATGATAAATATAACATCTCTGACCTGCAGACTGGAAATATACGACATCCGGAGAAAATATTCCACATTTGTCCTTCATTCACGATCTTCAACAGCGTCACTTTCAGCTTCAACTGGTTAAAGTTTCAGCGCTCATCTCGTCTCTCGCGCTTCTCTCTTTTCATGTGTTCGACTGTTACATTCATTAAAGCGTCAAAGGAGACAACAAAAAGAAAAAGAGAGAAGAAAGAAAGAAAGAAAACAAAACTATAGAGCGGTTCTCGCGCTTCTCTCTTCTGCGCATGCTCAGTGCGCGCGGTGTCATATTTCTTAAAGGGGCCGCATTCAGTAAATCACATCTCCGTCATGTTATGGACCAAATCCACCATATGGATCCAACAATATATTCACCTTCACTCGGTTTCAGTTACAGTATTGCTTTTCTACATGTCTCTTTTATTATGTAATTGCAGCCTAATTATTGGGTCTTCTTTTGAATACATTAATAGATATATACAGCAGTGGTGAGGCCAGAAACTTTAAAGTGAGTGGATCTTGGTGAATTAGGTTGGACCTCAATGTTAAACGGGATTTATTGTCAGCCAACAGTTTCATGAAAACAACAGAGTTGACGCAGAAGCATAATGAGGCCTTAAGGCTGGACAAGACTTCTCACTCAAACCACTGCCTGCTGAATCTTTCAATTGCTTTTATAGAGGGGAACTGCTCAAAACTGCTGGTCTAGGATCAGTTTTCTCCATAAAAATAGCATATTGGCAATTGTCTCAACCTGTTGACACTAATGACCTCAGTATAATTAATGAGGTGAAAACAGCTAACTAGACCTTATTCAGAGCAGCGCCATGACAAGTATGAAAGGAGCAAGGCTGTGAAGGAACTGTAAAGTAAAGGCTTTAACTAAGAAATGGACACTCAAACTATAGATTTTTCGGTTATCAATAAAAATAATTATTCAATAATCACACTCATATAACATAGAGGAAAAATATTGATCATTCATTAATAACTTGATTGTAAACCATGTAAATCACTCATCAAATCACAAGGATATAGATAAAAGGATATATATATACTAAAGAGACAAGGGATTCTAAATTTCCCCCTTCAAAGCAATGGTGTTGGCTTATAAATTTGTACATGATTTGTCTTAAAGCATATTAAAAACACCACATAGACATAAACTATACATTAAAAGCTGGATTTTCACTACAGGCGGACTATAAGAGTTCTTTAAAGTTCTTTTAACATTTAAAATTCGTTCCACACTGATGACATGCAAAGAGCTTTTGGCCTCTGTTCTAATTGTATGTTTTGAGACATTCTGTTTGTTTTTTCAATGATTACCTTTTTTTTCTCCAGTTATGAAATCCTGATGATTGTCCTCTAAATCCATTATATTTGTTCACGCTTACAGCTTACTGCAGTACTGGGATATTTAAAACAATCTGTAAATAATGCAAATGATCAAGAGTTGGTCCATTGTTTCATATTTTATAGCTTCTATTTTATTTTCTAACTACATTCAGCAAATCTGGTGAACTGGAGCTTTGTTACTTTATTGTTCTTAAACAGTCAATAATGAAGGATAAAAATGAACTCCAACCTCTTTGTATGATACAAGACCTGATCATTTGATTGACAATACTGTATCACGAACAAGGACACGGAAGCAAAGATGCAAGCAAACTCTATTTATTATGAGGAACACTCCAGGGGCCTCATTTATAACCGTTGCGTACGCACAAAACAGGCCCTGAAAGAGGCGTACGCCACTTCCGACGCATAAGTTGTGATTTATAAAAACAAACTTGACGGGAAAATGTGCGCACCTGCACGCAAACTCTGACCCATGCGTACGAACATTTTGGAGACGGAGCAGTTTGGCGACACCGATGGTGAGCTGAGGGATTGATGGTAGATGAATGAAATTAAACATATTGAACTTGAAAAGTTGCGCATATAGCCTATCCATATTGCCATATACATACAAATCAATTTCAATCCTCATTATGCGTCCTAATCATAAATGCATGCTTGTTCACAGTACCAATTTAAATAAATAAATGCCAATAAAAGATCCAATAAAAGTGCATCAATTGAATTTCCTTAAATTTCATTTTGTTATGATCTAAGTGTGGGCGTATAGGTTTACCACTCATTGTCTGATTGGTATGACAAGGTGTAAAGGATTGAATGTGATCGCTGTTTACATAAATACTACAGAGACACTTCTGCATGTATAGCCTATTGCATGATGGATGCGCTGGCATTGCTGGAGGACTATGCCAATGGCAGACTTAGGAGAGAAAGAGTGTTTAGAGACCATGAAGATTTCCTGGCCCACGATGATGAGTGGCTAATAAGCCGATTTAGGTTCCCTAGAGCCATGCTCTTGGATCTGTGTGCTGAATTGGGGCCAACATTACAAAGGCCAACTACACGAAACCACGCCATCCCGGTACCAACCCAAGTCCTTTCAGTTTTAGGATTTTTGGCAACCGGGAGTTACCAGCGGGAGTTAGCCGATAGGCAAGTTTACAAATATGATAATGCAATTTTTTTTTCTGCGTAAAGCTTCTTGCGGAAACTTATAATTCTGTTAATTTGACATAGGTCTGGGATTTCACAGCCATCCCTGAGCTCCTTAATGCCTGCAGTTTTGAAAGGGATTATTAGAATGATCAATAGATGCATACAGTTTCCTTACACTATTTGGGAACAGGCCAATATCAAAAGGCAATTTGCAGCAATGTCCGGATTCCCAAATGTAATCGGAGCAATTGACTGCACTCATATTGCTATAAGGGCTCCACATGAGAACGAGTTCATTTTTGTGAATCGAAAACATGTCCATTCCATAAATGTGCAAGTTATCTGTGAGGCCAACATGATTCTTACAAACGTTGTGGCGCGATGGCCTGGTTCAACACATGACTCTTTTATTGTAATGCACAGCAGTGTAGGGAATAGACTTGAGGCAGGTGCCGTGCGTGATGGGTGGCTTCTTGGTAAGTTAAAATGACATATAATGGTTTCTAACAGTTCAAGCCTACTGTAAAATTAATCTGTTATACTGGCAGGTGACAGTGGTTACCCTCTGAGACGTTGGCTCCTCACCCCATTTCCAAACCCTCAGAGTGCAGAGCAAATGCGTTACAATGATGCCCACGCTCGTGCGCGCTCGGTAGTTGAGAGAGCCATTGGCCTTCTCAAGGGTAGATGGCGTTGCCTTGATGTTTCGGGTGGTAGACTTTTATATCAACCAAAAAAAGTCTGCCAGATCATCATGGCATGCGCCATTCTACACAACATGGCACAGAGGAATGGTGTCCCTCTCCCCGCTGAGCTCCCTCGCCTCCAGCATGAGGAGCCTGACCCACACCCCCCTCCCCAACATGAACGGCATCATCAGGGCGCAAGGCTCCGCGAGGAAGTAATGCGGCATTTGTGAAGGGACAACAACACACAGGTTCATTTTTTAACAAGATCTTTTAATGTAGAAGCAATGTCACCCAACACAACCTTTATTTGTTTAAGCTCATCTGCTATAACTGTAATTGCCTCAATTGTGTCCCTCTGTGTCTGAAGGACAGCCTCAGTCAACACCCGGCCACTTCCAACCGTGCCATGGGGTCTGGACGCGCTCCTGCTGGGGAACTCCGGACACTCCACAGCTGCTGCAGACTCAGCGCTGGGAGTCTCCTCACCACCCTGTGCTCCCATACCCTCTGGAACAACAAGGCCACAATAACCTATTGTGCTATTTCTATTTTATTTAATTGTGCTCATGTAATAAAATGATTTACCTGTTTCCACCATGTCTGTGTCTCCCTCCCTGTCAGACAGAATGCCGCACACACTGCGGCATGGTGCCGCACACACTTTTATTTTTGTTAGTGATGCCAATGCTATGGCTACCAAACAAAAAATTTTTTCTTTCCTCCACCTCCGTCACAAGAACCTCTATCTCAGTATCTGCGAAATTTAGTTTTTTCCCCTTGTTCTCAATTGCTGCCATTTTTTAGCATAAAGTAGGCTACCTTTTGCTGGCTCATTAATATGCACGGCAATTCACGAGGTGATTTGCATGGCCTATATATGGTTGAATGTGGGCGGGTAAAGGGCGGGATGTCGATTTTTTTCACGTGCGCAAATTATCAGGTAGACTGTGATTTATAAATGGAAAATTGCGTGCAGGTGTGCGTACGCACGGTTTTATAAGTCTCAGTTTTAGTTTGCGTACGCTATTTTTGGCTTTCGGGCGCACGCACACTTTTAGTAAGGATCCTACGCAGAGTTTTATAAAGGAGGCCCCAGGTCAGAACACACAAGACAACTGGTGACGCAGGGACAAGATGATCAGGCGTCCGGTTGAAGAGTGGTGAGGTGATGAGTGATGAGGTGATGAGTGATGAGTGGTGAAGTAATCCAATGCCGGGGGAATAATCCAGTGGAACGAAGACTGGAACAGGACATGAACTGAACCGCCGACAGGACCAGGACCAACACACACAAGGAGAGGAGAATGCGGTGAGATTATAAAGGCGAGTGAATGGGCTGCAGCTGTTGAGTAGAGTATGATCAGCTGGAGCGCTGATCAACTGAATGGAGTGGTAACGCCCACTCGCACACACCCACACAGATAACAACAGAAACACGAGACAAGAAGGAAACAGTGAATTCATAAACCGTGACATACTGTACATCCCAAACCATTTTTTAACAGTATTATTACTATAGAATGATAAAAATTCATTAATGTGATTAAAACTATATAACTCATTCTCTGCTTTCATTAAAAAGATTGATGAAGTTTTATTTCTCATATGTATAATCAGAACAATTTAGTACACTTAGTATGAAATTGAAAATAAAATAAAATAAAATTTTCATATAAATAAATATGAAAATGGCATGAATATATCTAATTCTAGAAATAACTAATTAGCACACAATCCATCCTGACAGAAAACATCTTTATTTACACTGTAAGAGTTTCAATATTTTATCTAACAGTATTTACTATTTGACATGAAAACAAATGTCGCTCACTTACAAAAAAAAATTAATATGAGTTTAAAGGATTGATATTCGTGTAAAGCTCTGCTCACACCGAGTACAGTGGTATGGCTTCTCTCCAGTATGAACTTGCTCATGTGATTTCAGGTGTGGAAACTGAGTGAAACTCTTGTCACAACAAAAAACATATAACCCTTCCCACCCAAAAAAACTTTTCTTGGGAGGAGGTATGGCGTTGTGAACTGGAACGGGCTTATGGGCTGGAGCCCAGACACACATAAATCCAAAAGCCATTATGGTCAGTGCTGCACTCACTGGGCTAAGCTCTGGAATTTCTCTCACTGGAACAGACTCTGGGATCTTCTCTCACTGGAACAGACTCTGGGATCTGCTCTCACTGGAACGGACTCTGGGATCTGCTCTCACTCGAACAGACTCGGAAACTACTCTCACTGGAATGGACTGTGAGAGATCACTGGAACAGACTCTGGGATCTGCTCTCACTGGAACTGACTTGGAACTACTCTCACTGGAACAGACTTGGAAACTACTCTCACTGGAACAGACTTGGGAACTACTCTCACTGGAACGGACTATGGGATCTTCTCTCACTGGAACGGACTCTGTGATCTCCTCTCACTGGAACGGACTTAGTGATCTTCTGTCACTGGAACGGATCCGGGGATCTTCTCTCACTGGAACGGATTCGGGGATCTGCTCACAGACTCAGGAATTGGATTGGATTCTGGGACTTGCTTGAAGAGTGATGATGGCGAAGAACTTGGGCAAAGAACTTGGCTCGATGGAAAAAGCTGCCAGTGCCAGAAAGGCTGGAGTGGACTGGGGTGACAGTAACTGAGTGGAGCTCATTATCTATATATCGTGCCAGACTTCATGTTGTAACTTCAGTTAATAATTGCTTTGTGCATATTGTGACGTGGAGTGTTGCGGGCCGGTGTGATGGCCATTTTTTAGCCCCAGCATGAAAAACAATAGTGTTATTCAATGGATTATACAGGCAGCCTCAAAAGTGAGGCAAGACCTCTCCCTTTAAAATCACTAAAACGCTGTCGCTTTGTCAGTTCATCGCAATCACACAAAGTTCCGTTAATCAATGAAGCTGCCGACAATGCATAATAAATCTCTTACTTAGATCGTGTCTATACTTTGTTTGTAAATATGAGGTTTTGCGAGCCTGCTGCATAACTCAGGACTGAATTAAAAACTTTGGCGTTGCGAGTGGTGTGTGAATTCTGACACACTTAAACACCTCTGAATGGCCATTTCGTTCAAGAGATCAACAACTATGTCTGAGATTGGCTACATTGCTCAACTGAGGGTGCACTTGCTTGCTTAGCACCCTTTAGCGTCCCCATAGAACCGGGCCTTTTCTTAAAGCGCCCCTATTATGCTTTTTCGAATATTACCTTTCAGGCAGTGTGTTATTTTGAACAATGTGACTAAACTGAATAGACCAGATAGCATAAGGTAGGTAATGATGGCAATGATGTAACATCATTCTTCTGGACAAAGTGTAACATGGTAAATATATTTTAAATCACACACAGGCCTTTTTAGGCAAAGATGTGCCACTCACGGCTATGTGTAATCTGAATGTGAGCCTAAAGTGGCCCGTATGATAAAAAAATTAATATGGCCCAAATATCAGAAAGCAAATGTGGGCCACGTTTGTCAAAATGTGGAACAATCGATAATCTGGGTGCAAACCAAATGTGGCCCACATATGTTGCAGCAAATGTGACCCAGTTATCTTAAAACATGAGTATCTGTGCCAGTTGGCAAAGATGTGGGACCGTAATCACTGGCGAATCTGAATGTGAACCTAAAGTGGCCCACACATGGCATAGCAAATATGGCCCAAATACATTACACCCACTTTGGACCCCATTTGGCAAATGTACAGCACAATCAGCACTGGCTAACCAAGCTGTCTTGGATGCAGCACATTTGAAACTGGTTAATTTAGACATATAGCTAAAAAAGGGCCCATAAAAAAAGAAAGAAAGAAAGAAAGAAAACAGCTAAAACCAGCCTAGGCTGGTTGGCTGGTCTAAGCTGGAAGTAAATTAAGATCACCCTGGCCAGCTAAAAAAGTCACCAAACCCTTCTGAAACTTGGCGCCCAAAAGATGGACCATCAGAGGATTGTTGTTTGGAGGTTTTACGGTGGAAAACTGCGCAAGTAAAATCAAGGTGAGTGTTAGAAGTTCAAGTTTAGCTGTGTCAGCATACTCTATAGCATAAGAGGCCTTTCTTTGGCCTGTAGGAATGTACTGGCAACATTTGGTGTTCATTAGGAAGGACCTCTGTGTTCGAATAGTGAATTCTCCCTATGTTATACATTGAAAGGGTCTTTCTGGATCCAAATGTATGTGTGGAAGAATAGCCGGAAACTGACCACATATGGACTTGTTATACAATGTATTTTCTATATAATGTAATGTATCTTCCTATTGGCTAACTTTGTGATACTCCCCTCATATTCTTACTATATGTGGCCACCAGGAGTCATAAATCCTATAAAAACTACTAACTAAAGGTATCCCACAACAAGATTATATCCATAAATAGTCAGCTCAAAGGCCTACCTTGTCTCACGCAAGCCACCCTAATTAAAGGACGCAGATGGAAGCTGGTGTATAAAAAAATATACATTTATGTCACAATAGTTCAATAATATAAACAGTTAAAAAGACAACCATGTAATACCCCATGAAACTTCCCTCAATCAAAACATAAAAATGTTTGAGAGCATGTACCAAGTTTCCCTCCTGAGACGTGTCAGAATCTAATCCCACCACACATCACTCTTAATAAATAAAGTTGAGAATACCACAGGTGAAATAATCACAGTTCACTCTAGTACACGTGATACACGCCAATATCCCCCCTCACTCCACACACACACCACTGCAGCGTTTGCCTCGTTGGGAAAACCACACGTTGCCCAATAAGCATTTCAATTAAAGGAACCCCGCAGAGTGTACATAAGGTTATCAAAGAAACTCAAAACAAAAGAAAAATACAATGTAAAACAGAAACCTCCTCTCTATCCTCACATGCCCACAGGGCACTTGACAAACAACATTTATAATCCACGCTGTACCAACACACTATGCTGAAACGCTAGCTTGCCTTGTCGCTCTGTGACTATGTCACACTATAGCTGTGTCCCAATGTGAAGGCTGCATCCTCCGAAGGCCGCGGACTTCGAAGGATGCAGCCTATTCGTCCTTCGAAGAACACACCATGTAGCCTTCGTAGGATTTCCTAATTGCGCAACCAGGTGTTCCCAATTACCGCTCCTGGCGCCAAGCAACGGTGCGAGAGTACAGCTGCCATCCTGATAATTCATTTGTTATAATTGAATAAACAGCTATGGATCCAGAATTGGCTATTGTCATTTTTTTGTTTTATATTTTACTGGAGGACATGGTGAGGATGTTTCAGTCATGTATTTTCGGCTTTAATAGCCACGATCATGGCAGAGCTGGTTTGCTGCGTCCCAATTCAGAAGCTGCTTCATGAATTGCCAGATTACACTTTAAACTGTTCAAGTATTGAACAGGGGTGGGGTGGTGATGGCGCAGTGGATAAGACACATGCTGTGAGAGACCCGGGTTCGAATCCACTGTGAGACACCAATGTGTCCCTGAGCAAGACACTTAACCCCTAATTGCTCCAGAGGCGTGCGACCTCTGACATATATAGCAATTCTAAGTCGCTTTGGATAAAAGCGTCAGCTAAATGAATAAATGTAAATGTAAATGTAAGTATTGGATGTTAACTTACGTAAATAGTGTAATGAAAAGAAAAGAAAACATACATAAAAGTTCAAATGTTCACTTGATGCGATTTTGTAGGCTAGTGTATTCTTTTTATTATGTAGCATAAATGGACAATATAAATGATGAATATGAATATGGTAAATATATATTTCAAACCCGTATTATGGAGGGAAAAAACCCTCCATCTGTGGGAAAAAAACAAAACAATCCGTGACGACGGTTGTGCAATCCGTCCCTTCAGTTTATAAACTGTACTCACATTATTTTTTATGTGTAAACATAAATGTATAAAAATACCCAATTTTATTTTTGTAAACTCACAATAACAAGAACTTTTGTAAAATAAAAGAAAACAATCAGGCGTACTTTCATGATCTCCGTGAACTGAGCGCCTCAAAAATGAACTGAAACAAAATATAGCCTACCTATACAAAGCTTAAAAATGTCCACTTTTAAACGAACAAATTTGAATATAATTTCCAGGTTCTAACTGGGCCTTAGAAAACCAGTAAAATTGACATTTTTTCCATATTAATTTGTGAATATTTCAAATATTTAATAAAGGGCAAAAAAGTCATAAACAAAAATCTTAAAATACGTCAATATTTTTTTTTTTTTTTTTTTGCGCAGCATTTGGTGTGTACAGTTCAAATTCAAATTTTGGTGCTCAACTTTGCGTTTTAAAAATAGCCTTCAACAACCGTTCATCTTTCATTTTTCAATTACGGGTTAAAAAAAGAAAACCGAGTGGACGCAAAAGTACACGGACCTTAGCCTATATTATTAAATATTTCAAATAATGTATTTGTAGAAAAAGTTTTGGGTCCTGTACTTTTGCGTCCATTCGTTTTTGCACAAATAAAAGTAGTTCCGAATGATGTATTATTCTTTTCTGTATGACCAGAAATAATAGAGTAGCCCAGCCAATTTTAAGTTGTTTCCACTGTTGATAGAAAAATGCAAGTGTCCGCGCCCGCGCCTCCACACTCCACACAAACACTTGGATATGCGTAAAAATCTTGTGTTTATTTATGACAATCTTAGCCCTGTGTTATTATTGTCTAACCTGTATTATGACTGACATTTGACGAATTGTTTTGTTCCTTTTTTTTTGTTGATAAAAGCGGCTTCTAAATATGTAGCCTAAATGTAGGCTTCTACTAATAATAATATAATTATTAGGCCTATTATTATTTGTGTTTATAATTATAACTATAAATGAGTTCACTGAAGACAGTAATATGTTAATCATAAAATCATTTATGAATGTTTTATTTTTATATAATAAAACCTAACCTTGTGTTTGTTATATTTCTTTTTTATATGTGAAGTCTTTTTTTGCTTATTCTATTATACTGAGCTTTTTCCTCCCAAAAAATGGACTTTAAAGGTACAAGCCTAAATGTCGTTTTTTAGAAAATTCAAGAAATTATCCATTTTAAAAAATTAAGTTTAAACACAATGCAAAGCATCCCTCATAAACAAGTGGCCTGGTTGAATCATCGTGGGCACCATTTGTTAAACCGAGGGAACAGTTTAAGAATTCGTGAGTACAGTTTATAAACTGAGGGGACGGATTGCAAAACCGTCGCCATGGATTGTTTTTTCCCCCCACAGGAGACTTTTCGGGCTCCGTACTACGGGAATATAAAATCCAGTTGAATATAAAAAAGTGCAGTTCAAATGTTACTCCCGCTCTTCATCTGTAGCTGTCACATTTGCTAGGCGACAAGAACAATCATCTGTCATTTTTTTAAATAAAAATGCTGTCGTCACCGGCGCGCAATGACTTATGGGATAGGATCGGGTAGGATAGGCCGCGAAGGGTCCATTTATATATCCTTCCTTTCACGGGGAAACTAAGGGTGCATTTGGCGTCGCTTTTGAATCAGGGTAGCCTTCGTCGCCCTGCGATGACGCAACCGGCCTTTGAATAAGGCCTTCGAAGGATGCGAAATTGAATTGGGACAGCCTTCATCGCGCCGCGGTGACGCAATCGGCCTTTAAATGTGGCCTTCGAAGATGCAGCCTTTGAATTGGGACATCCTTCGTCGCGCCGCTGTGACGCAATCGGCCTTCAAATACGGCCTTCGGAGGATGCAGCCTTCACATTGGGACACAGCTAACATAGCTGGCTGAACAACAGGACACTCCGAGGCGGCGTCTACTGGGTCCTAATGTCCTACATCTTACATATATATTCTAATACAAAGGATTAATAAAGCTGAACTGTTTTGGTCTCCCTCAGCGCTGGGTCATTGTTCATTCAAATGCTAATTGCTAATTAAGGCTGGAATAAGGCACCTGGAATTCCTAATTCTAACAGTGAGTTTTAATAAAATAAATGATAAATTGGTCTTTCTGTTGGCGATGGCTTCGTTATATTCAACTAGAGTATGAGTTAGCTTATGGTAACTAATGGTAGTGGTTAGCTAGCAATTTCAGCTCAAATGAATGAAATGACTAAAGATTTTCACACTTGTAGTTCGGTTCGCTGGTTAGTTTGGTCCGGACCAATAAATAAATAAATAAATAAATAAATGTGATTGGTTGGCTTTTATGATGTATTGCTATTTTGAGATGGTACTTACCGAATATCCAAAACAATGCTGTTTTCTGGGATGAATGCGCTCGTTGTATCTGCATAGCCTGCATAGTATGGTATTTTGACCAGCTGAGAACTTGTGAAGAGCTTATAAAATGTGTGAAGGAGTCAAAACAGCAGCAGGAATCCCTCCGTCACACACACAACTGATGCTGCGAGGAGTCCCGGTTCTGATACCTCTACCGAACTGTGATGGGCATCATCGCAATTATGATGAGAAAAAACAGGTCTGCGTTAGCGTTGTTTCTTTTTTAGGGTCTCATCTTCCTGTTTTTGGTTCGTTTACATGTCTTTGGTCCGTGTTGCATTCATATTTAATTCGAACCGCACTAGTTTTAAAACAGACCGAGACTCATCTTTTCAGCGTCTTGGTCCGCTTGTTTGGTGGCACCAGGGTTCAGATGGCAGCGTTCACATTTGTTCAAATGAAACGCACAAACTGAACAATCCCATCAGGGTTTGTTTTAATCGAACCAAACATAACCACCAAGTGTGAACACACCCATAGTAAACAATAGGATAAAAACGAAAAATTATTTCTATGTTTTTTGCCACAAAATAAATTACGCTTTGTTATGTACAGAAGGCGAATGCTCTTTGTCCCGCTGTCTCTCCCATTGATGACAACATTCATCAATATAAAGCTTGGAACAGAGTTTCCACTAGAAAAAAATGGTGCCGGTCAAAGTGACCGGCAGAGGTTTCGTTTTATGGACATTTTGATGATATGCCGGTCAAATATCGCCTCTTAATTAGTCAAGTTGAGGAAAACTGGAGGCAGTCTATGTAACTTAAAAAATTACATAATCAGGCCGTATAGAATGCAACATGTTATTATTAGTTTAACTTTCAAATAGACGAAAAAAAAACATGAACGTCCGATTGGCGTCAATCAACGCCAATTGTTTTTTACTATGGTTTCACACACATTCACTTTTTGAAACATTGAGGTATGTACCTAATACAAATAAATAAAACATCTCCAGTTAACTAGCAGATAACTCATTTAGTTCGCTATTAAATAAGAGATCTATCGCTAAAATCTGTTGTTTTTGAAATCAAGCTGAGCGCTCGTGTCCGCTGCTATCAGTTGCATGGACGACGCGCTGCGCGAGTTGGGCAATCTTCACTCGAATCTATCGCCGTTGCGGAGACTCTCTATTCATTCCGGTGAAATCACAAAATAAAATGCACACAAACGTGTCCCTGCTTGATATAGACTGTAACCACTGATGAACATAGGTTATTCAGTTTTGATGAGAGAGAAAAAAAACTGTAGGAGTGCGCGAATTAGAACCACTGATAGAACCACTGATCTATAGGCAGTAATGAGATGTTCCTGATTCACCATCGTCTGGCCTCTGAAAAAAGCTTTTAAGGCTAGTCTGCCTGGGCCTGGCCATATTTGAAACGTCTCACTCAATCGTTCGTTGTTTAGGTCTATATTACAGCCGTTTTAGGCGTGTGCTTTATTTGAAATGCAGCATGCGATGTTTCATAACTTTCAAACGGTAGAGCCTGTTCCTTTATATTTATAACATAGCCAAAGATCAGTGTATTTTTGCTTTATACATTTTAGGCGTATTCTCAAATTCAGATTGTGTTAGGGGGGCGGGATTATTAGGCAATTTTAATCGGACAATTTGACCGGAGAGATTTAATTTTGTCGGACATTTCATTTTTTTACCGGCCAATGTCCGGTAATTACCGGACAACGGAAACCCTGGCTTGGAAGTGCCAAGACATTTTTTAATATAACTTAGATTGTATTTGTCTGAAAGAAGATACACCTAGGATGACTTGAGGGTGTGTAAATCATGGGCTGATTTTAGTTTTTGGGTGAACTATCCCTTTAACTGAAACCAACCTGACAAAATGTCTTGAGGTGTGGTAACCGTAGTGTAAGCAGAATATTTGACTCCAGTCTATTGAATTATTAGAAAATAATGCACATCCAAGGTGTAACATTAACAACTCAGGTGTGCATTATTTTCTAATAATTCAAAGGCCTGTCGTCAATTATTCCTTACTTATACAGATACTTATCACCAGTGACCCACATCTTTTATTATCCGTCTTGAATGAAATCTGAGAGCTTTCTGGCCCTCCATTAATAGCTATGCAATAACCACTTTGCTACGTCAAAAAAGTTCATAAAGAGATCGTAAAAATAATCCATATTAATCGAGCGGTTTAGTCAAACATTTTCTGAAGAGACAAGGTCACTTTATTTGATGAACAGATTGAAATTAGGCACTCAGATTTTATCAAATTATCTTCATTTGTGTTTTGAAGATGAACAAAAGTCTTACAGGTTTGGAACGTCATGAGGGTGAGTAATTAATGACAGAATTTTCATTTTTGGGTGAACTAACCCTTTATGTCTTTCTAGTTAATCAAGCTTTTCACCACATTCACAAAATTAATCTAGATTATAGTGATTTTATGAAAAACTCCATATTTTATCTCAATTTACTTTAATGTATTTGACATGAAAACTAATTTTGCTGACTTGAAACATTTTTGCATATGCGTGTGAAGGCTTGATAAATGTTTAAAAGTCTTCTCACAACGGGTACAGTAGTACGGCTTCTCTCCAGTATGAACTCGCTTATGCACTTTCAGAGATCCAGAATGAGTGAAACTCTTGTCACAATATGAGCACTTGTAAGGTTTTTCTCCAGTATGAATTCTTTGGTGTAGTTTCAGATGGTCAGATCTAGTAAAGCTCTTCCCACAGTCACAACACACATGATCTCTCACTCCATCATGTGTTTTCTGGTGCAGTTTAAAACTGTTCAGTCGTGAAAAACTCTTTCCACAGAGAGAACACACATAAGGCTTCTCATCTGAATGAACGATAAGGTGACTTTTCAGATGTTTTGGTGAAATGAACTTTGTTCCACACTGATCACAGTTAAATGGCTTTTCCCCAGAGTGAACGTGGAGATGATCTTTTAAACTTTTTGCATCTTTGAAACTCTTCTCGCACTGAGTACAGTGGTACGGCTTTTCTTCAGTATGAACTCGCTCGTGTTCTTTCAGGTGTCCAGACCGAGCAAAACTCTTGTCACAAACTGAGCACTTGTAAGGTTTTTCTCCAGTATGAATTCTTTGGTGCAGTTTCAGATGGTCAGATCTAGTAAAGCTCTTCCCACAATCACAACACACATGGTCTTTCACTTCATAATGTGTTTTCTGGTGCTGTTTAAAACTGTACAGTCGTGAAAAATTCTTTCCACAGAGAGAACACACATAAGGCTTCTCATCTGAATGAACTATCATGTGTCTGTTTAGATTTGATGACGAATTAAAATCTTTACCACACTGATCACAGTTAAATGGTTTTTCTCCAGAGTGACTGTGCAGATGAACACTGAGAGTTGATGCTCGAGAAAAATACTTTCCACACTGAGTGCATGTATACGGTTTCTCTCCAGTGTGAATTCTTGCGTGTTTTTTAAGGTCTCCATTATTTTGGAAACTCTTTCCACACTGTGAGCAGGAGTGCAGCTTTTTGGCTTTTGTTCCTTGAGTTTTGAAGTCACAGTGTTTCTTTACGTCATTTAGTTTCTGTCTTTGCTCCTTCACTTCCATCTGGTCTAAAATAAAAATATTAAGCAGTTAGAATCAATTCAATGAGGTTAAATGTGAGAATTAAAAACACTTAGCAAAATGAAAACAAGACACCTGTCTGTATAAAGTATCTTTAATGTGAAAAGGTCGGTTCTGTCATTCACTTGTTAATGCAATTAAAACTGGGTTATGATCATTTAGATGCATTTCTCTATCATTTGTCATCCATATTTTCAGTGCTACCAAAGCAGTCAACAATGAAGAATCAAGAATGGACACCAACCTATTTGTTCCTCAGTATCTTCATGTTTTATTCTGGATGGTTCTGAATCACTCATGTCTTCAATCTCCTCTTTAATAAACTCCATCTTTAACAGTCACACAGATTTCAGCTGCTACTCCTGGAGTTTGTCCTTCTCTTGTAGGATGATGGGAATATTCCCAGTATTTATTGGTGAATTGTTGTGGGAGGGGCTTCACTGCAGGTGTGAACTGTGATCACTGTGTGATACTGACGCCCACAGGACCAGATCTGGAAAAATCAAACAGACCTAAGTTTCTGAATTTATACTGGATCAGTAAACACATGGTGCCTTTAATGTAGCTCAAATACATTTTGATGGTTACATATTGGTAGCATATAAAACAACAGTAGGTTTATAGTTTGTATGTAACCCAGTTTATAATAAGAATGAAACAGGGCACAGGTTCTATCATTCAATTAATATCTAAACTAATCAGAAATCTAACGTAAGACGACAGAAATCAACCCTCGATTAAGGGACTGAGAATGATGGCACAAAAGGAAATAATCTAACACTTGACCATCAAAATGTGGATAACAAGTACTATACAAGATTATGATAATTTAAATGTATTCCAGAATAATTTATCATAACTTGCTCATAATGTTATTTAATTTATCATATATTGCCATTAACAGTTGATCTAAAGCTTTCTTATTTGGTGAATTGTTGTGAGGGACACCAGATCTGCCAAATTCGAGGTTACTGAGTTTAAACTGAAATACTGTAACGTTACAGTTCTTAAATGAAATGACCATATGTGATTGATTTAAGAAATATAGATAATTTTGATATGGTTATATATTAGTAGCATTTAAAACGGCTCTACTTGAAGGTTGTTCGTTTTTATGTAACTCCAGAAACAGGTTAAATTATTCAATTCATATATGAATTAAACAGGAATCTAACAACGATTACAGAAATCATATCCAATAGACTGAATAGAGGCTGCACGTTACACTACGAACAATGTACATTTAGGCAACACAAATATTAATTCTAACATGATAAATATAACATCTCTGACCTGCAGACTGGATAATATAATGGATAATATAAGACATCCAGAGAAAATATTCCACATTTGTCCTTCATTCACGATCGTTAACAGCGTCACTTTCAGCTTCAACTGGTTAAAGTTTCAGCGCTCATCTCGTCTCTCGCGCTTCCCTCTTTTCACGTGTTCGACTGTTACATTAATTTTAGCGTCAAAAGACACAACAAAAAGAAAAAGAGAGAAGAAAGAGAGAAATCAAAACTATAGAGAGGCTCTCACACTTCTCTCTTCAGCGCATGCTCAGTGCGCGCGGTGTCATGTTTCTTAAAGGGGCCGCATTCAGTAAATCACATCTCCCCTCTGTTATCGGACCAAATCCACTATTGTAATAATAATAATAATTTGTTACATTTATATAGCGCTTTTTATGGGTAATCAAAGCGCTTAACATGGAAGGGGGAATCTCCTCAACCACCACCAATGTGCAGCATCACCTGGATTATGCGGCGGCAGCCATATTGCGCCAGAACGCCCACCCCACACCAGCTTACTGGTGAAGAGGATACAGTGATGAAGCCAATCAGTATATATATGGGGATGATGATTAGGAGGCCATGATGGACAGAGGGCAAGGGGCAAATTTGTCCAGGATGCCGGTGTTACACCCTCTTTTTCGAAGGACATCCTGGGATTTTTAATGACCACAGAGAGTCAGGACCTCGGTTTAACGTCTCATCCGAAGGACGGTGCTCTTTGACAGTATAGTGTCCCCGTCACTAATGTGGCCTGGCCTAATTATAATAATTAATAATGCACAATAATAATATATATAATATATGGATTCAACAATATATTCACCTTCTCTCAATTACAGTTACAATATTGTTTTTCTACATGTCTCCCTTATTATGTAATTGCAGCCTAGGGTCTTCTTTTGAATACATGCAGATATACAGCAGTGGCAAAGCCAGAAACTTTAAAGTGAGCGGATCTTGGTGAATTAGGTTGGACCTCGATGTTAAAGGTGATTTATTGTCAGCCAACAGTTTCATGAAAACAACAAAATCCATTTAAACCTTTATTTAACCAGGAAAGAAATCTCAGAGATTAAAATCTCTTTTCCAGGAGTGTCCTGGCCAAGATAGGCAGCTGAGTTTACATAAACAGTTATACATCAAAGTTACGACATACAAAACAAAAAAAACATCATTACATATAAACATAAAACATGCAAATGGTTAAAACATTTACACACCATTAATTTACTCTGAGTAATTTGATTCAGAGTTAATGAGTAATTGCCAGGCAGTTTCTGTTTAACAGCAAAGATAAGAGGGCAGATAACCCAATATAGCTTTATAAATAAACAAATACCAGTGCATTTTTCTTCTGATATTCAACGAAGGCCAACCAACCATTATGTATAGATCACAATGGTGTGTTGAAAATCTCAGAGCACCATACAGAGAGACAAGAAGTGTAATGGAAATTTTACATTTAGATGTGTTTTCTACTTTTAGATGTGTTCTTTTATCTTTTAGATGTGTGCAACTTTTATTAACATTGAGGATTTATGTACTAATAAGCATTTAAAGGAAGATGTTCATATAAGCAAAAGGACATTATTAAAGATATAATCAAGCTGTTAGAAATGCATAAGTTAAAATAAGCTCTCTGGAACAAAATGTATGTGTGACAAAAACTTAAGTAGCAAAGGAACAATGTGTACTCCAAGTGACCTATTGTCTGCTTCAAGTGTAAAATGTGTGTGTGTGCAGTTTTTTGATCAAGCCAGAGATAGGCAAAAAGTATGAATTTGAGCAATAGCTAAAAACCAGGAATTGAGCAGTAGCTAAAAACAGGAAATCTTAACGAAGATGTCATTGTGCTGTCTAGACGAATTTATGTCCAACAAGAGATCTTGAACAAGCACGTTTCCTTGTAAGGTAACCAAGGCAATCTTCTAAAACAGATGCAGCCTACTCAGGATGTGTTAGGGTATATAACGGGGTGAAAGGGATCAGCCCTTTGCCCTTCTCATGTCAGACTCTGTCTGTGTGTGAACTGCCTTTCTTGCAAGAAATAAAACGTTTGATACTTTGACTTTTCCAAGGTTTCCACTTGTCTCCTTCCTCCTAACTTTTCGAATAGAATTATTTCCACGACAAATGGCGACGAGGATGGGATCGCGAAACTGATGACCTCCGTGGAAGAAGCGATTGACTGATCATCCCAAAGACAAGAAGTCTGTGGCTCCAACCCCCATCTTTGAGGGACGGGAGAATTGTGGACACCACGGGAGGCCTAGGTGGACGCGATCCCGAATGAGAAAAGCACCAAGAGACGGTGAGAGAAAATTATTTACGTGGTAAATAAGAAAATTATTTGCGTATTGAATATTTTTCCTAGAAGGGTCAGAGCCTTGGAATAAGCCTGAAAGTAACTTCCAAGCAGAGTTTGAGAATAAGCCTGATAGTAATTTCTCAAAAATGTTATGTATTAATTATTTTCCCAAAAGGGCCAGAGTTTGAGATAAGCCTGATAGTAAATTCTCAAACACCAGATAGGTGCCTGTTTGAAATAAGCCTGATAGTAATTTTTCAAACAGTACAGAGGCGCTTATTTGGGAAAGACCTGCATCGACGGATGCAGGCAGTTTGAAAGTCCTATATTGACGAATATAGGCAGGTGCGTGGTGGCCACGCGGGGGAAATAATTAATACAGTGAATATAGTGCGTGGTGACCACGCGGGGGAAAAGAGTTAAATACGCAAATATAAACACTGATGAGTAATAGAAATAAGAGAAATGGGTAATGAAAATTCGAAAAGAGAGGAGGAACAGGTTGATTTTTCTAAGGGCTCATATAAAGTCATGGATAAAATAATGGGAACTTGGTATCATGCTTATGTGTCGTTTTTAAAAAAACAATATGGGTTTAATGGGGGTTTAAGCGTGTCACATTTGACTCAAACCAAAGTAAATTGGGTGACTCATATTGTTAAGGAAAAAGATAAAGACCAGTACAATAAATGTGGTGAAATCATAGTAAAATGGTTAGAAGAGGCAACACGCAGACAACAAAAACAAGTCTGTCGTGCCATTGCACCATTATACTCTGATCAAGAAAGACAGGAAGCATCAAAGAAAGCATTACAGAATCTTAAAAATTACTGTTCTGATATTGCTGACTCTTCTTCTCCCTTTTTTTGGTCAATTTATGAGAATGATGGTGGAAGACGGGGGTTATCCGGCTCATCGCCCACCTGCTCTCAATCCTGGTCAAAGCGGAGCTGCTGCAGGAAGACCACAAGCCAGTGCACCATCCGGAGCGCAAGCCAGCGCACCAGCTGGTCAACCACCCAGATATGCTCCGTCGGAGAAAGAGACAGAGACAATATCGACGACGCGCTCTGGGACAGCGTATAATGAAGAAGGGGGGAAGAGATGCAGCAAAGAGCTAGAAGAACTGCTAAGCACAATCCTGAAAGGCTTAACTTTGCACTCACGAAGAAATGCGACAAGAAAACTCAGCCAAAGTTCGACCAGGTTAACGGGCAAACGACGTCGAGGGCAGCAACCGTACCCGCGGAATCGACACAACAGACACCAGTCTGATGATTCAGAAACTGAGGTAAAGAGTGAAAGCGACGGTGACGACGAAAGTCTCCTAAATCTTCAGGCACCGATGATAGAAGTAGCAGGGCCAGAAGGAGCGGTTCTGGTAATGCAACCATGGACCCAGGAGGACCTGAAACAAGCTTCTGCACACCTGCCAAACATCGAAACAGGTGGGGCAAAATTAGGTGCTGATTTAGCTGTTTTCTGCAGAGAATTCAGACCGACTCTTAATGAACTGTGGAGATTGATGGTTTTGAAATATGGACCAGTGCCAATGGCTAAATTGTCTGACAAGTGGCCAGTAGATTCACGTCTGAAACACATCAACTACGACGATCCGAGCAACAACGACTACACAAAGAACGTCGAAACCATAGTCAAAGCCTTGAAGACAGTTTTTCCACGCACGTTGGACATTCACAAAGTTCGTCAATGTACTCAAGGAAAAGATGAAACTACAGAAGCGTATTTCCTACGACTGAAAGAGTGCTTTGATCGACATGGTGGTATGGATAAGAGACAACCGCCAACGGACCCGGATGCGGGACCTATGGGGTCTGATCCATATGATGACTATCTAAGAACTTTGTTCATGGATGGACTTGATAAAGAAATTTCCAAAGCGATTCAGAAAACCTGTGTTGGGTGGCAACTGACTTCCACAACGGAAATCAGACGGCATGCGAGACATCATGAAGAAATGATAAAGACGAGACAGACAACCAAGACCGCCAAGCAAGACAAAGATCTTTCTCTAGCTCTGATAGCACTGCACATGAGCGACAAAAACAACCCCAAACCAAACCGCTACCACTATAACCAAAGAGGTGGTGGAGGAAGAGGCAGAGGACGTGGTCGAGGCAGAGGTAGACATTTTTCACAAGATCAACAACGTCCAGATCGAGACACTTGTTTCATTTGTGGACAGAAAGGACATTGGCGTGACGCTTGTCCGCAAGCAGCAGCCTACAAAGCAGATCAGGCGGATTGAGAGAGGGAGGGTGCGAGCAACGGGTTTCCTGTCTCTCCATCAGATAAGTATCATTCTCCTTTAATTTCTGACTTTGCTCTGTGCAATGAAGATGGGCTTGCTAATGTTTTCTATAAGGCGCATAAATCTTTACCTTTGATAGAAGTAAACGTTCTTGACAAGACACTGTTATTTTTAATTGACACCGGTGCAACATTTTCCTTAATAAAAGAAACAGAATTGACACAGCCAGTTTCACGTTCTGGAAAAACAACTTTTTCCAGAAGTGCCACGGGTCATGTGGTCAAAGAATCATTCTCAACGCCGCTTGAGTGTTCAATTGATTGGAAAAAATTTGAGCATTGTTTTTTGATTACTCAAACATGTCCAGTAAATCTACTGGGTCGAGATTTACTTTGTAAACTGGGTATTTCTGTTCACTGTACTGCTGAAGGGATTTCTGCTGACATGAGAATGCTGTACGAAGCTGCAGGGGAAAAACCCTTGTTTGTGTATGAATGGCAAATTTCTAACACATGTCTGACCACAAAGGCTCACGACAGAGTGTTGCCATCTTCTGAATTTATGAATGATACAGATTTGCACTGTACTTCACATGTCAGCACTGACCCTGATGATGAATATGCTCAGCGATGGGTTAATGTTCCTGGTGATGTGGAAGATATAAAGACAGATTATCTTTATTGGACAAATCACTGGTGTGTTTTGAATGTGAAACTGACTGACGAACAGGCAATGTTTTATGACGTGAAAAATGCACAGCCACATATTTCACTGGCCAAACCAGTGAAGGCTGAATGGCGTGACGCAGGTCCATTCATGGCCAAGTGCCATGAATTGACTGACTGGGTCATAATAGATCAAAAGAGACTGATCTGCCAAAGCGAAAGTACCGGATGGTTCAAACAGCCATGTCATAAAACATTGAGAGGGTTGCGAGCAGTCACAGTGTTAGAAGAGGAAATGAGTTTTGGCAGTCTGACCTTATCGCACCTCCCTGTCATCCCGGAGGGGTTGGAGGGAGTTCCGAGTTGTCTATGGGCTAAAGATAAATATGATGTAGGTCTGATTGCTGATTGTGAGCCGATTCAAATTAAGCCTAAATCTGACTACAGGCCAAAGAAAATGCAGTATCCGTTGAAAAAGGAAGCAATTGAGGGCATTACTCCGGTGTTCAATTCTTTGTTGGAAAAAGGGGTCATTGTTGAGTGTCCGGACTCGCCTGTCCGAACACCAATTTTTCCAGTAAAGAAAATAAGAGACCACAACGAAGTGGCTGAATATCGATTCGTGCAGGACTTAAAAGCTGTTGATGAGGCAGTCTTCGCAAGAACACCGTTCGTCCCCAATCCGTACACGATCTTATCTCAAATTCCAGCTGGAACCACATGTTATACATTGGTTGACATTTCAAATGCATTCTTCAGCGTTCCAGTACATCCTGACTCACAATTTTGGTTTGCATTTAATTTCAATGGTAAGACGTAAACCTTTACACGTTTGTGTCAGGGATATTGCGAAAGTCCAACAATTTACAACGAAGCTTTGAAACGCAGTTTAGAAGATTTGGTTCTTCCGCCTGGCGTGGCTCTGTTGCAGTATGTCGATGATTTGTTACTTTGCTGTCCAAATGAACAGATCTGTAAGCAGGCTACTATCACATTGTTAACTTACTTGGCAGAGCGAGGCCACAAGGTCAATCCAAGTAAGGTAGCTGTAAATCAAACCAAAGTCACATTTTTAGGTCATGTGTTGACAGCAAATGGGAAATCATTGTCTGACAAAAGAATCACTGCCATACAGAACATTCCTAAACCGACCACTAAGAAGCAAATGATGTCATTTTTAGGAATGACTTCGTATTGTAGGACATTCATTCCTAGCTACAGCGACAAGGAAGGGCCTTTGTCAGCGTTAATTTATGGCCAGGATATGGCAGCCTCTGACAAATTGACATGGACCGCAGAGGCAGAAAGTGCTTTTTGTGAAATGAAACAGGCATTGCTGAGTTCACCTACTCTTGGCATCCCAAATCCTGATAAGTCATATACGCAGACAGTTGCGGAGAAAAATGGTTACATGTCTTCTGTCCTGTTACAGGAGCATGGGGGCAAATTGAGACCAGTGGCATATTTTTCAACTAAGTTAGACGCAGTAGCGAGAGGACTTCCTGCTTGTCTGAGGGCTGTGGCTGCAGCTGAGAGAGCTGTGGTAGCCTCTAGAGATTTTGTAGATTTCAGTGATTTGACACTGCTGGTGCCACATGCTGTGTCAATGATTTTATTAGAACAAAAGGCTTCTCATTTATCTACAGCACGATGGCTGAGATATAACTTTGTGTTGTTGAAAATGCCTAATGTTACGGTTAAACGTTGTAATGTTTTAAATCCAGCTACCCTGCTCCCAACGGAGCAAGACGGTGAACCTCACTGTTGTGTTTCAGCCTTGGAACAGATATGTAGTCCGAGACCAGACTTGACAGACGAGGCTTTACCCAACAGTGACATGATTCTTTATGTGGATGGGTCATCAAGCAGAAATGACCTAGGCAAAGGCAGAGCGGGGTATGCAGTAGTTTCCTTAACTGAGGTTCTGGAACAACAACCACTGCCGTCACATTTTTCTGCACAAGCTGCTGAACTGGTTGATCTGACTGCAGCATGCAAATTGGCAAGTGGCCAACGTGTTACACTGACTCAAGGTATGCTTTTGGTGTTGTGCATGATTTTGGGGCATTATGGAAACATCGAAAGTTTCTGAAAGCAGATGGCAAGCCAATATTAAACCACCTGCTGGTGAGTGAATTGTTGGATGCTCTGCTGTTGCCAAAGGAAGTGGCTGTTTGCAAGTGCCAAGCTCATACTACGGGTAGTGATGATGTTTCTAAAGGAAACAGAGCGGCAGATTTAGCTGCGAAAGCCGCAGCTCTACTTCCTGTCCAGATAACCACTGCAGCACGGCTGAATGAGGAACTAGGTGACATAGAAATGATGCAGCAGCATGCTTCATCCTCTGACAAGGAGAAATGGAGAAATGCAGGGTGTGTGTATGAGAATGGACAATGGAGGGGCCCCAATAATAAACCGTGTTTACCTTCTCATTTCTTTCAGGCTTATGCTAAGTTGACGCATGGATTGGACCATACATCAAAAAGCGGGATGTTTACTGTTATGCAGAATAACTGGTTTACCAAAGGTTTTTCCACAGTGGCAGCAGATTTTTGCAGCAGATGTCTGATTTACGGAACTAACAATGTCGGCAGGGGTCAGGCAATGAGACAGGCGGGGCATCCCAGGCCGCCAAGACCATTCTCACATGTAATGCTTGATTATATTGAATTGACACCATCTGACAAAAAGAAATACTGCATAGTTGCGGTGGATATGTTTTCAAAATGGGTAGAAGCAATGCCTACAACAAAGGCAGATGCAAAAGGGGTGGCAAAACTACTCCTACAGGAAATCGTCCCACGATGGGGGATACCTGAGAAACTATCAAGTGACAATGGTTCACATTTTGTAAACAGCGCGATCTCAGCAATTGAAGCATTCCTGGGTACTTCCTGGAAGTACCACTGCTCCTATTGGCCACAGGCAGGAGGCGCTGTTGAACGTGAGAACGGAACCATTAAGAATAAATTGGCAAAAATTTGTGATGAAACAGGGCTTTCATGGCCAAAGGCCCTGCCCATTGCATTGACTTATATGAGAATGAGAAAAAGGGGACGCGCACAGCTCTCTCCATTTGAGATTCTGTTTGCTCGTCCACCTCACATGGGCTGGGAACCACATAATCCTAGACCACTGCCTGACACCACTCTTTGTGAACATGACATGTTGCAATATTGTGTTGAACTGGATAAGGTGTTTGCTGATATCTCAAAACAGGTCAAAGCAGCAGTTCCAGAGCCAGCTGAGACGGCCCTGCACAGCATCAGGCCAGGAGATTTCGTACTGATAAAGGATCTGAGGCGGAAACACTGGAAAGCGAAGAGGTGGCAGGGGCCATTTCAGGTTTTGCTGACAACTCACACTGCGGTGAAAGTCGAGGAGAGGGCTCCGTGGATCCATGGGACGCACTGTCGAAAAGTGCCAGCTCATGCGGTAGCTGCAACGGTGCCAGCTCATGCGGTAGCTGCAACGGAATAAGAATCCCATTCACAGCTAACGAGTACCGAACAGGTGTCAGACTAACCAAAGTTGCTTGTCAGCCTGTCGGTTATTCACTAGAAAACCATCGTCATTGGAGAGAGGACGAATCAATAGTACAGGACGATTCTGCAATTTTAGGAGTAGTCCGTACTGCGTCAAGGACTCTGTGGTGTTTTGACGGAGTGGGCATTGCAGTTAACTGTCTAATAATATCTACTAGACCAGCCCTGATAAATTACAATGATTATGGAAAAGTAAATGTCAAATTTGTATGTATGTTCTTTGAATGAACATGGGGTGGAATGTAATGGAAATTTTACATTTAGATGTGTTTTCTACTTTTAGATGTGTTCTTTTATCTTTTAGATGTGTGCAACTTTTATTAACATTGAGGATTTATGTACTAATAAGCATTTAAAGGAAGATGTTCATATAAGCAAAAGGACATTATTAAAGATATAATCAAGCTGTTAGAAATGCATAAGTTAAAATAAGCTCTCTGGAACAAAATGTATGTGTGACAAAAACTTAAGTAGCAAAGGAACAATGTGTACTCCAAGTGACCTATTGTCTGCTTCAAGTGTAAAATGTGTGTGTGTGCAGTTTTTTGATCAAGCCAGAGATAGGCAAAAAGTATGAATTTGAGCAATAGCTAAAAACCAGGAATTGAGCAGTAGCTAAAAACAGGAAATCTTAACGAAGATGTCATTGTGCTGTCTAGACGAATTTATGTCCAACAAGAGATCTTGAACAAGCACGTTTCCTTGTAAGGTAACCAAGGCAATCTTCTAAAACAGATGCAGCCTACTCAGGATGTGTTAGGGTATATAACGGGGTGAAAGGGATCAGCCCTTTGCCCTTCTCATGTCAGACTCTGTCTGTGTGTGAACTGCCTTTCTTGCAAGAAATAAAACGTTTGATACTTTGACTTTTCCAAGGTTTCCACTTGTCTCCTTCCTCCTAACTTTTCGAATAGAATTATTTCCACGACAGAAGATAAGAGGGTGCTGATACACTACATCCCCATAGTCAAAAAAAATAATTTAATAAAGTTGCAGACACTATAGTTTCTTCCTCGCTTCTGTTCAGCTTCACCAGTGCGAGGATGCTCTGAATCGTTCTTTGTTTAAATAGTTCAAAGTTACTATTAGAATAATGTTATTACCTTGGCAAACTATACATCATTAAAAAGATATAAGACTCAAGTTTCAGTATTTGACAACTCTTTTATTCTCAGAAAATTATAGTGACAGTAATGTCTTAATTTGTGTCAGGAGTTATGTAATAAAAAAATGAGTCGATACCTTTAATATGAATTATAAGCGTCAGCCGCTCCCATTCAGAAAAAAAACTTCTGTGCGGTCGTCATGAAAGCGTTTAACCAAACAACGTCCCTCAGGGCTTTTAGCTCAAAAATGTGCAGATTTGGAGAAATATTGATAGATTTCATAGGTGTACGTCAGATTTCTATAGAGATTAATCATATTTATTGAAATTATACCCAAATGTGCCGATGTAATCATTACGAGCGCTCAGATGTATTGTGTTTTCAATTCATACTGGCAGCCTAAGGGCGCCCTGTGCACATTTAGTCCATATATGGAACACATGAAGAAGAGCCATATCATGTGACATTCAGTAAGTCCCTGACATAAACAAAGCTTTCAGAGATCGCTGTAACATGTAGATAAAGATGTTTTGGAGACAATAAACATAATTGCAACGATATATGATTTATCTGTGTTCTTCGAGCCATGTCAGGTATTTTCATAATAATAAATTATATTTATAATGTAATGCTAATCGATGTAGACTTTATCATTGTGCAGAATACTATAAAATATTATATTTTCTGTCTGATTTTTTTATTTGAAGTCAAATCAGATCACAGAAGGTTATTTAAAACACTCGACTTGCGTTATAAAGTAAGTTTGGAGCAAAAACATGGTTTTAATTTCACAAATTCTCTTGTATTGATGGTGTGCTAAGCTAACATGCTACATAGCCCTCAGATGCACCTGCCACCTAGCTGTTATTTTTATGAAAAATTTTAAATAGAAATGCTTGATGAAATGTTTCTTTTTTCAAGAAGGGCATTTGATACAGTTTCAAATGTGAAGTGAGAACTTTGAAAAAAGAAATTAGGGATTGAAAAAGCGTGAATAGCCAGTCGTTAATAATTATAATGAAGACAAAAGAAAAACATATTTAGAGCCATAACCAGGCCGGAGAGGTGTGAATGTGTTCTTGAAACATTCAGGGGAAAGACTCGGTGCTTCACGAGACTTCATTTGCCTAGGAGATGAACATGATGCTTACCACAGTGGTTACAGGGAAACAAAACTTGACAAAGACACATGGCAAACATGAGGGCTTAAATACACATGAACTAATGACAAGACAAGGGACACCTGTGAACAATGAAACAATGAACCAATGACAACATGACAACAATAATAAGGGAACACATGGCAGGATCACATGACAGGGAATCACATGATAGACATGACCAAAACGTCACACCTGGTTAAAGCACATCTTGTAAGATCAGAGTACATAAAATTAAAAAAATACAAACACCGATAATATTGTTCAGAAGAGACAAAGTTAGTAGACAGTCCATAGAATGTCCAACTATCTAAGTTTACAGTTAAGAAATTGCACAACAATGGTAGACCACCAGAGACATACCCACGGCCACTGATGTAAACTAAGTTGACACGGTGTCCAAAAGTATGAGCCAAAAGAATGTCCAAAAGAATATATGAGAATTATATATTTTATTTATAAATAAAATAGCCAATGAACAGAATAAGAACAAAACACGAAGATAAATATCATATGAGGTGTGTGTGTAAAGCTGGACAAGACTTCTCACTCAAACCACTGCCTGCTGAAGCTTTTGATTGCTTTTAGAGAAAAAAAACTGCTCATAACTGCTGGTCTAGGATCAGTTTTCTCCATAATAATAGCATATTGGCTGTGTCATCAACCTATAGACACTAATGACCTCACCATAATTAATGAGGTGAAAACAGGAAACTAGACCTTATTCAGAGCAGCGCCATGACAGGTATGAAAGCGAGGCTGTGAAGGATAGACATACCGTGTTTTAAATGGCATCCACTGTAAAAAGCTTTATAAAACTCCTAGATTACTGTAAGGGGATTATACAGTTAAAGACCCAGAACCAGATATGATGAATGAAGACCTGTTTTACTGAAGATACTTTGTAACTTCATCAGGCAGAAGGAGTTTGTACGTCGCTCTGTTACAGTTACAAAAATCACAGAAAATATAACCTTCACCAAGGTATAAGCTACATCCCTGCTTCAGGTTAAATAATTCTGATTGGCTAAGAAATAGATATAGAACAGACTCAGGGATTTGTTCCCACTGGAATTGACTCAGGGATCTGCTCTCACTAGAACGGACTCTGGGATCTTCTCTCACTGGAACAAATTCGGGATCTTCTCTCACTGGAACAGACTCAGGAATCTTCTCTCACTGAAATGGACTCTGGGATCTGCTCTTACTGGAATGGACTATGGGACCTGCTCTCACTGGAATGGACTCGGGGATCTGGATTAGGAATTGGATTGGATTCTGGGACTTGCTTGAAGAGTGATGATGACGAAGGACTTGGGAAGAGTTCTGTGGTGTGTGGTGGCTCGATTGAAAAAGCTGCTATTCCCACAAGGGCTGAAGTGGACTGGGGTGACAGCAACTTAGTGGAGTTGGTATCTTCAACCTTGCCAACAGTAAGGGATCGCGACAGAGTCGCTTCCATTATGAGCGCGCTTGCCGCACCCCTACATTTGAAATAACAAACTTGAGCGCGCAAAAGACTCTATATGTGAACGGCCCCTAACATTACCAACTCAGGTGTGCATTATTTTGTAATAATTCAACGGACTGTCTGTTGTGTTTGTTTACCAGTTCTTCATTGTTATCTGTTGTCATAATACTGTTGAAAAGTCATACTTGTGCGCATGCCCCTGAGGGGTGCCAGATTCTGTGGCTGTTGAAGTTAAAACAGTAAACAAGTAGCGTTCGTGTGTGTCATTTCCTGAACATAGCATTTGGCGACGAGGATGGCTTTGTCTTTGCCTCCACCTGAACCATTTCTGCCCCACACTGGTGAACCTGTTGTGTCGTGGGAGCGCTGGTATGTGTCATTTCAGACGTACCTTGTTACAGCGGGCTTGGATGATGTCCCGAATGAGAGAAAACGCGCGCTTCTCCTCCATTGCCTCGGAGCAGAGGGATTACGGATTTTCCAGACAATCGGCAGCGCACATACATATTCTGACGCTGTTGAGTGATTAAAGGGACATTTTCAAAAGACTCATAGCGTGCTGTTAAAACACTTAAACTTCAGACAAAGATGCCAACTATAGGGTGAGTCAGCCAGCCAGTTTGTCGCTGATTTAAGAAGCCTCGCTGAGCCATACAAAGTCGGTGGTCTCCGTGATGAATTAATTAGAGACCAACTTATTGAAAAAACAAGCAGTGCACGAGTCAGAGAGAGACTGTTAATGGAGGATGATAAACTTCCACTGGATAAGGCTCTCACTCTGGCACTCCAAACTGAAGAAGCTACTCAGTGTGCAGCTAAAATAGCAGAGAATAATGCAGCTAAAACTGATGTCACCACTGAACCCGCAAATGCAGTCACTGATGAGAGGCTCCAGCCCTGCAGATGCAACCATCCAGCAGCTGCTGGTACAATATGGGAAAAAACGTCTGGTAGAGTTCCAGTTCTACATCACACAGCACGGTGCTAATATTCTGGGTCTGGACCTGTTCATTAGTCTTGGTTTTTCTCTGCATGACAACCGTGGAGTGACTATCCTTCAGGTGGACTCTCCATGGCACACACAGTTTCCCGATGTATTCAGTGGTTTAGGCTCCCTTTCTGCTTTCACCCTTAAACCCTAGCTTAACCCGGATATACCGCCTGTCATCCAGCCACTAGGAAGAATGCCTTTCGCTATGCGTGACCAGGTCACCACTAAACTGCAGGGCATGCTAACAGCAGACCTCATTGAGCCCATCGATGCCTCTCCTTGGGTCTCAAATCTTGTGATTCTGAAAAAAACGGTCAGGGCATACGTCTCTGTATTGACCTTTGGGGCCCTAATAAGGCAGTGGTGCCAGACAAATACCCGCTGCCGACAATTGGGCAACTCACAACACTTTTCCATGGCTCCTCAGTGTTCACGAAGCTGGATAGCACCTAGCTGCTTTCAGAAAATCATGGCCACTGTCCTAGCAGGGCTTCCGGGTATGGCTGTGTACTTGGATGATATTGTTGTACATGGAAAGGATGTAGGCGCTCACAATGAATGCCTGAGACAGGTGTTCACAGCTCTGTCTAGACACAATCTGATGTTGAACGCAGAAAAATGTGTGTTTGCAGCCCCAGCAATAGACTTTGTTGGCCTTCAGGTGTCCAGCTAGGGTATCACACTGCTGCAGTCCAATGTAGAGGCCATCCTCAACCTCCCTGTGACAGCCTCGGCTGGAAAGCTTGCATCCTTCCTTGGCATGACTGATTCTTGGCATCTCAGATTCTTACCTCAGTATTCGTCAATCACGGCCCCCCTGCGACAGCTGCTCAAACATGACACCCCCTGGGCATGGACAGCAGAGTGTGAAAATGCTATTCAACAGCTCAAGCACCTCCTCACGTCACCACCAACACTAGCTCATTTTGATCTCTCCAGTCCTACCCTGGTGATATGTGACGCATCAGTGGTGGCAGTCGGAGCAGTCCTGTCACAGATGCATGGCGGAATTGAAAGGCCTATTGCTTTTGCTTCGCAGGCTCTGAGTATTGCAGAGCAGAAGTACTCAGTGGGAGAGAGAGAGGCACTGGCGTGTATTTGGGCATGTGAGCGCTGGCACATGCACTTATATGGACGATCCTTTACTCTCAGAACAGACCACCAGGCGCTTTCTGCCCTAATGTCCTCTGCTGGAACTGGCCACAAGCCACTCAGACTCCACCAATGGTACTGACAGGTTGAATCAGTACAATTGCCAGCTGCAGTTCACCCCTGGAAAAGACAACATGGTTGCAGATTTACTGTCACGTTCAGCTGTGGAGTCAACCACCACAGCCAGGCAGCCTGAGTCAGACATAGAAAGTGACCTTGTGTAGTTAGTGTATGAGTCCTTACAGACCTTAATGTCTCTTGAGGAACTTCAGCACGTGTCTGCAGCAGACCCACTCTTCATTACCCTCAGCAGCTACATTCGGTCAGGATGGCCAGCTCAGGTGAGCTCTGACCTGATACCCTACTCACGAGATAAGACAGAACTGACATGTTTGGGTAAGTTATGAATTGCAAGGGGGCACCGAGCAGTCATTCCTCCGCCCCTTAGGGAGCGGGTTCTGTCAATGGCACACAAGTGTTACGTCCAAAGACGTATTGGTTTTGTTTCTTTTTTTTTTCTTTTTTTCCCCGTTTCTCTCTCTTCCTCTCTTTACCATAAGCAGGAAGTAATGGCTGCCACCTGACTCCAATGATTGGTAACCTGTGATTGGAGGATGAGAGGAAGCTGTGGGGATTTAACCAGCATGACTCCATAGATCTGTGTGTGTGTGTGTGTGGAGGCTGGATCGTGTGGTTCCATATCTCAACCCCGAAGTTCTGTTGAACGTTCTTCTTAGTTATATTTGGTTGATTGATTTTCTTCAGTGTTGTCTTGTGGTAATTGGTGCCTACGACAAAACTTTCTTGTTATGTTGTAAGTTATTATTTACTAATATTTATCTGTGTTAAAGTATTCTTTATTGTTATCATTATGTTAATTATTTGGGGAAAGGATTAGTAGAGAGGTGGGTGTTTTTCTTTATTGTATCTTGTTTTCTCCTGTCTAAGTTAGTTAGGGAGTTAGAGTATTTATTGTATTTAGTTTTCTTTTCTTGTGTAGCTTAGTTAGTTTCCCCCTGTAATAGTTAAAGGGTTTATGTTTGTTATTTTTCCCTTACCCCCTCTAGAAGCCTTGAAATCCTCCCACACTCATAAGAATAAAACCTCTTGTTTGCTCTTGAGTTTGTCTTGGGTTATTTTTGTTAAAGTATTGGGGTTGGGAGCTGAACCTTGCTGCCTCCACACATCACACCATTTATTTTCTTTCGTTTTAATTCTGTTACACGTTCCTTCAACCCTAGACGTATAGGGACGTATCCTTCAATAGGGACGTAACACAAGGGTCATGTGGGGATATTTAAACTGAAACAGAGATGTAGAGACTTAGTTTGGTGGCCAGGGACTGATAGAGAGCTAGAAGCTCTTGTACGTGACTGCACACCTTGTCTGCTTAGTGGCAAAACAGGAACTCCAGCCCCGCCACCCTTGCAGCCTGTCGACTGGCCCGTGAAGCCATGGGAACATCTATAGATGGACATCTGTGGGGAGCTTGTCTCTGTTCCCCACCCACAGCGGTTCCTAGTCGTGGTGTATGACCTCCACTCAAAGTGGCCTGAGGTTGTGGCTATGGGCTTAGTTACAGCTTCCGCAATGATTGATTTCCTGGAGCAGCTCTTTTCCCATTGGGGCATCCCGCGGGCCATTACCACAGACAATGTTCATTTCCAGTGAGTTTTCATCCTACCTTTCGGCCAAGGGAATAGCCCACATACATACTGCCTACTACCATCCCCAAGCTAATGGTGGCGTGGAAAGATTTAACCAAAGTGTGAAGAATGGCATACGTGCACACCTTGCCCATGGTTTTCCATTTAAAGCTTCTCTCTCCCAGACACTCTAGCATTATCGCGCCACTCAGCATGCCACCAGGGGATTTTCTCCTGCCAGTCTCATGCTTGGCAGGGAACTAGAATTACCTTTGACCAGGCTCCTCCCACCTCACCAGCTCCCAGGGAAAACTTCGGCCCGGTTCATCAATGTCAGCGCAACATGGGAGCCAGTTATGACTGCAAGCATCGTGCTCGGCCTACCAAGATACGAGCACAGGATTGGGTAAAAGCCCGTAGGCCACACCGTAGCAATAAACTGGGCTATTTTCTGTCCGAGCCCCTCCAGGTCAAACGGCAGTTAGGGCCAGTCACTTTTGAGCTTGATAATGGGTCCCGCTGGCATGCCAGTTGTCTTCGAAGAGTGCCCACACCTTCCATTAGGGATGAAAGCCTAAACCGATCTGTGGTCATTGACTCCATTCTGCCCCCACCGACCCTGGATCCTGATGAAGTCATCAGTAAGGAAGTGGGAACTGATCACTGTCAAAGCTCACAACCTGCTGATGCCCCTGTGTCAACTCGTCCTGTGAGGGCGAGAGCACGTCCTGCAAACTTCCAGGACTTTGAAGCTACATTTCATACTTAAGCTTGGTAGGAGGGGGGGAAATGTTGTGGTTGTTAACCAGTTCTTCATTGTTATCTGTCGTCGTAATACTGTTGTAAAGTCATGCTTGTGCGCATGCCCTTGAGGGGTGCCGGATTCTGTGGCTGTTGAAGTTAAAACAGTAAACAAATAGCGTTTTACCAAAGCACTGCTTGTGTGTCTTTTCCTGAACATAACACTGTCGTCAATTATTCCTTACTTATACACATACTTATCACCACTGACCCACATCTTTTATTATCCAGCTTGAATAAAATCTGAGAGCTTTCTGGCCCTCCATTAACAGCTATGCAATAACCACTTTCAAAACTTTCAACACTTGCTTAAAAAAGAAAAGTTAATAAAGTATTGTAAAATTGTAAAAAAACAACTCCATATAATCCATCCAGCGGTTTAGTCAAACATTGTCTGAAGAGACAAGGTCGCTTCATTTAATGAACAGATTGAAATTAGGCTCTTAGATTTCATCAAAAAGATCTTTATTTGTGTTTTGAAAATGAACGAAAGTCTTACAGGTTTGGAACGTCATGACGGTGAGTAATTAATGACAGAATTCCTTTTTGGGTGAACTAACCCTTTAAATCTTTCTAGTTAACCAATCTTTTCACCAAATTAACAAAATTAATCTAAATGATATAGTGCTTTTATGAAAACCTTCATATTTTATCTCAGTTTACTTTAATGTATTTGACATGAAAACAAATGTTGATCACTTGAAACATTTTTTCATATGAGGGTGAAGGCTTTATAAATATTTAAAACTCTTCTCACAGTATTATGTACAGTATTATGGCTTTTTTCCAGTATGAATTCGCTCGTGTGATTTCAGGTATCCAGACAGAGCAAAGCTCTTGTCACAAACTGAGCACTTGTAAGGTTTTTCTCCAGTATGAGTTCTTTGGTGCCGTTTCAAATGGTCAGCTCTAGTAAAGCTCTTCCCACATTTAAAGCACACATGATCTTTCACTCCATCGTGTGTTTTCTGGTGCAGTTTAAAACCTTTCAGCCGTGAAAAACTCTTTCCACAGAGAGAACACACATAAGGCTTCTCATCTGAATGAACGATCAGGTGACTTTTCAGATGTTTTGGCGAAATGAACTTTGTTCCACACTGATCACAGTTAAATGGCTTTTCCCCAGAGTGAACGTGGAGATGATCTTTTAAACTTTTTGCATCTTTGAACCTCTTCTCACACTGAGTACAGTGGTACGGCTTTTCTTCAGTATGAACTCGCTTATGTAGTTTCAGGTATCCAGACCGAGCAAAACTCTTGTCACAAGATGAGCACTTGTAAGGTTTTTCTCCAGTATGCATTCTTTGGTGCTGTTTCAGATGAGTAGATATTGCAAAGCTCTTTCCACAGTAATAACACACATGATCTTTCACTTCATTATGTGTTTTCTGGTGCTGTTTAAAACTGTTTAGTCTTGAAAAATTCTTTCCACAGAGAGAACACACATAAGGCCTCTCATCTGAATGAACTATCAGGTGTTGCGAAAGATTTGATGACGAATTAAAACCTTTACCACACTGATCACAGTTAAATGGTTTTTCTCCAGAGTGAATGTGCAGATGAACACTGAGACCTGATGCTTGAGAAAAACTCTTTCCACAATGAGTGCATGTATAAACTTTCTCTCCAGTGTGAATTCTCATGTGTGTCTTATGGTTTCCTTTTTGTCTGAAACTCTTTCCACACTGTGAGCATGTATACGGTTTCTCTCCAGTGTGAATTCTTACGTGTTTTTTAAGGTCTCCTTTATTTTGGAAACTCTTTCCACACTGTGAGCAGGAGTGCAGCTTATTGGCTTTTGTTCCTTGAGTTTTGAAGTCGCAGTGTTTCTTCATGTCATTTAGTTTCTGTTTTTGCTCCATCACTTCCATCTGGTCTAAAATAAACGTATTGATCAGTTAGAATCAGTTCAATGAGGTTAAATGTGAGAATTAAAAACACTTAGCAAGCAGAAAACAAGAAACCTGTCTGTATAAAGTATCTTTGAAAGGTAAGTTCTGTCATTCTCTTGTTAAAGCGATTAAAACTTGCTTATGATCATTTAGATGCATTTCTCTATCATTTGTCATCCATATTTTCACAGCCACCAAAGCAGTCAATAATGAAGAATTAAGAATTGACACCAACCTATTTGTTCCTCAGTATCTTCATGTTTTATTCTGGATGGTTCTGGATCACTCATGTCTTCAATCTCCTCTTTAATAAACTCCATCTTTAACAGTCACACAGATTTCAGCTGCTACTCCTGGAGTTTGTCCTTCTCTTGTAGGATGATGGGAATATTCCCAGTATTTATTGGTGAATTGTTGTGGGAGGGGCTTCACTGCAGGTGTGAACTGTGATCACTGACGCCCACAGGACCAGATCTGGAAAAATCAAAGATAAGTTACTGAATTTATACTGGATTACATTAACAGAAAACACATATGGTGTCTTTGTTTTAGTTGAAATATAGAGCATTTTGATGGTTACAGTTTAGTAGCATATGAAACAACTGTAGTTTGATCATTTTTATGTAACTCAGGATATAATAAGGATGAAACAGGGCACAGGTTCTATTATTCAATTAATATCTAAACTAATCAGAAATCTAACATAAGACGACAGAAATCAACCATCGATTAAGGGACTGAGATGGCACAAATGGAGATAATCTAACACTTGACCATCAAAATGTGGATAACAAGTACTATACATGATAGACTATAATAGTTCTATAGTACTATTATAATTTAAATGTATTCCAAAATAATATATCATATATTGCTCGTTATTTTATTTAATTTATCATATATTTCCATTAACAGTTGAACTAAAGCTTTCTTATTTGGTGAATTGTTGTGAGGGACACCAGATCTGCCAAATTCGAGGTTACTGAGTTTATTCTGAAATACTGTAATAATTACATTTAAATTAAATGACCATATGTGCTTGATTTAAGAAATATAGATAATTTTGATATGGGTTACATAGTAGCATTTAAAATGGCTCTATATGAAGGTTGTTCATTTTTATGTGACTCCAGATTTTACAAGGATGAAACAAGTAATGTTAAATGTTAAATTATTTAAATTATTAAATACATCAATTAAACAGGAATCTAACAAAAATAACACAAATCATACACAATAGTCCTATTTACAGACTGAATAGAGGCTGATCAAAACTAACGATTTAATTATATGTACATTACCCTACAAACAATGTACATTTAGGCAACACAAATATCCATTATCACATGATAAATATAACATATCTGACCTGCAGATTGGAAATATACGACATCCGAAGAAAATACACTCGCGCTTCTCTCTCTTTTATTGCATTAACAAGAACATAAACATAACATACACTTACAGGGGATCACAACGTGTTCGACTGTTACATTCATAATAGCGTCAAAGGAAACAACAAAAAGAAAACGAGAGAGAGAGAAGAAAGAAATCAAAACTATAGAGGAGAAAAAAACAAAACTATAGAGTGGCTCTCGCACTTCTCTCTTCTGCGCATGCTCAGTGCGCGGTGTCATATTTCTTAAAGGGGCCGCATTCATTAATCACATCTCCGCACTGTTGTGGACCAAATCAATGATTATAAATTATAATGTATATATATATATATATATATATATATTATATGTATTATTACAGTGCATTATTAATTATTATAATTTATAATAATTAATAATGCACAGTAATAATACATATAATATATGGATTCAACAATAGATTCACCTTTACTCGATTACAGTTACAGTTTTTCTACATGTCTCCCTTATGTAATTGCAGCCCAATTATAGGGTCTTCTTTTGAATACATAGATATACAGCAGTGGTGAGGCCAGAAACTTTAAAGTGAGTGGATCTTGGTGAATTAAGTTGGACCTCAATGTAAAATGTGATTTGTCAGCCAACAGTTTCATGAAAAAAACAAAATCCATTTATAAATAATATAGTTAGTGAACAGAATATGAACAAAACACAAAGTTAAATAATCATAGGAGGTGTGTGTGTAAGGCTGGACAAGAGTTATCACTCAAACCACTGCCTGCTGAAGCTTTTGATTGCTTTTAGAGAGAAAAACTGCTCATAACTGCTGGTCTAGGATCAGTTTTCTCCATAATAATAGCATATTGGCATAATATAATAATAATAATAGCATAATAGCACCTGTTGACACTAATGACCTCACCATAATTAATGAGGTGAAAACAGGGAACTAGACCTTATTCAGAGCAGCGCCATGACAGGTATGAAAGCGAGGCAGTGAAGGATAGACATACCGTGTTTTAAATGCCATCCACTGAAAAAAGCTTTATAAAACTACTAGATTACTGTAAGGGGATAATACAGTTATAGACCCAGAACCAGATATGATGAATGAAGACCTGGAGTAAATACAGTCAAATGAAGAAACATTACTGAAGATAATTCGTAATTTCATCACAGAAGGAGTTCGTACACCGCTCTGTTACAGTTACAAAAATCACAGCAAATATACCCTTCACAAAGGCCTAAGCTACATCCCTGCTTCAGGTTGAATGATTCTCATTGGCTAAGAAAAAGATACACATAGTAAATTTCCACACATATAGACAGACTGAAGCATTTCTCCATCGATTATGCATGCAGCTGACACTCGGACCCTGAATGTAGGCACGTCGTGACCTTCCAAGTTGCAGATCTGCGTTGCTGGGCACCAACATGTAGAAGAAAACAAGTCAGTCAATCTCAAATAATGCCAAATGTTTCTTAACCTGTAACCAAGAATACGTATCGGTTACCTAACGTAACCTCGGTTCTCTCTAGAAGAGGTAACGAGTATTGCATAAGTTAGCTTACGCTACGGGAAAGATTCATCTTCTCGAGATATTGAAGCCAAAAAATTATCCTTAATTTTGTATTCATTGTCAACGCAGTGCAGCAGCTAGCAGACCTAGAGCAGGCTGTCTAGCGTGCTCATAGGCTGCCCTGCGGGAACTGCAGCAGCCTACCACTGAGCCCGACGTGACGTCACGTCCAATGAAGGGCGCTCGCGCCTTCACAGCGTCAAAGCCCGCCAGAATGGGCGTGGCTTAGCGTATATAAGCAGGGCTCGTAGGCTGTATTCTCTGGTTTTCATCTCTTCAGCGAGGCTCTTCGCATTGCTGAATCTAGAGAGAAGCCGCCGCCGTCGAGGAAGCGACTAGCCAGCTTAGGACAGCGCCTGAGGAAGCCGGCCGTCTTCGCCACCTGCGAGCTACGCTATCTGGCGACGTATCCTTTTTACCTCTCTAAGCAATCACTGTAAAAGAGCAGCAAGCGTCTTTTTCAAGATGCCTCGCATTTCCTGCGGCTCGTGTGGAGCCACACTCAGCGACGGAGACCGCCACGAGATCTGCGCTCTCTGCCTGGACCAGGAACACGCTGCCCGCGGCCTCTCGTCTGGGGGATGCGAGTTCTGCGACGCGCTTCCGATGTCGACCCTGCGGGCTCAAATTCAAAATAAAGAACAGAAACTGATGCATGATTGTTTAAAAGCACTTTAACGCTAATTTAGTTGATGTCATCTTACTCACCTGTAGATGTTATTACCATTACGACGGCAATCACAAGAAAAGACTCCAAAATATACCTCCGACATTGCAGACGACATGATTCAGACCAGAAACTTGAAAATAAAACAAAAGATGAAATTAACAATGGTGTTGCCAAAAGGGTTAGTTTACTCAAAATTGTACTCAAAACTATTTGGTGAGTTACCGGTACATCTTTTGTTCATGCATTAACTGCTACTTCATACAGTCATAACAAAACTTGAAAAGAAATCTCTCTTGCCATTGGTCAGTTTTTCGCGGGCCACCAACCAACGGGAAAGTCAACCCTAACCCTAACCCTAAAAGTGCAAATGTCAACCCTGGAAATAGCCCTGAAAAAGTACGAAAGTGTGTGGTAAATGGATTTACAGTAGAGAAGAATTACAGTAGTGACCATAAATTTTCCCATAATCTTTTGCTCTTTACAGTAACATACTGTATACACATTTTATGTATGTATGTATTGACCAGTGGTGGAGGAAGTACTGAATCTCAGTACTTAAAGGTGGGGTATGTGATTCTGTTTTTTGTCCATTTTTTCTAAATAACTTGAAATCCTATTCCTAACCCACTTACAGCCACTGAGTTAGAAGCACTGAAATGAAAATTAAGCAATTAAATCATCTGTGGAACGGGCAGGACTCGAAAAACTCCAGCCAATCATTTCCAAGACCACCTGGAATCATTGGACAGTAAGTTCGTCAATCAAACGGTCGTACCAAAGCCCCCCCTCAGTATCAGCTGCTCATGCTCATCACTTCTCTCAGCACAAAGAGTCTCAGTTCAGAGAACTTTTAGATTTACTAAGGAAAAATATACTCCGGGATATTGGTTTATTTCGAGTCAGAGAGACTGTCAGGCATGTCTGAAAGTGAGTAACTTTAGTAACTTGTGGATCAGCGCTGACGCAAGACGCAAACTGTTTTGAACGATTCAGTCCGATTTAGTGTACTGGTTCGACCGGTTCACTAAAAAGAACCGGTTCAAAAGAACGATTATTTCACGAACCGGACATCACTAATATCTATGCCAACCAAACTTGGTGAGACAAACGTGCAACGGGCGGACGGTCAGGAAGACGTTTTGGCAGGGGGAAAACTGATCAGAAGATGTAACGAAAATGTAACGGAAAGTTGTAGAAATGTAGTGGAGTAGAAAGTATAATAATTGATGTAAAATGTAACAAAGTAAAAAGTATGCACTATTGATTCTACTTAAGTAAAGTACAGATACGTGAAAAAATGTACTTAAGTAAAGTAACAAAGTATTTGTAGGCCTACTTTGTTACATTCCACCACTGGTATTGACAAACGAGTCCATAATTTATTTAATATCTGCACCTCTCAGATATTTCATACAGACGTTTAAAGAATACATGAAAGAACATTTTCGATAATCACACTCATATAATATAGAGGAAAAATATTGATCATTCTTTAATTACTTGATTGTAAACCATATGTAAATCACTCATCAAATCACAAAGATATAGATAAAAGGATATAGATATACTAAAGAGACAAGGGATTCCAGATTTTACCCTTCAAAGCATTGGTGTTGGCTTATGAATTTGTACATGATTAGTCTTAAAGCATATTAAAAACACCATATAAACTACAATTAAATTTTAATTTTCACCACAGGAGGACTATAAGAGTTTCTTAAAATAAAGTTATTTTAAGGTTTAAAATTCTTTCCACACTGATGACATGTGAAAGAGCTTTTGGCCTCTGTTCTAGTTGGATGTTTTGAGACATTTTTATGTTTTTTTAAATAAGTACCTTTTTTTTTTCTCCAGTTATGAAGACCTAATCATTTGATTGACAATAATAGTGTACATCCCAAACATATCTATCACATTAATGTGATATTGTTAATGTATTAATATAGAATGATTAAAAAAATCATTTATGTGATTAAAACTATATAACTGTGTTCTGTGTTCATTAAATAGATCAAACAAGACAAGATGTTGTTTCTATTTTATTTCTCATAATAAAATGTATTATTAGAACAATTTAGTACACTTAGTAAATATGAAAATGACATTAAATCTAATTCTAGAAAGAACTAATTAGCACACAATTCACCCCAACAGAAAATTAAAAAAACATCTTTATTTACACTGTAAGACCGTGTCCTAACCAGACGTGATGCGATAAGATTTCAGCAACAAATAATTTGTCTGTCCACACTAGACGCGACAGTGAGATGTGTCAAAATCAATCAAAACCCACAGCCAATCAGAACAGCGTGTGGGCGGAGTCTCGCAGCACCTGAAAGGGCAATCGCAAGAAAATGGATAAGAAGGCTACATAATCAAATTCACAAATATTACACCAAAACATTATTCAAATACATAGGCTACTGAGTTACTAAAACAATCTTTGTTCACAGTTTGAACGTTCTTGTTTCCATTTGTTTAATTTCAAGAAAAAACTTTTTTAAAATAGAATCGTCGTGTGTCGCCTTTGCGGCTGGTTAGGACAAAAACTCTGATTAAAATGGAAAATATACCTTTTATCGTGCGTCGCATGTAGTTAAGACATGGTGTAAGTTATTGACAGCTGATTGGAAAAACTCCATATTTTATATCACAGTATTTACTATTTGACATGAAAACAAATGTCACTCACAACATTTTTTAAAATGAGTTTGAAGGCTTGATAAACATGTAAAGCTCTTCTCACACTGAGTACAGTGGTACGGCTTCTCTTCAGTATGAACTCGCTCGTGTGATTTGTATGAACCATAGACTGTAAAAAAATATGGACGTAGTGTCCGTGACGTCACCCGTAGGCTTCTGAAGAGCGTTTTTGAAGCCTAAAGTGGGCGGGGCCAGCTGTCGCCATCTTGGCAGCGCGTCATCTCTCGTCACTCCCGGATAAAAGAAAATGGGCAAAGAGGCGGGACGTGGGTGGAGCTGAGGTGCTAATGCTATGCTACTGGCCTTGCGCTAAAGTGACAGCTGAATGTAGAAGTAAAGCCAATAGTTAAAGTTCATGTTTTTGCCCTTCGAAATACTATAATAATTCAAATACGTAACTAAAAGTGAGACTATGTGTATCGTGATGCCTTATTATTCCGCTAGTTTAAAATGTATTATCATGCAGTAACTTACAATATTTCTCTGAGCTTGTGCGTTTGACAGTGTTTGACAGTGATTCATGCGCGTACATGTCAGTCAGCACGGCATCGCACGTCAATTTCGTAAAGAGCTTTATTCAGTTCAGTCGATTTTAAAATCTGATTTTGGCCGTCTCTCAATTTCTCAAATGGGTTAAACCAAAAATATTACCTCAGAAGTTCAAGTAAATGCACTAAAAAATCCACGCTCATTCAAGGGCGTGGACGGAGAGAAAGCTCTGGCACCTGCAGGATTTCATCTAACGGTACTTTTTATTTAACACTTTAAATAACAGTTAAAGCATACTGTATCTGTTCCGTAAGAGCAACGGTACCGCATAACGAGTGTAGCCTGTATACTCCAAAAAGCAACGAAATTGTCAGACATCCATTAGTGCATGCGAGAAAAACAACTGGAAATACAGCGCTGGTTGTTCTCTCCATACTCGACAACGACGGAATCCAACGGCGTGGCCAAAGGTATAATGCGTGTATTAAATTGTATGAAATAATCCCGAAAAAAGCACAAACACTGCAGAGATGGCAAGTACAGCAGCTGCTGGTATTAGCTGAGGGTGACGTTAACAGATAGACAAACGTCGGACTCGGCTAGCAGTGACAGCAGCCTCAATCCACCTGTCACTCAAGTGGCCACGCCCTTAATTATGCAGAACTTTAAGGCTTAATATAATTTAAATGGATGAGTTGTAAAAAAAATTCACCCCCCTCACAGTTGTCATGAAGGGCAATATTAGCTATATGGACCAAAACCACTTTTTGCACCAGGCTGTAAACACATTTTTTTCTGCTGTAAAGTTGGGGATTTTAACATGGGGGAGATACAGATTTGACTCACTTTTGCTGCAAGCCTCAAGCGGCCAGTCGATGAATTGCAGTTTAATTCACTTCCGTGTTGGTTTCAAGAGAGAGACGGGGAGGTTGCCACTTGGTATGAACTCGCTCGTGTGATTTCCGGTGCCCAGACTGAGTGAATCTCTTGTTACAATATGAGCACTTGTAAGGTTTTTCTCCAGTATGAATTCTTTGGTGCAGTTTCAGATAGACAGATCTAGTAAAGCTCTTCCCACAGTGACAACACACATGATCTCTCACTTCATCATGTGTTTTCTGGTGCAGTTTTAAACTATTCAGTAATGAAAAACTCTTTCCACAGAGAGAACACACATGAGGCCTCTCATCTGAATGAACTTTCAGGTGTCGTTTTAGATTTGATGATGAATTAAAATCTTTACCACACTGATCACAGTTAAATGGTTTTTCTCCAGAGTGAAAACAGAGATGGATTTTTAAACCTGTTGCATCTCTGAAACTTTTCTCACACTGAGTACAGTGGTACGGCTTCTCTCCAGTATGAACTCGCTCATGATATTTCAGGTGTCCAGACAGAGTGAAACTCTTGTCACAATATGAGCACTTGTAAGGTTTTTCTCCAGTATGAATTCTTTGGTGCCGTTTCAGATGTTCAGCTCTAGTAAAGCTCTTCCCACAGTCACAACACACATGATCTCTCACTTCATTATGTATTTTCTGGTGCTGTTTAAAACTGTTCAGCGATGAAAAACTCTTTCCACAGAGAGAACACACATAAGGCTTCTCATCTGAATGAACTTTCAGGTGTGATTTTAGATTTGATGATGAATTAAAACCTTTCCCACACTGATCACACTTGAATGGTTTTTCTCCGGAGTGAATGTGTAGATTAATTTTTAAACCTGTTGCATCTCTGAAACACTTCTCACAATGAGTGCATGTATACAGTTTCTCTCCAGTGTGAATTCTCATTTGTTTAAGATTTCCTTTATTTTGGAAACTCTTTCCACACTGTGAGCAGGAGTGCAGATTTTTGACTTTTGTTCCTTCAGTTTTGAAGTCACAGTGTTTCTTCACGTCATTTAGTTTCTGTCTTTGCTCTGTCACTTCCTTCTGGTCTAAAATAAACATATTAAGCAGTTAGAATCAGTTCAATGAGGTTAAATGTGAAAATTAAAAACACACAGCAGAAAACAAGACACCTGTCTGCTCTGTATATCAAGTATATTTGATGTGCAAAAGTCAGTTCTGCCATTCACTTGTTAATACGATGAAAACTGGGTTATGATCATTTAGATGCATTTCTCTATCATTTATCATTCATATCCTGATTATTATTTCACAGCTCCTAAAGCACTCAATAATGAAGAATTAAGAATTGACACCAACCTATTTGTTCCTCAGTATCTTCATGTTTTATTCTGGATGGTTCTGGATCACTCATGTCTTCAATCTCCTCTTTAATAAACTCCATCTTTAACAGTCACACAGATTTCAGCTGCTACTCCTGGAGTTTGTCCTTCTCTTGTAGGATGATGGGAATATTCCCAGTATTTATTGGTGAATTGTTGTGGGAGGGGCTTCACTGCAGGTGTGAACTGTGATCACTGTGTGATACTGACGCCCACAGGACCAGATCTGGAAAAATCAGAGATAAGTTACTGAATTCATACTGGATTACTTTAATTAGACGTTTTCTGTCAGGAATCTGGGTATTTTGATACAAGTTTGATATTAATTGCATTTAAAACTAGGTTTGTGTAATTCTTTTCCAAAGTCTGAGAGAAATAACAGAGCCATCATGTTTAACTGAGCCGCTGAAAAACCTCTTTGTCTCCAAAAGTTCCTTGATTTCACCTCATTTATTATGGTGATGTCTGAGATCTTCTGTAAAGTGGAACATTAAGTACATTTCATTGGTGTCAACAGGCTGAAACAGAGTCTGAGAAAAACTCTTTGCCATCATATTATTACACTCTAATAGTAATAAACCACACACAACGCATTTCATATATTGGTCTTTATACATGTTAAGTCTGGAGCTGTTTAATGTTAAACTCTGTAATGAGAACATCTCTCACCTGCAGACTGAAAATAAACGGCATCCGAGGAAAATATTCCACATTTGTCCTTCATTCACGACCGTTAACAGCGTCACTTTCAGCCTCAACTGGTGAAAGTTTCAGCGCTCGTCTCGTGTCTCTCTCGCTTCTCTCTTTTGCGCATTGTAAGCCCGATTAAATCGACACAATGGAGGCATTCGATCAGCGGGGGAAGGACTCTGCATGTTATGGACCGTTCGGTATTTATGGAAAGGGCCACCGGAGGAAAATAGGGGAGGGTCATGTCTTTTTATTCTTTGTTGAGGGGAGGGTCATTCAACTTTTTTTAGTCTAGGGGGAGGGTCACCCAACTTTAGTATTCATGAATACAGCAACATTTCAAAGTGGCTTGTTTGGTGCATATTTTTCCATGTAGCTTTATGTAGCTCTCTCGGTCTCGGTCCCCCATCGCTATCAGATGGGTCTGACCCAACAAAAATCCAGTTTGGCGCTGCCTAACAGTGCGCGCGCACTTCAGTACGCGCTCAGAAAAAAGTGCATCATGTACAGAGCGCCAATTAAATGTTTACTCGGCATAGCTTTAAAGCACGAGCAAATAATGAACTTTTTGTGATTGCGAATAAGTGCAGTGTCCTCTGAATGTAACTCTACCGCGGCATTAACATGTGATATGAATGTACGTTGAGTGTATTGGCTATTGGGACTGAGGCGCCAGAACTGCAGCTGATAGAATGTGCGCTGTATGATATACCATATTTTAGTTTCCATTCTTATTGGGTTTCCACAACAATGTTAGTGAGTAAATCTACTGAAATTGCCACCATAACAGTGGAGTGTGATGTGTTAGACGTAGAGCTACCACATTTTTAAATTAGGCTACTATTAAAATTATTTGAAGTTAACATAGGCTAATACAATACGCAGACCTACACCAAAAAACTAGTTTGAGGATAAATTCTTTAAAATTGGGCAATTCCAGCGTTATGGACGTGACATTTGCAGTCAAACCTTGAAATATAAATGATCAGAAAATGCATTTAATACTGAAACGTCTGTTTATATATCCATACCCCCTTAATAAAGGAGTCAAGACATTAGAAAAATATCAGTCTACACATGCGTTTTATATTTAATATGAGCGAAATACACATGTGACGTGACACAACAAATCTTTAACTTTTAGGTGGCAAAATATTTTGTAATAATTCTATGAATTACACTGCGCAAAACAAAAGTAGGCTAATAACCGGATGAAGAAGGGTCGGCCTCCACAGAACATAAAATATTATTTTTTTATTTTATTTTTCGTGTTCGCATTCATGAGGAAAAGAACAATGTTACGGACGTGACAGTTCTCCGTTACGGACATCACCGCTCTGAAAGCGACTTTAAAACTTTCACAGAGACTTCAGAAAGCACAAAGCCTTTCTTTAAAGTAAATTTCGTTTTTTATTAATTGTATCTTAATTTTAATTAATGTTTCATCAACCAATTGCCTGGATTTAATAAATAAGAAGTAAATATAGTAGAAAATAGATCATCATGACACGGAGTCGCCGGCGCGTGAACTGGACTCTCGTCTCATAAATGAACCGAAACTCAGCGTATAATGTACTTGCCTCACAGACTTGAGAAATAGAAAGCTTGATGTGTACTTTTAAACAGAACATTTAAAAGCGAAAAACAGACTGCTCTCTGCTTATGTAGACCTAATCCGTATGAAATCTGCACTTCTCTCTGGTGCATTACTGTGAAGATCGTGAGTCAGCATCGTCAATTTCATCTTGAAGCCGACACACTGACACAGAAAAACCTTGCTTATTAATAAACAATTAAAATCTCTCCTTGCTATATTTGCCAAGCGTAAACCAGTAGCCTATGTAATCAATAAATTATCGGGGAGGGTCATGCCTTTTTTCACAATCATTTTGGAGGGTCATAGAAAAATTTATTACTGGCGAAGGGAGGGTCAAGTCTTTTTTGACTAAAGATCTCAAAACTCCTCCGGTGGCCCCTTAAATAAATAACGAACAGTCCCTTACTGGAAAATAATGTCAGAGTCAGTTAGAATAAAATCAAATGTTTACAATTTATTATGTCAGGTAACTGCATCACGCCAATTTCATAATCAGTTCAAATATAATAGATACAAAACATCAAATGGTCTGAAATAAAGAGAGAAGATGCGAACCTTGACATTTCTAAAATAGCTACATGATGCAAAGTGTTTTGCATGCATTCAGCATCACTGGCTAATTTGAGTTACAAATCTCCCCGAGCCTCTTGTTGCATTTCAATATATAGACAGAAAACTCTTTCACATGGAAACATCTGCTAACAATGGGAATTTACATTGAGTTTACACCTTTTGAGAGCAGGAGGCCATTTGCCTGGAAGACCCACCCTTCTTTGTGTGCAAGTTATCTCTAAACTCTTACAAACTTTATTACCTTTTGTTTTACTTCCTTGGGAATGATACCTTTGTACCAGTCGCACTGAGACATTTCAGATGATACCAAACGTGTAATACTGTATGATAATTATTCGCATTAAACCATATAGATTCTTGGGTGAATTTGGGTAATCTCAGCATAAAGGAGAAGGAATGGGGGAAGAGGGAAATAAATGTAGATTAGGATGATTCTGAGGTGAGACTTCCGTCTCGAATGGTGCACAAGAGTGAGTACAAATGTAAATTTCCTTTGTTCTCTCAAAGAGTTTCCCTCTCTTCCAGTTTCTCCAGTCTTACAGCATCCTCAGTGCGTGCAGTGACATATTTCTTAAAGGAGCCACATATTAAAGCGAGCCTATTGACCCTTTTCACATTTCCTGGTTTCAAGCAGTTGTTGTTATAGTTGGGTAAACTTCTCAAGTGGTGAATGAGAGAATACATTTAAATATATATATTTTTTGTGTTCTCATTCGTTCAAACAACTTTAATGCTCTGCCATGACGCTTTAAGCTTGGTGTTGGCTAGTCGATGATCATGGCCTATAGAGGCCGCAACAGGATTAAAAAATCTTTAAAAAAGTCCACTTTTACACTGTTTCCAAACAGTTAAAATGACAAATAAATGCATACTTCGAGAGCTCTCCACAAGACATGTTTGATTATACCGGGGTCTCCAACACGTCGCTCGTGAGCTACCAGTAGCTTGTGGCCTGATTGGAGGTAGCTTGCCAAGGGGCCGTTCACATATCGCGTCTTTTGCGCGCTCAAGTTCGTTACTTTAATGGCATACGTCACAGTCATGTGGTGTCGGCGCTGCATCAAGTCGGACACAATTTCTAACCGGCATGCACTGCTTCAAGTCAGCCGCCGATCGGTCTGCGCAGAGCTGCATGAAGTCGAACAAGCCTTTAGTGTACTGGTTCGACCGGTTCACTAAAAAAAACCGGTTCAAAAGAACGATTCGTTCACGAACCGGACATCACTAATATCTATGCCAACCAAACTTGGTGAGACAAACGTGCAACGGGCGGACGGTCAGGAAGACGTTTTGGCAGGGGGAAAACTGATCAGAAGATGTAACGAAAATGTAACAGAAAGTTGTAGAAATGTAGTGGAGTAGAAAGTATAATAATTGATGTAAAATGTAACAAAGTAAAAGTAAAAAGTATGCACTATTGATTCTACTTAAGTAAAGTACAGATACATGAAAAAATGCAACCACTGTTACTGCACCTCACAGATATTTCATACAGACGTTTAAAGAATACATGAAAGAACATTTTCGATAATCACACTCATATAATATAGAGGAAAAATATTGATCATTCTTTAATTACTTGATTGTAAACCATATGTAAATCACTTATCAAATCACAAAGATAAAAGCAGGGGCGTCGCTAGGCCCTTTTTGGGGGGGCTTCAGCCCCCCTAAACTTCTCCCTAGCCCCCCTAAAAATTTGTGATTAATGTAGGCTATACAAATTCGTGTTCGCTTCAGTCTTGTTATAATCAGATTCAGCGCGTTCTTCATCTTCAATCCGCAGCGGCGCCGAACACAGAGAGCACGTCAGAAACAGAGGACAGGGTGTGTGTGTGTGTGTGTGTGTGTGTGTGTGTTCATCTGAGCCTCATTGGTCTGTCACCTCTCGTCAATGTCAGAATATTTGAGATGACCAATCAAATCAAAGTAGGCGGGCTTTATGTTCACAGACGCTGCTGAGCGCGAATTTTAACAGTGCGACTCGACACGTAGCCTACAGTCAAGTGCGAGATAAGATGTAAGTAGCTAAACTTAACATTTAATATAACATAAATGTTAAAAGAATGAAAATAATCAGGCAAACTAATATAGGTTTTTCTAATTTCGCCATTTTGAACTGAAAATAGGCCTATGTAACGTGACTTATGTAATGTAATAATTATTAGTTTACTGTCTTTGTGAGGGGACAAGAAACATTAACAAAGGCATTTTCATCATGTTAGGCACACAAGATTAATAATGAATGTGTACATATTGAGAATATAATACAAATTGTAGCCTTTAGTAAATTAAAAAAGCTCAGCTTTAGGAGGGGAAGAGAAAGGGATGAAGAGACTGAGAAAAAAAAGAAAGAGTGATAACACAGAGACAAATAATCTACTGCCAACTGACATGGTTTTAAAGCTATTTCTTATCCTTTTTTGTCTTAAAAACGTCTTGAAATGCACATATCAGAGAAATAAAAAATGTGAACCCCCTAACAACCTCAAATTTAGGACCTCTTTGATTATAAAGCCCTGTCTACGGACCTGTATTAGGCATAAGATCAATAATAAATTTGTGTAGCCTACATATTGTCAATGCATTTAATAAACTTAATTACCTAGCTTTAGTAGCTTTCAGTAAATAAACGCGTCTGAGAAAATGATTCATAGGCAAAATCAACCTATCAGTTGACCCTATGTTTACTTTCTTCACTGACAGACAAAAATGAAAAGCCTATATCAGTCAAAGCTCAGCTTTAGGAGGGGAAGAGACAGGGCAAGATAAAAACAAAGAGAAAAAGAGTGTGATGCTGATGAGGAGAGAAAAATAATCAGCTGCCCACTGACATGGTTTTAAAGCTGTTAACCAATTTTTTTTGGCCTTCAAAACATCTTAAAATATGTAGATCAGAGAAATCAAAATTTTCTCAGGGAAACCCAGAACCCCCCTGTCCAGTGATTATAAAACCCTGCCTTTGCATGGTAATGAAACTGGTTAATAGTGAGCATTAGATCCTAATCTAAAGTGTTACCTTTTTTTATATTTAAAAAAAAAAATCATACCCTCATTGGGGGCTTAGCCCCCCTAAAATGAAAATCCTAGTGACGTCCCTGGATAAAAGGATATAGATATACTAAAGAGACAAGGGATTCCAGATTTTACCCTTCAAAGCATTGGTGTTGGCTTGTGAATTTGTACATGATTAGTCTTAAAGCATATTAAAAACACCATATAAACTACATTAAAATTTTAATTTTCACCACAGGAGGACTATAAGAGTTTCTTAAAATAAAGTTATTTTAAGGTTTACATTTTTTTCTCCAGTTATGAAGACCTAATCATTTGATTGACAATAATAGTGTACATCCCAAACATATCTATCACATTAATGTGATATTGTTAATGTATTAATATAGAATGATTTAAAAAATCATTTATGTGATTAAAACTATATAACTGTGTTCTGTTCATTAAATAGATCAAACAAGACAAGCTGTTGTTTCTATTTTATTTCTCATAATAAAATGTATTATTAGAACAATTTAGTACACTTAGTAAAATATGAAAATGACATTAAATCTAATTCTAGAAAGAACTAATTAGCACACAATTCACCCCAACAGAAAATGGATAAGAAGGCTACATAATCAATTCACAAATATTACACCAAAACATTATTCAAATACATAGGCTACTGAGTTACTAAAACAATCTTTGTCAAATTATACACTTGTTTGTTCACTGTTTGAACGTTCTTGTTTCCATTTGTTTAATTTCAAGAAAAAACGTTTTTAAAATAGAATCGTCGTGTGTCGCCTTTGCGGCTGGTTAGGACAAAAACTCTGATTAAAATGGAAAATATACCTTTTATCGTGCGTCGCATGTAGTTAGGACATGGTGTAAGTTATTGACAGCTGAGTGGAAAAACTCCATATTTTATATCACAGTATTTACTATTTGACATGAAAACAAATGTCACTCACAACATTTTTTAAAATGAGTTTGAAGGCTTGATAAACATGTAAAGCTCTTCTCACACTGAGTACAGTGGTACGGCTTCTCTTCAGTATGAACTCGCTCGTGTGATTTGTATGAACCATAGACTGTAAAAAAATATGGACGTAGTGTCCGTGACGTCACCCGTAGGCTTCTGAAGAGCGTTTTTGAAGCCTAAAGTGGGCGGGGCCAGCTGTCGCCATCTTGGCAGCGCGTCATCTCTCGTCACTCCTGGATAAAAGAAAATGGGCAAAGAGGCGGGACGTGGGTGGAGCTGAGGTGCTAATGCTATGCTACTGGCCTTGCGCTAAAGTGACAGCTGAATGTAGAAGTAAAGCCAATAGTTAAAGTTCATGTTTTTGCCCTTCGAAATACTATAATAATTCAAATACGTAACTAAAAGTGAGACTATGTGTATCGTGATGCCTTATTATTCCGCTAGTTTAAAATGTATTATCATGCAGTAACTTACAATATTTCTCTGAGCTTGTGCGTTTGACAGTGTTTGACAGTGATTCATGCGCGTACATGTCAGTCAGCACGGCATCGCACGTCAATTTCGTAAAGAGCTTTATTCAGTTCAGTCGATTTTAAAATCTGATTTTGGCCGTCTCTCAATTTCTCAAATGGGTTAAACCAAAAATATTACCTCAGAAGTTCAAGTAAATGCACTAAAAAATCCACGCTCATTCAAGGGCGTGGACGGAGAGAAAGCTCTGGCACCTGCAGGATTTCATCTAACGGTACTTTTTATTTAACACTTTAAATAACAGTTAAAGCATACTGTATCTGTTCCGTAAGAGCAACGGTACCGCATAACGAGTGTAGCCTGTATACTCCAAAAAGCAACGAAATTGTCAGACATCCATTAGTGCATGCGAGAAAAACAACTGGAAATACAGCGCTGGTTGTTCTCTCCATACTCGACAACGACGGAATCCAACGGCGTGGCCAAAGGTATAATGCGTGTATTAAATTGTATGAAATAATCCCGAAAAAAGCACAAACACTGCAGAGATGGCAAGTACAGCAGCTGCTGGTATTAGCTGAGGGTGACGTTAACAGATAGACAAACGTCGGACTCGGCTAGCAGTGACAGCAGCCTCAATCCACCTGTCACTCAAGTGGCCACGCCCTTAATTATGCAGAACTTTAAGGCTTAATATCATTTAAACGGATGAGTTGTAAAAAAAATTCATCCCCCTCACAGTTGTCATGAAGGGCAATATTAGCTATATGGACCAAAACCACTTTTTGCACCAGGCTGTAAACACATTTTTTTCTGCTGTAAAGTTGGGGATTTTAACATGGGGGAGATACAGATTTGACTCACTTTTGCTGCAAGCCTCAAACGGCCAGTCGATGAATTGCAGTTTAATTCACTTCCGTGTTGGTTTCAAGAGAGCGACGGGGAGGTTGCCGCTTGGTATGAACTCGCTCGTGTGATTTCCGGTGTCCAGACTGAGTGAATCTCTTGTCACAATATGAGCACTTGTAAGGTTTTTCTCCAGTATGAATTCTTTGGTGCAGTTTCAGATAGACAGATCTAGTAAAGCTCTTCCCACAGTGACAACACACATGATCTCTCACTTCATCATGTGTTTTCTGGTGCAGTTTAAAACTATTCAGCCATGAAAAACTCTTTCCACAGTGAGAACACACATAAGGCTTCTCATCTGAATGAACTTTCAGGTGTCGTTTTAGATTTGATGATGAATTAAAATCTTTACCACACTGATCACAGTTAAATGGTTTTTCTCCAGAGTGAAAACAGAGATGGATTTTTAAACCTGTTGCATCTCTGAAACTTTTCTCACACTGAGTACAGTGGTACGGCTTCTCTCCAGTATGAACTCGCTCATGATATTTCAGGTTTCCAGACAGAGTGAAACTCTTGTCACAATATGAGCACTTGTAAGGTTTTTCTCCAGAATGAATTCTTTGGTGCTGTTTCAGATGTTCAGCTCTAGTAAAACTCTTCCCACAGTCACAACACACATGATCTCTCACTTCATTATGTATTTTCTGGTGCTGTTTAAAATTGTTCAGCCATGAAAAACTCTTTCCACAGAGAGAACACACATAAGGCTTCTCATCTGAATGAACTTTCAGGTGTGATTTTAGATTTGATGATGAATTAAAACCTTTCCCACACTGATCACACTTGAATGGTTTTTCTCCGGAGTGAATGTGTAGATTAATTTTTAAACCTGTTGCATCTCTGAAACTCTTTCCACAATGAGTGCATGTATACAGTTTCTCTCCAGTGTGAATTCTCATTTGTTTAAGATTTCCTTTATTTTGGAAACTCTTTCCACACTGTGAGCAGGAGTGCAGATTTTTGACTTTTGTTCCTTCAGTTTTGAAGTCACAGTGTTTCTTCACGTCATTTAGTTTCTGTCTTTGCTCTGTCACTTCCTTCTGGTCTAAAATAAACATATTAAGCAGTTAGAATCAGTTCAATGAGGTTAAATGTGAAAATTAAAAACACACAGCAGAAAACAAGACACCTGTCTGCTCTGTATATCAAGTATATTTGATGTGCAAAAGTCAGTTCTGCCATTCACTTGTTAATACGATGAAAACTGGGTTATGATCATTTAGATGCATTTCTCTATCATTTATCATTCATATCCTGATTATTATTTCACAGCTCCTAAAGCACTCAATAATGAAGAATTAAGAATTGACACCAACCTATTTGTTCCTCAGTATCTTCATGTTTTATTCTGGATGGTTCTGGATCACTCATGTCTTCAATCTCCTCTTTAATAAACTCCATCTTTAACAGTCACACAGATTTCAGCTGCTACTCCTGGAGTTTGTCCTTCTCTTGTAGGATGATGGGAATATTCCCAGTATTTATTGGTGAATTGTTGTGGGAGGGGCTTCACTGCAGGTGTGAACTGTGATCACTGTGTGATACTGACGCCCACAGGACCAGATCTGGAAAAATCAGAGATAAGTTACTGAATTCATACTGCATTACTTTAATTAGATGTTTTCTGTCAGGAATGTGGGTATTTTGATACAAGTTTGATATTAATAGCATTTAAAACTAAGTTTGTGTAATTCTTTTCCAAAGTCTGAGAGAAATAACAGAGCCATCATGTTTAACTGAGCCGCTGAAAAACCTCTTTGTCTCCAAAAGTTCCTTGTTTTCACTTCATTTATTATGGTGATGTCTGAGATCTTCTGTAAAGTGGAACATTAAGTACATTTCATTGGTGTCAACAGGCTGAAACAGAGTCTGAGAAAAACTCTTTGCCATCATAGTATTACACTCTAATAGTAATAAACCACACACAACCCATTTCATATATTGGTCTTTATACATGTTAAGTCTGGAGCTGTTTAATGTTAAACTCTGTAATCTGAGAACATCTCTCACCTGCAGACTGAAAATAAACGGCATCCGAGGAAAATATTCCCCATTTGTCCTTCATTCACGACCGTTAACAGCGTCACTTTCAGCCTCAACTGGTGAAAGTTTCAGCGCTCGTCTCGTGTCTCTCTCGCTTCTCTCTTTTGCGCATTGTAAGCCCGATTAAATCGACCCAATGGAGGCATTCGATCAGCGGGGGAAGGACTCTGCATGTTAGGGACCGTTCGGTATTTATGGAAAGGGCCACCGGAGGAAAGTAGGGGAGGGCCATGTCTTTTTATTCTTTGTTGAGGGGAGGGTCATTCAACTTTTTTTAGTCTAGGGGGAGGGTCACCCAACTTTTGTATTCATGAATACAGCAACATTTCAAAGTGGCTTGTTTGGTGCATATTTTTTCCATGTAGCTTTATGTAGCTCTCTCGGTCTCGGTCCCCCATCGCTATCAGATGGGTCTGACCCAACAAAAATCCAGTTTGGCGCTGCCTAACAGTGCGCGCGCACTTCAGTACGCGCTCAGAAAAAAGTGCATCATGTACAGAGCGCCAATTAAATGTTTACTCGGCATAGCTTTAAAGCACGAGCAAATAATGAACTTTTTGTGATTGCGAATAAGTGCAGTGTCCTCTGAATGTAACTCTACCGCGGCATTAACATGTGATATGAATGTACGTTGAGTGTATTGGCTATTGGGACTGAGGCGCCAGAACTGCAGCTGATAGAATGTGCGCTGTATGATATACCATATTTTAGTTTCCATTCTTATTGGGTTTCCACAACAATGTTAGTGAGTAAATCTACTGAAATTGCCACCATAACAGTGGAGTGTGATGTGTTAGACGTAGAACTACCACATTTTTAAATTAGGCTACTATTAGAATTATTTGAAGGTAACATAGGCTAATACAATACGCAGACCTACACCAAAAAACTAGTTGAGGATAAATTCTTTAAAATTGGGCAATTCCAGCGTTATGGACGTGACATTTGCAGTCAAACCTTGAACTGGACTCTCGTCTCATAAATGAACCGAAACTCAGCGTATAATGTACTTGCCTCACAGACTTGAGAAATAGAAAGCTTGATGTGTACTTTTAAACAGAACATTTAAAAACGAAAAACAGACTGCTCTCTGCTTATGTAGGCCTAATCCGTATGAAATCTGCACTTCTCTCTGGCGCATTACTGTGAAGATCGTGAGTCAGCATCGTCAATTTCATCTTGAAGCCGACACACTGACACAGAAAAACCTTGCTTATTAATAAACAATTAAAATCTCTCCTTGCTATATTTGACATATTCATAATCATTACTTTTGCCGGTTCTTTGTGGCAGCTTTTAGATACTTAATTGGGCCACGGTCACCCTTGTTACATGAACGCGTCTCCACTGCATCAGCACCGAAAACATGATTTTTTTTTTTTTTTATCTAAAATAAAAAATCATGATACGAACCGAATTGTAGGTTTGGTCTATCGTTACAGCCTTAGTAAGATGAGAAAGCAGGAGTTTAGTCGTTTGTCATGGTTGTAAAAAAAACAATGGCAATCTGAACATCTTTGCCAAGCGCAAACCATTCCCTACGTAATCAATAAATTATCGGGGAGGGTCATGCCTTTTTTCACAATCATTTTGGAGGGTCATAGAAAAATTTATTACTGGCGAAGGGAGGGTCAAGTCTTTTTTGACTAAAGATCTCAAAACTCCTCCGGTGGCCCCTTAAATAAATAACGAACAGTCCCTTACTGGAAAATAATGTCAGAGTCAGTTAGAATAAAATCAAATGTTTACAATTTATTATGTCAGGTAACTGCATCACGCCAATTTCATAATCAGTTCAAATATAATAGATACAAAACATCAAATGGTCTGAAATAAAGAGAGAAGATGCGAACCTTGACATTTCTAAAATAGCTACATGATGCAAAGTGTTTTGCATGCATTCAGCATCACTGGCTAATTTGAGTTACAAATCTCCCCGAGCCTCTTGTTGCATTTCAATATATAGACAAAAAACTCTTTCACATGGAAACATCTGCTAACAATGGGAATTTACATTGAGTTTACACCTTTTGAGAGCAGGAGGCCATTTGCCTGGAAGACCCACCCTTCTTTGTGTGCAAGTTATCTCTAAACTCTTACAAACTTTATTACCTTTTGTTTTACTTCCTTGGGAATGATACATTTGTACCAGTCGCACTGAGACATTTCAGATGATACCAAACGTGTAATACTGTATGATAATTATTCGCATTAAACCATATAGATTCTTGGGTGAATTTGGGTAATCTCAGCATAAAGGAGAAGGAATGGGGGAAGAGGGAAATAAATGTAGATTAGGATGATTCTGAGGTGAGACTTCCGTCTCGAATGGTGCACAAGAGTGAGTACAAATGTAAATTTCCTTTGTTCTCTCAAAGAGTTTCCCTCTCTTCCAGTTTCTCCAGTCTTACAGCATCCTCAGTGCGTGCAGTGACATATTTCTTAAAGGAGCCACATATTAAAGCGAGCCTATTGACCCTTTTCACATTTCCTGGTTTCAAGCAGTTGTTGTTATAGTTGGGTAAACTTCTCAAGTGGTGAATGAGAGAATACATTTAAATATATATATTTTTTGTGTTCTCATTTGTTCAAACAACTTTAATGCTCTGCCATGACGCTTTAAGCTTGGTGTTGGCTAGTCGATGATCATGGCCTACAGAGGCCGCAACAGGATTAAAAAAATCTTTAAAAAACGTCCACTTTTACACTGTTTCCAAACAGTTAAAATGACAAATAAATGCATACTTCGAGAGCTCTCCACAAGACATGTTTGATTATACCGGGGTCTCCAACACGTTGCTCGTGAGCTACCAGTAGCTTGTGGCCTGATTGGAGGTAGCTTGCCAAGGGGCCGTTCACATATCGCGTCTTTTGCGCGCTCAAGTTCGTTATTTCAAATGTAGGAAGCTCATAATTGAAGCAACGCGCTCATTTTTTCCAGGCGCAGCGAGATGAAAAAATCCATTAGCTACTAAAACTTCTTTGTTATTGTGGTGAGTGCAGTGCATGGTTGCATAGCAACGACAGACGCCACGGGAAAATAGGACCGAATTTTGCTATTAATAATAAAAGATAAGCTAATGTGCATTGTAAACGTCAGTAATTTATCTTTTTTGACTCATTCTTTTTATAAAAATGATTTAAAGGCTGAAATATGCGAGGTTTCTTTTTATAAATCTTTTTTGTCAAAACTTTATTTGAACTTGTAGGCTACATGTTAGTAGATAACATGTCGCAAGACACTCCTTTAAAATCTGGCCATCATTTTTAATGTTGTTATTTTAATGTTTATGTAAACAAAAAGTGCATATTAATGCTAATTATATTTGTTATTTGCTCGACATAAAACTTGGTGAATTGATTTTATTGTGTAGTATTAGTACTTTTTGATTCTGTGATAACCGTGATCATTTTGGTCACTATAATAATGAAACTAAATTTTCATGCCATTTCATCTCTAGTTAAGATGCACTATAAAATCAACTATAATTATGTGTTTTTACAGTATAATATGCAAAGTACAATTTTCTATAAAAAAATGAATCTGTGATTCTGTTCTTTTCTCTGACATTTAAGGGTGACATATATAGTCCTACAAAAACTTTTAGGTCTAAAACAGTTTAGATAGTTGTTAATATAAGAGTTATGAGACATTATTTAAGAGATTTAAGTATTGTATTACATGAGTAGCTCTCGGCCACTATCTTTTTTATAAAGTAGCTCTCAAATGAAAAAAGGTTGGAGACCCCTGGATTATACCATCTGAATGCCCAAAGTTGATCAGGTGAATGCATTTTTAAACAGCTTATTGTACACGTAAGTTACTCGCCATTGTAAACTCATGCGCTGTTGCATTGTAACATACACATACAAACAGTAACTCGCACATCACGCATAGATCGCACACACAAAGAAACATTCAGTACGCATAAATGTATTGTCAACACTGTTCTGTGATTTATCAATAAATTAACTTAGAAACTAAAAAGTTCAGGCATATTTCTTAGTAACTAAAACCCACAGCTTCACTATTAGTAGAGAAACGCTGCCAGGTAGAACTCACACGGAATAATTCTCTCACTAATGCATTCATATAAATGTAATCTTTATTGTGCAACTTTATCTTTATCTGTAACAGAAATCTGTGAGAAATATAATTACCCAAAGACTAAAGAACTGATAAAAATAAGCTGTTATGTAGGAGCGCTGTGGCATATGCCATAGCTGTGCAGAAGGCAACCAATGTTCAAGTCTTAGCTCGAGGTTCAGGCTTATTTGTTCATTAATGACATCATCAGCGACTAGTCGACATTGATTAAATTTTAATCACACAAACGTTGACTTAAAAAAAAACTGAAGTCGTTTAACCCCTATTAGAAACCCCCTTACAGCAGTCAGGAGCTGTCCAATGAAGACAAGGATGATTATAAAAATTGCACATGGTTTATTAAATAACTTAAAAGGAGGAACTTAAGAACTGGTACAAAAAAGGAAATTAACGACACACAGCTGTGATTATAATCAGTGTCCATAGAAACTAAAGATAGGTGGGAAACTAAGACAAAAGAACACATGTGACTGAAAAGAGAACAAACTAAAAGTCCATGAAAATGAAACTAACTGAACAGAACCGTAACATTACACCCCCTCCTGGAAGGCGTGACCTCACACCGTAACTGAAGAGATAAAGAAGGAATGGTGGGGGCTTTGGAAGCGGATGAGGAGATGGTACGAGGGTTTCTGGTGGAGCCGGAGTATAACTTGTAAGTCTGCGGCGCAGGCAGGGTCTCTGGTGGAGCTGGAGGGACGAGGGTCTATGGTTGACTCGGAGGGATGAAGGTCTCTGGTGGAGCTGGAGGGACGAGGGTCTCTGGTGGAGCCGGGGGGGCGAGGGTCTCTGGTGGAGCCGGGGGGGCGAGGGTCTCTGGTGGAGCCGGGGGGGCGAGGGTCTCTGGTGGAGCCGGAGGGACGAGGGTCTCCGGTGGAGCTGGAGGGATGAGGGTCTATGGTTGAGTCGGAGGGATGAAGATCTCTGGTGGGCCTGTCGTTGGGCCAAGGTGGAGCGGGATCAGCTCCATATTTTATCTCACAGTATTTACCATTTGACATTAGAAAACTAATTTTGCTCTCTTGCAACATTTTTTTATATGAATGAGAAGGCTTGATAAACGTGTAAAACTCTTCTCACACTGAGTACAGTAGTACGGCTTCTCTCCAGTATGAAGTCTCTCATGTTATTTCAGGGTTCCAGACTCAGTAAAACTCGTCACAATTTAATTCAATTCAATTCACATTTATTTGTATAGCGGTTTTCAAAATACATATCGTTTCAAAGCAGCTTTACAGAAAATGCATTTGTTTAGATTACAACTTAGAGTGATCTGTTATCAGAGGTGACTGTCAAAGTTATGTATTTCAGAAATGTACATATACAAATCATGCAGTTAGCAAACAATGTATTAAGGCAGAAATTCTGATTCTACAGAAAAATCAATAAATTTGCTCATTGAAGTAATTATTACAAGTTGTCAACATAATGATTACAATGTAGAAAATATGAGCAATATGAGCACTGGTAAGGACTTTCTCCAGTATGAATACTTTGGAGATGTTTCAGTCAATTAGCCTAGATGCAGTAAAGCTGTTCCCACAGTCACAACCAACAAAATCTTTCACTTAATTATGTGTTTTCTGGTGCAGTTTAAAACTCTTTAGCCATGAAAAAGCATTTAATACCATATAAGCATTTTTATTTATTTGTATTCATGTAGTTAACATCTAATTTTTCTACAGTGTTTTTAATTGTTTCTGTGCTATATTTTTTAAGCTGTGAACTTTGCATGTAATTTCGTACAACTGTGTATCTTGTAAAAACTCTTTCCACAGAAAGAACACACATAAGGCCTCTCATCTGAACGAACTTTCAGGTTGTGGAATTACAAATTAAAGAATCTGTTTAAGATCTGCTGGTCTTATGTTCTTACATAACATGTCATAACATGAAAAACTAAGGTAGAGTACGTTAAATTTAGCATTTAAGGTTATGATGATGATATCAGCTGTTAAGCAAAGTTTCCAGCAAGAGATTCCTGCCAGTCCTGTTCTCTCTATTGTAAGTTAAATGTGTCAGATTACTGAGACTCTCATCCTTTGTCTTTAATGGCTCTTGGAGCCCCTGTGCCAGTCCTTGAATAGTTATGCTGATTGGATTAGGATTGGCACACTCAACACTCTAGAGTCAATGGCGGGTTCATAAACATGGATACTTAATTTGCATTCTTTGTTTAAGGTCGTCACCCAGGTGCTTTGTCTCCATTTCTAAGCACTTCCCTCTAAAAGTATATAAACTACAATGTACACTGCCTTAGTTAGACTTGATAACTGCAGCTACCGACAGCTCGTGTTCTCAATAAAGAATCATGCTGAAGGTACAACCAAGTCTCCTGGTCTTCACTTCTGAGTTTCCTAAAAGGTGTTGTTTTAGACTTGATGACAAATTAAATTCTTTACCTCACTGATCATAGTTAAATCGTTTTTTTCCAGTGTGAATAAACATATGCTTTTTTAAACCTGTTGCATCTTTGAAACTCTTCTCACACTGAGTACAGATATACGGCTTCTCTCCAGTATGAATTCGTTCATGTGATTTTAGGCGTCCCAACCGAGCAAAACTCTTGTCACAATATGAGCACTTGTAAGGTTTTTCTCCAGTATGAATTTGTAGGTGACGTTTCAGACAATCAGCTCTAGTAAATCTCTTTCCACATTCACAACACACATGATCTTTCACTTCATTATGTGTTTTCTGGTGTTGTTTAAAACTCTTCAGCCGTGGAAAACTCTTTCCACAGAGAGAACACACATAAGGCTTCTCATCTGAATGAACTATCAGGTGATCTTTTAGATCTGATGGCAAAATAAAATCTTTATCACACTGAACACAGTTAAAAGTTTTTTTTCCAGAGTGACGGAGCAGATGAGCACTGAGACCTGATGCTCGAGAAAAACTCTTTCCACACTGAGTGCATGTATACGGTTTCTCTCCAGTGTGAACTCTTTGGTGCCGTTTCAGTTCACAGGATGCAGCAAAGCTCTTCCCACAGTCACAACACACATGATCTCTCACACCGGTATGTACTTTCTGGTGAAGTTTAAAACTGTCCATCCGTGAAAAACTCTTTCCACAGAAAGAACACAAGTAAGGCCTCTCATCTGAATGAACTTTCAGGTGTTGTATTAGATTTGATGATGAATTAAAACCTTTACCACACTGATCACACTTGAATGGTTTTTCTCCGGAGTGAATGTGTAGATGATTTTTTAAACCTGTTGCATCTCTGAAACACTTCTCACAATGAGTGCATGGATACGGTTTCTCTCCAGTGTGAATTCTCATGTGTTTGTTAAGGTTTCCTTTATTCTTGAAACTCTTTCCACACTGTGAGCAGGTGTGCTGCTTTTTTACTTTTGTTCCTTGAGTTTTGAAGTCACAGTGTTTCTTCACGTCATTTAGTTTCTGTCTTTGCTCCATCACTTCCATCTGGACTAAAATAAATGTATTAATCCGTTAGAATCAGTTCAATGAGGTTAAATGTGAAAATGAAAAACACATAGCAGAAAACAAGACACCTGTCTGTGTATTAAGTATCAGTGACACTTTACAATAAGGTTCCCTTAGTTAACTCATGTAGTTAACATGAACTAACAATGAATAATACTTCTGCAGCATTTATTAATCTTAGTTCATGTAATTTCAACATTTAGTAATACATTATTAAAATCAAGTTGTATTTGTTAAAGGGGTGGTATAATGGCACTTTTTACAATATGTAAAATAAGTCTCAGTTGTCCCCAGAGTGTGTATGTGAAGTTTTAGCTCAAAATACTCCACAGATAAGTTTTATAGCATATTAAAATTGTCCCTTTTTGAGGGTGAGCAAAACTGCGTTGTTTTGTGTGTGTCCCTTTAAATGCAAATGAGCTGCTGCTCCCGGCGCAGAGGGCGTAGCTACAACAGCTTGTGTGTAAGCAGCTCCAATTACCTCACACAAACATGCACTGAAATGTCAGAAACTGTTCTGCCTTTTATGTTTAAACTGGAGTCGGACAATGATGGAGAGACTCAAGAAGAAGTGACAACATGTAGAATGCAACAGGACGTTTCTGAATGGTTAGTTGATGAATGTATGTAGCTATGCTATTGCATTTGTGTTACGGACTGTATTGAAATAAAGGTAAAAAGACGGATGCGACAGCTTGAGCAGACAAGTGAAATAATAATCACCCAACTCCTTAACATTTGTTAAGTAACATAAACAAACAATGAACAGCTGGATTTTTACTAAATAATATTAACAAAGATTAATAAATACTGTAATAAATGTATTGCTCATTGTTAGTTCATGTTAGTTAACCCCCTGGGGTCGACGGTCACGCCGGCGTGACCAGCTCACTTTTTTTCTTATCAGTGCAAAAGAGACTCAAAATACTCTGTTGATTTTGATCTTATATATAAGGGTTATACATCATTCAAAACTGTTAAATGTCTTCTTTTATTTGTGTACACTCATAATAAAAACAAAATGTTGTGTTTTTCCTAAAATAAAGAAAATAAACATGAAGCGCGTTCTGCCGTCTCTCTCAATGTGAAGTTCATTCTGAAACGCGACAGAAAATGATCTTTGACTCAGCGAAAGTTTGTCAGACAGACTTGAAATGTATGTCTTTACAAAGCTTGGAATCTCTATTTTTAAATGATGTAAATTATATCAAAAGCAAATATTCTCTGTTTAAGTAATCAGTATGAAAGCAACGACATGTATAGTTTCTCAAAAACGTCCTAATTAACTCTAATGTGACCACACCCACAAGAGCGATTGACATGCAAATGATTCACGTGAAGGAGCAGACCTGAAAACGCCCTCGTCACCTCAAAACAAAGAATCAGAGACTTCAGTAGCCTAACGTTACTCCTCTGCTTTACATCCAGTTTTGAAGACGGCGTTGTGCCGTGTCGTGCTGAGCACCTTGGATTTACATCAGCTAGAGGAACGCGATTTGAAGATGAGAAAGATTTTTAAGGTAAGACATCCACTCATAATGATATTGTTATATAAACTTTACATTGCGCAACTAGTCAAACTGGTGCCAGACTAAAATGTACGTTATGAAATGATTGGAGTAAAAACATGAAGCCTAATTCTAAATTTATATACATGTACACGACACGAGGATAATAAAACACAGCATGGTATACAAGTATCTTATATGAGTGTTTACTCTAATATGGTGAATATTATAATGTTTAGAAAAGTGTTTACTGTTAAATACTGTGTTTGTGGGTATCTGCTCAAACGTAGATATGTATATGTGGTAACAATGTGTCATAGTTTGAAGTGGCTCGATCGCTTCAGTAAATGTTCTCTACACGTGCTGTGAGTTTCAGTCAGTCGCGCTGTGCGTTTGTAAAGCAAAACACGCCAAACAATCGGCTTCATGTTTTTACTCCAATGTAATTTCATAACGTCATAACGAATGGAAACATTTGCATATGATCCATATATTTTTCTCTAGTGTAGTGTTTCTGAAGTGTTCATTTTTAACAATTTATAGGCCGCCTGCTATAGGCTATTGTTATTTTATGCAGCCCTACACATAAAATGAAGACCAGGTTGGTTGTGCCTTATAGCAGGGCTTGACATAAGCAATGGCCCGGGGCCAGTAAAAGAGTATGTCGGGCTAGTTGATTGGCCAGTGTCTGGCCATCAGCAAAACAAACAGCAAACGTCATACACAGTGGCGCGAAGAGTGTCAATATTACTTCAGGTTATTTATAACGTGTTAAAATGTCAAAGAACTACGAGGCTGATACGAGAAAGAGGACATTCCTAGTAGGGCTGGGCGGTTTATTTTGTACAATATATCGATTTTTTTTAAACGATATATGGAATGAGGCAATACCGTTTATATCGATACAGTAGTTTGATACGAGCACATCTAAAAAATAGCGGAGGACGCAGTGTGAGCTCCTGCAGTGAAAGAACATAGTACAATTTGTCCTAAACATGACAAGCTTATATTAAGCGCTTCAAAATAACTGGTAAGATATAGTTAACAAGTTTAAAGCAGCTTGCATTGTCAGATACTCTGATACGGTTACTGACTGACTGACAGATTTAATACTTGCACTGTTTAATGCGTTTGAGAATTGGTGCTTTCCTCAGTGCTTAACTTACATTTCACAGGTATATTCTCCATCTGTAAATGTTAGAAAGTCAAACAAATATGTCCATTTCACTGTCAGGAGAGGACGAGCTTCTGCAAGTGAATCTCCGCTAAAATTCAAGCTTCCGTTAATGAGCGCCGCCGCGCGCATGCACGCCAAACAGACGGAGCACAATAGAATAGTAGCGCAATAATTCTGACTAAAATAAACATATTGCTAAAATATTTGTTGTTGGAGACAATAAATGTGCCATATGTGGAATTTTAAACCTTTCAAGTATGTTTTTATGAAAGTGACCATTATAATGGAGTAATCAAATGCAAGCTAATATAATTAGTTTGTGCTTTTGTTTTTATTTTCATTTTTAGTTTAGCCTTTAGTCATTTTAAAAACAAAAGCATTATTTTTGTTTTTAGATTGTAATGTTACAATGTTAAAATATAGTGTGTTTTTAACCACCTTTTTGCACATAATATATTGCATAGCCTACATTGCATTCCCTGTATTTGTTTATCCTTCAATATCAACATTGTTTGGATATCATTGAGCAGGATGTGAAATAACTTTTTTTTTTTTAAATAAATACAGATTTTCTTTATCCAAATAGAAACGTAGAAAGTAGGCTACCGAGATATATATCGTATATCACCAATTAACCAAAAAATACCGAGATATGATTTTTTTGGCAATATCGCCCAGCCCTAATTCCTAGTGTTATGGAAAACACAGTACACCTGGGTGGAGAAAGGCGATGAGGGCATGTACTGTTTCGTTTGCCGGAAATGTCCAACAAAAGCCGACCGAGCCGTTATGCAAAATGCATAATTCGTGTTTGCTTCAGTCTTGTTATAGAATCAGATTCAGCGCGTTCTTCATTTTTAATTCATTGACAGTTTTTTTTAGGTCATAAATGTTAAACGAATGACAAAAATAATCAGGCAAACTAATATACTTTTGTCTAATTTCGCCATTTTGAAGTGAAAATAGGCCTATGTAACATTAATCATCACTCATGTAATAATTAATTTACTGTCATTGTGAGGAGACAAGAAAAATTAATCCTAATGTATACAATAAATACAGTTTAATGGAAAAGTGCTTTTCCTTATATTTCTTTCAGGGCCAGTAAAAATATAGAAGGGGCCAGCAAAACTCTGATCTACTGGCCCTGGGGGCCAGTGGGGATTTTTTTTTATGTTGAGCCCTGCTTATAGGCATATTTATGTGTAGCCTACATGTATATGCCTACAAGGCACAACCAACCTGGTGTTCATTTTATAAATATATATATATATACACACACAGGTCCTTCTCAAAAAATTAGCATATTGTGATAAAGTTCATTATTTTCCATAATGTAATGATAAAAATTAAACTTTCAACTATTTTAGATTCATTGCACACCAACTGAAATATTTCAGGTCTTTTATTGTTTTAATACTGATGATTTTGGCATACAGCTCATGAAAACCCAAAATTCCTATCTCAAAAAATTAGCATATTTCATCCGACCAATTAAAGAAGTGTTTTTAATACAAAAAAAGTCAACCTTCAAATAATTATGTTCAGTTATGCACTCAATACTTGGTCGGGAATCCTTTTGCAGAAATGACTGCTTCAATGCGGCGTGGCATGGAGGCAATCAGCCTGTGGCACTGCTGAGGTGTTATGGAGGCCCAGGATGCTTCGATAGCGGCCTTAAACTCCTCCAGAGTGTTGGGTCTTGCGTCTCTCAACTTTCTCTTTGCAATATCCCACAGATTCTCTATGGGGTTCAGGTCAGGAGAGTTGGCAGGCCAATTGAGCACAGTAATACCATGGTCAGTAAACCATTTTCCAGTGGTTTTGGCACTGTGAGCAGGTGCCAGGTCGTGCTGAAAAATGAAATCAGATGGAAGCATGAAGTGCTCCAAAATCTCCTGATAGCTAGCTGCATTGACCCTGCCCTTGATAAAACACAGTGGACCAACACCAGCAGCTGACATGGCACCCCAGACCATCACTGACTGTGGGTACTTGACACTGGACTTCAGGCATTTTGGCATTTCCTTCTCCCCAGTCTTCCTCAGGGTCCGGTCACCTCTTCTCGTTGTGCAGTGTTTTTTGCCACACTTTTTCCTTCCCACAGACTTCCCACTGAGGTGCCTTGATACAGCACTCTGGGAACAGCCTATTTGTTCAGAAATTTCTTTCTGTGTCTTACCCTCTTGCTTGAGGCTGTCAATGATGGCCTTCTGGACAGCAGTCAGGTCGGCAGTCTTACCCATGATTGCGGTTTTGAGTAATGAAACAGGCTGGGAGTTTTTAAAAGCCTCAGGAATCTTTTGCAGGTGTTTAGAGTTAATTAGTTGATTCAGATGATTAGGTTAATAGCTCGTTTAGAGAAACTTTTCATAATATGCTAATTTTTTTAGATAGGAATTTTGGGTTTTCATGAGCTGTATGCCAAAATCATCCGTATTAAAACAATAAAAGACCTGAAATATTTCAGTTGGTGTGCAATGAATCTAAAATATATGAAAGTTTAATTTTTATCATTACATTATGGAAAATAATGAACTTTATCACAATATGCTAATTTTTTTAGAAGGACCTGTATATGTATGTGTGTGTATTTTGTACATTTTAAATCGCAATTTTAACCAGAAAAATCTAAAATGTATTCCCAAAATCGTGCAGCCTATAGTTTATCTTGATATCAGCATGTTCACAGTTGTTTCTTTTTTTTTTTTTTTTTTTACAGGGACCAGATGCCACTGATGAGTCCCGCTGACTTCAACATTCACATGAGTCTCTGTTCATGAACATGGTAAAATGAAAAATCAAACACCTTGGAAATGACAGGTATATAGGCTACTATGTTTCAGGAATGGCACAAAGGTGTGTGACTGTTCAAGTCTCTGTCTTTTGATCAATGTGTTCAATAATGTGCTTTTTTGTCCTTTGTTGTGTATCTTTGGATTATGTTGTGTTGTAAATAAATCCAAACAATCAAAAAGCCATTCTTTTTTTAAATCTCCTCATTCTTTGTGCAAGGCTCCTCATAATGATAGGGCCTGATAGCACCTGATAGGGCCATTAGGGGAGGGTCTGTGTCTTTCTCAGGTGTAAAATGCATTCATATTAATGAGAGATCCACGCCCCTTCGCATAAAGCTTTCTCACACAAAACACGTCATACAAATTTTAAATGACTTCATTGTCTTATCTGAATGAGTAGTCAGGATGATTTTCACATAGTTTTGGTTTCACATAGTCTAGGCTATGTGATACCATTTTCAAAAGTCTTGTGAAGAAATAATCATTATGGGTTTCATGACCTTATTTCAGTGACAATTTTTTTTTGTTTTTACACAAACCACGCATAAACGTCATAATCTCAAAACTACAAACTTTTACATACATGCTGCTGACATATTATTGTAGCAGAGTTTGTGCTGAATACAGTGTAATAAGACTTTAGCCATGAAAATGTCACAAGTAACAGAAATAAGCACAAATGTCAGAGCATGTCAGAAGAACACTGAGGGTCCCAGAGGGTTAATACATTAAAAGAGGGTTAATACATTAATTAATGTTATCAAATGAGACCTTATTGTAAAGTGTTACCAAAGTATCTTTGATGTGCAAAGGTCAGTTCTGTCATTCACTTAACAACACGATTAAAACTGGGTTATGATTATTTAGATGCATTTCTCTATCATTTGTAATCCTTATTCTAATTATTATTTTAGAGCTACCAAAGCAGTCAACAATGAAGAATAAAGAATGGACACCAACCTGTTTGTTCCTCAGTATCTTCATGTTTTATTCTGGATGGTTCTGGATCACTCATGTCTTCAATCTCCTCTTTAATAAACTCCATCTTTAACAGTCACACAGATTTCAGCTGCTACTCCTGGAGTTTGTCCTTCTCTTGTAGGATGATGGGAATATTCCCAGTATTTATTGGTGAATTGTTGTGGGAGGGGCTTCACTGCAGGTGTGAACTGTGATCACTGTGTGATACTGACGCCCACAGGACCAGATCTGGAAAAATCAGAGATAAGTTACTGAATTTATACTGGATTACTTTAACAGCAAAACACACGTGGTGCGTGTGTTTTAAATAGGCTTCAATTTTTAATACAGCAACATGAAAATTATTGAAAAGATCAGGGATAGGCAACGTCGTTTCTGGAGTGCCGCTGATCTGCAGAGTTTAGCGTCAACACCGATAAAAACCTAGCAGTATTAATAATCCTAAAGATGATGATTAGCTGGTTCAGGTGTGTTTGATTAGGGTTGGAGGAGCTAAACTCTGCACCCAGGAGGACCGACATTGCCCTTCCGTGTCATAGATTAAATATGAAAGTAAAACGGCCAGTAGGTGGTGGCAAGTTACTGTCTTTATGAGTGAGTCATTCATTCAAACTTCTTGTTCAAATCAGGAATTCTTTAATGAAACACTGTTGTGTGGCTCAGAGGAGATCAACACTCGTGGTGCCAGGTCCAGAAGTAAGGCCAGGGCATTAAAGGTTAAGATGGATCGTCAGACAGGTACAACTGTGACAGGTCGTCGTAGTTAGGGTGACGAAATTAACGATAACGGATCGCCAGGTAGACGTAACAGGTCGAGTTGCAGGCACACATACAGTTTAACGGTGTCCTGCCACGGAAAGATTTTTGCCAGCTGAGCTGATGACAGTTATCTTAACCCGTAGCTACGAGAGAACATCAGTAGCGTGAGTCGCATTGGAGAGATGTCAACTACCCTCTTCGTTTGATTGGCTAGAGGAGGAGCTGTCAATCTAGAACTAGTGGACCAATGGTGACGCTTAAGCCCGCCCTAATTTACATGAAACTGGAACTGCAACATTTGGAAGAGCAAGCGCAGAACATGGAAAGAAGAGCGAAGAGAAAAACAGCACAAGCGTACAAAAAAAAAAATTATGAGCAGAAAATGAAAGAGAGCGCAAAGTACAGAGTAATAAAACCAAGGAAAACATAATTTAAAAGGAACCATGAATACAAGTTTAAGTTTTGTGAAAAATATTTTTTAATGTGTTTAAAGTTTTTATTCATGCTTGTTATTTTTTGATTCACCCTTATTATATTTTGATCCATGGCCGCAATACATTTGGCGGGATATTGATCCCATAGACAGGCAGCGGTTACTCCTGAACACAAGCAGCGCTGCCTTATAAACACTACTTTATTAGGCATTACTGAGAAAAGATAAAAGAAGATGCCATCTAAACTATTATGAAGACAATAATTTCCCTTCAGATATATTCAAATAAAACTCCTCAGATCTGCACTAATCACGTGAATGGTCGATTTCAGTGTCAGAAAGAGAGTTTGTGAAAGTGTGCTTTCTGTAGCCTTAAATAGTATTTTTAGTCATGTACGTTACCTGAAGGGTAAAATATTAAAAACACATTGAGGTGATTATCAAATAAAGTACTAAAGTACATGACATGCTTGATGTGATAAGATCTCAGATCATCACCATAATGAATGAGATGAAATCAGGGACTATTGAATGAGATAAAGATGCTTTTCAGCAGCTCAGTTAAACGTTATTACTTGCCAATAACGTACTTGAATATAAACTAACTGGATGAATGTATAGATATTGCTCATTCAAACTCTCTCCACATTAGTACAGACTACGGCTAATCTGTGGAACTGAATCTCTTATTTGGTGAATTGTTGTGAGGGACACCAGATCTGCCAAATTCAAGGTTACTCAGTTTATACTGAAATACTTTAATAATTACACTTCTTAAATTAAATTATGATATATATTTTGATATGGTTATATTATATATTAGCAGCATTTAAAACAACTCTATAGGAAGGTTGTTCATGTTATTATGTGACTCCAGATTTTATACGGATGAAACAAGTCACAGGTTAAATTCCTCAATTAATATATGAATTAAACAAAAATCTAACCAAGATAACAGAAATCATACACAATTTCTCAGACTGAATAAGAGGCTGATCAAAATTAATGACCATGCTTAATTCTCTGTACGTTAACGTTACACTACGAACAAAGTAGCCTACATTTAGGCAACACAAACATCAATTCTTACATGATTATAACATCTCTGACCAGCAGACTGGAAATATACGACATCCGGAGAAAATATTCCACATTTGTCCTTCATTCACGATCGTTAACAGCGTCACTTTCAACTTAAACTGGTGAAAGTTTGATCGCTCGTCTCGTCTCTCGCGTGTATCTCGTTTCTTCTCTTCTGCGCATGCTCAGTGCGCGCGGTGTCATATTTCTTAAAGGGGCCGCATTCAGTAAATCACATCGCACTGTTATTAAGCAAGAAATGTTTCAGTTCTATTCTAAACTATATTCTCCAGCATTCTTCTCAGATGAGTCTTATTTTTTATTTTTTTGTGTGCTAAGATCCGGAACAATATTCCACGTATTGAAGACTCTTGTATGTGATTACAAGAGTTGTATGTGATTCAGATCTTAGAATTGAATAATTGGATTCAGAGGAGAAGATGCATTTAACAAATCCCCAGGGAAAGATGGGCTCACTAATATTTTTTTTCTGGGGGGGATTTGAGAAATCTGTTATTCAGTGCCCTAAAAGAACGTATTGAAGAGAAAGAGTTGAAAGTGAAGCAAGGCTTGATTAATTAGATTCCCAAAGCTGATAAAGATAAAAGAGTCTTAGGGCCCTTTCACACCTACCTTGTTTGGTCCGGACTTTCGGACTTTTCAGTTTGGTCCGAATCAAAATTACAGGTGTGAAACCTACCCCGGACCACGGTCCGGACCAAACAGATGAACTTTGGTCCGACGAAAAGAGGTAGTCTCGGTCCGGATCAAACTGAACAAAGGTTTGGTTCGTTTCTAGTGTGAAAGCATTTCTGTATGGTTCGGACTTTCAGACCTTTTACAGGAAGTTCCAGTGGTTCCCGCATAGCCGAAAAAACAGAAGGTGGCAGGAAAAATGAGCCGTGGTAGCACATGGGGAGAGGAGGAGACGAGGTTTTTAATTGAAGTATGGTCTGATGACATAATAATAATAATCGCATGATTGCTTGCAGTCTTCTCCTCCTTTCCTGCCGGCGACGATAAAATGTTCGCACAACGAAAAAATAACAATACAGTTGCAACGATATTCATGTTCATTCATGTTGTCAAAGTTACCCGCCGAATTGACAACACGCTGACGTCAGACGCACGTCCATTTACAAACCAATCAATGTCGAGATGCAGCCCACATAGATGATGACGACAGGACTTAAGTATGTCACGTAAAGTTCTTTAGTGCGCTCGCATAATTGCAGTGTGAAACCAAACCAAAACTTTCTGAAAGTATAAAATGTATCAAAACGTGAACTTTGGTTCGGACCTTGGTGCGGACTTTCAGGTGTGAAAACGCCCTTAGACAATCTGAGGCCTATCACTTTGTTTAACACCGATAATAATAAAAAAATCTGGGGCTGTCGCTGCTACGCTGAAAAAGGATATTTCTACTATAATTAGTGAGACACAATCAGTGTTTCATAATTGTTATTTATAATATTAGATTGGTTTTAGATTTACTTGATTAGTGATGTGGTTCAATGGAGTGGGTTTTTCTTTTTCTTTTTTCCCCCCTTTTTATTTTACAAAGCATTTGATGTCGTTGAGCATCCCTTTATTTTGAAGACCTTGCAGCATTTTGGTTTTGGAGTAAGATTCATAAATTTCATTGAAATGTTATATCAATAGCTCCGTAGCTCTGCACAAGATTTCCCATTAAAAGGGGGATTTGTCCAGGATGTGGTAGCTCACCATTATTATATATAATGGTTGCAGAGCTATTATCTATATTGATTAAAAATAAAATTAGCAAAGACATTAGGCTAATACCCTAGATACAATAATCTAGGGTAAACAGGGAGAGAGGTGTGACTTTATATTGTGTAGCATTTAATTATTTATTTAGAAATATGGTTATTTTGGTAAAGTTACTTTACCAACTAAAATAATGTTTTTTTAGTTTTCATAATTGGTAGAACTGCAAACATTGCTAGATGTTTTAATATAAGAAAATAGTTAGATAGAGAGCTAAACTTTTACAAAGCCAATGATGTTTTAATATAAGAAAATAGTTAGATAGAGAGCTAAACTTTTACGGAGCCAATTTGTTTATTCTTATTATAAGCCAACATGTTCATTATAATTACATTAATATATTATTAATATTAACATTATATTTGTCAATATTTTCTTCCAACAAAAGTGTTTTTCAAAATATCACACCTGAAATTAAGCCAAACAGAAACAATTGTTTGATTACATGTTTTTGTTTAATTTAGAAACTAATAAGAGTAAAACACTGAAATCTACGACGTCTTTATTTATTCATTCATTTTTTTATCAGTCAAAAACGAACTTAACGGCTCTGCTCGGTCACGCGACGGGCGGAAATGACGTGATAGGGTAGTGTGAAAACGGAAGTCACGTGACACGGCTGGGAGTGCTGTCATGTGATGGTCCCTGCGTTTGCAACGAAGCTCGACACAGCCAACAAACAAAATAATAAAAAACGCTCAGGAGACGAAAAACTCGCACAGAAAAGAGACTGAACCTGCTGAACGTGTATCATGGGGTGCTGTTTCAGCAGCGATAGCGAAACGTCGGAGCAGGTAGAGGAGATTTGATCAAAATACACACATAACATCTATAAAATACAGCTGAATGTGGCGTTTGTATTCCTGCAACAAGAACATACATCACACATTTATTATTACTGGTGTGTGTTTGTAGTTCTGGCTACAGGAACAGGTCAATGCGGTGTGTGTGTGTTTCAAAACTACACCAAACTTACTCTAATGCCTTTATTTAATTTGATTGTTTTTCTAATCAGAGTTATTAGCTTCACTGCTGGATTAATGATGATTAAATGTCATAAACTGAGAGTATGTGTGGATCTGACCTCTAGATCTGACATGTGCTCATGTATGAGGAAATTATGTATTCAGGGTTCCCAATGTCATGGAAAGTGTGATATTAATATCAGTTGGTTTTCAAATCCAGGCCTGGAAATATATATATAATTATTGAGCAAATGTCATAGAGTACATTGAAAAAAATCGTGATTCATGATTTTGAACATTTTAATACAAAAGCCAAGTACAAATAAATTCTAAATATTCTCATAATTTTCTTATATTGTTATGCCTACAATAAAATTTGGAATCTTATTATATCAAACGTTTAAAACATATTATTTACAAATGATTTGTACGTTTGGACTACACTGTATTTTTTCTACTTGTTTTTAAGCCATAAAATACTTAATAGACTTTTTTTTTTTTTGCCAAATCTCTATAAAATGATCTTTATCAAAGTATTTGAGTAAATGTAATTAGTCACTGTATCTTTTTGAGTATCAAAGATATTAGCAATTTTTACTCTTACTTGACTACATTTTTGAATAAGTCTATGTATACTCTTTACTCAATTACATTTGTAATGAGTAATCCAGTTTAACTTGGTACGTTTTGCATGGCACCTAACTTTTTCTACAGCAGTTTATCTCTGCTATAAAGAAGGGATACGGCCATCTACAGGGCACTGAAGGTACACATCATGTGTGTTTCATACTTGCTCATCCAAACTTGTCAACAAAGCTACTTTACGCGAGTGCATTAGCAGGTAGTTTCTGAATCACAGGTTTTTCATTTATGAGATGAGACCGAAACCAGCTTGTCCAGTGCAAGGAGGCTTTGACTATTTAATTTTACTTAGCATTATTATATATATCTGTCATATTGAAGAGACCTTTTTGAAGGATATTGTATTTTTCTGCCCTTTTTGAACACTTAAGCTTAACTGAGATTGAGTGTTTTTGGTGTTTGTTGTGTTGACCTTGATTTATTGCAATCTTGAGGTGTTCGGTTTAATTTTGATTTTAGAAAATAAACACGTGAGTGCTCTCCTCACAAACCAGCAGTTTCTTGTTTTTCACTGGTATGTCTCTCAGGTGTTGAGGACTAGTGCATCTTTGAGCATACATTCAGAACGGGTAAAATACTTAAGTACTGTTAATATCAGGTGCTTTAAGACATTTACTAAAGTCGTATTGAAATCGGTGACATGGGGTCATTTTCGCTGTAAGGTGTCTGTACTTTCACTTAAGAATGGTATTCAGGTACTCTTTATACATGATCCACTAACAGTTTGAAAAAGCAGTTGAAATCACTTCAGTGCAGGTTCAAGTTTGGTCAAGCGATGTAAGTTTGTAAGTAGTTGGAGAGTCTGGGAATATGATGGATGAAGTCATTTAACAGATATTGTTATCCAGAGCAACTTACAGTGTATTTATGACAGGTTCAGTCCACCTGAAGCAACCTGAGAATAAAGTCAAGTCAATTTGATTTCACTTCAAAATGTAAAAAATATTGTCACTCGATTATAGTGATGTGTTTTTGTTGATTTTTACAAAGCATTAGATGTCGTTAAACATCCCTTTATTTTAAAAGCCTTGCAGCATTAGGTTTTGGAGTAAGATTCATAAATATCATTGAAATGTTAAATGGAAGCAATAGCTGCAGACATAATGTCAGTGACATTACTATCATCACATAGACAAATAGCTGTTAGTCACAGTTTTAGGTCAGTGTTGCGTTCTTGAAAATGTGTGCTGGTGAGTCTTTCAGTGATCATGCTTTTGACCTCTCGACTCTTTTGTGCAGAAGAATGACGAGGTGAGGCCATTGATTCCTGACCCAAACCTGGACAGAAAACCCACCAATGGCTCTGAGCGAAACGCAGACAGCCTGACGTCTAACCGCACAGACGAGCAAGCCTTGCTCACGGTCATCCTGCAGCGCACAGCCCTGTACGAGTCCTCTCTGCACACTGTCCTTAAGCACACACTGCAGAAGATGCTTTTCTTACCTGTATTTTTGACTTGTTTCCAGTCTAAATATCTAAACATTCTTAAATCAAGATGCATTTACTAAAGTAGTAAAAGGCCGTTAGATATCCTGTCTGGTCCCACTTTATATTAAGTGGCTTTAAGTATTATGTACTTACATTGAGAAATATGTACAATGTACTTATTGTGTTGATTTTGTATTGTAAACCACTTTTGCTGCTATTGAGGTGTGATACGGGTAAGGTTGGGTTAAGGTGTAAGGGAAGGGTCAACAGTGTAATTACATACATTAATTACAGCTGTAGTTACATGCAGGTATTTTTAAAATATAAGTACAATGTAAAAACATGTATGTACACAATAAGTCCATTGTATCAAATTATGGTAACGCTTCATTTTACAGTCCTGTTCCCCATGTACGTACTTTGTACTTATTATAGTAATTACAATAACTAGGTACTAACCCTGAACCTACCCCTAAACCTAACCTTAACCCATGTACTTACCTTATATTACCCAGTACTTTCTTAGGTAAGTACACTGTAAGTACACCTAAGTTAACGCACTGTAAAATTAAGCATTATTACCCAGTACTTTCTTAAGTATGCTGTAAGTACACGTAAGTTAAAGTAATGTAAAATGAAGCGTTTCCCAAATTATTAGTTTCAATGCAAGTACATAGTACTTAAAGCCACTTAATATAAAGTGGGTTCTTATGTCTTGTTTTCTGAAATAAATCAAAATTAAGAGAGTTGTTGCTTAAAACAAGGAAAATTGTCTACCAATAGGGTAAGAAAAATGATCTGGTTTCTGTTTGAATTAAGATTATTTTTCTTACCCCAATGGCAGATAATTTTGCTTTTTTTAAGCAACAACTCTCTTAGTTTTGATTTATTTCCCTAGAAAACAAGACATAATATCTTATGGCTATTTACTACTTTAGTAAATGCTTCTTGTTTTAAGAATTTTTAGATATTTGGACTGGAAACATGACAAAAATACTAAGTAAGAAAAGCATTTTTTTGCAGTGCACAGTTTTCAGCAATTAAGGCTGTTGGTAGATGAAAACCTTTTCTTGTTCTCTCTGGTAGGAACATAATTGACGTGTCGGCTGTGGATTCTCAAGGCATGGAGCAACATGAATACATGGACAAAGCTAGACAGTACAGGTGTGTTTGCCGTTCTGGAATGCCATTGATATACAGTAGACTCTAGATCACAGCAAGTCACGTTTCTCTTTCTTTGAGGTTTTTATAGAGATAAAATACGCAAGATGGTTTCTTTTTGTTTTCTATTACGGTGTACTAACAGTGTTCAAGATTGTTTGTTACCTAAATAATTATGCAACGCTAGATGTGGAACATCTTTTTTGGTAAAACTTTATTTCAAATGTCCATTTTAGACATTCTATTAACTATAAGTAACTTTGCAACTACATGCAGTCAGTAGAGTATTACTAGACTGTCTGCTCAATATCTGCTAACACTTTAATTTATGATTCCCACAACAGATGACTAAGTAACTGACTACATAAGTACTGACTAAGTAACTGTACATGTCAACTTATCCTACTAACTCGAATCCTAAAAGTCTACTAATACTCTAATGAGAGTTAGTTGACACGTAGTTGCAAAGGTATTTATAGTTGGTAGAAAATCTAAAGTGGACTATCAAAATAAAATGTAATCAACTTTCTTAACATCATCAGTGTTTTAGGTTCAAATTTAAATTAATTACAGGGTTAGTTCTCCCAAAAACGAAAATTCTGTCATTAATCACTCATCATGTTTTTCCAAACCCATAAGACTTTTGTCTTTCGGAACTTAAATGAAGATCTTTTTGATGAAATCTGAGAGTTTTCTGTCCCCCTATTGTCCCACGTGTATGTGTCGTGGTTCTCTCGTGAATGTGCGTTGGAGATTCAAATTTTGTAAATGTTTTTTTTTTGCACAAACAAAGCACTCGTGGTGCTTCATAAAATTAAGGTTAAACCCCTGGAGTCACATGGATTACTGTAATGATGTCTTTACTACCTCTCCGGGTCTTGAAAGTGGTAGTTGTGTAGCTGTCAATGGAGGGACAGAAATCTCTCAGATTTCATCAAAAAGATCTTCATTTGTGTTCTGAAGATGAAAGTCTTTCAAGTTTGGAATGACATGAGGGTGAGTTATTAATGACAGAATTTTTGGGTGAACTAACCCTTTAACAAGGCAAAGTTATGTAACTGTTCACCATTTGTTAAAGTTTCCTGTTCATTTTTAAATGTGTGTATTGAGCTGAATGATGTGTGTTTATGTTAAAGCACCAAGCTGGAGGTGTTGAGCAGAACGCTGTCTCAGAAGAAGCCGGTTCCTCTCCCGTCATTGACCAGTCAACCTCACCAGGTGCTCGCCGCTGAACTGGTGCCCTACGCAGATGTACAGCAGGTCAGCTTCACCCTATCACATGACATACAAAAGATGGATGCTTAACTTGTAAGGCTAGTCTTAGCAGTTTATGCAACTGGAGGCGTATACAAATATTGCAAAGACATTCCTTGGGAGGCACTTCAGTGTCACATGATCCTTCAGAAATCAGTATAATATGCTGATTTGCTGCTCAAGAAACATTTCTGATTATTATCAATGTTGAAAACAGTTGTGCTGCGTCATATTTTTGTGGAAACGGTAATGCATGTTTGCTTGGGATTCTTTGATGAATCAAAAGAACAGCAGTTATTTGAAAAATAAATCTTTAGTAACATTATAAATGTCACTTTTTATCAATGTAATGCATCCTTGCTGAATAACTCTTCCTGACCATACAGGGTCACAGTACTGAAGGATCATGACCATACAGGGTCACAGTACTGTATTTATATTCACAGTAGTGTATATAAATTAAGAATTTAAGTACATTAATTGCACATTAATGCAATTAATGCAATTAAAACATAATGGACATGTTTTGTTTGATTTATTGTGCTCTTTCCCCCTCAGGTCTCTAAGATCGCTGCGTACGCCTACAGCGCCATCTCACAAATCAAAGTAGATGCCAAGGAAGAGCTGGTGGTGCAGTTTGCTATACCATGATTCAAAAAATGGACCCTATCCTCCCCACATTCTCTGTTTCTGTCTCTCTTTCTAGCCCTTTTCACTCCTCTGTTCTCCTTCCAAACTTCTTGATATGCAGACGCCCATGTCTTTGTTCTCTGAATGTCCTGCAGATAAATATAATTCACCCCAACCAGAGCTCTTTGTGTAAATCCGTCACCCGAGACCCTTCAGGGCCACAGATCCGAGAGATCCCAGCGGTTTCTGTGACGAGTTGCATTTGATCTGTTACCGGTAGATCTTAAGGTGTGTTCATGCATTAATCAAACCTTTTACAACAAAAATTTCAAATTTGACAGTCGTGTCAAGCTGCTACGATTGTGTACTTTAGTTTTATTTGTTCTTGTTCTTGGTTTTTTCTGTTGGATTTTCAGTAGCACATCCAGACTTCACAATTATTCTTATACTTGTACTAGTTTTACTCAGTTCGGCTGGGTCGTCTTAACACACATGCTGTGGTTCAGCATTATTCTGCACGTAATTCATGCGTTCGTTATTCCTAATTAAATCCCATAAATGTATGCACTGTGATGCAGATGAATATGGGCAACATGCATAAATAATACCTCTGTCTAACCAGAGTAACATGCGTAACCCTTTTACTTTTTATTTTAATTCTTTATTGGAAGCAGAACTCTCTTGTTTTGTGTGAATGATCTGCTTGAAAGTCAATCAAATTGATTCCCGGCTGGTTTAGATTTGAGTCTATTACTGTTACCTACTCAAAGTATGGGATGTCCAGCAACTTTAGACCTTGTTAATTCGCATTTCTAACTAGTCAGCATCATTTTTCTCCATTTGCCATGTCGTGGCGGAGTGTAAATATAACAGAACAAGTGACGTGCCGCGCCATGTCACATCAATAATACTGGTTAATTTGTGGCGAGATTTTGAATCCTTTAAAGCGGCTCTGCTGTGACTGGAGGGAAAGGAGAAATTTTTTTTTTTACTGTTAGTCATATCGGAAACTTCGGGCACTGGTTAAACCGAGCCAGGGCAGTGAGGCCTGTCTAACAAATAAACATTTTTTCAAACAAACATTCAGAGTTTTGAATGTGGCAGTGGGTTTGAATGGTTGCGGTGGGACGGCAGTTTGTAAATGAAATGCTTGTGTCAAGGCCTTTAATGTACAAAGTGTAAAATGATTCTAGAAGAATGATTAGCGGGAAACGTAAACTGCTCTACGGCGCCCCCTGGCTGTATTATGCCTTAGTTGTAAGGCTTCTCGATCAGTGGCTTGTTTTTAGCTAAGCAAACAGGGACACTTTTACCTTGCCTGTTCCACTTTTAATGTAATAAAAATATATTACGAAGTTTCTTTAACATAGTCAATCTATTTTTTTTCTGTTGTGCCGAAAAATGAGGAAAGCACTAGTGAACTGCCATTCTTTCCTGACCGAGTTTTAAAATGCCACACATTATGTTTGTGTAATTATTTATTTTTGATTTTACGTATTTTTGCACGCATACAGACCGTGTGGCACCATTGGCTCTCTAGATCGTCGCAAGGCACATTTCTCTTTCTTTGAGGTTTTTAAAGGGATACAATATGCTGCAAGACTCAAGATGGTTTCTTTTTGTTTTTTGTTTTGTTGCAGTGAACTAATAAGTGTTCAAGTTTGTTTGTTATCCTACATGTGAAATACTACCTGATTTACAGAGATCTTGTTTCTTAGGCTAGTACCAAAAATTTAATCTTAATATTCTGTTAATACTGTTTTGTTGAATGAAATTATGCATTAAAGACTTGAAAAAAAATTAAGTAATATTTTATTTTATTGAATGTGCAGACATACATTGGTGGCGAGTACAATGAGAATATTTTGTTCATTCATTGTCTTGCATGCAACACTTCTAGATTGCTTTAGTGGACGTTACTCTGTTGCTTAAGATGTTTCACCACTCGACACCATGTGGCTTCAACAACTAATGAAGAAACTCTAGTTGACTAAAGTGCGGTTTTGGACGAGGTTATAGTAAAGGCAACTTAACTGTGGTAGATCAAACCGTTGCTAATAAACATTCATGTTTATCAGACATAAAGCCAAGGCATCTGTAACATGACTGTCGGATGAGGAAGGCTCAGTCCACTTTGCTTTGACTCGTGGATTTGCATGGGTTTCTGCTCTTTTCCCAAACTGAAGTCAACTTTCGTTCCTGTTTGGTCACTGCACTGAAATCAATCATCTTCACATGAGGAAGGGTGGCGATCAAATGTGCCCTTGGAAGAGAGGCAGAAAAGCAACTTAGTGGAATAATCATACCTCTAAAACAGAACATTTGTCTGCGATTTTATACACAATTCTGAGCAATGCAACACTTCAAAACAGAGAAATTGGTAACACTTTACAATAAGTCCCGTTTGTTAACTACCTTAACAATGTGCTTGATGTTAAAACATACTTTCAATGCACAAACTCTTAAAGGTGTGTAAAATAGTCTTTGCTGTGCAAAATATATGGTCTTATTTATTTCTCCTTGATTGTGAGGTGAGACCAGACCTGGACATGTCCTTGATTATAGACATGGGCTGGGAAAGGTCTTAACACATGCCGAGTGTGTATCAGAACTATATGTGATTACTGTTGCTGTGCACAGGACAGCAGAGGTTTGTAACTGGATCCTAACCGCAGTTTTAGCACCTGTTGTACAGCGATCCACAGTGGAAAACCAAAGAGTTCAGATACGGCAAAAATGTGTTTACTGCATGAACACTGTACTGAGGCAAAAATTATAGTTCTGCTATTAACTCGCTATCAGTCATGTCAAGCTTTCTTTCTTTTAAACTTTTGAGTTGCACAGAACAAAATAAGTCAAGCAGATTTGGAACGACTTGAGGGTGAAAAATGGACAGATTTTTTTTTTTTTTTTTTACATTTTTGGAAACTCCTCTGGTCCCTGAATTTTTAGGAAATTTTAAGCCCTGAACAGGCTCTAAAATGAACACTCGCCAAATGCGAGTATGAAATGGTGTCACTCGCCAGTTGGCCGGTAAAATTTTTATGAATTCTAACAATGCATGAAAGTTAACAAATGTAAACGACGCTTGGGAATATTTAAGCGCAAGAAGACGTGAAAGGAGCTCATTTCGTTACTCACGCACTGCACTGTGTGGAAAGTTTTGTGCGCACACATCCGAAGCGCTCGCTCAGAAAGCCGCGACAGTGTGTGAACACTAAACTGAGCTCTCTTTCACGTCTTCTTGCACGTCTTCTTGCACTTGAGCGGACAATTTTACACACAATGATGTAAAAAAATAGCGAGTATCCTATAACATAGTCGGTTATGTCTTAAGTGAACGTTAACAGTTGAGAAAGTAAACGCATGTGTATCAGTATATTAGATCTGTGCATTCACTCTTAAAGTGACAGCAGACTAATATTCTTGCTGCTGCCTGTGTTTATAATGTTGGACAAATAAGAAAATCACACTGCTCTTGACTGAATAACCTTTGTAACTTTAATAAGCATTCAATAATAAGGATGTTTAATTTATACAGTGAAGACTATGCAGTGTTATTTTACATTTGCTTACTTTATTACATTTCTGCCGCTGAAAACTAATGTTAGACCTAAAAACCTGAAAATCACTGTTTATTTCATTTGTATCTTTACTATATTGTGTTTATTTTTGCTTTTGCTTGTAATATGATTATTTGTTCTTATTTTATTACTGACTGTTTACTTGTCTTTAATAATGTTTTTAATTTATATTAGGTAGGCTAGTAGTTTTAGATATGGTATCAAAATTGGAGTAGAGAATTGTGAATTTGCACAGGTATCTAAAATGTTGGTGTTATTACTGCCTGTTTTTACTAAACAGTTTGTAACCTGTAAAAAAAACAACTTATGCCCAGACGATACATTTTCTTTTTGCCACACCTGCAAATGGCCGATACAAAGTCACCGCCATTGGCAGGTGTGGCAAAAAGTTAGTTTTAGGCCCTGATTATGAATCTAACTGCCCTTTGACCTTCAACCATACCTGTAGTCAGGCTCGGTCACTATGGGGTTGCCGTGCAGAGTGATGGTATGGAGGAACGGCAGCACAGTAAGTTTATCCACTTCCGACAACTTAAAAATACGATTTCCATGGAGATACAACAAACGTAACTCTTTAAGTTGAGTGAGGACCTGCCGGAAAGAGAGAGAATGACATGTCAATGTAGAGCCTCTAGTATACAGTACATAATCTGCACGCCTCAGTTACACACAAACTGTTCTGCTAGACACAGGTGGTGAAGAGCATACTGGGTCGATGTGTTCAATCTCGTTGAAGGAGAGGTCGAGCCAGGCCAGACGTGTCGGCTCAGCAAACAGAGCAGAGATGGTGTCCGTCAGACCCGAGAAGTCTGAGATTAAGTTGTTGTTGAGTCTGAGCGTCCGGCTGAGAAACTTCTTCTCTGAATCGCGCTTTAGCCGAAGAGCGCCTGGATTCGGCTCATCAGAAAGAATATCTGAAGAAAAAGGGATGGAAAGAAAGTAAGTTAATGGCGCTTTAGAGGAAAAGCAACACACTGCAATCAATAATTGTGCACATAGATACAGACTGATAATAATTTGTGTATAAATGTTCTTTCTGAGGAGTAATAAATTATTATAACCTCTTCACATTTCCATTTAATGTTTTTAAAAAAAAGTCTCCCACGGCTGCATTTATTTGATCCAAAAACAGTAATATTGTGAAATTATTAGTATTTAAAATGTCTGTTTTCTATTTGACTACATTTTAAAATGTAATTTTATTCTAGTGATCAAAGCTGTATTTTCAGGATCATTACTCCAGTCTTCAGTGTCACCTGATCCTTCAGAAATCAGTATAATATGATTTGATGCTCAAGTAACATTTCTGATTACAATTAATGTTTAAAAAATGGTCCACTTTTTTCCACCCTCAGGATTCTTTGATGAATAGAAAGTTCAAAAGAACAGCATTTATATGAAATATAAATATTTTGTAATGTTATATATATAGCCTATATATGTATATAATGTTATATGTAAAATTATATATATTTTTAAAACTAATCTGTTTTTAATGTGTGAGTTTTCCCACCATTAGTCAAAACCGATTCTGTGAACAGGTTGAACCGATTCATTGGAAAGATCCGACTCAAATGAAGGACTCGTTAAAGCATTCTTTTCTGTTTTCTGAACTTTCTGTTCTATTTTGTTTCACTCGAAAACGTTTCCCAGTTCGGGAAATAAAGTGCGTTTCTAATGTTGAAACCGCAGAATATGAATTCTGACCTAAAAATTGTGTGATGAACTTTCAAACAAACATATAAAAGTATGTACCGTAGAAACACACCTGGAATTGTGTTGAGCTCCTTAAAAGAAAAGTCCACTGGAGATCCAAACATGTTCAAACCCCAGGCTTCAGAAAAAAAATATCGAAATATAACGTTACAAATTCCAATCAGATGGAAGAGTACAAACACTGATTGATCTTGAAACGAAGTTTAACGTAAGTGCATAGAGTAACAATTAAATCTGTGACCACATCATAAACGAATAATTTTCTAAATTGTCGTCACCATTGTCATAATTTTAGGTGTTCTTTAACCATAGAAAGTTAGCGTCACGCCAGCATAGGCGGACCGCAACAAAGTTACCATGGAAACAACGCGGGCAGTATTGCATTCTGGGAGATGTATTTCATTCTAAAATGGAGGCTTTTGAAAGACTTCCTACAAGGGCGTTGTGGAAGATGCTGCGCTTTCATTGGCTACATTGATTTGCGTCATCACGTGATGACCAATAGCTGTTCAGATATAGTTTGACGTTGTGAGTTTTGAATTTGAAAATGTTTCAGTGAAGGATTCGATGTGCGTCTTTGCTTCGACTTAATCCTAAATCACGGTAAAATATATTTTAATATATACGTATATTTAGCTTTTTGGTTGATTTATGAGGACAGTATTTCTGCCACGATCGATCATGTTTTGTTTAAACATTGGAAATGTAAGCGGGCAAAACGCTTCAGAGTAAATAAAAAAAAAAAAAACCAAAGCAAACACTTAACTTACTGGTTAAACATAATAATAGTGTAATGCTAATTGTATTTGTGTTTAATGGCACTGCATGTCATATTAAGGCTGTTTATGTGCACTAAAGTTTACGGATTTCATAGGTTTGAGTTTTGTTTATTATGATTAAAATAATCAAATGTCGTGCTATATCCTTGAAGAAATGTTATCTTTGTGCTGTTATAGTATCTGTTATACAGAAGTAGATTTAACAACATAACGTAAGTGTAAACATCAAGCACGCACACTATGTAATCTGTATGACATCTTGCTGGTTTAATTACAACAGATTTCAAATGTTTTATAGAGTCCACCATGAAGTTCAATAGGACCAAGGCGGGACCACTTTTGATATGGGTAAGTTAAGACAGTTCTCTCATTTTAATGCATTTTGGCACAAAAACACAAATGTGTTCCTTTTGGATTTCATACAGAATTATAAGTAATATTTTTGCTTAAAAGTGATTTAAGAATATTTTAGGTAAATAAATAAAAAAACTCACAAAGTATTGCTTAAATTCTACTGTGTGTCATCCACAGATGTACAGAACTTACATATATGTATATAATTTTGGTTTCTTTACTCAAGAAAAAATTGGGAGAATAATGACAGACAGCAACATAGTGTCTGTCAGCCCAGATCCGGGGCCACATGTGGATTTCTATGTTGCTGTCTGGGTAGTTATTTGAATTTATTGTCATGTTTAACGTTTTAATGTCTGTTTTATAGTTTTAACAACTAAAATGTTTCCTCTGTGAAGTGTCAAGAGATCTTAATATTGACCGTTGTCCTTTTGACAGATGAATGCCATGTTTCCTGAGAAGCCAATCTGGGAGTTCGTTCATATGAGAGATGGGGTCCGACTTCTGGAGATCTTCGGCAAACTGTGAGTTGTCATTTTGAGATGGTCATATGAAAATGCCATGATAACTTGCAACATAATTTGCCTCTGACTAATGCATCATCCATTACTGTAGAAACGGGGAGGATAACATTGAGGTTTTAAAGACTTTATCCCTGGATGAGAAATTGAAAATCATCTTCAGTGATTTGCATGGTGAGTTTCAAATCTGTGCTTGTGTCTTTCTTTTTACAATTTCATGCTAGTACCACATCTGTAGTTTTAGTTAATTTTTCGTAGACGTTATGAAATTAATGAGAAACATTTTTGTAGTAGTGACATTATGCTCTATTGCCAGTATTTGTGTCAAAATGTTGGTTAACGCAGAAACACTTTTACTTGTCACTATATAAAATATAGTGGTTGTGGCACGCCACGTACATTAAAAGTAACTTGGGCTGTTTAAATTTTGAAATCTCAACATCGGTCAAAACTATGTACGTAATGTTTGGCAGATTGTTGTGCACAAATGTTTTTTCATTTATTTAAAAATATATTCTATATTAATATATTCTATATTAATATATAGAATTTAAGGTAAGAAGAACTTGTTTAAAACTTTCTCTTTTCCATGTACAGATAAATTTTACCTCACCAAAAGACAAAGTTTCCTCATCTTACAGAAAATCAACCAAGGGATTGACCTGGAGCTCCAGCTTGCCAAGGTATTTGTGCTCTAAATCAGGAGGTTTCAAAAACTAAATGAATTATAAATAATAAAGACCATTAAAATTTATATTAAAATAAATATTAGATATTGATTAAAATATGATCTAATAAAATGTAATTAAAGTAAACAATTACAATTAGATTATGATAAATACTGAATCTAACAATACTGTACTATAGTGTGTAGAAGAAAAATAAAATAAAATGTAACTTAAAATGTCCCTATTATGTCATTTTAAAGGCTCCTAATTTCAATAGATTTACATGCATCCAAGTTAAAAAAAAAAAACTTTAATTTTCTCATAATATACATTGTACATCACCTCATTTCTCAAAGATTCTGAAAATGGTTTGTTCGAAGATTCAGTCTCTAAACTCCTCCTATCTGAGCCTGCTCTGCTCTGATTGGTCAGATGGCTCAGTCTGTTGTGATTGGTCTACCGCTTGCAACACATGTCGGAAAACGAAACGGCCATCACCATATCAGAATTTTAGCTCCGTATCTTCCTCAGCACTTATATACACAGTGATACAAACAGTCACGATGGTGTCGGTTTTATTGTATCAATTCCTGCGCGAGTCCTCAATCTTTTGAAGTGAATCAAAGTGGATTCGCAGCGCAGAAAACAGCGTTTTCTCGACATGTCGACAGCACGAAACAAACTACAGTCTCAGCTACAACTAAAGTATTTGAGGGTGGGGCATTTTTCACAGGCAGTCAATGAAGACCATAGGCTGGAATTATGCAAATTTGTTGCATAGTGTGTTACATAGGTTTGTAACAGGAAGTGAGAGTGGAATTATTGACCAGTCGTTTCAGGCAGTTCAGAATCGATTTTTTCTTTTAGAAGACAATAACTTTAACTGTTGTGCACTTTGATATTTAAAACTTTGCCGAGACATTTTACATTCACAAATTATATTATTCACTGCATTAAAGAGCATATTAGGGGCACTTTAAATTTTAGGATGGGGCCCCTTACATGAGAATGATCATATTTGGTGGTCTGTAGCATCTAAAATATTGAAATATTTTATGAATATATATCATAGTGGTTTGCATAACAAAAAATAAATCAAGCTATAATGTACTCACTTTTGATGGTATTTTAAAAGTTCATTATTTTGTTTGTTGGGTGTAATAGAATAAGTTAACATGTTTTAATGTCCATTATAGCAGATCCTCTATTCCCAGTCTGTCTGAAACAAACTGATTTATACAAAGCCCCTCCTGAAAATTATAGATGGAAGACATGTAAAGTAATTTCGGGGGGTGAACTGTTCCTTTAATGATATACACATACATAAAATGTTGTGTATTTATTTGTGCACAGGTGATGCTTCTGCTTTGTTACTGCAGTTTTAGAAAGGGCAACCTATTACCCTTGGATTCAAGAACAGAGTTGGTGAGTCTTTAACTTCGCTTTCCACAGCTCTATATCTAGTGCTACTGCAATGCATATCGAATGTTCTGGCTCATTTTGAAATTGTCACTCTTTAACGTTCTTATGTGTGTTTCTTTCTCTGTCCGTCTGTGTCAGCCGGAGATTACATCCATGTTTCGTTTTGTTAAAGTTGATCTTGATGGTTTGTCGTTAGACGAAGGCTTAGATCAGTTTCTAGACCAAGAGCGTAAGTAGCCACGTGATCACGTGTTTTCACACATTTTCATTATTCAGCATTATTGACTGTGCATCAGTGTTTTCAAAAGAGATATGGATAATGCTTAAGTAAATGAAGGTAAGGCACTACATTGGGCTATTTGGGTTTTCATATGCATATCTAATTAGATAATGCCCAATTTGCATACTTAAACATTTCTTATAACCTGTAATACAAAAAAGTGATCATTCTTAATGTGGTGATCATTCAACTGAAAAAGTATAGTGATATCTGTAATATTTACACCAAATGTAATCTTTGCTCATCTGTCTCTAGCTGTTACGAACGTTGTGAACTCCAGCGGTGGGACCAGCGGCAGCTCGTTGTTGTACACTGACGATGAGTCTCCGTTCCTCGGCCGGTTACAACGGCTTCCCAGAGTTCAGTTTCAAGAGCTTCACACAGTGGCTTCCAGCTCCGACAGGTCAGTGCATTTTGTGCTGATCCCATGGAGGACGACAAAGCGGCTCCTTGACTATAACAATCCAAAATGTTAAATGAGTCACAGCTTCAGAAAGTTATAACTTTATTATCAGTGATGCTAACAAGTAAGGAAGTACTCATTGAAAATACTTTTTTTTTCAATAAAAACAATAAGTTAAAGTTTTATGAAATGTTCAGTACAAGTTAGTCTCAATCTACACATTTGTGGCATCATTTTTCATTTCCATTTTTTTTTTTACCTCCCATGACAACATGGTTTTATTGTGAAAAATGGCTCACTAACCGTATCTATGCAAATTTATATACAATTGTACAACTTTTTCGCCATGACAGCACAATGCCATATATCCAAAAACCCTAAAACGACTATAAAAATTAGTTTACAGTAGGGCTGCACGATGTGTCGTTTTAACATCGATATCGCGATGTGCACATCCACGATAGTCACATCGCAGGATGTTGCGATGTAAGCCTTAGGGAAAAACGTCCCGTAACGCTTGCGATTCGCAGATTAATTGCAAAGTTTAACTATAATATAGTGAAAGTTTATCATTTGCATGTGTTTTTAAGTCCTGTTTAAACATCAAACGTAAAAAGACTGGAACTTGCGCGTTGTTTTCTGTGAGCCGGGCAGACACAAAGATCAGTGGTCTTTCTCTTATTTCTGAGCTTGAACGAACATGAGAATTCAAAATAAAGTCAGAATGCTCTTCCTGCATTGAACATTTTTTGGCGGCCGCCAAAGCCTTATTTGACCGGTGAGTGATAGATGACTGACTGCTGCGCTTGTTAAACTGAGAGAACAAGCAGAGAGAGAGAGAGAGACCCGGTCGCGCGCGCGCACTCTCACCGTTTTCAAACTGTCTTGCTCTCTCCCTCCCTCGCGCATATTAATGAATTGAGTTGACTGAATATCTTTGAGAATACTACACAATGGTAAAAGGTCGGAAGAACGAAGTTTCAGGTGAAGCATTCGGATTTATTTTTTTCCTGAACTACTGGTTGTGAATTGTGCTAAAAAAAAAATTCTCTGAAAAGCGTTCCACACATTCAGATAAACCACACTTTCAATAAACAAAACAAACAAAAAATCTATTCAGTTGTGAAATGTTTTCTGTGTTGAGACCAATCTTGTGCGATGTCCCAAACTGCCGGGATAATCACACAACGTCTGCCGTGGTCCGTTAATTACACCTCCAATTCGCGAACTAATCACTCCTTTGAACCGATTCACTTTAATGAATGGTTAAAACAACTGACCTGTCCAACACTGAACTCACGAGACATAACAAATCGGTAACACTTTACAATAAGGTTCCATTTATTAAACTCTAGTTAACTACATTAGTTAACTATAATAGTTGCTATGCAGATTTACTCCATTACAAAATCACCCCAGTCATTCAGATGATTCATTCTTTCCAAAGAGAGCTAATAAAGTTATCTGGTGAAATTGTTTTCATATCGCGATATATATCGCAGAAAAATAAAATATCGCAATGTGATTTTTTCCCAATATCGTGCAGCCCTAGTTTACAGCTCAACGAATTCACATATTTTAACAGAAGAATTTATGTAAGTGATTTTAGACATTTAAAAATTTCGTTTTATGATTTTAAAACCTCCAAAAATGGGTCCCATTCACTTCCTTTTTAAGAAAATGAGGAACGAGTCAAAACTATTTTTTGTGGTATAAACATTACACTACAAATGTCTTAGATTAAGCTTAACTCAATGACAGAATAGTTCTTTAAGCATCAAATGTGTTCTGATTTGTTGCTTCGCAGCATTTCCCTTTCATAAAAATACTGCTTGATGTTGGAAACTCATAGATTTGGAAATTATAATTTACTGAATGATAAATGCCCAAATAATACCCATGCATCCCTGATCTCCAGCTCTCCAGTGCCGAATGTAATGAGCACACCACATTTCCAGTTGAAGAGACTCCGGAAAGAATTGGCACATGAGGGAGACGTGAGAGACGAGCTGGAGAAAGAACTGATTGATCAGATCAACATCATCTCAGAAAAAGGTATCCTATATGCCGTCTGGAGTGAATGAAGTAAACTGGTGTGAATTTGGTTGAATTTCTGTCTCTTGTGTGCACAGAGGGTCTGATTGTCCAGCTACAGCACAGGGTAGACCGAATGCTGAGAGAACAAGAAGAGCTGGAGTCAGACCATAAAGCTGCTCTTCTGGAGCTGCAGGAGAAGAACGAGAGGTGAGACGCAAGAAGGGGAAGGTGGACTATGGCCCTGTTTACACCTGGTATTAAGATGCGATTTTGTCGATCGAGCACAAGTAGATGAGGGAGACGCATTCACGTTTACACCTGGTGTTTTAATCCGTCACTTTTGTCCTTTTTCGACCACTTCTGTCCTGATTTATTCGAGGGGAACGTCTATGGGTGGGTAAATGTATGGGTTTTTCAGATCTTTCGATTTAATGGATGATATAAGCTCACACAATTTACAAAGAAAAACGCGAGCTGAGACGACGGAAAAACACACGGAGAGCATCAGCTTTCGTTTCTGCTCTGATAGACGCAGGATCTCACCAAACTCTGTGTTTGTGTGTTAGAAATCAGGAATGGTGAGAGAACATTGTGCTTGATATGTTTTTTGTTTATAAACCAACTTTTGTCTCCAGCCGACAAAGTTTAAACCCTGTCTGGCTAGCGCTCTTCCTATAATGTTTACGAGTCAGGTCAGCAGGCGGAGAATAGGCGGTCTTTTGTGGCTGTTTGAACGCGTTCCACCACATGAGCGTTTACACCACGAAAGCAATCTGATGCAAGTCGAATGCGTTTTCAACTACCTCTGGAGGTGATGGATAGGGGAAAAGCTCAAAACATTTCAGACCCCGTTTACTAGTGATGCGTGGGTCGGCTTTTTTTCCAACCCGCGGGTCCCGCTTTTATGAAATTATTTGGCCCGCACCGCACCACTATCTATTTTTACAACCCGCCCCGCCCCGCACCCGCGACCGTTAAATAGACACAGTACTAGGCATTGTAATGTAAATGAAAACAGCCTTTATTTCAGCCTGAAAGTGCTTGGAAACATCGCCCAGTAAGCAACAACAGACGATTATGAATATGAACCATAAATTAGGTCATATTAATAAGATACTAATAGACATTTTCAACATTTACAAAGCAGCGTTTGTATTCATCTAATAGGCTAAACCATTTTTTATTTCTTAGACCCCCCCACAAATATGTCTTGACATGCTCGAAGTGCCCGTTTTGTGGCGCTACTGTTTGTATATTTTTCACACGAGTTGCACTTCAGGTAGCCGATACTACTGTTGTCTCCTGCTGCAACTAGGCCTACTTCTGAGAACCGCTCCCAAACATTAGATTTAGCAGCCTGACCTTTTTTCTTTTAATCATGTAAATTCCCGACCTCAATTTCTCCCGCACCTCGTCTTCCATCTTCACTTTTATTTCAACGTTGTTGTTGTTGTGGCTGGCGGCGGGAGCTGTTTGGCGCGCCGCTTTCATGACGTGTCACGTGACGCCAAAGGTTTGGGAACCTCACGCAAGTTATGTTACTACGGCATTCGTATTGAAATAACCTAATAAAATATGAAAATAGATATTCCCAAATATTTAATATAGGCTGGAAATTGCAAGCAACATACATGGATTTAAAAAACAAAAAACTAATGACCCGCCCCGCAAATAAAGTGACAATTTCTTTACCCGCCCCGACCCGCGGGGTCCGCGGGTTACGAGTCGACCCCCGCATCACTACCGTTTACACCTGTATTTAGCATCATCCATTTGTATTCCGATTGACAAAAACGCTTCTTAATACCAGATAGGGGCTGGCCGGTAGGACCAAAATCGTATATCATGATATGAGTTATTTTATTTCACGATCACAATCATGCATGATATAGTTATTTTTGCTTTAAGGTTTTTCTGATATCAATTTTTGATACCATTGAAATTTCATAATTCTTGTCACCATTTTCAATATCATTTAAACTAATACTTGCCTAAAAAAAACTTTCACGCTTACTGAAGAAAAGTAAACAGTGATAAAAACAAACTAATTACAAGCATACAGGAAAACAAACTACAATAGAACAAATACACGAGGGAAATAGGCCTACTGAAAAAAACTTCAAGCACTAGAAATACTAAATAAATTGAAAAGTAATCAAATGTATTAAAACACTGCAAATCATTCACTGTGTAAATTAAATATACATTTATTTAGTGCTGGGCGGTTTGACCAAAAATTTATATCACGTTTTTTTTTTTTTTTTCAAAATTATGCCGGTTTTCCGGTTTATGACGTTTTTTCTTTTATGCATAATCAGGTGTTCAAAGCATTTTCTTCTGGTCGAGAGAGGAATTACTGCAGTAAATTAACTTAGGATGGTCTATTTTACTGTCATTAGTGAATATTGTAGAATAGAATAGCGCCCAGTATAACCTAAAATTGTTATTTCTTAATGTTCTAATAACGTCTTATAACCAGGAAATAACGTTAATACAACGTTTATATAACGAAAGAATTGAACATTCTAATGACGTTTGAATCATGTTCTTATAACCAAGCAAGAACGTTAATACAACGTTTATATAACAGGAGAATTGAACGTTCTTATAACGTTTTGAATAACCAAGAAATAACGTTAATACAACGTCTAAAAAACTGGATGTTTTGAATGTTCCTAGAACGTTCAGAAATAACGTTTTTATAACTTAATGGGAACAGTATGAAAACGTTCTTATAACCTAAAATTGTTAGCTGGGGAAGAGGAGAGATTCGCGATTGCACTGAACACGTTTTAAGTGCAGGATTCTCTGAGCGAGCTCAGAGAAAATAGACCTGTTCTAACAACAGCAGCATGTATCTGAGAGCACGGCACATTATATTCCGCGCGCGAGCAGAGAGATTCGCGCTCGCGCATTATATTAATGTACTTTCGCGCTACAATAATGCGCTCTCAACATTTGACAGGAAAATAATTAACGCCATAGTTCTGCAGCATCCATCTTCCCTGTAACGTAACCCCAGAGCACTGCTGCTTAGAAGTGCAATATTGTAAAGGGTCCGTCTGAAACAGTGTCGTGCAGCGTAACGTTCGTTTCGAACGTTGTGTAATTAAATACATCGGTATGGCGGTATATTAAAAATGAATATCATAACAAAAATATACACCGGTTTTCGGTATGAACCGGTATACCGTCCAGCACTACATTTATTCTTATTAAAATTACAAAAGTGATTCAGTGAAGAGCAGTGAGATTTTCTATTTTTTGTTTGATTAACATTAATAATGGCACAAGGTTAATTAGGCCGCTGTTACTTTAAGGCCGACTGCACGGATCTAACTTACTCGTGCGTTTTCTTTCTCAACTGTTTACGTTCATTTAAGACTTAAAGGACTGTTTACTTGCAAAGACAAGTCACTTTGGCACACAAGTATGTGTATTTTCTACTGGTTAATCGTGTCTATCGGTATATCGCCCACCCCTAATTCCAGGTGTAAACAGGCCGTAAGCATGTGTGTATTGGCTAAAAAAGGTTAATAAATGCTATGAAATATATTGCTAGTTCATGTTAGTTAATGCATTAGCTAATTCTAAGAAATATGACTTATTGTAAAGCTGTTTTTTCTTGTACAGTCTTCTCCGCAGAGTGCACGAAGTTGTGAAGCAGTGCCATGATTTAAAATCCGAAAACTCTCAGAAGGACAAAAAGATTGATGAACTAACAGAGGAGAACCAAACTTTCGCTGCTCAGGTGAGATACTTTTATTTTCCCCCCTTCCTTTCTGTCTTTTGCTAACCTGTTTAAAACTAATTTCTTTCTCAAACTGGACTCATCAGGTGCGAAACACATTCGCTCAGCTGGCGAGAGCTGAGGAGGAAGTTACCAAACTCACGTTGGCTCATGAATCATCACTGGCTGAGTGGAGGAGCAGAAAGGAGTTTCTCGAGCACGAGTTGAACGAGGCCGTCACACACAGGGTAGATCATTTTAATTAAACGAATCATGTTGTGTTTCTTTGCTTTGTACTCTCCCTGAATGGTATTTATTAATCTGTATTGTTTTCTTCCTCCTGTTCTCCTCATTCAGGAGTGTCTGAGTGAGCAAGTGCAGATCCTTCAGGGAAAGATCTCCGTTCTGGAGGATGAACTCCTGAAAGTTCAGTCTCAGGAGAGAGGAGAGGTTTTGGGACCCATCATGGAGGTGAGATATTCTGTTTTTCTGTCATAATACTGTTTACACAGGGTTATATTTTGTTTTCTGATGAAAAGATTCTTATAATTTGGTCAGTATGTCTAAAATGTTATGTTCAACAACACTTGCAAACATTGCATTTTTTAAATTATTTATCATGATGATACACAACATTATCTTTAATCTAAAATAATCAGGGTTTAATCAGAGTCTAAAGCTCATTTCATGTTCTTTCAGTTCATGCATTGACTGTTAAAAAGAAAATATTACAACTATTTAGTTCTTACTGAGCTGAAAACATCTTCATAGCATTGACCAGTGTTGACTAAACTTTGTTCTCTTTTTGTTTTTCTCAGTGGGAAAAGCTTAAACAGGAGCTGGCAGATCTGACTCTTAAACTCGCTGAGCTTCAAGACACTATTTCCCTTCTTGAGAAGGAGAAGACGGAAGTTGAGGATTTGTTGGCTGAGGAGAGATCCTCTTTTGAAAAGGAAACCAGAAGACTACAGATGGTTGTGTTCGATCTGGAGCAGTCTGTCAACAGCATTCGTTTGGAGAGAGAAACACTGGAGGAGGCTTTACGGAGTCAGAAAGAAATGCTCACTGCGCAGATATCAGCTCTGGAAAGTGATGTTTCTCGTCTGCAGCAAGTGGAAGTGCAGCTGACAGCGGAGATTAAAATATCTGCGGACCTCCGCCAGCAAAGAGAAGAACTGGAGGGGAAGGTTGTTTCTTTAGACAAGATGGTTCATGCTTTGCATGCTGAGATCCAGGGTTTGGAAGCGGAGAGAGCATCACAGCAGGACGCCCTGAACGCCCTGATTGTTGAGTTGCAAAGCGCCAAAAATACAATTCAGGAATATGAGAAGAAGCTGGAGGAGCATCAAAAAGTGATAGCAGAGAATGATTCCTTGAAAAAGGAGGCATGCACATTGCAGCAGGAGCTTGATGAGCATCTGCAGGCCATTGGAGACCTTCAGGAGCAAATAAATGTTCTCAGACAGGAGAAAACTGAAGGAGAGAACCAGGTTAGTCAAGCTTTGACTAAAATCGAAAGCCTCCAAACTCACATTCTGGAACTGTCAGAGCAGATTTCCCTAAAAGATGAAGAAATCAGAAATCTAAGGAACGAGTATGACTCTGTTGACCATGAGCTGAAGCTTGTGAAGGAACAAAATATTGAAATAAACAAATTGATCGAATCAAATCGCAAAGAGCATGAGGAGACTGTTAAAAAACTCCAGCAAGAGCTTCACTCTGCTTCTTCAGCCGCATCAGAAAAACATGAGGAAATTCTAGTTCTGTCAGCAGAAGTAACCTCTCTTAAAGAGCAGATCTGCCGTTACAGTGAAAATGAAGTGCAGAAACAACAAGAAATGTCTTTTTTAGAGACCAAACACAACGTGTTGCAGGAAAACCTGACCTCTCTTCTGAACCAGCTGGCTGAGGCGACAGCTACAGCTTCACATAAAGATTCTGAGATTCTCTTGCTTCAAAATGAGATTCACCAACGAGAAACCCTTAGAAAAAATGCTCAGGAGCTTGAGACTGCCAAGCGTGAGGAACTTGAGAGAACAGTGCGTGAACTTCAAGCTAAAATCCTACAAGTCTCCACTCTTGCCTCTGAGAGAGACGCTCAAGTAATTTCTCTTCAAGATGAGATGAAAGATCAAGAATTGAGGGCCAAACAGGCTGAAGATGATCTCCACAGAGAGCTAGAGGAGAAGGTTGGCACTCTACAAGGAGAATTAGATGCGGTCAGTCGTTGTGCTGTAGACAAAGACAATCAGCTGGGGTCTTTAGATCAAAAGCTCAAGGAGATGGAAGGGCTTTTCCTTCAAAAGGAGAAAGATGTCCTGGAGATGCATCAGGCAAAGGAGGATCTGGAAAAGAGGCTTGTTGAGGAGAAACAACAACTGAAGGAGTACCAGCAGAAATGGGAGATGGTGATTAAGGAAAGAGACCACCTGTCAACTGAAGTAACATCTCTCAGTGATAAAATCCACAGTTACCAGGACACTGAAGTGCAGAAGCAACAAGAGATTTATGTTTTAGAGGTAGAATGCAAGCAGTTAAAAGAAAAAATGACTGCCCTTGAGAAGAAGTTAGTAGAGGAGACAACTACAGCTTCAAATAAAAATTCGGAGCTTCGATTGCTTCAAAATGAGCTTCAACAACAAGAGAGCATTAGAGAAAAGACTCAAGAGCTTGAGACTGCCAAGCGTGAGGAACTTGAGAGAACAGTGAGTGAACTTCAAGCTAAAATCCTTCAAGTCTCCACTCTTGCCTTTGAGAGAGAGGCTTCTCTTCAAAACGAGTTGAAGGAGCAATCGAGGGCCAAACAGTCTGAAGAGGATCTCCGCAGAGAGCTAGAGGAGAAAGTTGGCAACCTACAAGGAGAACTAGATGAGGTCAAATGTTGTGCTACAGACAAAGACAATCAGCTGGGGTCTTTAGATCAAAAGCTGAAAGAGATGGAAGGGCGTTTCCTTCAAAAGGAGAAAGATGTCCTGGAGATGCATCAGGCAAAGGAGGATCTGGAGAAGAGGGTTCATGAGCTTGATGTTGAGAAACAACAACAACTGGAGGAGTACCAGCAGAAATGGGAGATGGCGATAAAGGACAGAGACCACCTGTCAACTGAATTAACCTCTCTCAATGATAAAATCCACAGTTACCAGGACACTGAAGTGCAGAAGCAACAAGAGATTTCTGTTTTAGAGGTAGAATGCAAGCAGTTAAAAGAAAACATGGCTGCCCTGGAGAAGAAGTTAGTAGAGGAGACAACTACAGCTTCACATAAAAATTCGGAGCTTCTCTTGCTTCAAAATGAGCTTCACCAACAAGAGAGCATTAGAAAAAAGGCTCAGGAGCTTGAGACTGCCAAGCGTGAGGAACTTGAGAGAACAGTGAGTGAACTTCAAGCTAAAATCCTAGAGGTTTCCACTCTTGCCTCTGAGAGAGAGTCTTCTCTTCAAAAGGAGTTGAAGGATCAATTGAGGGCCAAACAATCTGAAGATGATCTCCGCAAAGAGCTGGAAGAGAAGGTAGAAACTATACAAGGAGAACTAGATGTGGTCAATTGTTGTGCTGCAGACAAAGACATTCAGCTGGGGTCTTTAGATCAAAAGCTCAAGGAGATGGAAGGGCTTTTCCTTCAAAAAGAGAAAGATGTCCTGGAGATGAATCAGGCAAAGGAGGATCTGGAGAAGAGGTTTGTTGATGAGGAACAACAACTGGAGGAGTACCAGCAAAAGTGGGAGATGGTGATTAAGGAAAGAGACCACCTGTCAATTGAATTAACCTCTCTCAATGATAGAATATGCAGTTACCAGGACACTGAAGTGCAGAAGCAACAGGAGATTTCGGTTTTGGAGCTAGAATGCAACCAGTTAAAAGAAAAACTGGCTGCCCTTGAGAAGAAGTTAGAAGAGGAGACGACTACAGCTTCACATAAAAATTCGGAGCTTCTCTTGCTTCAAAATGAGCTTCACCAACAAGAGAGCATTCGAGAAAAGGCTGAGGAGTTTAAGACTGCCAAGCGTGAAGAACTTGAGAGAACAGTGAGTGAACTTCAAGCTAAAATCCTCCACGTTTCCACTCTTGCCTCTGAGAGAGAGGCTTCTCTTCAAAATGAGTTGAAGGATCAATTGAGGACCAAACAGTCTGAAGATGATCTCCGCAGTCAGCTAGAGGAGAAGGCAGAAACCCTTCAGCGACAATTAGAAACTGCCAGTCATGACGTCACAAACAAAGACAAACTTCTGCAGACTTTGGACCAGAAGCTGAATCAGATGGAACTGCTGTGCCAACAAAAGGAGAAATATGTCCTTGATATGCATCGGATAAAGGAGGACTTAGAGAAGAGGATTGATGAGCTTGTTGTTGAGAAACAACAACTGGAGGGGAACCAGCAGAATTTGGAGATGGTGAGGAAAGAAAGAGAGCATCTGTCAACCGAAGTAACATCTCTCAATGATAAAATCTGCAGTTACCAGGAAAGTGAAGTGCAGAAGCAACATGAGATGTCTGTTTTAGAGGGTAAACACAACACATTAATGGACAACTTGGCTGCTCTTAAGACGCAAGTGGCAGAGCTGACAACTGCAGCTTCTCAGAAGGAATCTGAGTATCTGTTGCTTCAAAAGGAGTCTTGCGAACAAGAGAAACTTCGAGAAAAGGCTTGGAAGCTTGAGAAGGATGTAAGTGAACTTCAGGCTAAAATACAAGAGGTCTCCACTCTCGCCTCTGAGAGGGAAGCTCAAATAAGTTCTCTTCAAAATGAAATGAATGATCAACAATTAAAGGCCAAACAGTCTGAAGATGATCTCCGCACAACACTTGAAGAGAAGGTTGAAACACTACAGAGACAACTAGACACTGCCAGTTGTGAGGTCACTGACAAAAAACATCTTTTGGAGTCTTTGGATCAAAAGCTGAGGCAGACGGAAGTGATGTGCCTACAAAAGGAAAAATATATCATTGAGATGCATCAGGCAAAGGAGGAACTGGAAAAGAGAATTGTTGAGCATAATGCCGACAAACATGAACTGGAGAATTTGGAGATGCTGAGGCAAGAAATGAGCCATTTGACTTCTCTCAACCAGTCTCTCCAGAGGAAGTGTGACGCCTCCCAGAAGATTCGAGCTGAGCTGGAGTTGAAGGTTGAGGAGGAAACCATTTCCATCCTTGCTCTTAAAAAGGCTTCCCGACAGTGGGAGGAACAGAATCAGGAACTTCTTGAACAGCTGAAGACAAAGTCGGAAGCAGTAGAGCACTACAAATCACAGGTCTGTGTTGAGTTAGATCTTGCTGTGTTTCTTTCATGCATTTTGATGTTTTGAAGAATTCTCATTGCACAACTGAATTGCTCCAGTTTGACGTCACCTGCCCTTATTTTAAAAACTAAATGGCTGTCTTATGGTTCTTCCTCAGGTGGAGAAAGCCAAGAATCACTACAACGGTAAAAAGCAGCTGCTGGTGGAGGCTCAGGAACTGAACAAAAATTTCGAGCAATCACTTGAGGCCAGTAAGAGTGAAGTTAAAGCTCTGGAGATGGAACTGAAGCTAGCACGCATGGAGCTAGACCAGGCAAACGCCAAAGAGAAGAATCTTGCGGCCAAAGTGAAAAACTTGGAGGCACAAGTTAGTTTAAATTCTTAATGTTTCAATAATGTGAAAATGAAACAAGTTTTGAAATGTTTGAGTTTCCTGTTGAATTTCATGATTGATTGTGTGTTGGTCTTCAGGTTGACTTTGCTGATAGGCAACTGCGAGAGCATAGGAAGATGACTGATGTCATTGAGGACTTGAGACATAAAGAAAGTCAGTACATCAGAGTCCCAGAGAAACGTCAGGACACCAGCACCGACAGCTTGGAGTTTGAGCTGAATGATTCGCTCAACCCTGACAGGTAGCTAAACCAGCACAATTGTACAGGTTTCTCACATAGTATTCCAAGTAACTCATGCAGTGTCATTGTCCTCTTATCCCAGTCGTTCAGCAGTACCTGGTGAATCCAGCACTCCGCTAGTACGCAGTTCTGAGCGCTTGGCTGCTAAACGCCGTGCCTTGAGGACCGAATCCCTGGAGACTCTCTGCTTCACGCCAATGGGTCAGCAAGGCAACAAGCGTAAAGCAGATCACACCGATGCCTTTGAACGCAAACTAGAGTCCAGCATCACTTCCATTGGCGATCTTGTGGTTGACTCTGCAAAGAAGTTGACAGCTTCGGCTCGCAGGCGACGTACTACACAAGTTATCAACATCACACTTGCTAAGGTAGGAAATGCACAAATGTCTTCTTGCTTTCTACACTTCATTGGGTTAAAAAGAAAAGTTTGAGTTGGCTATCGTAAAGTTAGTTCCACCTTCAGCATTAAAGATCCAATCAGTAAAATCACTGTCATTTCTTTACATAAAACTTTGACTGGACCAACACGATATCTATATACAGTTTTTAGTATATATTGCTCACGGTTAGGGCTGCACGTGCATTGGTTGGACCAACCTGAAATATCCACTTTTTTAAATTCTATTTGTGCCCAAGAAACGGCATTTATGAGACTTTTTATGTCAGATGCAGACCTGCCAACCTGTACGCATTTTGCGTAGGGGATACGCGTTTTGACCTCAAAGTACGCTGGTACGATTTGTCACTCTAAACTACGCAAAAACCTGGTGACGCGCCTCTGTGCACGCGCAGTCCTTAAATCAAGCAAGAGCAAAAGAAGAAGAGTTCGACCAATCATAGCGCTGAGTTCATTCCCCAACTAGCAAGGGAGGAAGATTGACAGATGCGTAAGACCTATCATTAAAAAGAGAATGAAAATCGACAGCAATAAAGTAATCCCGCTCGATCCCTCTTCCGCCGTCTGACTGAGTTCGTCAGCGAGGACAGTACAGTAGTCACAGTACTTCTGACTCCTGAAGGTAAACGGGCTGGGGTGGATGTGGAAAGTTGAAATATTGTATTGAGTTAACTAAATCTGGATTCGATAAAATACTCCGTAATTCATCATGGTCACTCAGATAACAGGAAAACATCATTCATCCATGCAAATTATAAAATGCTTAAGTAATGCTGAACAGTAAATCTGAATAAAATTTAAATCGCTATGGCTTAGTGATTATGACAGTTCTGTGATTTGTGGATTACTGATAAAACGCGAGTCTGGAGAAACAGGCGTTTATTTATTCATTCTCAGTGTTGAGAAACGTAGCCTGCATGTGTTACGTTATTGCGTTAATAATAACTAAACTAATGTTACATATTTATTTTGTATGAAAACTAGCGCGTTAGTTACTTATGGATTAAAAAGTACGTTGTATCAGTGCTGCGCGAGCTCTCTCACAAACACTGACGCGCGCACGCAGAGAGAGAGAAGATGATTGTAAAATGAAAATTGACGGGCTAAGTTTAAATTTAGTTCTTGGTTGTGTTTTTTTTTTTCTGACAAAATGTCAGAAACCATTTTGTTTGATCCATCCGTGTTTTTTAAATTCGTTAAATGACGGACGTTTTACTGTCAACACAGCCCTCAGTATATGTCGGATTCATCTAACTTATTGTCTACTTGATATTCTCTTTAGAATAAGTGGTTCGTTTTGCTATTATTGGACTCCTGTCTATTTATTGTCAACTATTTTCTATAAATATGTTTGTATTGGCTAACGTTTATTCAGCTAATGCGTGTCCTGTTTAAAATGTACAAATGCAAAGACACCACGTCTCAAATAAAAGCCTTTTTTTTTCCTGTGAGATTTAGTATCATATTTGGATATTGGAATAATAAATTATGTAGCCTATCTTACATGTACAACGTTCCGATGTTAGTGATTTTTTTTTATTTACTGTTTTCTAGGGGTCCCCCCCCCCCCCCCCCAATAGTACTCAAAAAATAATGTCAAGGTTGGCAGGTCTGCAGATGTTATTGCTTGTTTTAAATGTTATTCAGTAGTAAGTTTGGCATTTAGATTTCGCTATATCCACATACAAGAGACTAGATAGCTGTACTTGCATGACTGAAAAAGCTTCCCTAGATGGCCAGCTGATTTGCCTTTAAATAGACATTGACTAGTAATATTACTCTTCATGGCTTCTTGAGTTGCAAAGGTTATAAAGAGTTTGTTTTATTCTTTCTTGTTTAGAAAACACCAGGAAGCGCTGAAGGTGAGGATTCGTTTTCTAGTCTGCACTCTGCCCGGTCTCAGCCCAACTTGGCAGTCCATCACTCACGACCGATCTCCATGGATCTCTCAGAGGAAAGTTTATCAAAAGCAGACACCCTTCAAAATCTGCCTGGATATCGCAGAAGTACCATGCATACCATCGCCCCATCAAGAGGTAAAATTGTGTACTTGGACCTCATTGCTTTTAGTTAGTTTGCACAATATTTTAGATTAGGGCTGCACGATTAATCAAAATAAAATTTGCGATATGGCGTATTGAAATTATCAAACTGCATTGAAATGTACAGTATGTGCTGCGTGTTTCAGAGTGAAGGAGTGTTCACTGTGTTCATTTACACGTGAGCAGCTCACTGTGTTTCCACTAGCTCAGAGAGGTTTGGTTCACAGTAAAAGTATCTCCACACAAACCCATCTCTGCATATCTGCTATGAGTTTGGGTTGTTTATAACATGCATTTGGGAACACATGCGCCAACCATCTTTTCATACTTGTAATGAGAAGTGCTTATAAACTGGCTTTAAAGACTTTAAGGAATACGTTTGATGGTTTAATGTTTGAAAAAGGACTGTAATTTTATAAATATTAATACTGTAATTTTACAGTTGTAATGTAAAATAAAATTACTATTATATTTTATTAAGTACTCGTTTTTTATTTTGTAATGAAATATTACAATAGTAATATTTCTTATTTTGCTTATTTTTTAAAAAAAATTAATCAAAATAATAAAATATATTTTATAGTCATTAACATATAATTGTTCTGTTCTTGAATTATTCATTGTATACTTTATCACATTCTAAAGCTCAACTTTTATAATAAAAATGGCTGTACTGTAAAATACATTTATTAATATATATTATTTTTTATTAAATACTCTTTACACTGAAACGTTACAGTAATATTTTATTTCTAAAAATTGTATTATTAATGATATATACTACAATAATTTGTTATTATTTTCATTTTATTGTCATATTGATATATAATACATTTTTGACCAAATTGTGCAGCTCTAAAAAGAAGCACAATCAACCTGGAATTTTTTTAATGCGTTTTAAATCAGTCATCGTTTTTTTTTTATCAGGGAAACTACCAATTTCCACCACCAAATCATGCAGTCATACTTAAGTAAACTAACTTATTTTGTGTGTTGTGTAGCCACCAGTACGTTCTGTATCGGAGCGGAGAATGAACCCGAACATGCTTCTGATGATTGGATGCGAATCGCCGAATTGCAGGCACGAAACAAAGTCTGTCTGCCTCACCTGAAGAGCAGCTACCCGCTGGAGTCCAGGGTAAGCTTGTAATAGTTAGCTTTAGCTGCGTTGTTTGTATAAAACTAGAATCAAATGTATTGTTCTCTCTCCATAGCCCAGTCTGGGACCCTCGTTCACCGTAACCGACGATGACCTGCGCATGGGTGACCCGGATGAGACGATCCGACGTGCTTCCATGGCTCCGGGTCAAATACTAGAGACCCTAAACTCTCGCCGCTTCTCCCTTGCGCCCGGAGCAAGTTCGACCCAGGGTCCTGCGCTCTCCCAGCCTCAGCGCGCCACCATGTTGCCGGGTCAGATCCGGTCCAGCACTGCTGCTCACCGGGGCTCCCAGCTCACAAAAACAAGCTCACACCTGCGTGCTTCAGAAAATAAACGCAGCCCGTTGGCTCAAAAACGCCCTGGATCACAACTGCAAGCCCCAGACACACCTGAGGTACGAGAGATCGATATGGAGGGGCAAATGTTGATCCCACTTGATAAATGTTTAAGAATTTTCTTTGGATAAGAAACCTTACTAAAATGCAAAGCTGTTAGTTACAGATGTTGTTGTTTCCACAGGCGAAGAAATTGGCAAGTTGCTTCCCACGGCCAATGACACCTAAAAGCAGGTTCGGCAACAGTCAAAACAGACCTCCAAACTCTCCGGTGAAGTACTTTTTTTTAAACACCTGGTTGTTACTAACCTAGACTTTATTTGAGGACAAAATTGCTGTTAAATATCTCTAGAATTTAGCTGAATAGCTATTTGGACACACTGCTACTAGTGGTTTATAAAGTAGCTAAAGTAGTTTGTGTTTTTAATTTCCAAAATTAAAATTTGAAGCTTTCTTTTAGAGTTGGTGGTTGGCGTTATTACAATCCGCTTTATTTAAAAAAAATAGGAATATATTAGGCCCACTTTGAAAGATAATTTGCCATGTGTTCCCTTAAAAGGGTTTTTAAAACGGTTGTCTAATCTATGTACTTTCATTTTTGTAGTATTTGCTGTGTGTAATTTTGTGTCGTAAAGCAAAATGAGGAAGTATATTATATTTCAGACCTTATTAAAAAAAAAATACAGTAGTGGCCTCAAGTGATGTCTGGAGGGTATATTTGTTTTTAAATTACCCTACAAGTTTGATTAAACCAAAATATGAGCAGCATATTTTATGTTTTAAATATGAGGGAAGAACAAAACACTAAACTTGCCAATTATTTGGCAAAAATCTACAGCTATAGGTTTTATTTTACTATGCAAATAAGAAAACATACACTTACTATATCATAGTCAGTCATTTAATATTTCATTGGTCCTCTCGTTTTCGCATGTTTGTATGACAGCCTGGCCAAAAGTAATATCCGCACAATTTGGCATGTTTCACTGCGTTATCACAAATACATAAAATTGACTCAAAGTGAACCACGCAATATGCTTACAAAATAAATATATATAATCAATATATATGATAGTCAATTTTCCTTGGCTGAACATTTACTTTTTGCCACTACCGTATATAATAAAGACCCAACACCTCAAATAGTAGCATTTTAGAGCCTAAATAATAATGTAAATAATTTTGATTATTACATAATACGCCTTGTACGAAAATAAAGTTGCATTGATTATGCAAAATTATGCCTCTTTGTAACATTATTACAGTAGTGCTATTCTACTCATTAAAAACTGAAACATGTCCCTCACAAATGCTAAATGTTTTTTGGTTCTCAGCTGTTTGGAAGCATATTGTATGTCCTCATTTAGATGGCTAGTTAAAGTGGTTTGTTTCATACAGTACTAATATTTCTGTTTGCGGTGACTCTTCCATCTGAAGGCCGAGCGAAGGCAATCTGTGGTGTTCACTGTTGTAAACACCCCGAAGAACAGCGGTCGAGGTGACAGCAGGCTTCAGCGCGGCCTCAACAAGCTGCGGAACAGCGCCCGCAAGTCTCCCGGCGTGGCCAGTCGTGCCCTGCGTTCAGCCGTAAGCGCCAGGTCTCCTCTGGACTCCACTCTCAGAAAGTCTCCCAGAAACAAGTCCCCCAAATCCTCCAACGCCAAAAAGGTACAATAAACACTCCTGTTTAAGTACGGTGGGGTCCATTGGACCCCAAATGACTTTTGCTTGAATTAATAAAAATGTTCTCTTTTTCCAAATGGTATGAAACTTCCTACGGCTCTCAACACTTCCTAGATCTACAAAAAAAAAATTAAAATGGAACGTTATCTGTTTTTATGTAGGCGTGACAAAAATAGTCACACTCGTGGTCTTCGGGGTCCATTGGACCCCAAAAAATGCAATTTAATTTTGTAACATAACAATATATATATTTTTTTACAAATATAAATTTACTTTATTTATTAATGTTTTTACTCAACATTTGTGCAGTTTTTGGAGGATTTATTATATATTTTAAATATCTAAATAAATAAATACATATTTATTTATCATTGGACTCAAAATAGACAAAATTCATCATCAAAATCAGAAACAACGCAGAACATAACGCAAATCTTTTTTTTTTTTTACAATTTTTTTTTTTACTGCTTTATTTGCTAATTTGTTATTGTAGTTCAGTTGAAATAAATGATACAATCTTAAGACTCCAACATTTATTTTTGTAACATGTTGTTCAGGTTTGATTATAATCATACTGTAACATTATTGAAAAACTGTTGTTTTTTTCAGTACAAAAAAAATGCTAAACTTTGACAAAAAGTATTTTATTTTTGTTATAATTGTGTTTTAAAATTTTTATATATGAATCCAACTGAATCCAACTTTAGAAACTTTAGAATCTTTCAGTAATTCAAATAGCATATAGGCCTTATGGAGCTCTATAGCCATCTAGTGGTTAAAGTGATTTATTACAAATTTTAACCTGTATTTTCAAAAAAAAATGGGCAAAAATCTTACATTAAACCTTGTAAAATTCTCCATGGTATCCCCAGGAATGAAATGTTGAAATCTGGGTTTTTAATAAATTTAATTTAACGTAAAATGCTGTTTTTTTTTTTTTTTGTAAAAATCCTATTTAAATAAATGTTTATTTATTTATTTATAGAAATTAAAAATAAATCATAAATCCTCCAAAAACTGCACAAATGTTGAGTAAAAACAATAATAAACAGAGAAAAATTATATTTGTTAGAAAAAAAAAATAATTTTCTGTTACAAAATTAAATTTTATTGTCTGGGGTCCAATAGACCCCGAAGACCACAAGTGTGATTTTTTTTTTTTTAAGACCATCAGAGGGTTAAGAAAACGCTCTCTCTGTAGACATGAACACAAGACCATGTAGTTCTTATCTGGTATGAGGATCCAGAGCACATGGTAAATTAGTGTAGTGGAAAATAGATTTTCAGTTGCTGCCGAAACAGTTTTAGAAGTTCAAAATAATTGACCGAAACGATTGTTTAATTGATGGCACGTGTCTTTCCTGCACATGGATATGCTGGGTTGGCAATATTGATTTCTCGGTTTTAATGGATTTTCATTTTGATCAACTGCAAACAGCTCAGATTAAAAGATCTTGGTTCATGTGTGGGGGAAATCTTTACTAAACATGATGTAATGTAGCACAGTAAGCTTTGTGCTTAGTTACTTTTGATTTGAAACAGTCTGTTGTTTAAAATTCTGTCAATTTTCTAAACAAAATTCAAACAATAAACAGATCATCTCTTTACTACTAGTTATAGCACCAAATAAACATGAATGAACATCAGAAGGTATGTTGAAAGATACACTACAACTTATTTTAATTAGTATCTCTTACTAAACTAGTATCATGTTTCATGCAATCGCACAATCAGTGTTTTAACTGCGCAAAGATGTCAATAAAACAGTTTGAAAACCATGTCATGTTATGTTTTATTTACCTCAGAAAAACTATTCAATGTCCATAATGTTTTAATTGGCTAGAAAAAAATAACTGGAGAGGAGCATTTTGATAATTATATGCACTATTACATATATTTTTACTTAACCTGTTTTTTTTAATGTACGTCTGGAAAAATCTGTCAAGAATTTTTTTTTTATTGCAGTCGTTTAATGTTTACATTTCTACAATGAATTGGAGTACAAATTAAATTATATAATTAAAAAGCTTAAGCTTTAAGTTTTATTTAAATAATGCAACTGCAACTTTTAGTGTTGATTATTAAATAAATGTGATTAATTGGTTATTCAATAAACTTTATTTCAGGTTTCGGTTTTCGTCTAAATGAAAATGTTAATCACTGTTTTGGTAGAAAATAACTTTCGGTGCATCACTACATATAATGCATAGGAAAGTACGTTTTATTTCTTTAAATTCCAGTAGTAATGTTTAGAAATTGCAGGTGTGTTGAAGTACTTGCTGTGTGTCTGTTTAGGGAATCCAGTGAGTCGCTGCGCTGATTTAAGTATGTAACTGTATGTGTCGACTGTAATCACTCCTTTAAACCTGCAGGTGTCTTTCCTCTGTGGGCTTTTTTCACTCTCGCTCTTCTGTTCATGTGCTCAAATACATTGTGGCTTCGGGAGTTTGGTGGCCGGTGTGACCATTTTATGTCATGAAATTTAGCAGAATGGTTTAAATAGTAATTCAGATTTTTAGTTAATTATGTAAATGCACGACTTTACATGTCATTTTGATTATTTAAAATTTTTATTTGTTTTTTAAACTTACTTTTGAACAAATTATGGTGGTGGTGTCACTGTTTTTCTGATCATTTCACCTGATGTTGGTGTTATTCAGTTGCTCTCAATCCAGATCTATTCTACACAACTACAGTGTCTCACTTTCAAAATGTCATTTGTTCTCATTTTTCAATTGCAATTTCTATATTGCACTCTCATATGGATTTGAATGCATCTTCTGACACCTCTTTCTCTCTCTCTCTCTCTCTCTCTCTCTCTCTCTTTCTCCACAGACGAGGTTCAGGATTAAGGTGTAAATTTGAGGATTCAACACATGCCAATGATTCTCTTTTCTTATCTTTTCTCTTTGCAAATAAGTTATTTTTCATTATGGGATGCAGTGATCTTAATTACTGTCCTGTTTATGTAATTGGTTGTTTGTTTATATTTAAATGTATTCCTTGTTCTTTGATAATAAAATATTTCTATCAAATCATTGACTGTTTAGTCAGCCATTGCTAAATAGCAGTGTATGAATGTGGCAAAGCCTCTGTTGAAAGGCAATATACATTAGGAGTGTTTGCAGAGTCTGTTTGGAAACAATTATTTTGCAATTCTGTGTGGTTCAATGATTAAGAAATGATTTAATACAGTTTTTTTTAAAGCTACAATGAAACAATCAAGTTTAATAAAGACTTAATGAGCTTCTATAAATGTACAATGTTTAAATTTTCTTTTTTGTGCAATGTTTGTATAAAAAACAGTTTGGATTTTAAACTCAGCTTGTTAATTAAACAATTATGACTGCAGAAATGTTCCATATTAGAAATATTAAATAAAATAAAAAAATATTACATTTCTGACTGCATTAAATCTTCAAACAAAATAATTAACACCATGTTCAGCAAAAAGTATTTCTCCCTGTTGTGATTGTCCCTAGGACTGGATTCACAATCTAAATTTATGGAAAGTTTCAGTTGCCATGTGTTTTCATATGTGGTAAGATACCTGTCAAACTCCAGTTTTAATAAGCAAGCTCTTGATTCTCGGAGGATTGCGTTCAAATCTGACGATAACAAATCATTGAATATTAACAAGTCAGCCACACATATCAGGTGTTTTAAATGTGCAATTTCTCAAATTTGATTTTGTTATTTTAAAGAATGCAACTTTATTTGGAAGGTTAAAATATTAGAAACAACATTTACATTTAGTGTAAGAAATTCAAACTTACAACTTTGAACATTTAAGCATAAAAATGTATGCATGAAACATTTTTTGCAGTTTAAAATGAATTGGTTGCACTTTAACATTGCTAGAAATTCAAAATATATCAAACCAAGTTCCCAAATTTAAGGTTATCACCATTAAATTGAGGTTTCTTTATTATCCTTCCTTTTTCTGGTTCATAATTTTTTGTTCATTAAAATTGAAATATGAATGGATAAACTTTAGTTGCGTTGATTACTACGAACGTGTGCCGTTTCGGAAAGAGGAGTTGTTCTATTGGCTACGTAATTTTAGATAGCCAATGAGCATAGAGGACTGAATATTGCGTCATCATATTTTGATGACCAATGAACGCCCAGCTGCTTAGTTTTGTTAATATGTTAATAAGTTGGGGTCGAGTGTTTCAGTCAAACAAATGCGGTAAAACGTCTCTCATTCATTGATTCAAGTAATTATGCACACCTGTATTGATTCTTTCATGAAGACATTTTTTTCTGGCATTATTGAAACATCAGGGATACACCAAGCCACCTAGTCTGCTGTTTCTGAAGCTTTTGAAACGGTCATCATAGGTTCGCTTCACATTTTAAGGAGGTAAAGCTGTTTAAAATACCCAACATTTTGAACATTTGAAGTTTAATCTCTTTATGTTACAAGTTTTCAAGTATTTGTATGTGCCTAACTAGTTTTGTAACAACAACATATCGAGTTTAATTTATCTAGTGCTGCTGCTGTTCTTTTGACTGTATGTACACTTCCAGTCTAAAGTTTTTGATCGGTAAGATTTTTAATGTTTTTAAAAGTATCTTCTGTTCACCAAGGCTGTATTTATTTGATTAAATATATATATATATATATATATATATATATATATATATATATATATATATATATATATATATATATATATATCACTTACTTTTATTTATTTATTTATTTATTTATTTATTTATTTAAATTTAAAACCGCTTTTTTCTATGTGGATATAGGAAAATGTAATTTATTAATTTATAAGTTGAATGTAGTTTATATATATATATATATATATATATATATATATATATATATATATATATATATATATATAGAGAAATATAAATTTCAGCATCATTACTCCCGTCTTCAGTGTCACATGATCCTGTTGAATGATTTGATGCTCAAGAAACATTTCTGATTATTATCAATGTTGAAAACAGTTATTTAAAGTTTTTATTTTAGGATACTTTGATGAATAGAAAGTAAAAAAACAGCATTTATCTGAAATAGAAAGCATTTGTAACATCAAACACTACCGTTCAAAAGTTTGGGGTCAGTAAGAATTTTTTTATTTTTTTTTAGGTGAAGAAATAATAGAAATGAATACTTTTATTCATCAAGCTAAGCATGTATTAAATTGATCAAAAGTTACAGTAAAGACACTTATAATGTTACAAAAGATTCTATTTCAAATAAATGCTGTTCTTTTGAACTTTCTATTCATAAAAGAATCCTGAATTTTTTACACAACTGTTTTCAACATTGATAATAATAATAAATGTTTTTTTTTTAGTTAAAATCCACATATTATACTCATTTCTGAAGGAACATGTGACACTGAAGACTGGAGTAATGATGCTGAACATTTTAAATATATTAAAATAGAAAACAGTCACTTTAAATGTTCATAATATTTAAAATTATTATTTTTTTATCAAATACATGCAGCCTTGGTGAGCAGAAGAGACTTTTAAAAACATTTAAAAAAAATTACCGATCCAAAACTTACGGTGGCCGAGAGAGCTCAACGTGCTGCAACTGAAGAAAACTCAAGCAAATTGAAAAAAACACCTGCAAATGAAGAAAACATTTTCATCATTTTTGACAACACATGTGCCAAAAATACTCACAACGCAACCAAATACAGAAATGTGATGCAAATACTCACAACGTAGATATGATCAGGATGTTAAAAAAAAATAAAAAATAAAAACCTCACATTTCAGGTCATTGACTTTTTGTGAGTATTTGCAGCACATGTGTTGTCAAACTGATGAAGATTTTTTCTTAATTTGCTGGTGTTTTTTTCTATTTGCATGTGAGCTCTATTGGCCACATTAGATGCATCTATTCAGATAAATCCACATCCTGTGTAATGAATGTAGTTGTCTATTTCTAGTGCCTATCATGGAGATGAATGCCATTAAGGAGGCAGCACTTTTGTCATGGGTAAGTTGACTGTCATATTTAATGTATCGCACTAGCATGACATTTAAACACATGTTACAATGATCTTGACATGTTCTTCTGACAGATCAACAGTGTCTGTCCTGAGGAGCCTATTAACAAAATCACCCAGATGATGGACGGTCATCGACTCCTCAAGCTTGCCTACAAAGTGTGAGCTGTGATGGTTACGATAGAAATGCCTTTTTGTCACTTAGTTGGTTACTTTTCTTTGATTTGAGGCGTTTCTGATGCAAAATTATGTAACTCGAAAAATTAGAATATCGTGCAAAAGTTCTAATTTTGATGATTATGGCTTGCAGCTTACGAAAATCTCAGAAAATTAGAACATTACATGAAATCAATAAAAAAAAAAAAAAAAAAAAGGTTTTTAGGCAAGGCACTTTTATTTATAGAGCAAGAGCACGTTTAAAACAGCCACTGCTGACCAAAGTGCTGTTCAATCACTTCAGACAATAAAATGCGTAATCAAACAGGACAACGCACACAAATTCATAAAATTACATTGAACCACAAGCCAGAGAGAAAAAATAAGTCTTTAGTGAGGTTTTAAAGCTATTAACATTGGAAGAGAGCCTTAAGTGTTCCGGCAAATCATTCCACAGACGTGGAGCAGCAACAGAGAAGGCACGATCACCCTTTAATTTCAATCTAGATTGTGGCACAGTCAGCATTAAATTGTATGAAGTCCTTAAGGGCCTAGAACATATCCGGTGGAGAAGATCTGTAATGTAGTGAGAAGTCCGGCCATTTAAACCCTTATACACATACAACAAGACCTTGAACTTAACACAGTATACGACCGGCAACCAATAAAGTAAAGAACAGGCAAAATATATTCCCTTTCTAGATCCAGTAAGAAGCCTGGCGGCAGCGCTTTGTGCCATTTGTAGGCGGGATAAGGAGGATTTAGCCACGCCAAGGTACAGTGAGTTACAATAATCCAGCCTGGAGAAAGTAAATGATTTGGAGACAGTGATTCATGCATTTATTGTTAAAAATGCTTTTAATTTCGCAGTGGATCTGAGATGATAAAAGCTTCTCTTCACTACTGATTTGTTTGTCGAATTTAAGGCAGTTATCAAAAATCACTCCCAATTTTTGGCATAAGATTTCCCAGTTAAAGGACCCAGATGGTTATTAATATGTATAATAGAATCTGGTGGTACAAAAACTACAATTTCGGTTTTAGAGTCATTCAGTGTTAGAAAATTAGCTGCCAGCCAGCGTCTTGCCTCCTAAAGACAGTTCATCAGAGAGTGTATGTCATAATTATCCCCATTTTTCAAAGGACGGTACACCTGGTTGTCATCCGCATAAAATGGTATGGAATGTTGTGCTTTCGAATAATCAAGCCTAAAGGGAGCAAATACAGCGAAAACAGCAGGCCCAAGATAGACCCCTGAGGTACACCACAAGTTAAACAGAAGAGGAAGAAATTCCCAACCTCCACAGAAAATGTTCTATCAGTGCGGAACCTTTAATTCCTACGCAGTTACTCAACCGTTCAAGCAAATACAGAAATGTCGGCCCTCTGAAAAGTATAATAATGTATATGTATATAGTTTTATATATATATATACTAAGTTATATAAACTAAATAGTTATATAAACTAAATATTTTAGTTTCACCTTTTAATTTGAATTACTGAAATACATGAACTTTTGCATGATATTCTAATTTTTTGAGTTTCACCTGTGTATATATATATATATTATTATTATTTTTTTTTTTTGTAGTCTGGAAAGCAAAATACCACATGAAATCTGATGTTCGCAAATCAGATGCAAACTAAATTCATATCCGTTTTAAAAACCTGTTGAGAAAATATAAATATCACTAGTCATTTATTTAACTCCTTTATTTAATTTTTTATTTCTGTTATAGCTTGTTTACTAGTCAATTTTTGTTTTACTAATACTCTGAATATTTCTGGAAACACAACAGATTTCTTGTGGTGTTCCTCATTTTGTAAGTCACTTTAGATGGAAGCGTCTGTTAAATGAATACATTTAAATGTATTTGTTAATGCGTGTCATCTTGTTCTGTAGACGAGGGAAAGAGCCCTGTGATGATTTATTTGTGTCACCATCTCCTAATATGATGGAAATGCTCTTCAGCGTTCTGCAGGGTGAGTAGCAAATCCAAACTTGTTAGTCCAGTCTTTTAAAGAGGACATATTATGCCCTTTAGGTCTACTAGAACAGGTTTTCATGCTTAAATGTAAAAAAAAAAGCGCTTTAATTTCCCCAGATTGTCCATTATTGCAGTTCCTCTCTTCCCAGTCTGTCAGTAACGCTTTGTTTAGTTCCTGTCTCTATGAACCTCCTCCTTCTGAAAGCACACTGTGCTCTGATTGGTCGGCTGGATCAGCGTGTTGTGATTGGTCAAGCGCTTCGTGTGTTTGGGAAATGTCCCGCTCTTACATAACCGGCAGTTTCAACACACTACTAACTAACTCAACAGGCCCCGCCCCTTTATTCTGCGTATGAACTATTTAAATGAGAATTATTGTGAAGTGTTTGTTCCCGAAAGAAACTCAAGACTACAATGGAGGCGTTTCAGGGAGTTCAGAAACACTGACACTGATATATCAACTCACACCACAACTACACACCAATTTGAAAGTGTAACAGTAGTGGCTTAGTGGATAAGGACTTGGACCGTGGATGGAAAGGTTGCAGGTTCGATCCCAGGTCCCATCACCATGAATGTTCAGACTGTGGTTTGTCCCAGTGTGTCTGCAGAGCCGAGCAGTGCCGCAGTCCTGGACGCCACACAGAGAGATGCTGGTTCCTGCCGACAGGGCCTGTCGAGTGATCGGGCTCCCTGTGCGATGGTTCCACACACACATGTGCGTTTGTATGAACTACTGCTTACCTTTATTTCCTTCTACATGCAGATGCCTTTCAGTTCAGCCCAAGACAGGCATCCGTCATGTTCCAGAAGATCAGTCAGGGAATCGAGCTGGAGCTTCAGATTGGCAAGGTGTGTGTTTGTTTCTGTTGTTTTGTGCTCTGAATAAGACACTCATTATAGTTGCTATTCTTTGTTTAAGATTTTGTCAATGATATGACACTTTTTATAATACATTATAATATGTTTAATATGATAATGCATTAAAAATGCAATGAACATGGTGTCAGTTTCTGAATTAAAATTTGTTCTCCCCTTTTTTTTTTGTGCAAATCAAAAATGTTCTGTTCTTGCATTGCATTCAAAGTATATATTTTATCAGTTCATGCATGTGCTGGGAATTGAACCCATGACCTTGGTGTTGCTAGCACCCATGCTTCAATGTTTGAACTACAGGAACAGTAAAGAAATTTAGTTGACCTCATAACTGTGTTTGACAAAGTCAAATTTTCTTAAATATTATAAATCCCAAGACCTCCTCATGATGTTATTCTTTTACCTTCATTAGGATACGTTTTAAAACATTGTGTTCTTGCTTGTATTCAAGACATTATAACTTTTATTATTCATATAAGTGTTTTATTCAAAAACATGAAAGTTCATTAACTCTAAATGTGTTTTTAAAGTTAGGTATTTTTTTACCTAAACACTGAAAATGCTTTTTCCATGTGCTGTGTGTGTGTGCAGGTGGTGCTTGTTCTGTGTTACTGCAGTTTTAAAAAGTACAACATGGTACCTTTGGACACCAAGACAGCGGTGAGTGTTCAGTACTGACCGACAGTTTGTGACGTCTGTGAATTTTCTGAACTCACCCTCTTGCTCTGTGTTTCTGTATCAGTTGATGATCGCATCCATGTTTCATTTTATCGAAGATGATGCCGATGGTCTGTCTTTAGACGATAACCTAAATAAATTCCTCACCAAAGCCTGTAAGTAGCCACATTATCACATTTGCTTAGGGAAAGTACAGCTTATTGAATTGTAGTGACGTTACTCTTTTGAAGAAATGCATTTTTTTTTTCAGCTTATACACTACCCTTCGAATGTTTTTAATAAAATCAGTCCATGTAAATGTAGATTTTAAAAAAAAATATATGTTTTACCCTTTTTTCTTTTAACCAGTTTTCCACCATGAACTTGGTGTTAGCATGGCATTAACAAATGAGTAGGGTTGGGTATCATTTTTAATTTGAACGATTCCAATAAGGTAACACTAAATGTGAATAATATCTTAGATTTTTTTTTTTATTGCAAAACATTTAATTGTAGCTGAATAAAACAAAAATCAACTGGCTAATGAACACTTGCTCAAGGAATGTTTGGCTGTGGTTTAACGTAATTTAAAAAATTAGCAATCGCAAAAAATAGATACTACTGAACAAAGATACGATTTAAAATAGTGTTTTAAGATTTTAGGTACAGAAACTAATCAAATGTAAAATAACTCTGCACTTTATAAATAAAATATACATTACAAAGATGGTTACACAAGTTATTCAGTCAAGAACGAGTTAATTTTCTCTTTGACTTGTTGTTTGATTAGTGTTATAGAGACTGCAGCAGGAATGTTAGGCTTCTGTCACTTTAAGAGCTCCACGGATCCAATATACTGTTACACATGTCTGCAGCACAGAAAACAGCGTGCGAGTCGTATCGTGCTTGAATTATTTAAAGTCATATTGAAATGCTCAAAGGAATCAAAAAGAGGAATCTAAAGTAATTTTATAACAAGTATCTGATTCCTGACCAAGTATTCCTTTCCAAAATTGGAATCTATTTTCGATTCCCAACCCTACAAATGAGTGAGGTAAGAGTTAATGATTGTATTGTATCCTTACAGGTGTGTTAACCTTCTCTGTCTCATTCTGTAGCTGTCATGACCTTCTCCACCTCCAGCAGTGAGAGCAGCTGCTGTTCGCCTTTATACACTGATGATGATGATGAGGAGTCCCCGTTCACCAGCCACTTTCAAAAACCCAGAGTTCAGATTCAAGAGCGTGTCACGGTGGCCGGCAGCTCGGGCAGGTAAGTGCCCTTCTTGCTTCATTGCATCATTTGATATCGTGGTAAACCCCACACACTACCATTCAAAATGTTTTTGTTTTTTTATTAAAGGGAAAGAAATTATTACTTTTATTCAGTAAGGACCCATTACATTTATCAAAAGTGTCAAAGACATTTTAGAATGTTACAAAAGATTTCTGTTTCAATAGAAATGCTGTTCTTTTGAACTTTCTATTAATCGAAGACTCCTGAAAAAGTGTATCATGGTGAATTTGTATTGAGCTACATTATAGCTGTATCATATCCAGCTTCTTGTAAATGCATGGATTCACATACTTTTCCCTACTATTGTATAATGGAGTGATGAGAGTTGACTGAATGTAAAATCCCAGTATAAAGGCCTTACACACGGAGTGTGATTTAAGCGATGCAAATGTAAGTCGAGAGAAGTCTTGAATCGAAACGATAGACCCCTATGGAGATATTCACAGTTTACACTCGACGTGATTTATTTGGCAACACGACAAAGCACGATTTTGTTTCTGACCAGTGGTTTTTTTTTATTTTTTTTTTATATATATATATTGAGCTTAGCCGAGCCGCTGCTGTTGCACAAAAGTGTGAGTTGTGCAGCTGTTTTAAAAAACCTGTGTAAACACCAAAGAAAAGTATTCTGGAAGAGAGAAGAGAATGGATTGAGCTCTTCTTATCATTTGTGTCTAAGAAACTAGGGGTGCACCGAAATTTCGGCCGCCGAAAATGTTCGGCCGAAAATGGCATTATCGGTTTCGGGCCGAAATAAAAAAAACAGCCGAAAACGTAAACCGAAACTGAATGTCACCCGCCCCTCCCATGCGTGCGCAAGCGCTTAGTTTTCACTCACGGTCAAGCTGTTATCACGCGTCTGCCTATCAAAGATAGGGATGTCTCCCGCATATTGATAGCGGCTCCCTGATGCCCGCAAATTAGTTCAAATCTCCCGGAAGAGCGAGCGAACAAGAGCTCGTGCTCCAAACCGTGTAGCGCGCGCACGCCAGAGAGGGAGAGAGCGGAAGACCTTTGCGTGTGTGTGCTAGTGTGCCACATGAAGCGCATGTAAGACCCCCAGTCCAATTTTCTGTGTGTATAGCAGTTACATTAAAATTTGCGTAGCACTGCACAACTGTGTTTCCTAAGGCTACATAGGCTTACATGTTGTTTACAGTTTGAGTTTGGATTAAGTTCTAGTGCTGTTTTTGCACTGTTGTTTTGCATTGTTTTGCACAGTAATTCAAAATGTAAGTAAAAAATTGTTTACATGCAGCAGCAGAATAGAGGCCCACTGCCATTCTGTGATTTTGTGTGCAGTTATTCAGATAGTTGTGGATCTTTTTGCACAACTGTTAAAAAACTATTTTATTTGATGGAACATAAAACTTGAAGAATAATATTATTTGGTATTATTATTTATATTTATTGTTAAAAATATTTTAGGTGTTGTACTGTGTGTGTGTATATATATATATATATATATATATATATATATATATATATTAGTATAAGTTTTTAAAAGAAGCCGTTTTCGGCCAAGTGCATCCTAAATTTTTGGTGCATCACTATAAGAAACAGTTTTATTCTTACATGTTTTTTATCTAGATTATCATTTCCATAAATTTTTCCACTGAAATGTTCGATCTGAAGAGCTTGAGACCACGTACAGAGTGCTGTTTTCTTCCGTGCGTGTCTATTATGGGTCAGAGAGCTCATTCGCTCTAGAGCTGTCAATCATATTATGTGATCATAACTCCTGCCCTTCTGAATGATGACTTTGTGTTAATTTTCTCGTTCTGAGTTCTGCTCAGTTCTGTTTATAAACAACTGAGATAAACAAATCTACAGATGAAGCATAAAACCAAATAAATATGATTATGATGATATATGTTCTGCATGTGTTTTTCATGCGGCTCGGCGTGTTTTTAGAACAGAATGAGAAATGCTTACATAAGAAATACTAGGCAGGTGTAGCCTTTAGTTTATTATAAAACACTACAAATAATGAAAATCTGCCCTTTATTTAATCAACATCCACTTTAGATTGCATTAGGAATTTATTACACGCACTCGATGATGGTTTCTGTGTTGTACCAAACTTTATTTATCTTAATTTCCTGTTGAATTTAGCAGCATTGCAGCCAACAATGTTAAAGCCAAATGGGAACGAGATGCATGCACGAGGAGAAATGTATTCTTGGTCAGCGCCACCGATCATGCAGGCGTGAATTACCTTAAGGCAATCAATCATTTCACGTTCAGTGTGAAAGCTAAATTCATCTGCGATTCGCTTAGCTTTATATCACGTCGTGCTCCTTGTGAAAGGGACTTAACTCACATTCTTGATCTCCAGCTCTCCGGTGCAGGATAAAATGAGCACGCCACAATTGTTGAATAGACTGCGGAAAAAATTGGCACATGGGGCAGATGTGAGAGACGAGCTGGAGAAAGAACTGGCCAATCAGATCAACATCATCTCAGTGAAAGGTTTCATTTATGCTTCCTCTAGTGAATTAACTCTGGTGTGAATTTGGTTGAATTTCTGTCTCTTTTGCACACAGAGGGTCTGATTGTCCAGCTACAGCACAGGGTGGACCGAATGCTGAGAGAACAAGAAGAGCTGGAGACAGACCATAAAGCTGCTCTTCTGGAGCTGCAGGAGAAGAACGAGAGGTGAGACGCAAGAAGGGGAAAGGGGATCTATTATGTCCATTTTTAAAAGATGTAATATTAGTCTTGGGTGTCCTCAGAATGTGTCTGTTAGGTTTCGGCTCAAAATACCCCCCAGATAATTTATTATACCAGGGATGAGTAACGTCGGTCCTAGAGAGCCACTGTCCTGCAGAGTTTAGCTCCAACTCTGATGATAAACTCAGCTGCCTGTAGCCTTAAGACATGAAGACATTGATTAGCTTATTCACGTGTTTAATTAGGGTTGTGCGTCGCTGTAGTCATCTAAGTCAATAGCTCAGCACAGAGTTTATACCTTTTCAAGGGGGAGGGATTTGCATAGAGGTGGAGAAAATCTAAACAAAGCATGTAAATGAAGTACAGGAGTCAGCCCGTTACCGGAGTTTCCCCAGCCCTGATCTCATCAGCATAACGGTGTCATTCAAATGCATAGATGCTAATCCAATCAGCCTGACAGTATCGCCCATGGCTTTACTTGGGACACTGACACTGTTCAGGAGGTGCATAAAGACAAAAGGTTAATGACATACACCTGGGTAGCTTGACTACTTCTTTGAATCTCATCATCTGTACCTCAAGATGTAAAACACAATGTACAGAATTTTCTCAGTTTATATACTATTGTATTGGAACCTAGATTTAACATTTTATAAATTTGTAGTCCAACAATACCAAGGCTAAAATGCCCCCTTTTGGGGAGAAGCAAACACATGTGCTGCGTCCAAATTTACATTTAGTCATTTAGCAGACGCTTTTATCCAAAGTGACTTACAACTGAGGACTAAAGTCGTCATCATGAAGAGGCAAAAACAACGCAAGAAGTGCTCAAAATACGAAGTTCAGGCATTGCTCAGAGTAACGTAAGCCAGACAAGGGAGGATTTAAAGGAAAGGATTTTTCTTCCAAATTCGTCTACTTTTACTGTGCCCTAAAAATATGTACTGTTTTTGTGAAGAAAAAGTACATACTTTTGAGTGTAGCAGAAGAGTAGGCTAGGTTTGGGATAGTCTCAGCCTCAGACATGACGCCCACGGACCGTTGGCTGAACATCTGATTCATATGTCGCACTTTTCTGCGAACACTTCAGGAGTTTTGAAGTCGCGATCTGATTGGTTGAATTCTACTGAGTGTGAGTAAACAAATGCCGTGACGCCAAAACCCCTCGTGGAAGAAGAAAGCCGCTGTGTTTACAACTGTGACGATGAGCTTACCAGGATCAATTAAATGATTTTCAAAAGTATGGGAAGTTCGCTGCTCCATTGTTGCAGTAAACTTGCACCGCGTTCTTGAATGCATAATTTATTATGCACGCCGGTCTGTTATTGTCGGGACATCGACATTCTATTGTCATGCCCCTTATCATGACGAGGAACAAAACGAACTGTGATTGGTTGCGTTACTTGTCAGCAGTGTTGGGCATGTTACTTAAAAAAGGTAATTAGTTATAGTTACTAGTTACTTCTCACAAATAGTAACTGAGTTACATCATTATAAAAGTAACTAATTACCAGAGAAAGTAACTATTGCGTTACTTTTTAAAAGAATGTTCAAATAGGCCTATGTCAAATAACTTGGATGCCCCCAGTATTAAATATGTTAAATGAATGAAATGGACACTTAATAGAATAAATTATTATTATAAAACATTGAACACTAATCTACACTATTTTTAATGTTGCTGTGGGACAATGTGAGACACCTATTAAATTCAATATATTATTCTAAATATTATCATTACTATAGTAGAACAATAAAACATAATAGATGGTTTATACTTAATATCGCACAGACCATAACTGGCCAACAAATTTGTTTAAAAATAAATTATGCTTCTTAAGAAGTGTACCAAAAAAATGAATAAATAATAATCAAAAATATACATACTCTTTGTAGTGCATATTAAAACGATAAAACTGTTACACAACTTCACAACTAGTAGACATGATACTGTAGCCTAAGTATTTTCTTCCTCACAAAAGTAAACAGTTTAACATGAAGTGCTCTCTCAATATAATACTGAGCAATTTACCAAAAAAAATATAATAATAATAAAGTATAATATTTTGGGGGTTTTATTTTTATAACCTACAGAGAACGTCATCATCAGAGGTTATTTAAGCCAAATTCTAGGCATGTTTGCCACACGTGTTTACAATCGGTCAAACAAAGATGTTTTCTGGGAATGTTCCCTGCAGGTTATTTTCGAGGTTTTTTTATAACCTAAAGAGAACGTTCCCTGTTATTTTTAGGTTTTATTTTTATAACCTAAACAGAACCTTCCCTGAACGTTCCCTGCAGGTTATTTTTTAGATTTTATTTGTATAACCATGTAAATTAATTAAAACGTCGTAGATGATACAGATAGGCTATAGAGATTATTCTAATGCTGAACTTTGTCATTTATTTATAAACAAACTATATAATGCTCGGACACCCTCGGTCTCTCTTGCCACTGTTGAGCATGCTCTCGGACACACTCGGTCTCTCTCGCGCGTTGTTGAGCGCATTCGCTTCGCTTTTGTCCACTCCGGCGCCTCATAAACACACACGAGAAAAAACTTTGCAGGTCCTATGGCGGAGAGAGAGCATACTCGGATGAAAACTGCTTCAGTGAGTTCAATTATAGTAACGCCACATTTTTGGTCAGTAACACGCCTAACCTAACCCTACGTCACGCGTAGGCTCACTATTGGCCGACGCTGGTCATGTGTGTGATGTACAACACAGAAACACTGTGCTATAACATTAGTGAACTGACTTGAGAGGCCCACAGAGAAGGAAATGAATAGTTGAAATAAAGTTGTTGTTTTTGTGTTTTGCGCACAAAGTATTCTCATCGCTTGATAAACTTAAGATTGAGCCACAGTAGTCACTTGGACTATTTTAACGATGTCTTTAATAACTTTTCGGGGCCGGCAAGTTTCAATCCCTTAAGAAGTCTATATGGAGGAGTGATCCAGCTCTCAGATTTCATCAAAAATATCTTAATTTGTGTTGCGACGATGAACGAAGGTCTTACGGGGTTGGAACAACATGAGGGTGAGTAAATACTAACAGAATTTTCATTTTTGGGTGAACTATCCCTTTAATGGCCAAACATATCTTTACAAAAGTTCACTATGCTGTTGCAGATTAAATATAATGCGGATAACATTGAATAAACATCTTTTCGCCAGGTCAGAATCTAATAATTAATCACTCAAACCCTTTAATCAAATCCTCTCTACCTCTCCGTTGGACTCGCTGATCTTTTTTTTTTTTTTTTACACTTTTTATTTGTATTTGTAATTCTAATTGAATCCTCATCCAACGCGCAATGGTTTGTGGGCAAAAGTAGCCGTTATAAGAGTGCACGGATCTGCACTTCAGATTCTAATCAGAAAAAGTAGACCAACCGGCTGTCTTTAGAAAACTAATTTCAATGCAACGATTTTGGACAGTATGCGAATAGGGATGCAGCAATGCTGTTTTTGTGCATGCCTTTAAATGCAAATGAGCTGCTGTTCCCCTTTCCAGAAGAGGGCTGTGCCTTTACAGCTGAGCTGGTCCTCAGATACTCTAGCAACAACAAAACAGGAGAAACAGTATGGGGTCGATTCAATATATTTTGCTCTTCTTTCTTTTCTTTTTCTTTTCTTTAACACTCTAGACGGACCTTGTAAAAACATTTTTTTTTCATTAACGGACAGTGCGTCTTCGTGTCTAAAATGCGAGATGTGGATACTGGAAAACACAGGGTGTCGAGACGTGTTTTTTGTTTAAACTTTAGCTGCTTTAACTTGAGCGCTGTGTTTTTAGAATGCAATTTCCTGCACTAGACGTTGTAAAAGATGCAAGACACGAGCGCATCGGTCAAACACATGTCTAGTGCGTTTACATGGAACACATTTTCCATTCCACTGCACAACCTTTCCATTGTTTTTCTATGTTCATTGATACGGCAGAACAGAACATTTATCTTATCAATGTTTATCACTTAGCTGAGAGATTCTTGTGTTTCCACTATCTGATCTCGCAAGGAGATAAACAAATATTTAGATGTCAGAATGTATAGAAAACACGATCAACTCATTTTGATTAACTGATTTATAGGGAATATTAAAAATATATATTTTTTATCATTATATGGTGGTTGTGTACACGACACGCATGTAAAAGTCAATGTTGCATAATAGATCCCCTTTAAGGTTGTGTGAGCAAGTCTGTGTGGGCTCAAATTTGTGTTTTGAAAAGTTTGGTTTTTGGTAACACTTTATAATAAGGTTTAATTTTGTTAACATTAGTAGTTAGTTATCTACATTAGTTAAGTGAACTAACTAGGAACAATGCTTCTAATCTAGAGCATCTATTAATCTTAGTGTTAATTTCAATGATTACTAATAATTTAATCAAAAGTTGTATCTGTTGCACTCTAACATGTATTTTTATTAAGGAGGATTGACACTGATAATAGAGAATAACTCTTGCTGGAGGAACTTTGTGCTTTGGACATGTACAGAGTTTTTCATGCTCAAACCGCAACATCACACACTAAAGAAATTTCTATGATTTCTAAAAGATATTGCTTATTGTTAGTTTGTTAGTCAATGCTTTAATTAATGTTAACAAATGAGACCTTATTGTAAAATGTTACCATTTTTTTTCTTGTACAGTCTTCTTCGCAGAGTGCACGAGGTCTTGAAGCAGTGCCAAGATTTAAAAACCGAAAATTATCGTAAAGAGAAGAAAATGCATGACGTAATGGAGGAGAACCAAACTTTCACTCAGGTGAGATACTTTTATTTTCCCCCCTTCCTTTCTGTCTCTCTAACCTGTTTAAAACTAATTTCTTATATAAAAACATATTAAAAACGTTTAATTAATGCTTAATTTTGTTAAACAATTTTTTTAGTAATTGCATTTTAAAAAATGAATCCAATAAGCAGGTTTGAATGTCTATTTAATTTTCTATTTTTCTTTTTATTAAATTGGCTATTTTTTAGACTGTTTAATTAATGTTTTAGATTTTTTTTTTAAACCTATTAAATAAACAGTTTTAAAAGTCAATTTAATAAAACAATAAATAAGAATTTTTAAATTGACCTTTCAAACTGTTGGACCCGTTTTAAAATCTAGTTAAATAAAATAGTTTTATTGATTTTGTTTATTGTGTTTTCTTTTATTTTCTTATTTTAACGTTATAACGTGAATTAAGTTTAAAATGTATTTTCCCATTTAAAAATTATTTGAGTTTTATATAAATTTAAAATTATAAAATAAAAAAATATAAAATTATATTTTATCAAAAATAAATCTAAAACTTTATTTAATGTTTTAAAATGTAAAGAGGTATTCATTTGTTTTATTTGATGAAATAAAATGAAATGTAAATTGAGTGAATCTCACTTCATATGAATCTCACTTCATATAAATCTCAAATCATCTCAAATATAAATTGCTAGGATGCAAAAAAATACATTTTATTCATTTGCAAACTTGTTTCTTGTCAGGATTTGAACAAAATCGAGAGCTTTCAAACTCGCATTCTGGAACTGTCAGAGCAGATTTCCCTAAAAGATGAAGAAATCAGAAATCTGAGGAACGATTACGACTCTGTTGACCATGAGCTGAAGCTTGTGAAGGAACAAAATATTGAAATAAACAAATTGATCAAATCAAATCGCAAAGAGCATGAGGAGACTGTTAAAAAACTCCAGCAAGAGCTTCACTCTGCTTCTTCAGCCGCATCAGAAAAACAAGAGGAAATTCTAGTTCTGTCAGCAGAAGTAACCTCTCTTAAAGAGCAGATCTGCCGTTACAGTGAAAATGAAGTGCAGAAACAACAAGAAATGTCTGTTTTAGAGACCAAACACAACGTGTTGCAGGAAAACCTGACCTCTCTTCTGAACCAGCTGGCTGAAGTGAAGGACTTGCTTCAACATGAGCTTTGCCATCAAGAAACCCTCCAAGCAAAAGCTCAGGAGCTTGAGAAGATCGTGAGGGAACTTCAGGCTGAGATTTCAACTCTTTCCTCAGAAAGAGACGCTCAAATAAGTGCTCTTAAAACCACGATGACGGATCGAGAGCTGAAATCTGATAGGCTTAGAGCTCAAATGGAGCTGAAGCTGGAAAAACAAAACGCCTCGATCCTCGCTCTGAAAAACCTTGCTGGACAATGGGAGCTGCAGAATAAGGAGCTCCTGGAGAAGCTGAAGATAACATTCAAACAGTTACAGCATTACAGCAGTAAAAACCAGGCTCTTCAGATGCAGCAAAACCAGGCGAAGGCTAAAGTGAAAATCTCCAAAGTGGTTTACACTGAATCCTGTTTTGAGCAACTGTAATTTTCGGTTTAACATGCAACGGTGTTTGTTTCAGGTGGACTTTGCTGAGAAGCGTCTGCAGGAGTGGAGGAAGATGATCGATGACAATGAGGACGTGAGATGCAGAGAAAGTCTAAAAGTATATATAATATACATGCATGTCTGACCTTACATGAAGCCACAATACTAACTTAATTTAAAAAAAAAAAATTTTTTTTTAGTTTCCTGAATATAGCGCATTTTTTATTTTGAAGTGAACTAATCCTTTAATTTTCATATTAGGGTGAACTATCCCTATAACTAAGTTCTGATGTGGATCACTTCCAGTATGTAATGGTTACAGTGCCGCTTTGCAAATGCGTGAATCACTGCATTCTCGCACACACAGGTTCGGAAGAGGTCGGGATTTCATCTGCATGTCCCGGACACACCTGAGGTATGACAGAACGAGAATATGTACATTTATTTTTTTAAATAGGATAGGTTAATTTGTTATTGTAAAGGTAATTTTTATGCGCTTTAACCCTATAAAGCCTACTGTATCATATTTTTGATACACAAATTTCTAAGGCCTCAACATGATCAACTTTGCTGAGAAACTTGTTGCACACAATCCACTACATGCCTCCTGTCATTTAATTTATAGTTCATACTTTTTAGCAAGTAAGAAGCCTTCTATCATAATTGTAAAACGCCCACTATCAGCTCGTGATTTAAGAGTCTTTTTGCTGTGAAATTTTTATCAAGTAAACGTAAGAATAATATTGATCTTGTCAGTAATATTTCACGATGAACACTTACTGGACTGAAGCAACTTGGGTTTAATTGATTATACAGAAATAATTATTTTTGAAAAATCACGTGTCTCAAAATATGATCATCAGGCTTTTGAGGAAGGTTTATTTGTTTTTCTTTAATATTGACAGATATAGAGCGGCGACTGATATGCATTTTATGCAAGGATCTGCTATATTGTTATAAAGATCTGATTGATTTACATTACAAGCATTATAATTTCATCTTACTTTTTGTCCATATAAATATCAGCATCGACAGCAAACTGCATATTTTAATTTTTTTATTTTTTTTTATTTACTTTCCCCTCCATGTTCTCACTGTCATAATAAATTATCCTGATGCATGAAATATGAGTCCCAACAAAAGAAAAAAAAAAAACATGCAAACTTAATTTCTAACAGTTTAATAAACTTGGAATTAGATTTTTTTTTTTTTCAAATATCAAGTTTATCTATTCTGAATGTGTAAATGTGCAATCCATGTGCTGCTATTGCTGCTGAAGTCGACGAACTGCATCTCTCGGAAAGCAACTATTAAGAGCAGGCATGCCAACAGACTTTCAAACTCTCAGGTAAGGTAGTTTACACACTCACACACTCACTCTGTATAAGTGACCCTGGACCACAAAACGAGTAAATTTTTGTGAAATTGAGATTTATACATCAATAATAAATAAGCTTTCCATTGATGTATGGTTTGTTGGGATGGGACAATATTTTGGGTGAGCTATTTGAAAATCTGGAATCTGAGGGTGCTAAAAAATCTAAACATTAAGAAAACCGCCTTTTAAAGTTGTCCATTTATGTTTGCGATTGTGCTGCATTCACTCTCAAAAATATTTATGTATATTTATGGTAGGAAATTTACTAAACATCTTCACTGAACATACTTAATATCCTAATGATTTTTGGCATAAATTTTTACCCATGCAATGTACTGTTGGCTATTTGTATACTCTGTTGCCACAAATGTACCCGTGCTACTTGTGACATGTGACACATGTGATGTGCACACACACGCACCTAATTCTATTCATCTCTAGTATAAGCAAAGGCAATCAGTGGTGTTCATGATTCCTAATACGCCGAAGAGCAGCGGTGGAGGTAGTTTGCTTCTGCGAGGCCTCAGAAGACGCCTCCATGAAGACGCCTGCAAAACCCCCACAGGGGCCAGTGGTGGCCTGAGAAAACGTCCCCGCAACAAGTCTTCCAAAACCTCCAATGCCAAACGGGTACAAAGAAAAATTGTTCAGTTGAGCTGGGAGCTCTTGTTTGATTAGATTTAGGGTATGTTTACGCGACAACGATATGCTTAAATCTGAGAAATTGTTCCTGTGTTTTCCGCTTACAGACAAGTTTTCATTGTCAAAACAATTCCCGGGTCCAGAACTCTGAATTCGGCTGCCAGGCCATTAGATGGTGGTGAAACACTATAGACTTTTAATATTTTTATTGTGTATCAAACAATAAGCAGACATAAAGGACAGAACTGATAGAACTTCCACAAGAATGAAACTACCAAATACAAAAAAAAAGAAAAGAGACATAAACCCATATATAGAGGAAACAACACTGTAGACTGAACACTTCATGTGTAGTTGGATTTGTTAACACGGAGACCGTTTTAAAAAACTTGCAATTTGAAACCAGTTTTAAAACGTTTTCAGGTTCCCCAAAACGCCGTTGTCGTGTAAACAAACAGGCAAAACGCTTTTTTTATTTTTATTTTTTTTAAATTTTTATTTGAAAACTGTGTCCTGTAAACGGCCCCTCAGACTAATGCATGGTTAATAAGCACAGTATTTAAGTGTAGGTTAAGAAAAGTATTTTGTGTGTGTGTGTTTAGGGAGAGCAATAGAAGTAACTGTGCCGACCGTCTTTCCGGAAGCGTTTGACTGTATGTATCTGCTGTTATGAGGCAATACCACTTTTATTGTATTTAATGAACTTTCTGAAACTACTTCTCTCTCCACAGGTGAACTCCAGGATAATTTGTGAACGAATCCTTGATTTACTTTTATTGGCCATTTTCTTGTTTGTTTGTCTTCTGTTCACTTCATAGATTTTAATTTACTGCTTTGCTGTGTATTTGAAATAAAATATTTTGATTACATTTTGTAGTGGTGTTTTTAAGGGTTATTTTTTTTTTACTGTTAACCATCCCAAAAAAATCAGCAGGTAATATAGCAAATAATTTATATAAAGGTAAGGGACTTTGCTATCAGCCTTTTATAGGGATAGTTAGTTTAACAGATGCATTTAGTTTGTGTAATGTCTTTCTGTCCGTCTGTCTGAAATATTTCTTTAAATAGTGATGGGTTGTATCACTGTATCGCACTGCAGTAGCCTAGTACTTTTTTATACTAACTAAAATGTGTAACTTTTTTATTGTCATTGTTAAAGAAATCCTCTTCAAAGACGATGCAGAAATGAGCAGTTCTCATCATTAAGGTTTTCGCAGTCGACGCGCTTTTATTCGGTGTATTGCAGCGTGTCACTTTGAACCGAAAGTGAATGACGTCACCGACAGGAAATGCGGAAGAGATGCGCGAGGCCGTGGCTTTAACGGAAGACATTTCTGTCGAAGCTTCAAACTCATTTTGACAGCGAAATAATCAACTACATGACTGCTGTTTAACGCTCGATCGCTTCCTAAATGTTTCGGGTACGTTTGTGTCGCTTCATAAATGTTTTGTCGCTTTATATGAATTGTATAACTTCAAAATATGGCGAAGAATGATTTCCCTATTCGGCTATAAAATAGTTTCCGTGTGCTGTTTTTGAAGCAGGAGCTGTGCTGTAATCGTTTGTAAGGACTTTATAAGGACCATCATGAGTGAATATAGTGATTCTGAAGTGGATCGGTAAGTGTTTGAAGAATTTTTAGCTTTTCTCATATCAGTCTGGTTCAACCGGCCTGTTTTTCTTGGTTCTGCCAAACCAGCTTTAGTTTGGTTACTTGTCACTCTAGTAGTCAGACCGGATCTGCAGAGCAAATTAAAGGACGAATAATCACATAAAATCAAAGTTGGTGAGCAATTGCTGTCCTTAAAACTCATACTTTTAAGTCACCTACATAAAAAGTTATGTGGACCGAAAAGTAAGCGATTCCACCTTGTCTACTCTTAGTTGGTCAGAATAGTTATTTAAATGACTACCATGTCTTAACATAGCAGCTACAGTACGTTTATGGAAACTGACCCCTGGGTGAAGTGACAATATACATTAATAAATGCATCTGTAAATGGGGTGTGTAATGTTTTAGG